>JAODJX010000065.1:14224748-14236227 GCA_026776945.1 Isichthys henryi | reverse complement strand
TCCGATCTTATTCCCAGAACACAAAATGCTAGACCCCCTCCCCCCCCCCACAGCAATTTAAGATATCTGTGTATACACTGGTACCAAATACATCTGAAACAGTCTCCATCTTCGATAAGGTCGTGATAGGGGAGGAGAAATCCAGCCCAGAGCTGAAGTGAAGAGCTGGTTTTAAACATATGGGTATGAAGTCAGTGGTTGCTTAGATACAACTGATTTTGTGTATAGGGCCAAATTTGTGTTCAGAGGCTGCTAATGCAAATCAGTCACTACCATCCTCAGGAAAAACAAGGGCATTTCCAGTTGGGTAAATTGTAAATTTTATTGGAAAACAAAAATATACAACTTGGAATGGATTCTTTGAGGCATGGCTGTGCCATAAGCAGTTTAAAAAAAAGAAAAGAAAAGGAAGTGTGACTAAAACGTTAAAAAGCATAGTAAGAATCAAACAAAGTTCTCTGGTATAGAACAGCAGATACAAAAAGTTAGTGTACGAGTACCTAGAGGAAAACACCCGTTGTTTTTTTTCTTTTTTTGCAATATAGTGCAATGCTGAGATTTTTTTCTGTATACTTTGTCCATAGTCCATGCAGAGTCGTCCTCCACATCAAAAAGGTTAACATGCCACTTCCAATTGACAGGTAGCCCCAACGTCACCTTATGCTGGGGTGCCGGCTGCAGGGCAGGAAGCCTCCAGGCCACACCCAGCACCCATCCTTCACCCGAAATCAAACCAAAAATAAAATTTAAATAAATGATAGCAAAATAAAAGGGAAATGAGGACCTGAATCCTAATTAGTATACATGCAGTTCCTTTGGACAGCAGGGGAAGGGACAGAAACATTTTACAGATAAATTAAAGAAAAGGCTAATTTTATACAAGAAAAAAAAAATCTGTACAAGGCCATCACTTTGCCGTCATCATTTGTACAAACTCTGTAAAGAGACAAGAGGGAGATGGATTAGTTGTGTGTAATGACCAATCAACTCTCTTGATGCATGAACAGATATGAGTCAAGACTACAATGGGCCAATCAGAATCAGTACAGTAAGGAGTCACACAGATGAAAGACCAATAGAAGGGCTGTTTTGTCATAAGGCTCTCATGCCTCCTTGCATTAACATTCAGATTGTAAAATGCTGCATGTGAGCAAGGTCAGATGTGAACCTTGGTAAATGGTCACACCTACCTTCATAGTTGACCTGACCATCTCCATCAATGTCTGCTTCCCTGATCATTTCGTCAACCTCCTCGTCCGTCAGCTTCTCGCCCAAGTTTGTCATAACGTGGCGCAGCTCTGCGGCACTGATGTACCCATTTCCATCCTGCGGTGGTGGGGGGAGGGGAGTCAGTCACATTCACTTTTGCTCTTGCTGACACTTCCACATTCTTTACAGGGTACTTTGGAAGCTCAGCCACCGCGTTACCTTGTCAAAGACACGGAATGCTTCCCTGATTTCCTCCTCACTGTCTGTGTCCTTCATTTTCCTTGCCATCATTGTCAGGAATTCTGGGAAGTCTATTGTGCCATTTCCTGGAGGGAAACATTTAACTGTGCTTTAGCCCTGCTTGGTTACAGTTTGGGTGAATAAGAGTTTGGAGGAATGGTGGCTCCTGGTATTGGGAAAGCTCTTGGTTCCTCACCATCGGCATCCACCTCATTGATCATGTCCTGCAGTTCTGCTTCTGTTGGGTTCTGGCCCAGGGATCTCATGACTGTGCCCAACTCCTTTGTGGTGATGGTTCCATCACCATCCTTATCAAATAGCGAGAAAGCCTCCTTGAATTCTGCGAGAAGGAACAGGAGAATGTGGAAGGCTTTAGAGGGAAATCACCACCACATTCTCAACTCTCCCCTAATAAGTGGCTGATGCTTAGAGCCCCGGGTTTGCTTAAAAGCCCAGTCCTTGCCGACAGAGAATTTGTGCGGTTTACCTCCAGCCCACCCAGAAAATGTTACTGGACAATTTTCCTGTGGTTCATCTTAGAGAATGAGTGTGAAAATGGAAGAGCAAAGATGACAAGAGGGGAAATTATTGACTCTGAAGAAATGCATTAGCACTGCAAGGTACTCAGCAGGGGCAATTGAGCCACGCATCAGATGGCGTTAACCAGCGACATCAATAGCTGCCTGGCCCATTAGCTCAGGGGCGGTAACAATGGCGGCAACACTGGGCGCTCCAGCCCCCCTCATGCAACACTGCATCAGATGTGCACGCCGCAGGGGACAACTGAAGCCCGTGAGCCAACAGGATGCCGCCAGTTACGAGAATGCTACCAGGGGAGCAGATAGTCCTTGACGGTTTGACACGACAAACTGGAATCAGCCTCGACAAAGAGCAGCTTGTCAGACTCATGCCAGCTGACACCCTCCAGCCCTGATTATGGGAAAGCAGGCGGTGTGGATGTGACTGTGGCCTCAGTCTCCGTGCCACCAGGCTCGCCGTGAATAAGACGCTGGCTGCTTCTTCTGATGAATAACTTATGTAACTCGTGACAGGATCACTTGACTGAAGTCACAGGCAATTCAGTGAAGTGATATGCTTTGCATAGCGAGACAGCATCTGGACAACTACAAATAACCTATTACATGGTCCACCAATGTTGTTAACAAGCCCTTTCTGGACGACACACATGTAAACAGGAAAAGAAAGTTCTGTTTCCTTGGGATAGCATCCAATTACAGGAGTCTTCTGCAAAAACTATTTAAAAATCCAACAACCACCACACCCAGTACAAAATTAAACCAAATATTATGTTTTTCTCCCACAGGACAGCAGCATTTGCCCTCAACTGCTGTTTAATCTTCTCCTCCTCCATTTAACCTGAATATACAGAGATCACTATATTCCTGAGAGCCGTAATTCAACCAAGCACTTCAACGAAATTAACACAGCTGGGGCGACACTGCTGTTCTGACATCTAGCGAGAATCCATACACATGGACACACCCACTGCAACACACTGCAAATCCAGACTTTTACTCAGTTTTCCTGCCATGGAGCCAGTTGCCGCATTTGGTAATCAAATGCAGTTCTGATGCGCCACAAACTCTCCGACGTCAGCTGCGCAGACTCCCCGACGCTGGTTTCCATATGGTAACGTGTTGCAAATGCAGCCTGCCCTTCCAAATCAGCGATAAAATGTAAAGCACTTTCCATGAACCGGGTCTTTCTGCTGGTGTGAAAATGCCATAGGGACTGGGAACTCTGCGGGGTAGGTCTCCCCCTCCCCACTCACCCCCACCAGACACACGGGCGTTTTAATGGTCTGTCCAGAGGAAAGCCTTAAAAGGCAAAAAATAATCCGGGGAGAGACCGACAATGGTAATTGGCAGCATCGCAAGAAACCATGCTGCAACTCGTTTGCCTTGAAGACAGCACTGATGGAGGGAGGAGAAAGGGGACCTTACCGGCAATCTGCTCTTCTGTCAGCTGATCAGCCTGTAAGAAACCATAAGCTAGGTTAAGTGATAGACATCTACATTACTGCTGAGTGCACATGTAATGGATCACACAGTCTTGCAGGCTCATTCAGAGATGAACCGTTCTCTTGTGAAGCTGCATGCTTTAATCCACATTTTGGCGCAGTATTCCGCTTAAATTACACTCCGGAGCTACAACCACACTCCAATTAAGCAAGAGGGACAGGAATATCTTAGCTTGTAAGGTTTTTGCTTTGTTTTCAACTCACCATAGTTTAAATGAGCAATCCCAAGGCAACCACTCACTTCACACGGTCCCCCCCACCTTTGCGCAATGTCGCAAGCCAGTAAAGTTACGCCTATATGGCGCAATAAACTTGTCATGTACTACATTCAGAGTTCAGATGTATTACAATCAATTAATATCAAGTTAGTAAATGTGTGTAATCATTAACCGGAGTCCGCCTGCAAAACGCAACGCATTATTCATACGGTTTGCAGCCTTCGGGGGAGCCGCGAATCTGCGCAAACTGCTGCATAACGACAGATCAAACTCCGTAAGATCCTGGGAACTGCTTTGAGGACCGATACTGTTTTGCCGGGCCGGATTGTATCCCCACCCAAGAACCAAGACTTCGGTTGTTAACTAGGTGTGGTTAGGCAGCCGCAGTCTTTTCCGGAGTCGTTCCGTACATCCATGTTACATTCGGCTGCGCGTGTCGCCCGATCGGTCTTTCCTCATGATGCCGGTAATCCAGAGGATACGAAGCGGTCTGCGGACTAAAACGCCCGAAGGGGCACGACTGAACAATTGTCCATACGCGTGGATACCCCGATCGAGACACAACTCAACACTGTTACAGAATACGCAGAGGTGAATGAAGAAAAACAAAATCACTGTACATAAGAAAAACGAGACAAAGAGATAGAACTACAGCAACAGGCGGGAGACGGCCCCGCTGTCATTTCACTCTTACATCCCCACGTCTCTCCCCAACGGCAATGCAATCCTAATACAGTATACACATAAAGTTATTAATGACTATTTTAATCAGAAAGTGAAAACAAAACAACTATACACCCTTCAACAAATCTAAATCCCGATCACCGACCCTGATGCACATAACTCCGGCCGGAAAGTAATTTGCACAGCTATGTAAAATTCTCACTGGCTCAAGTTCTTAAATGGCTCAAGGCTGGAGTGCCCGCCATCGATACAGAAGCTATAACAGGATGTGAAAATACTCACCATTTTTGTTATTCTTTTTCACGCTGTCACACTACAAGTACAACACTCCCCTCTCCGGTAACGCACTGGATGATAGCAGATCGCCTCCCACCCGCCTTTAACTGTTGTTCATAAACTCCGCCCCCTCAGTGTATCCCTTCGCTCACTGTACCTTCCTTCAATTTTTCAAGACGGAGTTACAAATACTATTAATACTATTTCACCATATAATTAAGCATTTCCTTAGAAAAGAAATGATATAAATTCAACGGAACCTATCGTTTTCTGCATATAATTAGGTGTTCGTACCCACATATGTGGAACTATCAAAGCGCGGAGGTGAAAATTTTGTAGGTTAGTAATGCAGCCTGCACCGTATAGGACGCGGTAGGAAGGGTAGAACGATTCTGATTGGTGCATTCATACCTGCAATGCGTCACTCCCTTGGACATGCATGGTATCGCTAGACTGCACATGCACTGCTGGAGGCACAGTGAAAGATACGGTGCGCGATTATGTCTGTCTGCAAGCGTGGCCCGATAGCCGGGACCAGACAGTGCTCCATTAATAATACACCTAAGTGTATTATTATATCCTGCGCTTGTGCACTCATCTTTAAAGGCATTTTTCTTTCTTGCTAGTACTGTGATGTCAGTAGAATCGTGCAGAAAAAAACATGAATTAAATTGCCTTGGTTTTCGCATTTGCGGCATGAAATTAATCAGACTGGTCTATGTTTCATACTGCATGAAGAAAGTGGATGAAGAAAACTAGAAAATGGCATCCATCTTGAAAGGACATTTGCTCTTTGCTGCGTGGGGCATTCTGGTCAGTCTCTGTTCATGTAACACAAACACATTATGCAATATTGTTATTTTTGTGTTTTGTGGTCGATCTGAGGCATAAGATCGATTGCTGTAGTCCAACAGGTAAGGCACACACCTGGACAAACAAAATGACTGGAAAACATACATGACGTTAGTTGTAGTATTAAGTCAGTAAAAATAAAATGAACAGCACCCTGTTTTTTTTATTGGCGATCAGCATCAAACATGTCAATGTACATTCCACAGAAACAAAGATGTTCACGATGCAATGGAGCACCACTATTTTAGGACGTATTTGACATACGTTTTTCTATCATTTGATTTATGCCACAGCAGCTCGATGGAAACTGCATGACGGCCAAGTTTATGAAAGTGCTAATAACTGTGGAGTGACGGTTCTTTTTTCATTACAGGTATCTGAACCGGTTCTTTTCGCTCCATTCTTCGCGCTCATTCATTTAGTTCTGGGTTAACCGTACAACTAATACCAGAGATCACGTAATTAAAAAATTATACAAGGGACATAATGTGCCTTTTAGTGACAGAAGTGCCGCACCGGTTCCCCGGGAAAATATCCAAATAGAGGGGGAAAGGGGGGAGGGGTTGAATATCGACCAAAATAAATTCAGCGCTGCTGGCATATTAATTACTGTGGATCAATGCACGGAGCTCTCCGGCGGCCGGCCGGCTGCCTCCCCACGCCTCTGCAGGCCAATAGGCCCCGGCCAGGCGCTGTGGAAGCTGCAGTGTCGCGGAGGAGGGGCCGGCCGGCCCACTGGGAAGCATCGGGTGCGTCGCAAATTTGGGTCAAGAGTGTTAGGCGTCTCCGCGTCCGTTTCGCGTCGACGTCGTAGTCCTCCTACTGCCCTCAGCTCGTTTTATTTTTAATAAACGGGGCCAGGTCAAAAACGGAAAAAAAGTTTGCACACGTCGTTCTGAGTCTGGCCTATTAAAAAAAATGTAAAGAGACTGAATGGCCGCAAAGGGCCGGTGTTCTGACGAGTTAAGCTACCTATCGAGACGTGCTATCGAGCCTTTCTGCGCATGTGCACTTCCACCGTTTTGGGATTAGGGTTAGGTTATAGGGGTTAGGGTTAAGGTTAGGGTTTTAGGGGGTTTTTGGGGGTTAGGGCTATCGATTAGCACTATGGTAGCCTAACTCGACAAAGTAGCTCAACTCGACAGAACACCGGCTTCCACCTGTGGCCGATGTGCGAATTGTCCCTTTTAGTATTTTTAAAGCATATTTGAGGTGGAGGGACCTAATTATTTGTAACATTTGTGTGGTTTGTTGTAATAACGTGAAATACTATATGCTGTATACATTGTGCAGTGTCTGTAGATAATATGAGTAATTATTTGGGGGGCTGAGTGAAACGGGTGGTTAGGGTAATCATTGTCAGTGACTGATGTGTGTTTTATTGCTTATTTGTGCCACTTGTTCATGGCTAAGTGAAAAGTGTGTTTCTCTGCAGAATCCCCTAAAGATCTTCATTTGAATGTGATGTGTCCAGGCTGTGATGCATTCTGAACCCTTTATTGCAGTCATGCGAGCCACAGATCCTCAACATAGTGTCTGCCAAGTACCAAGGACGGTGTGTTGACCTCCGAAGGTTTTCCTTTATCAAGTGCTCAGTGACGGCCACAAGCAGGACGTCTAACTTCACCACTCTCCTTGGTTTGAACAGCTCCATAAGCTCGTTGGATTCTGCTTCTCATAGCTGTCTGTTTCCTGTCCTCGCTATTAACTTGAGATCTCCAGGGGAAAGTCCTCTAATTACCCTTGTTTATAGTAATTCCTCACAATCACTTCTTTGTTGTTGTGTGTGTTTACAGTCAAATGCAACACATGCTGTGCTGATTAATTTTTTAATAGCCGTACTGATGTTGCTTAGCGTTTCCAGGTGACATTTTGTTTCTGTTGATTGACCTCAGACTGGCATGTAGGAACCGGCGATTTCACACGTTCTGGCTCTATCTTGAAAACACAGGAGCCCTTTTCATTGAGATTTGTTTATTTCTATGCTAAGGCCCTGCCCGTCTGGTTGCTGGGATAAGCTCCCCCTTTTGTGCAAGGGTGCACATGCGCGGGTGCTTGTTTGTTCCAGAATTGTAATCTTCTACACTGTTGGTGGAGGTGGGGGGTGAGGGGGCATCCAGTGGTTTGTTTGTTCCTGGTGCACGTGCTCTGTAGAGGCCAGTGAGGTTTTTTCGGATGCAGTTTGCAAGAACTTTTATGCGTACTGAAAACAGGGCTTTGTAATTACACAATAATGGGATGGACAATAAACAAAGGTCCTTTAATACCTGCAAAGCCTTACTGGCCTCATTCTGCTCGACTTAAAATTTGTTTTTCGCTTTTAAATCCATAACTCGTTTTGCCCTTGAAATCTCATTAAGGTCACAGGAGAGGTTAAAGGTGTGTGTGTGTGTTTGTATATACAATGTGTATAATATATATATGTAATATACATACACACTGTTTATATATACAATGTACTGTGCAGAAGTGTTAGGCAGTCAGTGAAATGTTTAAGGTTGTTTATCTTTGTAGGCAGTGTATATTTGCTCAGGAAAAAAAAAACATTTTCACGTTGGAACGTATGCAAATTAAGCGTAACACAATAAAAAATAATAATTATTTAAAAATAAATGAAAAATAAATACATTTCTTCTGTTCTCCAGAAAGTTACTGATATCTTGTCAGATAGTTAGATGAACTAAAGTCCATCTGACCTTTCAGTTCCCAAACCTCTCCTCAGGGGCTCTCAAGCTATTCCATGTATTCCTTAAATTTCACCACCTGCTCAATTAATCAATTAACTTAATCAGATAACTTCATGAGGTAATGATTAGCTAAACAAAGTGGATTAGTGATTGAGTCAAAAAATTACATGGGTGTATCATCCATCCATCCATTTTCCAAACCGCTTATCCTTACTGGGTTGCGGGAGGTCCGGAGCCTATCCCGGAAGCTATGGGCATGAGGCAAGGAACAACCCAGGATGGGGGGCCAGCCCATCGCAGGGCACACTCACACACCATACACTCACGCATGCACACCTACGGGCAATTTAGCAACTCCAATTAGCCTCAGCATGTTTTTGGACTGTGGGGGGAAACCAGAGTACCCGGAGGAAAATGGGTGTATCAGACATGGGCAATTCTCAAGTGACTTTAGGAGAGATTTACCTAAGCCGACACACTTTGACAGACATCACAATTTTATACCAACATGAAGATCATTTCAACGTAAGTTTCTGACTGCCTAAGACACACACATTATATAGACAAAAGTATTGGGATTCACCTCTTAATCACTGAATTCAGGTGTTTCATTCAGACCCGTAGCCACAGGTGTATAAATTCAAACACGTAGCCATGCAGTCAGGTTTACAAACATTTGTAAAGGGATGGGTTGTTCTGAAGAGCTCAGTGAATTCAAGCGTGATACTGTCATAGGATGTCATGCAATTTAATTCATGTGCAATAAGTCAGTTCTTGAAATTCTACGGTCAGCTGTAAGTGGTATTATTTCAAAGTGGAAGAGTTTAGGAACAATAGAAACTCAGCCACGAAGTGACAGACCGCATACAGTAAAGGAACAGAACGGGGTTCCCAGTTGCTGAGGTGCATAGTGTGTAAAAGTCGCCAGTGCTCTGTTGACTCAATAACTGCAAACTTCCTCTGACATTAATCCCAGCACTGGGACCTTCATGGACTGGGCTTCTATGGTCGAGCAGCTGCATGTAACCCTCAGATCCCCAATTGCAATACCAAGCACTGGATGGAGTACAGTAGTGTAAAGCACGCTGACACTGGATACTGGAGCAGTGGAAACATGTTCTGTAGAGTAATGAATCATGCTTCTCTGTCTGGCAGTCTGATGAACAAGTCTGGATTTGGTGGATGCCAGGAGAACATTACAGTTGGCACAATGCAGTCAGGCAGGTAAAGTTTGGTGGAGGAAAAATAATGGTATGGGGCTGTTTTTAGACACTGGGCAAGGCCCCTTAGTTCCAGTGAAGGGAACTCTTAATGCTTCTGCATACCAAGACATTTTGAACAATTTTATGCTTCCAAATATGTGGGACCAATGCGGGGAAGAACCTTTTCTGTTCCAGTATGACGGTGCCCCAGTGCACAAAGCAAGATCCATAAAGCTACAGTTGAGTGAGTTTGATGTGGAAGAACTTTACTACTGGCATTGAGCTCTAACCTCAACCCCATCAAACACCTATGGGATGAACTGGAATGGAGATTGAGAGCCAGGTCTTCACGTCCAACATCAGTGCCTGACCTCACAAATGTTCTTCTGGATGAATGGGCAAAAATTCCCACAGACACACTTTGCACAACAAATCTTGTGCAAATCTTTCCCAGAAGAGTGGGAGCTGTTATAGCTGCAAAAGGAGGGGGTGGGCAACTACACACACACACACATATATATATATATATAAAATCTCAATACAAACCCCAGGAACTGAAGCATTTGAAAGAGTGTCTGACCTTTAAGTCTGCAGGCTGTGGCTTAGAAAGAAAGTTGGACTGGTATCCATAGGGTGCTGTAGGCGCCGCCTTCTCTGCTCGCTCGAGCTCCACATCTCACTCCTTACAGTTCCCTCTGCCTCCTGCTTGCGTAAACCCTGGTGTGCCTTTTGCTTCATACCCAAACAAAGCCTTATCAGACAGAGCTACAAAGTGCTCTCCTGTCAGCGTTACAGCAGCGATACACCCTTCCTGATAGGAAGTGGTATGTGGAGACCTATCGCTCTGGTCTGCGGGGCTTTGAGGCTGCAGTAAAGCTCATCAGGCCTGTTCTGGAACATGGAGATCCCCTGGAGCTGGGCATGGCTTAACCTCAAATGCAGCTGGGGAGAAATACAAGCTTCACGGCTGTGCCCGGCTGTTGAAGCTTTGAGTAGCAAACCGTGAATTGCTTCCATAATATCTCTAGCTGTGTAAATGCATAATGGATAAATTGGCAGGTGTAGTAGTAATAATATTAAAAGGTGCGGTTTTTAGGTAAGGAAGAGGTGATGCTGAATAACTCTTTATTCTCGTGTCTTTATCTCATACTTGCAGGTATGGGGCTTCACTCCATGTTCAATGTGGTCTGGGGGGGCGGGCGGGCGGGGTTCCATTTAATCAGGTGTGTGTCGGCATGTGTGAAAAGTATATACCAAAGGACTAAAATGACCTCTGTGTTTGCTAACATCAGGGCAAGGAAAAAGGTAGGAATGATATCTTTTGCAACTCTTATGATGGACTTATGCTGATCCAAAGGTCTCCAGAACTGTGTCAGCAATGCAAAGCCATCTTCCCGGCTCTGGGCCACCTGTGTGTTCTTGGAGGTTTGTCACGGTTGCATTGAGGATCAGCAACTGTGAAATATATTTTTTAGCATTTGAGGCTTAAAGTCAGGAAAGAGACTGTGTGAGAAAAGGGCTTTTATCCTCATGTCTTTGAATCGGAATCAGATCAGAGGTTACTTGCGATTTGACCATGGGATGCCCCTCTAGAATGGCAGTGTGAGATTAGCACTCGTAATGCTTTGGGTTTTATTATAAAGTAAAGTGGTAGAGGATTGTGGGTAGCAGGTCAGTGGGTCCTGTCTTTTTGTGCATGCGTTATGGTGGGTCAAAAAGAAGACCAGGGAATGATGGCTCACAATAGACTGAGTAATGCACCTGAATGAACCCGAGATTTCTCTGAAATGCAGTGGATGCCTAGGTGTCACTCTCTATTCTCCAAACTCTAAGCCTAGTAGTAACGTCTCATTTAAACATCTGAATGGCACCAGGCCTGCTGAATCCCAAAATACTGTTGTATCCAACAGGGATGTCAGAAGCATTTTGAATGTGAGGGGACACACTGGCATAAAACTAATATTTTATGTTAATTGTGGGGGGGGGGGGGGTCAAATCTGTTCAGTCTCAAGCAAAGGAGACTGAGGGGGGACATGATCCAGGTATATAAGATTCTAACAGGTTTGGATG
>JAODJX010000065.1:14165898-14204345 GCA_026776945.1 Isichthys henryi | reverse complement strand
GCTTCCGGGATAGGCTCCGGACCCCCCGCGACCCAGTAAGGATAAGCGGTTTGGAAAATGGATGGATGGATGGATGTAAACTAACAATTGGTACTCGTAGTAGTGAGATGAGTGACCGACAAAGGCCAAATCATCGTGGCCAGTAGACTGCATCAGAGCATCTCTGAAACAGTAAAGCTTATGGAGTGTTCATGGTCAGTCGGGATGAATACCAACTCACAGCCCTTTCACACCAGGGCCGGTGCCCATGCCGAGCCTAAACTCCTACCCAATCGCTGCATTCACACCGATATATCCAGGCCGGAGATCGTTTCTCGGCCCAGTTAGGAGCGAGTGACATCAGGAGGCAGGGAATCGTCAGAGCATAAAGCAAAAGTTTACGAAGCAAGGCGGAGTGAATTGGAGAAGACAGATCCAGAGCAAGTCGTGAAGATGATTAAAAAAATGAAAAAGAATACGGGAAGTCAAAAATAGTTTAAATAAAAATGATGCTGGCTGCCCTAAAAAAAAATATCATGGACTCCATGTTTGGAAAAAGACCCGCTAAGCAGGTGACTGGAGCATTAAATTCCACGATCGCTGTGGAGGAATTGGGTAAATTGTTATTGTTGTGTTTTCCTGTAATGTGACTATAAACTTTAATTACGTGTGGCGTACGTCAGAAGCCCTCTAAGGATCCTTCAAATGAAATAGCATACCGTTAAACGCTCCGTCCTGTTTTGTGTGTTGGACGTGTGTTGTAACTAGGGCTGCGCTATATATAACGTTGTAGCAGCAACTTAGCCAACTAATAAGTTACCATTAGAATTTGGTTAACTTGAATTAACTTGAACACACAAACGGTAGTTCGTCTTCTACCGCTGAAGTGCAGGAATTAATCGTTGGTAGATGTACTCAAATGGCTCAAATGGAAATTAGCTAAACATAATGTAAGCATTTGCAGTAAATCCAAAAAAGTCTTGCGTTCATCTCATCTTGCACGGTAATTCATTTTTGTCTTCATTTCCGAAACGGCACCCCTCCCACGGCATGATGCACACACTGACGTCATTGTTCTGCCCTTTTGACACCGAGTGCAGTGTGAATGCAACAATGGCACCAGCAGCGGCTCCAGCGAGGGCTTAGTGTGAAAGGGGTATGACAGTGGTCAGAGGAGAGAAATCCACAATCCGTCAACTGAGTGTTGGCCAGCCAAGTATTGTCAATGTGGGACGTGAATGAAGGCTATCCCGCCTTATATGAACCAACGGAAAGGCTGCTATGGCACAAACTGCAGATCATTTTTATGATGCTTGTGGGAGTATTGTGTCAGAACACACAGGGCATGGAGCTCACGGATTGGACTTGTTAATTCAATGCATCCCACAGGTGCTTCACTTGTACCTGGCTGTCTGAATGATGCAACAAAAAACAACATTCATTGGACCAGACCACCTTCTTCCATTGTTCCAAGGTCCAGTTCCGATGCTTCAACTACATATCGCATTCACAGCAGGGCTTGACACACTGCGTGCCGTGACACAGTATTCCTGTGATCATCATTAAAATCATTGCGATTTCTGCCATGACAACAGTTTTGTTGGTTTGTTCCAGATGGGATAGCCTCCATTCACATTTTGCATCTACAAGTCTTGACTACCCAAGTCAGTGGTTCAAGGTTTTTCCATCCTCACCACAGCTGATCGTGAGAACCCCACAGGCCTTGCCATTTCGGAGATGCTTTGACAGAACCATCTGGCTGAATATTTTGTTCAAGAGTAATACTGTCCTCCAGGGCTCTACTGCGCATTGTAAGCTGCAATCTTGAAAACATCTAAGCTTATTTTACTACAAATTTAAATTTTGCTTAAATGACTTTCTGCCTCAAGGACCCTGGGTGAGACATTTGATAATCGCAAAGGAGCACTTTTCTCTGCTCTGTAATGAGGAAAGAGATCTACTGCAATGAATTTTATGCTGATGGTCAGTCATTATCCTCTTAGTTTGGAATTGATATGAGGCTACTAGACTTTTTTGTGCTTGAGAGCCACAGGTAACGCCTCTCAGTGGAAAAGTTGGAGCTGGAGTGCTGAGTAGAATAGAAGAATTACTGTTTTGTCAGAGATGTAAATATATAGCACAATTATTTCTGCTGTTCTGAATTAAATGAAACATCAGTCTATTAGTAATACATCACTAGTACATGAACTCTGGTTCATACTTTTATCATGTCATGCATTGACTATTGTCATTACTGTTTCATTGGCCTTCCTGCTAAATCTATACAAAAGCTTCAGTTTATTCAGGACTCTGCTGCATAACAAGTGTTCTGCTCACATCACCCCTATTCTGTCACAGTTATACTGGTTACCAGTTCTGTCCCATATCAAATTCAGTATCCTGGTGTCACCTTCAGGTCATTCAGTACCGTCACCCCCAAATTTCGGAATTCTCTTCCTCAGGCTCTTCTTGACTGTTTCTCATTGTCCACTTTCAAATCCAGGAAAGACTTTCCTGTTTAATTAATGTAGATTTCTCTTCCAGTACTGCTTACATGATTTTCTTTCGTACTTCCACCTTGTAAAGCGACCTTGGGTTTGTCAAAGGCAGTGTATAAATGCAACTTATTATTATAATTATTATTACTAATCTAAACATGAGAAACGAAGGACGAGTGAATTATTATAGTAATTATGGTCACTAGGTTCCACCCAAGATGGATGCCCCCCAGCTCAGGGAAAGGAGGAGAGCAGCAAAAAGACAAAATGGCTTGTCAGTCTCCTTGGAATAATCTAGAGTCAGTCTCCTTGGAATAATCTAGAGTCAGTCTCCTTGGAATAATCTAGAGTCAGTCTCCTTGGAATACTCCAAACTATTGAACATCTTTGATGTCTACAGTAACACTCATTATGTAATATGAAGTTTTGGTCACTTTTTTGGTTGAAACTGGCTTCTTGTCTTTGTTTCTGAATGTTTTTCCACTGCTGCTGCATGAGTGTGGAAAGTGTCCTTGCTATTATGGGTACGTTTCAAGAAGCCAAAGGGAACGAATACAAGTAATGTCGTTCTGAGATCTTTTTTTTTTTCCCCACACTTGGAACGAAATGGAGCCAAGGTGGGGGTGAATCGATGGATGCCAGAGAGAGCACACCAAAGCTGAAATGAATTCCAGATCACCGGTTGTGTTACATTTTGAATATTACCCTACCCTTTAGGCTGGGTTACCCCATTGTCCCGCTGTGTTACAACGTCCGCGGTGTCAGGTGAATGTTCTGAGAAATTCTGCCCTGGGTCAGAAGCAGCAAGGTCAGTATCTGCTATACCATGGGGATCTCTGAACTCTCTGAATTCAGGCGTTTTTATGCTGGAGGGAGTCTTTTTGCCTGAACACTTACCTGGAAAGTGCAATATGCCCCCGAGAATGAAAAAAGTGAGCCCTGCGGGACGTTATTTTGGCAAATTCCACCTTTTAGTTAATAGTCGTGACCCTAACAAAAATATGTTATAATTAATTATATTTCAGAAGTTGCTCTTCAGAAGTTTCGTACTGAAAAACTTGCCAACTGGGCTCCGGAATTCCCTGGTAGGACACAGGTTTACCAGGGCAAAACAATCCCCAAATAAGCAACTGATAACCTACAAGAGAAGTGCCCCATAATGTATGTGCCAAAGCTACATTATTAAAAAGAACGGTAGACTATAATAGACGTACAAACAGAAAGCCAAATACAAAGAATACGAGGAATTTCTTATGGCACAGGTGGTGGCGTGACACGTCAGTGAAACATAATACAATCAAACATTTAGTCAAAAAAAAAAATAGAATATAAGTGAAACATAGGTATTAAAATAGAAATGGTATCTGCAAATAAATAAATATATGGGAAAAAATAAATAAAGTGAGACAAGTACATAGTGCAAATGGCTTGGGGTTTACGCAAACGAGCATAAGGAAACATTAACTAAATATATAACTAAAAAAATCTCATTTGGTCTTTATATTGTCAAACTTTCTAAATCTTTCTTTCAAATCCTAAATCCAAAAAAAGACGTCAAAAAAAAAACTGTAGTTCATGCATTTCCTCAAATAGCATGCATTTTTCATTGTGTATGTGATCATAAAGGATCATATTAAAATTATTATTACATGTGACAAAAATTACCGAATGAGAAATGAGGAGAGATTGTCTGCATATTACTAAATTAATCAAATCACCAACTACATGAAACCACCAGAAAAGAGTTTGAGAAGAAGACCAGTCCAGGGGGGAGAAGCTGACCGCGAATAAGACGCTGTACTGGGGATTGAAGGAAAGTTCTTTTTTTTTTGCTTACCGCATGGTTTTTAGTCTCTGTGACTCGACTTCATTAAGTACGGGGTATTTCGCAAATCTGATGTCTTGTTTATGCTTCCCGCTGCCCTGAAATGACCAGCTTGTGGTTGGAGAGGCTGCGTCTGCATCTGCCTGAGCTGGATCGTGCATATCAGCCCTAACTCCACAGCGGATCAAACACAATGGCCCATTCTAGAACTTTCTGATACTGTACACCTCACAAAATGGGAACACCCTTGTCTTTTTGTGTTGGACGTCACACTTAGTAAATGAACTATACCCTCAGGATTTAGTCTGTCTTTTCACAAGGAAATGGTCGCATACAGGACATCCATCAGGGATGTGTTCAGATCAAATCACACACATCGTCAAAACAGTACTCTGTTTATAGTTTAACAGAAATTGGTTTTCAAGTCAGAGTCTCACACTGCCCTACAGACTGGTTTGTGGCTCTTTGTAAACCCATATTTGTTTGTCATTAACTTAACAGAGCAAACACCGAAACTATTGTGTTGTATAGCAAAAAGTACATCAATGATCTCCTCACTTAAAATTTAGGCATTCAGATTCAGGTAACTGGTATAAATATGTCACAGGATATCCTACATTCTCAAAAAAATTGGTGCTTGTCTCATAGCGTGAGGGATTTGGGTTGGCCCCCTCTTGATAAAATCTTCACACCCGGGGCTTGTCTGTAAATTTCTGCAAAATTTGCATGATCAAAAAAGGCACTTTGTAAAATTTGCCAGTCAGGAATGGGGGGGGGGGGTCCCTAGGTAAATTTTGCTGTAGAGCCCCTGCCTTCTCTGCTTCTGATCTCATTGATTTTCATTGAATCTCTACGTTGGACAAGAAGCCGCAGTCAGGACAGAATATGGAGAAAATGACAATATATTGGTTAGGAGTTGGACAAGAATCCATACTGTATCTCCATGGCGACCTACTTATAATGAGAGAAGCTTGAGTAAGAAGACAACTGCGGATGAAACATTGTTGATGGAACCTGCCAGGTCCCATGGATGGACAGAGCTTAATTACCCCTCCCCAAAGGCAGACAGATACAGCTACAGCTCTCTCACCCTCGCACTCAGTGCCAGCTATTGTTGTTCTGAGTGTTTCCACTCTTCTTGCATCTTACTGCCCTTCCTTCTCATCTCCAGTCCTGCCACATTCAGGTTCTTCTCAGACCTTGCCGGTGTACTTACCTCCTGTCCCTCGTGTTCCCATAGGACCGACACCCCCGGCTTTTCACCCCTTTGTCTCCGGGACCCTGACCATGAAACTTACTTGCCCATTTAATCTCTGTCTGCTTTCTCCTAAATGTCTCTACACAACTTTTGGTATTAATAATAATAATAATAATAATAATAATAATATATTTTGTTTAAAAGCACCTTTCAGGGCACTCAAGAACACCTTACAAACACAATATACATTGTCACAGTACAAAAAAATTGCATCTAATAAAATTATAATTAATAAAAATAAATAATACTAATACGTTAAAAGCTGCCACAGCAGCAGAATCTTAATGAGTGCGCAGTTTAAAAACATGTGTTTTAAGATGTTTAAGCCATTTAAATTTAAGATTTAAATACTGTACAGAAAACCTATTCTTATAACACTGCACCTGTAGTAAAATGAAAAATTGAATATATTTATAAGGAAAGAGCAGACTGAAAAGAATACAAGTTATTACGACAGGAATGGAGGCTAACTGTGTAATATTGGAAAATTAGGGTACTGCCTGGTTTTGTTACCCAAGGTACAAACAACATTTATGTGCCCCCAGTGGTACAAAAATGTTCCCCAGAGTACATTTATTCAATTACAGCTAAGGTACAATTGAGAGACCCTCGAGGGTACAGCCCCAGTGACATGTAATTGTACCCTCAAAGATACAAATAGGTACTTTTTTCCTAACATTGTAGTGTTGATGGTAAAGACATGTAGACCACACCTGCTTGGAACAATCATGAACAACAAAGAATATGGCAGTAAAAAAATGTGTAGGAGACTGGCACTTGGCAGAGTTGTGCTGTATGACCTAGGAAGGATCTTATATATCACTGAGGTTTGTGTAAGAACAAATTTTCAAATTTTTTGGAATATGATATTTATTTGATCTCTATCTGGACGTGAGAACTCGACAGTGAAGCAGGTAGACAGGAGGTGGATCATTACCTTTGAAATACTATGTTTTGCAAGGAAAACAAGTGAATTCTTGTTCAAATCAAGCCTGAACTTGAAGATCGGATGATCCTGTCTTATTTTGGGCTTGTTACAGTATGAGAAGACCCAGAGCAGTGACGCTTGGAAAAACCGAAGATAAAGGAGGAGGAAGAAGACGAAAAGAAAGATGGCGACTGAAGTCAATCATCAAAACAAACATAATTTAAGAAGCCTGAACATCCATGCCGAAGTTCAGAGGGAAAGAAATACATGTCCCAGAATCCTCTGCTGTATATTGTGGTATAGCATGGATGGTTTTTGTTACTGGGGTCCTCGTACAAATAGGTTTTACCTCATGATTTTAATTTATGCAGACTGCTACTCTGCCATATCTTGGCAAACCGTTTATTCTCGTGCTGTTGGTCCTTAGCCATGTTTCTGTCACACCCTCTGCTGTACAATGTGTAATACAGCAGTTCCATGCCCTGCCAGATGGTGGGGATGTCGAACCAACCAAGTGTCATGCCGCGCACCAAATAGCACAGATAAACAGATAAACACGTGGTCTGGTTAAAACGTCATAGTTACCACTCACAAGATTTTATGAACCGATGAACATTATCATTGCATCTTTATTTTAACGTAATGAACATTACACACGTAATGAATCATTAAACAAATACGTATTTTTACTCTTTTTACCTGAATATTAGGTCCCGTCAACTCTTTCAGGAAACTATTGATATTTGCTTGCCCTATGATGGCTTTATGTGATCTTTTTATTTTTTAAGTTATTTTCAGATATTTTGGAAAAGTAGGGCACACAATACATCTTCAGATGGAGATGCGCGTTGAAACTGCAAAGTAGCGTGTCTGGAGTTTCGCTATAGCGCAACTCGCCGCAACACGCCCTGGCTTTTAAGTAATTATGCACAGAGAGGCGCTACGTACGCTACCAGGAAACATCGTTAACATTCTGGGTGTAGCTTGCATTTCTCAGGAAATGTGTATCGCAGAAACAAACACCTCACACCTGTACCGTCAACGCTAACCCTGACACGAAAACGTAAGACCTCCGTTAGAAACGGATTGGGTTTAGATGACATTAAAGATAACGCTGCTCCAAAAAACGGCAGTGATAATATAGCAAAAGAGCTTTATAGTGCAGGTACAGCTCTAGGTTGTTGTTATTCAGTTATTAGCTGATTCTGCCATGTTTATTATGCCGCTAACACCTCTTCGTTGTAATACTTCAGTACGACTTCATATTTTTCAGTTTAAGTAAACGCCTATATAAACACTTATTCCCAATGAATATTTCACCAGTGTGAAATATTTTTAAAGAAATAAAAAGGTAAAAGAAAAAAAAAAACTTTCTGAAACATCGTGGGGTGTTCCAGATGACGCCATGTAGACCTACTGAAAGGAGAATACCGCTTTAATTAAAAAAAAACAAACAAAAAAACTAGTTGTTGTAAAACTGCAAGAAAACGAGTGTGTTAACTGTTGCTCGTCAGAACAGTCTGCTGCCCCAACTTGTTCATCGGAATTGTTGTCACATTCCAAAAAAGCCCCCCTCCCGAAACTATGCAGCAAAAATGACTGGACCAAGAACTCATAAGCACCGCTTAGTATGGTCCTTGAAAAGAGAATAACAATATAAAAAATATAAAATATAAAAAAATAATAACAGTAATTGTTGTTATTAATTTGAAATAATACTTTTAGTTGTGTAGCACACTGTGTGTTTCAGCAGAATTGATACTGGATCTCAACCTTCCAGTCAATGAATAAGTATTTTCTGGTTCCACCTGAGGAACCTTGAAGAGATGGAACCCAGCTTGGCGGTGACTGTCACTTTGCCTCACCTTCTGGTCCCTCTTCTGGTTTCAGGTTTCATTACTGCATGTGTTGGGTGTGTTTTATTCTACATTGTTACCTTTTAATTAGCACTTTCTTGAACAGCTTCAAGTAGTCATACGTCTTTATTTGGAATATAGACCACCAGCTTAGAATGTTTGTATTTTTCATTACATTCAGCATGACCACATGGTGAGAGTTTGATATTGGAAGGACACAATTGCTGAAATGCAAGGATCACATTTTTTGGAGGTGGGGGAGTGGATGAATGAAAGCCATCTAAAAATTAGGGGGTACACGTCCCCCTGCTTGCCCTGCTCCCTACACCCCTGCCTCAAGGCATCTCTAAACTTAGTCTTCATTGCACAATACACCAAATGAATAATGAACAGAACTATTAATGATTCAGTCTTATTTTATACAGGTAAATCTTACATAATATCACTCTCTGAAAAAAAGGTACAAATTTGTACCTTTGCTTGTCACTGGGGCTGTACCCTTGTAATTGTACCTTTTAATGTACACAAATGCACCCTGAGTAACATCCCAAAGGTACAAACAGCATTAATGTACCATCAATGGTACATTACTTTACATTAAAAGGTAGAATTACCTGCAGCTAGGGAAACAATTGGCTGACCCTTGTGGGTACAGCCCCAGTTTCAAGCATAGATACACATTTTTACCCTTTTATTTGGAGTGTAGGTGGCATAGGCGGCTGGCTAGGGCGCCAGCTTCTGAGGAAGTGCCGACTTGCCAGCCAATTTCACTTCACCTCCTATGTTCACCATGGATGCCACATGGACTACAGGCCTTGACATCAAGTAAGCTTTGCGCCATAGTCAGTCTTAAGGAAGCTCCTATAGCCTTGGCACCCCAAAAACCTCCCTCATAGGCCGACCTGTGCCTGATGAGGGCGATACTCACCGGGAACGTCTCTCGTGTCTCGACACCCGTCATAATTTCCAAAGGACTGAATAACAAGAGGATTACTGGCAGCTGTTTTATTGCCACTAAAAGCACTGCTTATATCCATCCTTCTCCCTAACCTGAATAAGCTCACGTGGAATGTGCACCTCATGCTTCACACTCGAGTCAATTCACACACCCCAGTCAGCCTTCGGAGCGCGGGGGGGAGAAATAGACACAAGGGTACCGAGCCTCCTTTAATGACCAATCAAATGGTCGTACTTGAACAATATACATATAACAAAGACACGATCAACTGGCAATTAAATGTGGGAACCCCATAAAATACAAAGCTATTAAAGTTCATTGTATATTTCAAGAACAGCTGAAGGTAACTACACGGCTTCGAACAGCCCCACCCTCGTGTTGACTCTTACGACAACCAGAGGGTAGATCAGTAAGATACAGAAGATGTTTAAGATTAAGTTTACAAAGACCATCGTATTATCATTTGACTTTGTACTGATTTTGCATGCTATCAGATAAACACTCATTTGATTTCGTGTGGTACGGGATTTTTTAAATGTATTTTTAAAAAGCATCACGCTCAGTGACTGATAGTTGCTTTCCCCCTCACTGACTAACCTGGAGTTTCTCCCAAACCGGTTTGACGAGAAAACCGCGCCTGTGAGAAGAAAACTAAGCGCGTTCGTGGGCGCCGTCCAAACGACTTAGGAGGCTTGTGCTGAACGATCGCGAAGCCTGTCTCGGAATTAAACCACCTATTCCTATTTTTCCGCTTTCAATCATGAGGGCTCTGATTTTGCTGCTCGTTTCTTTAGCAGTGGGAGCATCAGCTCAGTGTAAGTTCATTTCCTTATTTATTTATGACTGCATTTTTTCATCTGATCTTTTTTATGCGCCCGTAAACACGATTTTAGTTGTAGTGTGCATAACTGTTCAAAGATGTTAAAAGGCTTAATTTTTTTCAATGTAACCATGTAGCCATCTGTGTATTAATTAAATCTGAATTGAACAAAATAACCCTACATATTACTGTTGTTGTTGTTATTATTTTACAATAAAAGGCGCATGCAAGTACTTGAAGTGGGCTACCTGTGAGCAGACGCAGCCTTGCACTTGTACAGTCCAAGTTGTGAATAACACGGCACATCCCATAAATTGCACTTCACGTAAGTTAGCCTGGGATATCCGTCTGGGCCCTTTGCCTAAGTGCGCTAGAGCACAATAAACGCACCGCTGTCGCACCGTGAGTCTGGTAAATTGCTTTATCGTGATAATGTTAAAGAAAATGTACTCTGTCCGTGGACATGGAAAAGGGGTAATCCATCTTAAAAAAATCTTTGTAACGCTGATAGGGGAAAAGGGCAATATTAACCTATTGAAGAAGCATGGATTGTTGACTTAAAAAATGAATCTGATCTTGGTGGTTGCTGGCCCGTACGGGTAATATTTGTATATATCACTGGTGCGCTGTTCGATTTGTCAGTGATTTCCAAGTGCCATGCGATGAAGGCAGAGATGTTCCAACTCACGCGTGGGAAAGGAAGGTTTGGAGGGAAACCCACCGAGCATGCCCTGACAGACGAGGACGGGATCTACGATCCTGTATGCGAGCGCAACGGAACCTTTCATCCTAAACAGTGCAACAACACAAACCAGTGCTGGTGTGTGAACAGCGCTGGTGTCCGTCGCTCAGACATGGGCGATCTCCAGCTCAAATGTGACGCGGTAGAGACCTAGTAAGTAAATACTCTGTCATGTGGTGCATACCTGCTTGAAACCAGCATTACTGTAACATTAAACATCAGTGTTTCCTTTCACAACCAGTAATTATAACAATATGTTTAGGCTTATGAATGTGACAAGGATTACTTGTATCAGGCCTGGGTGGTTATTTTCTAAGGAGGACAAAATGACAGCTGCGACGATTTACAATGATTATTGTTGTGTCTCATTAAAGCTACAATGCATAGTTTGAGATATTTTATTTATTTATTTATTTATTTATTTATTTATTTATTTATTTTTTATGTACATTCTTTTTAAATCACCTACATCCTGATTGTGTGGCCCACTGCTGCCTGGGTTTGGCCTACAAACTGGCTTCTGTTCAGGTCTGACCTGTATTTTAACGTCACCTCTTCTTTTCTCCAGCTGGATACGCATCGACCTCCATCACAGACCAACGAACACTACCCTCAATGTCACCAACATTAGAACGTTCGTAAAGAAAAAAAATTTGAATACTATCTTTCACTCAGTCAAATAGTACATTCTGTAATGCATATATATTTGGTAAAACATATAGGTGAACCACCTGCTAATGTCAGTCATATACAATGGCGTTATTCTAATAAAGATTAATACTTTTATAATTTAATTCACATAGAATGAGTATAATGGGAGGATTGAACATGTTGAGATATTCAGCGGGTCTGCTTCAGATTGCTGGTGCTGTTTATTCTGTGAAAACCTGTATTTGTCTTCTGCAGTGCAATTGAAACTCTCCTGCAACAGTACAACCTGAACACATCCCTAATAGATAAAGTTGATGTGAGTATTTCTAGTATGTGTCATGGTGTCATATGGACTGTAGTTTGTAACAGCCAAGATGGAATGTAGCATTTCATATGTGAGGTTTTGAACATTTATGGTTACGTGTGACTTGCATTGATCTTGCAGTATGACAAGGATAGAAGGCTGATTGTTCTGGACCTCAAGAAACGAATGGGTGATAGGACGGTGGACCTCTCCCGCATGGCACACTATTTGGAAAAAGAAGTAAGGACTGGTTTTGAGGGACAGATACTGCATTGAACATGTGGTAGCGTGGTCGGTGTCCTTAGGTTTGGTGTCTTCCTGTTCACAGGCCAAGAATTCGACTTTACTTACAACTCCCACACCATTGGTCACAGTTGGTGGGCAGCCAATGAGCTTTGAGAGGGCCACCGTCTATTACGTTGACGAGAAGCCCCCCACCTTCACCATGAAGAAACTTACTGGGGGTGTGATTGCTGTCATCGTCGTGGTGGCTCTAGCAATTATTATTGGTCTGCTGGTCCTGGTCAGTACTCCGAAATTCGTGTTTTTGCTTTTCATCTCGACTTTTCTTCTCTTGAAGCTTCAGATGGTTTTTTGTAGCATAATGCCATTTCATCTGCTATTATAGCAGAATTCAGCAATCATTCAGTCTTGCCATTATAATACATACGATGAATAGGCCCTGGTTGTATATGTAATTGTTTGGAGGAGAAAGCATCAATGGTTCTGTAATGGGCCACGTTTACTTGGTCCACAACAGCACACAAAATTTTGGTGGAACGCAAAACTGATAGAACATGTTTGGACTCAGCTGCATAATGACAGGAAATCTAACAAGGTTCTTTTTTTCTGCCCCCCTTTGCTATCACCGCTCCCCAGTACCTGATCAATAAGAGAGACTACAAGAAAGCTCAGGTAAGCATGCAGCCAGCGAAAGGAGAATGCGAGTGTAAGAATAGAAAAGGGTCAAGCGGAGTGTCGCAATTACTTTCTTGGATGGGAGCCACACATTAAGCCAAATTAGCTTCCCATCAGTGATGGTCTTGTCTCTTTTGTGATGGTGACCAGCACTCCCAGTGTTCATTCAGAAGTCAGGTACTGCATACACCAGCATTTATAGTCTTGGTCAGTAGTAGGCTAGTTGTAGTTAGATGTATTTTTTTTGGAGGATTTGTAGGGTTGTGAGCTTTGAAAAGTAATCTTATGATATGTGGTTTTTGGTTTCTTACAGGTTCACTAGCTGCCTTCATTGAAGAAAAGAAATATTAAGCAAACTGTGCCGTCTTTGGAATAATAAAAAGATGTGCTTTTGTTTCGGTTTATAAATGTGGTTTGCATATGTTTGACGTCTATGTACAGTTTCATGTGGAAATGTTATTGTAATAACCTGAGTATTTCTGTTTGAAACAGCTATAGCCTTTTACCGTTTTTATTTTGTAAGCATTAATGTTCTGAAAGTCATATAGTACACTATATATACATGCTTTAATGTCAATCACAATCAAAATGCTCTTAATCTCTTACATTGTACAGTTTTTGGTGAAATGTGTCTGCATTTCAATTGAACTGTTATTAATAAACCCATTTTTTTTTTCTAATTCACTTTAGCGGTTTAATTTTTTTAAATAATGCTCTGATTCTTGGAATAACTTGATCTCGGCATCATCGGTGTTTGTATCTTTATTCAGGCCTTGGTGTCTAATGGTGTCTGGTAAATGTACTCTGCTGCCAGTGTATTGTAGAGCGACTGTACCAGTGTATTGTAGGGCTACTGTACCAGTGTATTGTAGAGCTGCCTTACTTTTGGGGGAAATGCACTGTAGTTTTAGACTGTCGAGGTATTTCTCAATGCGTTTAATGCCATATATACTGCATTAGATGATAATAGTGTTAAGTTGCCATAAGCTGTTTTATCAAGAAGGCTGATCCAGTGGAAAAAAATAGTATGGGAAAAAAGGGAGGGATTTGTATAGAGGACCAAATGAACATTTGTTTAGGATCAACATTAAGCATTTCCGCATTTGGCAGCCACTGATGAACTATGCTGACCAGAGTTTGTGACTAATATGAGATTACTGTAAAACAACTGGACTCAATACATCGTTTTGTTTGGTAGATCTAGTTTCCTTACACAATCTGCAAAGCCTTTTTTTATTAAATAAAAGGTGTTGAGCCATTACCTGGAGCAACTAGCATTTTCAATGGCGCAACACCTGCACAGTACCGTTTACACCTAGAGCAATTCCCTCTGCCACCTCCTCTGAGCCGTGTATCTTTTGAGAAGCATTATGGGATGTAGCAGTTCAGTAGTGCAAAAGTAGGCAATAGGTGGCATCTAACAAGTCAACATTGTGTAGGTAAAGGATTATTGAAATGAGAAGATAATGTCATTAACCCAGGTCTGATACCAAAAGCTAGCGTTATGATCAAATTGCAGCGTTAAGTTGCGAAGCACAGGGGATATTATAGACGTTAGTTCTTTTTCATCTCTTGTCACTTGCCCTCCTTTTGAACAGCATAGATATGTTTGTAGGATTCATCTTTGCGTTTTACATACGACAGGTGATTCATGAGACTGGAGGAGCATTGTTATGGTTCAGTGCTAAATTTTGTAGTGTTTTGTTTTGGTATTTGGTTATACCTGTCTGTCAAAGTGAGGAATTTAACTACACCTAGTGTTTAAAATGCAAAAATATGCATTCCTCTTTAGCCATGCAGAACTTAGTATCGAGTAATGGTGATTGTACTTTGGGAGAGCCTGAAAGTCTACAGAGTCTGTCAGTCAGCGGGGGTAACAACGTAATGTTTATGAAAGTTGGAAGAAAGTTTAACGCAGAATTGAAAGATGTCTATAACATTTTGTGATGGGAAATGTTTATTCCTTATTTTTTGTTACTTTCTGTTGATTTGAGAGTACACCAAATGAGCACCACTTCCCTGACTGCTACAGAACCAGCTGTTAATATCTCTATTGTATAACCACGTAAATGTTATAAATACGTTCATAATGCTCCACTTTGCTGAATTGTGGAAAACAAGTTCTGTTCCAGTTGCTGCTGGAAATATTTCATGTGTTGTTCTGCTCCACTCTGTAATGTGTGTGTGTGTGTGTGTGTGTGTGTGTGTAGTTTTTGAAATTAGCACTACTAATCTCTAGTATCTTCCTTCTAGATTCAACATTAAACTTAAACTAGAATAGTTTTACTTGTATTATTGTTTTTAAAATATTTTATTTCTAAAAATTCATTTTAATATCAGTGAATTACCTTTTAATGAATTCTTGTTCTATGTGATGTAAATGTTACTAGCCTTGATGTCTTTAGTCTGAATGTTTGAGACATGCTGGGTGTCAGTGTGTACCACGGCCTTGCTTTGTAATAAAGACTTTATTATAGTATTCCAAATTTCATTTCTTTCTACAGTATATGCCACCATTTGGGAATTTAGGTCTGGAATGTCCTGGAAGCGCTGTGACTCATCCTTATTCAACCAACCTGTGGTGACTTGTCTCTACTGCTTGTTGATTTTGTTTTCCACAGGAAATGCTCATACAGTAAGAATCCCAGGGACGTATTCTTCGTAAAGTCAAGTCTCCCAGAACAATTATTGTAAGTCTTATAAGTTGCCCAGAATGAGTACTATAATCCCACATTTTCGGAGTGCTGTCTAAACTGCACCGGGGTGACCTGATGCTTCTTGAATAATTTTGTAGCTTATTTGATGTCTAAAAACTTGTATTCCACTCAAAACTAGATGATTTATTTTGAGCACAAAAGTCTATGCACAGGAGCAGACAAAGTTTTTACAGGTGAATGTGTATTTGTACAGTATCCAAAAGCCATCCAACTTTGTATGGCACCCAACTGGGCTCATAGCCATACTGTCTGTCTGAGCTACTGTAGATTCAGTTTAGAATAATATTTATATCTTCAGTTTTTACAAAAGGAACAAATCATTATGCATAGTTTCTTGTCGAAGCTTGTTGTTCCCATGTAGAGCAGCACTGGAATACATGTCTTTTGGTAGGAAAAGGTAATTAGCTGACGGCTGTCATCATCATGGATACCTGAAAATATTACTGTCTCTGCTGTGATCTTGAATTGTGTCACAACACTGTGGAAAAAGGAGACACGGTAAAAACGGTGTGGAGCGCAGTGAATGCTGAGGAGCGTGCTGGTGCTGTGGAGCACTGCAGGGCCCAACCCCCCCGAAAAAAGAAAAAAATACAACCACTGTACAATTTTTGTGATGACACAGCTGATCGTTTTCATTTCGATTTAGATTATGTACTGGATCAATGGATGGTTAGATGAAACTACACTAATCCAAGGTAAATGGTGACCCATCATATGAACTCAGGAACCAAGATAAAAGTCCCGTAAACGTAAAAGGTTAAAAAAGGTTAATGTCAAGTGAGAACCCATAGGCCGAATCTATAGTATGAAATAGCTGTCAATTGTTATATCACCAGGTACTTGTATTGTTTACTATTTGCAGAGATGAGCTGAATATTCTTTTAGGTACCCAGGCTAGTGATAAATCCCAGCGATAAATGTGGATTACACTGATGAGGTATAAACGCCCATTTATTGTTTATATACTTCAAAATTCTTGGCTGCTTAGATTTCCATTAGAGCACAAGCACAGACTGATCTCTGAGTAAAACTAAATAACTGAGTCATCCGTGTGTCACGTGGGTCATACACAGTTATGCGGCTAATGCCCCAACTTGCCCAAAGCCCAAGAGAGAAGGAAAAACGCAGGTATATAAGACACAGCTTAGAAAACAGCAGCACCATATTTGGACTCAATTTCAAACCAAACTAATTTGCATATTTTGGCCGACTAGTGTAGACGTAACATGAACAATAGCATGTATTGTAATACGAGTATTCTTGGCGATGGCTGCCTTCAACATCATATGAATATTGTTAAACTCGGAGTAGAGGGAAGCCAATTCGCTTGTACTAAGAGCTCGTGCAAAAGTTTTTATTTTTTTTCTTTTGCAAAATTCCATTTGAAAAAGCAAAACACTCCCATCAAGTGATTAGAAGTGGTACTGCACACATGTTTGGTTTTGGGGGTGGGTTAATGAATCAGCTTGGCAAAATCCTTAAAGAATATCAATTCTCTATTGATTTCACACGTATTAACCTCTTATATGATTAACCTCATGAAGCTTTTGCATTACTCATGTCTGGTCAAAAGAATCATTTACAAAGTTCGACCTTTGCTGATGCTAATGAAAAGTTCAAATATCCATTGTGAGCATATATTAAAATAAAAGCAGAAATGTAACTTTGGACTTGCCTGCTTTTTCTCTTGATCCTGTATAGTCGGGTAGATCGTGGTATTACAGGAACACTCATTTCAGCTAATCAAGACAGCAAGGAAATCTGATAACGCCTTCCTTCTAATGCTTTTATAATGATCAATGGGATGCTTAATTTCCCCCTTTCCTCTAATTTCAGTGGAACAAATTAACATATAACACTGTCACCATCAGTGACTGTATCTAAATCCGGAAGATAACTCTGGTAATATCTTCTATATGGAGAAATACTTGATTAGTATACTTTGTTCCCAAACATGCAGATTTCAGAATTACTTTAAAATGGTTATGTTGCTTCTATATTATCAGGGTCACATTAACATGGTCGGTGCCCCCTGGGCTATTTCAGTTGTCAAAGGCCCCTCTGCAATTTTCTATAATGGTGTGTGTGTGAGTGTGTTTATTAACCAAGTCTAGTTGAGGCCCCTTTTCATCAGAGGCCCCTGGGATTCAGCCCGGTTAACCCCGTGCATTAAAGCACCCCTGTATATTATGCATATAAAAATGTAGAAGAGAAAAATGGAGAGAGGACAGAAAGAATAAAGTAGGATGATGGAGAAGGAGGATGACTGAAAAAGAGGTGGAGGGGGAATGGAGAAATTTAACAAAAACGACAGGGTAAAACAAGAAACCAGAAATATTCCGCCAATTACGTCTTACTCACCATGTTCTCATGAAAAAAAAAACACTAGTCTCAATCCCTCAGTCTCATAATCTGTGTGTGTGTGTTTAAACTGAATAAAAATTGAAAAATTACCAGGATGGCAGATAATAACAAGTCATCCAACAACCCCCAATACACACACACACACACATGTGTGGCATCTAAAACCATAGCTGCTCCATCTGATACCTTTGTGTACCAAATCAGGAGTTAAAAAATCATAGCAAAGTGTGTGTCTGTGTTTCTTAAACTTCCTTTTCCCTGTATATTTGTTTCTAAAGCCTGTAAGTGAAGCCAATGGGCAGGTGCTACTTTTTGCTCTGTGGGCCAAATGATATTGATATAGCAAGACTGACCAGACATTCTATTACTGCTTAGGTAAAATGGCCTGTGAGCAAGCTGGTGAATGACAGAATTTTAGGAACAATGGTATTATGCCAATCAATTTAGGTAGACACATGCCTACCCAATATTTTGTAAAAATGTACTCTATAAGGTAATGATTCAGTCAGCCAATAATGTGCCTACAGTAAGCTTGCGGTCAGGGTAATCTGGCCAATGAGTGAGCTTCCTCCGGCATATCGCATCTCTTAATCCCCTCCCCCATCCCTCATCATTCTCATCTTCTACCAATAACTTTACACGTCATCAACAAATCATCACGTTGTGACATTCACATCTGGCTCTCACGCTTTCAGACTGTCACGCTCACCAAGAAATCTTACAGCAAATCTACAGTATATTATTCCGTTACGCACCTAAGATTAACTACATAAAAAGCGTTGGGGCTGTTTGCAAATGCTACAGACTATTTACGAGATAATAAAACTCTCACATATATGTAAATGACTGCGCAGGCTTGCCTCAAATTGAAAATCTCACGGCAGCCAGCTGATCGAAGCTGGAAACCCCACACAACTCAGCGGCAGAAAACATGGTTAGCTGGACATGTTTCAATGTATGATAGTTGCGTAAAGTTTCAAGAACATTGATATCTGCACATGAGTATCTTTTATGTCTTGTGTGTGGTTTTCAAATGGTGCCTACTGATAAATTTGGTTTGCACAACGCTCCTTCTATGGAGGACTGAGTCAGCTTCTCTCTTTTGCTTCACTTCCAGGCGTTAATGTTGTGATTTAAACAGCAAACAGACACACCTGTGGTTTCTACTGCTGTTTGTGGAGCTAGTTGAAAAACAGGCTGGTGAAAAGTCGACAGAGCAGAATCTTGAGGTAAAAATACTAATGCTGAACCCCAGCCTTGGGCCCTCTGCTACCTGGGAAGGGCACCAGCTTCCCCTGCGGCCCTGATTTGGATGAGTTTTTCTAACATGGACGGATAGATGTTAATACTGTAGTAATATAATCCACAGCCACGCTATAGTGCTGGCGCAATTATAATCTCCTCGTGTTGCGGGGAGATTTCGTGTCAGCAGTGAGTGCCAATGTCTGATCTAACAAAAATACAGCTCAGGCAGGAAACTCAAAGAAAACAGATACTTCTGACCATTTAAATCTTTATTATGTGCATGTTCTGTGTGAATTGTATCTCGCATACCTACACCCGGTGGGAGTTGGCTGTTCGTAGATGTGTCATTGGTGCTTTTGTCATCGTTTCAGTCATCTGGCTCGGTTGCTTAAAATGCTTCATCAGACCTCTCTGCTCTCCCTCAGGGAACTTTCACGTGGGAACAGACCTGGAATCTCGTCATGGTCAGACAGAGTGGTTTTCTTTTCCCCTTCAGACTCGTCCCCCGAATAGTCGGCCAGAAATCCCACTTCAGACAACTGAGCCACAGTTTCAGACGAATCGCCTCGGAGGTTGCTAAGACGGGAAAGTTTTACAAACGGTGATCACCAACAGCCACTGAGTGAAACATAGGGGGGAGAATGCGAGAGAACATGAACACGTCCCATCCGGTGGCGCGATTCCTGCGACTTCGTCGTGATCAATTTGGTCTTCAAAAGCAGTAAGCAGAACCGGTGTTAGTCCTAATTTTTGGGGGTTTAAATTTCTATTTGAAAAATAGTTGAATTTTATCACAAATGATGGATGAGATGATGTTGATCCTTGGCTTACTGGCTTTCTGCATCACTGTGTCACTACTAGTCTTTTGCTCCTCTTGTAAGAGAGGCAGAAGTCTTAGTCACCATAGTCATCCATAATCTCAACACCCTTCTGTGCAACTGGATCCCAGACTTCCTGAGTGAGACCCATGACGATCCACTTGGGCAACATCTCCAACATTAGCACACTGAGCAGTGATGCCCCCTAAGGCTGCGTGCTCAGCCCACATCTACTCATCAAGCTGACTCATGACTGACAACTGAAACGCCGTCAGTGTTAAGGTAAGGCATGGAATGCTTTATTATCCATGAAGGGAAATGTGTCATGGATTCCAAAACACTGCATTCCATAACATACATTGCATTCAACAGAATCACACCATACAATATACAGACAATAATAAGTAATAAACGATAATACAATAATATACAATAACCAATGATTAACTACAATAAAAACTTAACAAAGACATTAGGTCTTAGTTTTTTTATTGTTTATTATTAGTGCATCTGATAGTATGTTTGCTTCTGCCATCTGGCTTCAGTGTACTTTTTGCACATTTAGTTAAGTGCTGTATTCTTATTTATTTTTTTTTGTCTATAATAACAGAAAGGGTAAAGGTTTATATATGACTAGTAAAAAACACAGAGCTGAGTAAACTGGTTATTCTGTGTATGAACACTAGAGGGCACCACATACACTCGTCATATAGATAGTTGATAAACAACTGCAACCAGGGCCGGTCAATCCTATAGGCGACATATACGGCCAAAAAAGGCGCCATCTTCTAGGATGGTGCTGAACTGCCAGTCAGTTTGCCTCAGACGGGGGGCGCTGACGGTAAAGCTTTCCTTGGGTGCTATACTGGCTACTCAAAGTAACCGATCTCTGCAGGACCCTACAGACACTGCCCCCCCCCCACACACCCAATATTTGTGCTGTGTGATCATTTTCCAGGCGCAGACATCTTCATTAGCACTATTGCGTGTTGTAGTCATGAGTTATTACCCTTCATTAGGTTTAAGGATGTGCTGTAAAACTTACTGGAGATTCGTGGGGTAAAGCACAGAAATTTATCTAAACACAGCATAATGCACTACAGCCTTCTGAAAAATGATTCTTTACCTGTGGGTTCAGTCAAGACAGATTCTGCTGTTTGCTCTCTGTTCGCGATATAAGTCATCATGTGAAGTCTCATAATTTGCATTATTGTTCAGCTGAGGCTACACATGTCTGCAGATGAATGCAGAGAGAGAGGGGGGGGGGATTACTCTTGAGGAAGCAGCCCTGCTTCAGGATTTGGTGCAAACTGACAGTGCGTGTGAAGGGTCGTCCGTACCGCAGGACACAGCATGACCCCTAGGAGGAACATGAACCGGATGGTCGATGGTCGATAAATAATGGCAAGTCAGAGTGAAAACACAATGTCTTGAGTTGACTTCAGTGGCATCATGGAAAAATTAGCCCTTGATTTCTCAATTTAAGAAGAAATTTTAACCCCCCCCCCCAATAGTACCCCCTCTGGTATATCATATTATCCAAGTGCTAACCAACTGTCCTCATGAGAAACTGCTTTAACGTTACGAAGCTCTTCTACTTTCCCTCCTAATAGAGAAGGATTGATACTACAGGGTTCTAACCCTAACCCTAACCCTCTTCTATGTCCTGGTCACGAAACTCAACACGCAAGCTAATGGTAGTAGCCGGCTTTTGCTGGTCTAAGATAGTCTTAGATAGTCCCAGCACATGCTGCTCTTTGATGGTTTAACTGGGTGAATCACCAGTTGGTCATGCTGGCATAACCAGTGAAACCTAGAATGACCATTATAAGCTGGTATGATGAGCTAAATCAATGAGTTAAACCATCATGTGAAAACATCATGAGTCAGTCAACCAGCTGAACCAGTCTAAGATGGTCAAGTTTGTTTTTTCATCTTATGTCATCCTCACTCTCAGTAGGATGCTACTGTAACATGGCCTGTGTTCTTATGTATTTTCCTAAAGGGGTGACAACTGTGAAACCGAACAGTGGCGACTTGCCGGAAGTCTCAGAAGTGGCATAATTCCTGCCCGCTTCCTACTGGGAGCAGAAGTAGCAAGGTGAAAAGAAGAGCATTTCTCCAGTCTCCGTCTCCATGGCTGTGAAAAGAAGATGACAGAGATGAGATGACAAAACAACTGTATGTGTCAAGCATCTATCAGTCATATTTAGCTTTAAAAACATGAATAAATTACTGTAACTCTGACCAGAAACATTGAACTTTTATTTAAATCCGTCTGCTATTTCAAGTGCCAGACGAGCTCACTTAACTTTTTGTGCAGTGCAATGATTAATATCCATTTTCTCTTGATATCATTTGCTTTTATTTAGCTTTATTTTACTTTTATATAATGTTTTCTATAACGTTATTTTGCATCGTAATACGCAGCGTACTGAATATGATGGTGTGCCAATAAAGCTGTACTTGACTTGCTTGCATTCATGGGGTTGGAATGCTCCATAATTATAACTGATAATGAACCAAGATGGCGCACGAGGTGATTGCGCGCCTAGTGGTCTGGCACCCTTGACAAATGCCAGGTTTGTCCGGGTCGCACGCCGACCCCGTTACAATCAATATTTAGCTAAATCAGCCTGTGAATGCTTCAAGAAGAAAGATGGAGACAGTGGAGGGACCAAGCAGCCTTTTCGACACTTTTTTTGTCTTACTCGGAGCTTATGAAAAATTCATCAAATGCAAATGTGCTTTCTTGAGTCTATGGAAATAGATCCCCAGCCGAGAGAGAAGGCCATTTTTGTTACCATGGGTTTATAGATTGTTGGATGATAGATCATAATTATGTACTGACGAAAGTGCAGAGGAGACAGAAGGGAGCGGCTGGGATTAACTTTATACAATATTTGTGGGCCACTGAAGTGAAAGATGCGATCCCAACCTTCATCTCCATCAACCTGTATACAGTAAAACAGAAGAAGTTAGTAACTGATCTTATTTGGTGGGGAGCACAGGCAGGTCAGCCAATGACACACAAGAATTTCCGAAAGCATTTAGCTTGATGACTATACCCTTAAGGACAGCGCATAGCAGCATGCTATGTAATGTATGCAAAAAAGTTAAATAGAAAGCAAAGAAAAATGTAAAACATAAATGCATATTGCTTGGCATTAAAAAAAAAACAACGTTTCAAATAAAACACAATATGTTTTCTTTTTTGTTAAAAAGTATTCTGCAGCATTTGTCACATTTCGCTGCTATTCTACTTTTTTTTTTCCTCGCTTGAATTTGATTCAGAGCTGACTCAGTGAAGGCCTGAAAATAGAAGCTTGTGGCATTACTGCTGATCTGTATAAATGATAATCGTCTTACGGAGTGTTACTAGGGATGACAGGGAATGGGAGAGACCGTAGGTGTGAATGTATTCTCTGCTTAATGAAGGTAAACAAATGCATCAGGCCTAATAGGGTTCAGGGCCAGGTTACAGAGGCGGTATAAAATGATCTTGTTTTTCCCAAATAGCAGCTACAGATCAGTGTGACGGGTGAATAGCTTCCTGTTTGCAACCAGGACTGCACTGGGTATGACAGAATGTATAGGGAGCTATGGGTGAAAAGCCCAAGACCAAAGGCTATTGGTGGAAGTTTCCCTGTCTAACAAGTGCGGTGGTGGTGGCCCTCAGCTCCCCTGGTATTGGGACCAGGAGTCCGAGGGTGTTAACATTAGGCTTTTCCTCGATCCCAGGACAGTTCAGCCATCTATACCATCAACCATGTACTATTTGTAAATAAAAAGTTGGCTTTTTTGACAAACTTTTCACCTGAATGGAGTCACACCTGTCAAACAAATCCAGTTGTACCCATCCTGTCATAAAAATATATCATTAAGGAGCTTTAAAATTATACTATGCTCAATCATGCATATTATAAGGGGTCTCCTCAGCTCTGTGGACCATCTTGCTGGTCATTATTGTAGACCAGGGGTCTCCAACTCCGGTCCTGGAGAGCTACCATCCAGTAGGTTTTCTATTCTACCTGGCTTCTGATGAGACACACTTGTGCTCAGGTAAATACCAGGAACAGGTGTGGGTCATCAGAAGCCAGGTAGGATAGAAAACCTAGGGGCAGATTAATGCATCGGCTATCCTAGCATATAACCTAGGTCTCTGTCAAACCTCAGGGCCCCATCCTACTTTAGGAAAAATGCAGCAGTAAGTTACATCTGTAACACCTTGGTGTCCATGCTGATGTCAGCCTAGAGTCCCCAAATGCTTTAATCTTTCCCTGTTTGTTACTGATAGCACAAATATCAATCAACTTCTGCGATTGATATTTGTCTTGTTAATCACCTTACCACCAACTTTCTGAGCTAAGCTCAACATGTTTCCTGCCTGCCAGTGCCATGTATATTCAGAGTGAAAGACTAATGTGTTTGATACCATTTGTTAGCTGAATTCCCAGAATTCATCTGCACAAAGTCAGAATCAAACCATGCAGAGAAAAGCACGTTTCTTGATGGGTTTGAGGCTATTTTTGTATTGCAGTAACAGTGATTAAATTGGCTTTCACACTGTGTAAGCCCTAATGTTGTTGTTGTTGTTTTGAACATTGGACTAATTTCCCAGGAATCACAGTAAGAGTTAAATGAGGTCCTGGAAGTAAGTATCATATTATTTCATTAAATGTTTGCTGCTTTTGTGTGAATTTTTGAACATCTTTTCAATCTAAATTCCCTTCTCCAGTACAGTGTGATCTAAATTTAGTGCCTGTAAATTTAAATCTCTGAGTCTTTGTATTTTGCGAAAGATTTGTAAGCCCAGTCCAAGCTTTGAAATGCTGCTGTTATGTGAAATTCTGGAGAGGCATTAGATACGTGGAAGATTATCCAGGAACCGTCTCGTAAAATGATTGTGCTGCTTCCATGCTTCTCTGTGGTTTTACTACTCCATTGTTGATGATGCTATCAGAACTCAGGATAGAGAGCCTTAAATCCATGACGATATAATCAATTGCCAAGAGAGGCACCGGTCCTCCACAGGGAAGCCAAAATTCCCCCTTGCTATAATAGACCTGTGTAGCACTTTTTGTGGCAGGAAGTATTCTGAGGAATCAATTAAATTGGGGATCACTCAGCTTTGGGCTAGATAAGGGAGGGAGGGTTGGAAGAGGAGCTTCAGTATGGGAATAGATAGCTTCAGTATGGGAATAGATAGCTCCAGTATGGGAATAGATAGCTTCAGTATAGCTTCAGTCATGAGTGCTATCCTGTTATTTGTAATGTTTTTACTTTTTGATTCTGTGACATTGCCGAAATGACAGTAATGCAATTTGTATTGAATCTAGATACTGTGATAGTTTAAGAGTGAACAGACTGACAATAAAAAAAAAACTATACCACTTATATAATCTATTCCCACCTTTGTGTAATCTGCTCTGCCCTCTGTCACTCTTACCAAGGCTTATTTGAGTAGTTCCTGTTAAATGCTACTGTAGGTTAAACAGCTGTAGCACTGGTACACTGCTCACGTAACACCTAGCATTTTCTTGCGAAACACAGAACTTCCAGAAAATGATTCCCAAATAAATCCATGTGACTGTTAATCTAACACATGTGGGAAAGGGAGAGGTGAGGTGCTACCGAAAGAAATCCATAAATCATCACAGATCACCACTGCCTACATACGAGAAACATTTCTGATTGAGCCATGATAATATCCAGCATCTTGTCATCTTCCCAGATTTATCTGTAGAGTAATATCTGTTGGCATGGCTTTGTGAGTTCATATACTGATGGAACTTTAAGCAGAGTACTTAAGCAGAACTGATTGAGTAAATACAATGTGGTTCAATGAATGTGTACGTCACTGAGGAGAAAGTTATTTATAAATTAGCAATGTGGAATGGGTGGCATTTTGAGTGCTTCCTGTAATGGGCTATGACTACAGAGACTGGTGTGTATGTTCAGAAGGGACTGGAGCTGTACAAGCCTCACGGTGTCTGTTAGAATGAGACGAGCATGTGGACGGTTGCAAAGTATAATTGGACCCATGAGGCAGGGTCCAGTCCACAGTAAAGTGAGCATCCCTGGAGCTCCTACTGTACATTTCGGAACGCCAGGCTGTTGATACTGGTGTTGGGTCGGACCTAATAGCCATATGCTTTGCTCATCTCCTTCTGTGGTTTCTGGGCTGGGGGTGGGAGTGTTAGGTTAAGGAATGTAACAACTAGTGAGGTCTGTTTCTATAGTTCTCCTTCATAGTTGTTTTGGTCTGGATTATATTAACTTGCTAGTCTTGTTTGTGGTTTATTAATATAATCTTTTCAGAACTAATACCACAAATCTTAAAACCTCATAATCCCAAAAAGATCATTTACACATATAGATGTCAGTGATTGTGTAACTTACGTATAACCTTTTGCAGAATATGTAAAGTATATATGAATATGCAAAAAAATGCAGACTTCACTCGTGCTGTGTCTGCAAACTCCAACCCAAAGGACACCTGTGTTCCTGTATGAGCATCTGTTTGTTTTCCTGATACAGGTGGGTGGGGGGGGGGGCGGGGGTTCAAATCCTTTCTGCTGCTGCTGCAAAAAAAAGTGGTTTATTTATTTATTTTTTTATGAGTGCTTTCAGGTCCTGGAATGGAAGGGGCAATGAAACAAAGTGCAGATGACAGTGGAAATAGGATAGTCAATTCTGTGGCTTCCAGGGGTGTGACTCTTAGCCACATTGCCATAACCCTTTTTATCGAAAGAGGTTTTGAATTGACTGTTTTTCCTGATACTCTGGTCGTAGGTTCTACTTCTTCGGCGCTGTTGATAATGAGTCACGGTACTTAAGGTTTAAAGTCTATTTGTTCGACATTCAGCTAAGACTCTAGCCTCTCTGAAGTCACTTCTCTCCCTACGCCGTATAGCACCTTTTCTCTTTATGATGCTACTACCATCCTGACCTTAACACCCGCTACCTTCTCTATGTAATACCCTCATTGCTAGCCCTCCATTCCAGGCAGCAGAATAACAGTCTCACTGTCATTACCCAGGTTGCACAAAGCAACACATCTCAGAAAGAACGATTGTGTATTAATTAATCATTTAACAGTATATGCTGTATATTCTTGGATGCCTCAGAACTCGGCATTGCAAATCAACACTGTCATTGTGTAGCAGGGAAAAGGCCGAGCCTCAGTCATACGTAACTTCCAGGATTTTTATTGTATCCCTTGGCCATTGGGGAATACATATGATTTTAGATGGTCTTCTGCCATATCCGCTGCAGCTATTGGGCCAGTAACTCAAAAAATATTTGACGCATCTTTTCAAACTTTGCACAAGCATTTTGAGATAGATCATCCCAGAACTGAAGCAGGACTTAATAGTGATAACCAAAGGAGTTTTGACACTTGATGCCGTTAAAGACAATAACTCAAAAACCATTCGATGAATCTTTTTCAAACCTTGTAGAGGCATTGTAAGGGGGCCGGAATGGAACTGATTAGATTTTGAGACAGATTGACCCACAACTAAAGCAGTGCCAGAGATATCAAAAATGGGTAGTTTTAAGAATTGATTGTGTGGGTGCCGACCTGGAAATCATTAAATTTTGAGACAGTGACACTGAAATGACACTGCTTAGTGGCAGCAAAGGGAAAGGTGAAAGCAGATGACATTTAGCCTTGTGAATATGATGAGTGAAAAAGTATTTGATGGATCTTACTTCTGCTTCACAATAACCTTTTATGGATGAAGATCCACGTTTGGTTTCATTTTCAGACGTATTGTCCCAAAAATGAAGCAGCCGTGCTGTGTTGCAGCAATGGAAGACACCTGATCTTATGAACACAATAAGTACTGTACTGATCTGTTTAAAAGTTCGCAGGCACTTTGTGTGGCGAGAAACTGGAAGTGGTCAAATTTTGAGATAGTTATGTCAAAAGTAAAGGAACAGGATAGTGACAGCAAAGACAAGGATTATTGTTGTGAATAGGATGAATCTATATGTTATTATTCACTCTGTTTACCTTATTTGATCTTTGATGGAGCTTAACCGTTTTACAAAAACATTTTAAAGATGAAAATCTCCTAAAAATTTACAATTGATGACATCAAAGAGTAACTGCAACGACAGAGGCCAGCAAAATTGGAGCTGCCACCAGAGGGCAACGGAGAGTGAAAACAGAGCCAGCAGCTGCCATCTTGTATACGCAGATCTGCCACCTAACTTATTCCGTGGATCTTTGTACCAGTGAGTAATTTTAAAACTCTGGGGAGTGAGATGGTTTTCTGAATATTCTATTACAAGGTTTATATTGATTGTTGGTCGATAGCATCCTTGTTTTATCCATAGCAGTATGTTAGCCAGCTGGCACAGATAAATGGCTTTGCTTGAACCCCAAGCTTCCCCTCTGCATGTCCAAATCACACCCTGCCAGAGTGCACCTTTTTAATTAATGTTCCAAAAAACGATTCAAAGTGAACGGTGGAATTAAAGGTTTGCGCTGACAGTCACCAGCTTAAATGTCTTTTCATCTTTAATGTTAATTTTCATTAGTAGCTCTGGCCAGACATTCATTTTTTTAGTGGATGAAATATTCCAACAAGATGTTTTAATTTCAATCTCATTTTTTTTGTATATTTCGCTGACTGTACTGCTGCCAAAATTTCACTTACTAATGGGAGATAAGATATGTGAAAGCAGAAATCCACAAAAACATATTTTAATGCAATTTCACAGGGAAATTATGAACAAATAGGCAAGAATATTACTGGCAGTGGTGCACCATGTTGATGCAATTTTAACTTTTGTTTCGGTCTATGTGTTGTGTTTCAGAAAATTCAAGTAGTATAAGTGCGTACAATACCCACATCATAACTTCTTTTCTCTTTATTTTTCATCGCATTTTTGTTTGTTTTGTATTACTTTAAAATGGTATCAACAGGCAAACAAATATACAGTATCTGCAGCTGATATGTTCCAAGACTACTGCAAATAGTGTGCACCATGGATAATAGCAAACCATTTACAGTACAGACTCCATTTACTGTACTGTAGGCACACATGATTTTATATGCATATTTATTCTAAAGTTTAATTGATACATTTTGCACAGTAAGATAACGTTAAATTCAGTAACAATAAAGCACATTATGCGTTATTGCACTGTACAGTAGCGTACTCTGTCATGAATGAAGGGGATTCTGATGTTTTGCCCCTATTCTCATGAGACGATATAGCAATGAAATATATGTATATAATATACATTTTTAAAACATGCACTGCGATTACGTGGCAGTGGATGTGATCAGCAAGAAGGCTAGAGGCAGACTGGATGAAAGTTCTGTGAGAAAGAGTGGGTATGAGGACAATGGGAGAAATGTCATCTACTGGGCACGAAAAGGCTGGCACATTTCATCATGTTACGGCCTGTATTCACTTGGTGCACAGTTTGAAGCTTATGAACTGTTTGTATCTGGAATTATCCATTTTTTTCGGACTGAGGATAACTGAAACCTCAGTTACTGAAACTGCATATTCGGGGGTCCCACTGTACATCTTTAAAACTGTGATACTGCGTGTTCGGGCACAGTACAAGGCAACCGAGCCATGTGTGAGTACGGCTGAAAGTGTGCCCGGGCCTGGATTGTTTGGCTCCCAAAGTCCAGTTTGTTTGGTACACTTAACCGCGCCCTGGTCCGCTTGATGAGGTGGACCAGAGCACGGTTAGTTGGACTCGGGCACGGTATGTGACATCAATGGTGTGACTGACACATGCATGTGACATGTACTTGAACCGAATCAAGTGTGAGTATGCTGTAAGGGATTGAAACTCGAATATACACAAAGACCAAAAACAAGACTGAAAATGGCAGCATTTCACAAGCTAAGAGCAACAAAAAGTCTAAGCAAACAGTGGAGGCAAGGACAGAGAGCACAAAGGCACAGAGCAAGGCAACAGCAACAAAGTAACTTGCAATGTACAGTGCGAAAAAGACACAAGCACAGAAAACTTAGGACATATCAAGAAGTACAGGAACTACAGGAACTTAAATAGGCTGTAATTAGCTCCTGATCGCTGTGAGCTGTGACACGTAAGCACTCAGGTGCGAAGCCGTGGCAATGGGGAAGGTGGGCGGAGTTAGGGCAGAGGCGTTCACCCTGGCCAGGAGCTAATGCAATGGGGAAGGTGGGCGGAGTCAGGGCAGAGGCATTCACCCTGGTCGGGAGCTAATGCAATGGGGAAGGTGGGCGGAGTCAGGGCGGAGGCCTTCACCCTGGCCAGGAGCTAATGCAATGGGGAAAGTGGGCGGAGTCAGGGCAGAGGCATTCACCCTGGCCAGGAGCTAATGCAATGGGGAAGGTGGGCGGAGGCGTTCACCCTGGCCAGGAGCTAATGCAATGGGGAAGGTGGGCGGAGTCAGGGCGGAGGCGTTCACCCTGGCCAGGAGCCAATGCAATGGGGAAGGTGGGCGGAGTCAGGGCAGAGGCGTTCACCCTGGCCAGGGGCCATGGCAACGGAGAAGGTGGGTAGAGCTGTGTGAATTATTTTATTATAATAATCTGCGACACATCATACAATGTGTACAGGCACATTATTTGTCATTTGTAAAATTTCTGAAGGTTGCAATTTTGAAATTGATCTGCCACCAATTCAGCCCCCCCCCAGTTCTGTTTTTTTCTCCTTCCCGTGTCCCACAGTTTGAATATCTCTGGTATATAATAATCTACCATTAGTGTATCTGTTACAGTTCTTATTTTTATATCACCGAAAATATTGGTTATAGTGCAAGAGAGAAATAAATAGGATAGAAATATTTAATTGTACATGGGAATTAAAACATACAAGGGATTCAAGTCACCATCTAATTGGTGGAGAAAGATTCTGCAAATTGTCATATAAGTGGAATGTGCAGTAATGAATAATTATTCGTTCCGACCTACATATCACTACAAGATCCAAATGACAGGGCTATCCGTGGCATGCAATGCTATTGTTTCCAACAGCACCAAATCTTTTTTTAATTAAATGCTCCTCGGCCTCTGTGCTGTAGGAACGTAATCTGGCCATCAGAGGTCAACAGAGAGCTTGAAAATAGCCCAGTGTATCCAAGTCCTTAATAAGGTGATCGAACTAATTAGCTGCGCAATTGTTTTCCCTGACTTCATGACTGGATGTTAAAACGTGGCCAATTAAACGTGCTAGAAGGCAGCCAGAGAGCGAGACGCGTTCGCTATGTGGCTGGTGACCCCCGAGTTCAGTCCTTAATGAGTGTCCTGCTTGTAGTGTTAGTGTGTGTAAACATGCAGCAATTTGTAGACGTAGACCCCCATAATACTTCGCGACACCTTACACAGTAGTTAATAAACCAGACGTGTTATCCACAATCATACCCCGTCTCAATAAAAGAGGAGCATTAATGAGCAATTTCACGACGCAAACCTTTATTGTTCAGAAAAAAAAACGCACACAATCCACCATAACCATCCGAAGAGCAGCTTCACAATTGCCCCAGTTTCTGTTTTTTAATGCATTTTACAGCGTAAAACATCAACAAAGGTTCTGTTACAATGTTAGGTAGCTTGAGTCTGAAAAGCCATGCAGCTCTTGTAAAGTAGTTTAGCATTTTTCTGATATTTTGTTGGTAAGTGCAACAAAGAAGCTCAATCCTTAGGTTTGAAGTACTTCACTTGCACGAGGTGTTACCCTAAGTGCATGAAATTAGAAAACCACCCATGACTCGCTGCGTGTGTCATAAAGGTTTACATATTCATTCAGAATAGAGCTGGCTCATTGCCTTCCAGCCAAAACTAACCCAGCGCCTGTATCATGAAGCAAGGTTTGTTCAGTTTAAATGGACTTTATCCCACTGTAGTTCACTTTCAGTTAACCCAGACTACCTTAAATTTGACAAGCTGTCTTGAAGATCCAACTTCATTGATACAGGCCCCCAGTCTCCCCATCCCAGGCACTAAACAGACCCATCCTTTCCAGGTGTTCAGTGTTGGCGAATGTCGATTAACAGAAACAGATGACTGTGGATGATGCTCACAATAGATGGATGATTGGATGATGAGGAGCTGATGGTGAGAGAGCAGAAGTGAGCAGCTACAGTTCCCTCTAGGAACGGTGGGAGCAGCGCCATCGCAGCTGACATTTAAGGGGCTCTGAGGCGCTGGACGCAGGCCCAGGCCCTGCCGCAGCTGGTAGGTCATGTTGATCTGGCTTTCCTTTGACCTGCAGTCGCAGGGGATTAGCTGTGGACATTCTGGCATTTGCCGCCTGACTCTGTTGAGCCACGACTCTTCTGACGCATCCCCATTCTGCTACACGTGCATTATGCAAAGATGTACTGTTTTTGTCGCATTTCTCATTGCATCTATCGGTGTCCTTTCCTTCTGTATTCCTCTTCTCCCTCTCCTCTTCTTTCTGCTGTCATGTCATCGTCACTGTTGTAATCCCTCCTTTTTCCTTAAGCATCCTCCTTGGTCAGTTACTCCTTTGTCCAGTTTTACGGGCAGCTTGCCGCGTAGAGTTACCGCTCCATGTATGCATGGCTGCCTGCTAGATCAGACAGACAATGACCTCCCCCAAGGATGTTAAGAGCCTCTTTAAGTTGACAACAAGCCGCGGAAGCCTGGTGCTGATAGAGACGAAAAGGTGAGACGTTTCAGGAAGCCTCAGAAGATCCTCATTGGGTTTCACATATGTGTAAATGAAAATCACATCTCAGCTTGGTCTTCCCCACATCATCTCCTACTCGGGAACTGCTTGACAGGCTTTAGGTTTCACATGAGGCAGAATCTCTTTGAACAAACACCCCACCTCGGTCCATGAATCCTCTTCTCCTATCCTCATACCTTTCCCCTTCCTTTCTGACCCCCTTTCCCAGCACAATATTCTGGCAGCCGGTGCTTGAGAATGCTAGCAAACAAATAAAGGAGAATCCAGAGGACACCTCAATCGGTATGACCAAGTGTCAGTGATCTTGTTGAGGCAAAGGACAAGATTTGTGTGTGGACGGTAGGGATGTTTCCCGACAAATATTGTGGAAGGTCCGCATGTGTTATGGGGAGTGGAGAGTTCGGGACTGATTTGGTCCCTACCAATGTTGAAACTAAAGCAACACCCCTGAGCTGAGGTAACTCATTAAAAGCGATTAGCAACTTTCTCCTAGCACTGAAATTTACCTGCATCTCCTCATATTTGCATCCTCTCTCCAGTCTCTCTCTCTTCAGTGTGGGTGATACAGAGAAGCTCTAACATTTACTGTGCTTTTGCATATAATTAGTCAGGGCTGCTTAGCATTGTATTTCTTTATATAACCTAATAAAGGACTTCAGATAGCAATTACAGGTGCTGGAGCTACATCTCATTTTCTGGTTCTTTTGAAAAAAATCCTTTGTTTTCACACTCCTGTTCTCCCTCTTCATGTTGTTGGATACACAGGATGCAATTTTTATATAGCCAACCATAACTAGCTAATCCCTGTCACGTCTTAATTTATAAGTGATGGCGCAGTCTGGGTTTGGACCCACTTTTGCTTGCCGGGTGCTGGGGGTTGTCATCAAGTCTGACTCACGTAAGGTTGAATTGGAAATAATGCAGAGGAAACAAACCCAGGTTCAGTATACGAGTCCTAAAAATATCACAACTTTATCAGTGGGTGTCTATCAGGCAGCGTTACAGCATTTCTCCCAACACACACCAGTAAAAACCTGGCTTGGGGAAAAAACAAAACTTGCGAGTATAAATAAACGTCCTACGTATGTCGAAATTCTGACTTGCAAATTAACGGCAGAGGGAGGAACACAAGCAGCGGCATCCCTGCACAGTCCGTACCGAGGCTAATTTAATTTACCTCCGCGAGAGGGGTCTGACAGGACCAGAGAAGCAGAAAGATGGCGACGGGACAGGAGGAGTGAGGAGGCCCTTCATAACCAGGCACCTTCCGCCCACCTTGCGGTTTGCAGCGTGACGTAGACCATAAAGAACGAGCTAAAGGTTCCAAGGTCTCAACGCTGTCCTTCCTTAACAGGAAGTGTCTCCAATCTCAAGGTGTCCCGCTACCGCAAGATGCATATTCCGACATATACTGTAAAGACCTGTCAGAAATGGTCTGTGCATGCTATGCAGTAATTATGCAAGGGGCTTATGTTTGGGTTGGCAGGTGAGGACACCGCGCCTCTGATCAGAAGGTCACCAGCTCAAATCCCACAGTCAGCATACTTGGGCCCTTGAGCAAAACCCTTAACCCTTGATTGCTCCAGGGACAGTTTGACCCTGCACTGGCTAAACAAACAAATTGTGGTCTAAAAAAATAGTCCCAAAAGGATTAGGTACTTAGCATTAAGGATCTAGAAGCATTTGTTCCTCAACTGAAGGAGTCTGTACACGTTTCTGCTAAGCAAATTTGTGACAGCCTAGTGTGTGGTAATCTAATGCATGTTGGCATTTCACATAATTGATGGCATGCTGTGTTTGTATAAAAGTAATCAAGTCAAAGATTAACCTTGGAAATCTATGCTTATTGGGAGAGTTAATTATTTGGAGAGACTCTCCCGTATTTGCTGACACATTAGAGTCATGACTACTTAGGGACACTTAGATCCATAGAGGTCTTCCTCAGAAGAAAGAACTTTGATTATAAGCCGAAACTCTCTCAGCTTCCCAAGTAACTACTACATTTACTACATTTCCCCCTGTAATTATACTATGAATTGCCCTAAGGACAATTGTGAAAGAGAATGAAGAAAGTAAAGCTGAAAGAGATTGTGGGCAATGAAAACCTAAAGCTATTTTTCTTACAAATTTTGCATCACGGAAAGATGTTTACCTCACATGGCTTTAACGTTTAAGTGTCACAATCATTCTTATCTGCCCTGTCTTGTTCCTGGGAGGGCCAGCAGATGGCGCTGTTGATAATCCTGGACCCTCCGCCCCTGGAGTCCTGGAGTATTAACAGTTCATGCCTGTCCCTTGTTTCCCCTTCATTAAATGTGCATATAACTGCCCCCCTGTCCTGTGTTCCCAAGTCTGGTCATTATCCTATGTTCATGTCGGCTATCTCCTGTCTTGCATGTACCTGCCAGATCAGGTCAGATTGGGGAGCATGTACCGGTTCTGCGCATTGATGCACCCACCACATGATGTAATGCCTTGGGATCACAGTGGACACATGGTCCAGTCCCACCCTTCGGAAATGGCCGTCTATCTGCTGCAGCCGGGTGTTTCGTGGGCGTCCCCTTGGTCCAGCTACTCGGGTCCACAGCATTGAGGATCCTGCAAGCCAGATCACCCACAGGGAATTGCTCCAAATGGACGTAATGCTCCCTCACAATGATGATAATGTACATCATTCCGGACTCTCTGAGCAGCTGCTCATTCGAGAGAAAGTCAATCCAGTGGTACCTAAGGATTAGTACCAAAGAAGTCCAGTCTTCATCTCAGGTCACAGGATAGAGTCCATGTCTCACAGCCATACAGCAAAACAGGGAGCACCAGGACTTAAAGACTTGGACCTTTGTCCTCTTACAAAGATATTGGTAGCGCTGCTCACCCCTTTCCTGTGACCTCATGACCCCCCATGCTCTCCTAATCCGTGTACTGAGTTCATAGAAAGAGTCACCTGAAACATGAATGGTCGACATTCTTTCAGTAGACAGACGTGCTGCTGATGGCTGTACGCAAGAGGTCATTAAAGGCCTATATCTTGGTTTCTGTCCAGAGTACTAGTAACCCCAGACACTTAGGACCTCCATTGACTCCATGAAGATCACAGCAAAGTTAGCAAAGTCAGGTTCAGTGAATCGTTTTTCACCAACAGATGTCCTACAGTGCCAGTGATCACACTGAAGTCACCCATGACCAGAGAAGTGTCACTTCATGGGCACTCATCAACAACCAAGTGAAGTCGCAAATAAAACGTCTCCCTTGTAGAGACATCACTGACGGCGGTTAGAATACACTGAGACAACAGACAAGATTCCCAGTAAGTGCCTTTTCCCGAGCCCCATAATACAAAAAGGAGTGACATCAGGCACAATCAGAAGAGCTGATCAGCCACAGCAACAGCTACTCCCTGAGTATGGCAGCCAACAGGGCAACCAGACCAGTAATAGGTGTATCCATATGCAGAGATCTGACCACTCCAAAGTCTGCATACTTCAGAGAGTGCCGCCCCTGAAATGCCATTCCATGCACCTACTCGGATGGGCCACCTCAGATTGGGGCCGCCTCAGATTGGGACCGCCTCAGATTGGGACCGCCTCAGATTGGGGCCGCCTCAGATTGGGACCGCCTCAGATTGGGGCCGCCTCAGATTGGGACCACCTCAGATTGAGACCACCTCAGATTGGGGCCGTCTCAGATTGGGACCACCTCAGATTGCGGCCGCCTCAGATTGCTGCCATGCATTACCCCGTACCTGCACCCCAAATAAAGTTCCCCCATGAGGGTGAATAGCGAAGACCTGGGTCCTATTTACCTATCAACATGACATGGAGTAACCATGAATTAGCTCCACCATTGATTGTCCTTAATGGTCAGAGAAGTCCCCTGATGTGTCAGCACACACTGAAAATACACAGATGCTTTGTATGTGTCGTATTTGACTTACAGTGGCATCTATATGTATCTTACACTCATATTTACAATACAGGACCTGATAGGATTGCATGTTAAAGCAAATAGAAAAGATAAAGTTCTAAACAAACTCGTCTGTAGTACTGAAGTTGTGTAACATTTCTGAAAGGTGAATATCAACCTTTGAGTGAGATAGCAGGCTTCCTGCTTTTTTCAGGTTTTTAAGGTTCAATTCTTTCAAGCTGTTATAAATTTAAGCGTGGTGAAATTTTACCAGCTGTTGTAGTTCATGATCTTCAGCTTCCACAATATCAAAGCTTTATTCTGCATAAATTTCCTCTCTAGGAGAGAATGTCATTTGCTAGAATAACTGCAATGTGAATTAACATAGCATCAGAGCAGAAAATGTAATTTGGTCTTAGTTAAATCAGACTGTTTGAGAGTAATGGGTGCCATATTCAACACGGTTTCGTCCCTAAATAAATAAAACCGATTTCAAGTTTTGTTTATTTATTTTACAAATATTACCCCATAGACCCTTCTGTATATGATGCTTTATTTGTCTCCGTGTCAAGACACCCTAAGTGCAAAATGTTAATGGGTTGTGATTAGGGATACCATGGTAAATTGCTATTTTCCCATCAGCTTTAATAGGCCCAAAATACTTGGTTGGGCACATGATTGGCCAGTCCTGAAGAGGATATGACATCACTACATGTCGGAATGGACTTCCTGTGAGTACACCAAGTGAAACACGATTGAACAATAATTGGTTCCATTAATTTGGGGTTGTGGTATACACAAAATGACCACTAAGGAGGAAAATAACTCGTAATCAGCTAGTCTAATTCAGAATAATTTATTGTTACATCCGTATATCTCAGTATGATTAGTGTAAAGTGCTGTGATAGGAGAACCAATCTCTTGGATAAGTTCTTAAAAGCAGGCAAAAAAAATCAAGAATAATGCTAATTATACCTTAACGATGCTGAGGGAAAAGGTCACTTTCGACTGTTCCTATTCTGTTGGTGTGTAAATGAGTATAGAAGGTCCTTCTGTCATCATAATTTTGGTGGTGGTCTGGGAAAATAAGAAAAGTCTGCAAAACATTTAACAGCCTTTAAGTGCGTGTAAATTTGATTGATGTGGCACTAATTGTTATGACATGGGGGAAACAAACACCATGGCAAACTGGCGCCTTGGTTAACTAATTGGGAATGACCCGGCTCGGTGTAAATGCACAATTTCACACTTCACACCAGCAAGCTTTGCATTATGAGCATTAAATGGAATCTCTGAGCCGAATGCATTTTGCACTATAGTCTGAGATGTATGTGGCATTACAAAACCTTCCTACCTCCATTATTAATTCAAAATGATGAATAATCCTAAAGACAGTATTGTGGTTTTACAAGTGACAGCAACAATATCTAACAATATTTTTTAATTCATTCCTATCAGAAAGCATTCAAAGCAATTTTCTTTTGAAATTATCCTACCTAATAAAGTACCAAAATCCAGTGTATGAGGAATAAAATGTCTCGCTTCTAGGGATGGTAAGATTCACCTATTCACATTGGGGCTCCGGCATAAAAGTTCACAAAGCGATTTCGCTAATTAAAAAATATGCACCGTTTGGGATGAACTAGGGATGCAACGTTTCTAACATCTTTGCATCACTAAAATCTGATTTATTGATTTATAATAATTAGTAGAGCCTTTATTACTTAGAAATCTGACCAATCATTTTACATTAGATTGATTCCCCCTCTAAAAACTTTGTATCTGAACCATATTGAATAGCATGACATCATATTCTTTTGTGTCACGTGGTATCACACTGCATTGCAATAGGGGTGAATCGTATTGTATTGCATTAGTAGTCTCATATGTAACTTCAATCTAACACGCAGGGGCCCTTGGACTCATCCTACTTGGGGGGGGCGCCGCCGCCCCCCCCCCGCGCGAGCCCCCCCCCCCCCCCCCC
>JAODJX010000065.1:14154089-14165888 GCA_026776945.1 Isichthys henryi | reverse complement strand
CACACCTTATGACACCCCTGCACATAAAATACAGTAATAACAACCTCATCAGGATGTCCTAAAAAAATAAATACATTGTGGATACAGGATAGAAGTCTTCATGAGACCAGCCTTCAGTCTAATTAAAAGTACCGTTCAGAGAGAGCAGTTTAGCTCCGGCCACATCAGACGACTGGGAGATACAGTGGGACAGATGTGCATGTCGCTCTTTCATCCGCCAGCGTTCAGAAGCATCAGATCCACAGATCACCAATGAAAGCATTCGAGCGGCTTCAGGAAACACCTGCTGTTACTCCCATTCTGTTCGGTCTTTAGTTCAATAATTAGTTTCAGCCTCTGCATTTATGGTTGTGCCAAGAGCCAAAGTGTGGCAGTCGCCCTCCTCTCCAGGCACGCCTGTAGCCTCCCTACATTTTCCTTTGCTCTTGTCTGCCTGCTACACCATTTCATTCCTCTGTCTGCCTCTCCCTCACATTTTCATTTTATGCCAACACACATATCAAGCTAGCTGCAGTGAAAACAGCGCAGCTGGGTGATACAGATGTGTCATAACAAAATCGGTGAAATTTAGTAAAAGCAGTGAGCTGTACTGGTGGCGCACTGGTTAGCACTGTTACCTCACACCTCTGGGTCCAGCATTCAAGTCTCCGCCTTTTCTCCATGTGTTTAGTTTCCATGTTCTCTCTGTGTCAGTGTGAGGTTTTCTCTGGGTACTTTAATTTCACTCCACAGCCCAAGAAAACATGCTGAGGGGTGAAGTGGAGTAACCCATGATGAGTTTTTCTCAGCCTTGCACCTGTAGCTTCTGTGATAGGATCTGGACGGCCTGCAACAGGTAAAACTTGCCAACCAGATAAATTCTTCTTTTCATGAAGACTGTCTTTGTTTGGCTCTGGCGCATGACAGCCGGTAACATCCCACAGCCATGAGACGGCAACAGGGCCTTTTGTCTGCTAGTGAGTTTCACTAGTAAACTTGACCCCTATGAGCTAGTGTTGTACTGCATAGTGAGGCGTCCAGCAGGCATGTTCTCCAGGTACTGTGCATCCTGCAGAGTGCTGCAACTGCTTAGCCATCAGTTATTCAGACAGGTTTCTCTCACTTGCGCCATTTTTCTGCAACTGTGGGAAAAGAGTTAATGCAACTTAGCTGAATCGGTGTGCAGTGTTTCTGGTCTCTGGAAATTAATGAAGCTGCCATGATGATAAAGGAATGTTATTTGGGCCCCCGAGTCAGCAGTTGAGTCCTATACTTCAGGTCGCAGTTGTAAGTCATAGTTCATACTGTAATGCAGTAATTACAGTTGTAATTTTACAGAGGCACAGTGTGCGGTATTGGCGCCCTGGCGATGTCGCTGGCTCTGGCTGGGAGACGTTGTGTCTCGCCAGGCGTCCTGCTAGGCACAGTGTGACGTGCAATCTGATGGGCAGCCAGGCAGTGCGCCCACGATGCTTCACCCGTACGTGGAGGAGCAGTTTACGTCTGAGGGATGCTTAGAGACGACCAGGCTGAGATGTAAGCAAAGCTTAAAAGAAACTTCAGCTTGTAATAGAGAAAGAGACCGAGAGCTTCTGTCGGCTTTCTGTCCACGCTGAAATGCTCCAGATAATATGCAGTCAGCTTTACTGACCTAAGGGACAACTCTAGCCAGCAGTATGATGATAATTTATTGGTTAATTTCCCCCTTTTTGTTGACTGTCTACAGACTTCTGCGACATTTCTTTTTGTCATGCCAGTTAAAAAACATTGAAACTGATAGAGAAAATCCCTTGGCGTGTTTGAATTACAAGAGTTATTGGAACTTTCGGTTTGAAATGGAGTGCTGAGAGAACATGATCTTTTTTATGCATTATGGATCGCAGTGAACTGCCCAAAAGTATTAGGCTCATGTGTGAGGTGGAGAAACTTATTTTTCTGTGTGGCTGCCTGCCAATGACCTGTACATTTGCTTAACAAATGCATTGCAGATAGGCCTGGAAGGTCCGCAGGGACGGGACAGCCAGCAGGACCCAGATTTAGAACCAGACGTGGTGGAACCACATTTAGCTTTAATGCTACCCAGCTGCCAGAGGATCTTCGATGTTCCCTATTTTTGGCACTTTGAAATCAAAACTGAAAACTCCTGTTTTCTTGCATTTGTGGTTGAGCTCTTGGTTTTGATTTAAACTGTCCTTTATTTCATTACTATTATATGTTTATTTTATATGTTTTCTTTTTGCCTTATAACTTATCTATCTATCTTTTATGGGATGCACTTTGTGTCTTTGAATCTGTTGTATTGAAAGTTGGTTTAATTGCCTATGTGTATAAAAGGTGTCGTGTGAAGAGAGCTGTGACACGGGCTTAACACTGGGTGCCAAGGTAGCATCTTTTTTACCACCTAGGGTGCAGCAACAGCGTGTCTGATCCGTGATTGGTTAATGCACCCATGTAACCTGTGAATCAAATGCAAGTCTTATTGGTCACTGCATTTTTTTTTCTGGGAACTGAATAGCATGTCTTGTAACAGATATGATTGTGCTGTGATATGATTTCTGCTTCAGGACCTCGTCTCCAAACTGATGTGTTAGTGGGACCATGTGTGTTTGGAGCTGCAAGCAGCAGGAAGCCGTGACAGGGGTGCCACGTACTCTGAGGTGCTGTCTGCTGGCACTATGCATCCTTGACTGGGTAAAAGTCTCAGCTGTGATGAGGCCTCGCTACGCAAAGCACTCCTGTCCTCAGTTTGTTATTGCTGTCCTTCTGTATGCGCTGCTCAGTTCCCAGTTTAACTGCATGCATTAGAGCAGCCTCGCAATAAAGTCGCTCCCAGTCATATGAAGCCCTTCCCCCCTCCAAGACCCTTGCTGACAAGCTATCCGAATTGCTTTGCTGAAGGTAGGTTCTCCGCGCCCCCAGGCTGTGAAATGGTTCTTCACCACCATTGGTCTCTGACGGCTACAGAACAGCACTGCTTCTGTCTTGTGGTAACGGAAGTGGCAGAAATCCCAATGTCTCAACATGCCATATGCTAAACTCACAGTGTGCTTAAAGTTTGTCACATTGTACTGTTATCATTGATACACGGAAAATATTGTGTGGCTCAAACCCCGTCCCCCCCAGCCAGCTGGTAAAGATCTGGTAGCTCTTCTGTTTCCGGCCTGGTCTGTGCCAGAAGGAACAAAGATAGTTGAAAATATGCACAACACTGCAGTCCTGCCCCTCTGCTGTACTTCTTGAGTGACCGGTTCAGGCTGCCGTATAACGGCAGTTGAACTTGGTGCATTGTTGTCAGCAGAGTTGTCTAGTTTTTTTCCCCTCTTCTGGGCATTGGGCCAAATCTGGGGTGGTAGCCTAGCAACCTATATTATGTGCAGTCTCACGCAGCACAAATGAACCCACACTGTTATGGAACAGCCATTTTAAATTATTTTTTGTTTTATTTTGACAGCTACGATTCTGTGAATTGGCGATAAATATGAAACTTAATTTCAATAAATCACTATTTTAGACAAAATACAAATTACACCTGATTACTATATAATATAGGGAAAAAAGGATGTAGCTCAAAGCTATATAGTGATTTAAATATGGTTATTGTGCGCATTGATCATTATCTTATAGATCAATTAATTGGTTATGGGTCGAATGAGCTCCTCTTTTCCCTCTTGCCCTAATGATCAATTACTCCCCTAGAGTTCTTAACGACCTACCTGTCTGGACTAGGTCAGATCGCGACTAGCGAGGTGTAGAGAAGGCCACCTTAATGTCTACACACCACCATTACTTCCAGCTGGATGCATGGCTTCCTTCTTGGGTGCTGGCAATGATGTGCTCATTCTATGGTCACAGTCTCTACCTGTTTGGTTCCTTGCCTGAGAGAACTGGAACTGTACTATTACTGCAAAAAATCCTTCTGGGACAGTAGGGTGTGGCATTAGCCTGATAACACCGGCTGCATTCGAAATGTACGGTTTGTCAGTGCTGGTGTTTGGATGTGTTTCTCAAAGGCATATTACACTTATTGCATGTTTACTGCTTCAGTCCCTTATTGCACTGACTTATCTCTTATTGCACTGCTGTTGTCCTATTGTCCCTCCATGCCACTGTCCCGTCCCCTTCAGCTGTGGCACGAGAATTTCACTGTGTACCTCTCCGGTGCCCTGTGGCTGTGGCACAAGAATTTGACGATGTTCTGATCCTATCATCTACAACTACGGCACAGGAATTTCACCGTGTTCCTTGGAACACATGTCAAAATAAAAACTTAAAACATGAGAATGTGAGGCATTTAGGGAAACCTCACACAAGCGATGGTCTTTGAAGGTTAACTGCATCAGTTCAATAACCCAGCCATCTATTTGCGGGAGTATATTAACAGCTCAGTATTTCCTGGGGTGTCTTGGGAAGCAAGATAGACGGCAGCTCCCTGCCCTCTGAGATGTTAGCTTACCTGCCTTAGTCTCACATTCAGTTTATTCTTCAGTTTCAAATATGTGTTATTGTCGTGCGGCAGAGTCATCGGTAAGTAGAACTGAATTTCTCCATCATCAACTCATAACCATATAATCAGCGACATGAAAAAATTTAAGACATGAGGTATTAAAGCAGAATCCTTTCCCTGAATTATTTCCAGTGGTGTAAATTTGGATGTAAGACATCCTTAGTGCTGTTTAGAGTTTGACAGAACATAAACACAGCTTGTTCGCCTGGGGGCAGATGTCTGTCTAGCAAGATAAGACATATAAAATGCAACAAAACTATTCCAGAGCTATTTTTTCCGCGTCAGTGTAACCTCTCAAGGTAGTGGATGACATTAGACTTGATAGCCACATTGTCACAAATATTTTCCCAGCAGAAATCATGTTTGACTTCCTCCTCTGGGGATTGTCAAAATTTCTGCCCGAGAGCTACCCCTTGGGCATGGCTGCCATCTTGATATTTGCATAAATCAGACAGGAAAGTCCAGCTACACACGAGAATCTACATCTGACATACTGTTAGGCAATAAGGAGCTTTTAGACCAAGCCTAGATTTCCCAGAACAGGTCATAATTACAGTAATAAAAAGTTACAAAAACGTAATTGTGCGTTAGGCGATTAGCTGCATGCTAGGAGAAGCACGCTCTTTTGCACTATGCATTTTCTTTGTAACAATGTTATCAAAGATAGCAATTTTATAAAATGTAAGTTTCCAAATATTAATGAAACATCAAAGAAGCCCTCACCCAGACAGTAGGTGGGTTACTTATCCAGCACAGGCCCCCATAGTCATTAAAATCTTAGACAGAGGAAGTTTGGCTGAAAGCCCATTAATGCTGGCTGAAATCGGCACTCATCCTCTATGCGATCACAAAGGAACACAAAGACACATCTTGACATGAGAATGTGCCTGTGCAACGGAGCTTTCCGGAACGTGGCCGCAATCTGTCAAGTGAATAACCGCAAATGTACGGAAGAGCAGTGTCTCCAAAGTTTGTCAGGGAGAGTAGAAAAGAAACCCGAGACCACTGTGACAGCAGAAGGTGCTACATTTGCTCTTCATTTAAACGGTAATGAGCCTGATGCAGTCTACATGTCATAATACTGGCACTGTACAGAGGATGGTAGCTCTGAGGACACGCAGCAAAATTTAATTGATGAAGCTGGGAAGCATTAAAGCTTCAAAACTTCTGACAAGGTCACATGACCATGTCTCTGTTGCGGAGATGAGGAACATACTTGTATCATGCCTTGGTTAGGATTCACTAAAGAAACCAAGGGAACATTCATGTTTCCAATAATAATCCTATTTGCAGTATATAAGCAGACAATAAGGAGAACTTCAATAGAAATGTATGACAGTATCCTCCACCAGTTCTACAACCTTTTGTCTTTTTTCAGTCAAATTTTAAAATGTACAATTCTCTACCATATAGTGGTCATGATATCAGTATTAGTTAAATCTCTATTTGTGCCTGTGTCTTCTTGTATCTTTCTAGATCATCTAGAATGTACTGCTTGCCTTTTTATGTATTTTTTTTTAGCCTGGTTCAAATTTGTAGGAGGTGAGTGGTAATGGAGAACCCAAACCCTCCTGGCCTGGACCATCACTATTATGGTCAGCGTTTTTCTGTAAATGGTGGTACAGGTGACCTATGCATGTGCATCAGGTTGCTCTGTGTGGATAGACTGTGAAGCAACTGTCACAGAGTAATCGTTAGCAGATGATTGCTTATACCTGTTTAATCAAGGGAGTTTTGAACCTGTGGAATGGATATTTATATGTGGCAGCCAGCTCGGGGTTGTGGCTGAGACTTGCCCTGAACAACAGTTTTGGTTAAGCGAGTTCCTGCCTTCTAGTGCATCCCTGTGCTGTCAAACTTGTCAAAAAATGTTGATGAGAGTCTGAATCGTTGGCCAAAAATGGCTGTAGGCTTCTTCAGCTGTTCTGTGCTTCTGAGCGTGGGAGATGCTATTCTGCCTTTGATGAGTGTCGACTGGGGCTAATGTTCAACAGCTTGTTGTCTCCACAGTGCAGCATGTGATTGACAATAAATGTCATTTTAGCAGCAATTTAACGTCCTCTCAGACGTGCCATCATTGTAGGAGAATTTGTGCTTTTCCTGCCGAATCAGAATGAACTTCCGGATGGTTACCTTGTGCCCATACAAACTGGGCTTGTGTGTGTGTGTGCATCTGTGTGTGTGTGTGAGACCTCTAGTTGAATATATGTTCACCAATGAGCTAATACATTATGACCACCCCCAAGTGACATGAATAACATTGACTATCTAAAGAAACAGTGCATGTGAAGGTCTGGGATATAGAAGAATTTGGCAGGGATAAAGACCTAAGTGACTTTGATAAGAGCCAAATTGTCATAGCCAGACGACTGGGTCATACCATTTCAGAAAACTGCAAGGCTTGTGGGGTGCTCATGGATAGCCGTGGTGAGTCCCTACTGACCGTGGTTTGAGGAGGGAAAAAACACAGTCCACTGATGGAGTTGCGTGGCCAAGACTTATCCATGTGAGGTGAGTAAAGGCTACTCCATTTGGTAAGATCCAACAGAAGGGCTACTGTGGCACAAATCGCAGATAATTTTAATGATGGTCATGGGAAAAATGTGTCACGACACAAAGTACATCAAGTCCTGCTTAGTGTGGGGCTGTGGAGCAGTGGACATGCTTGACATGTACCCGGCCGTATACATGATGCGACAGAAAACAGGAGTCATTGAACCAGGTGACTTTCTTCCACTGTGCCAGTTTGAGTTCTGATGCTCTCGTGCCCATTGTAGGCACTTTTGATGGTGGACAGGAGGCAGCAGAGGCCCTCTGGCCTTCGGCTATGCAGCTCCATATGCAACAAGGCACAGTGCATTGTGTGTCATGACACATTACTCTGGTGACAATCATCAAAATTATCTGTAATTTGTGGCACAGTAGCCCTTTTTTTGGTTTGTACCACGCAGGATAAGAATAGCCTACATTCATATCTTACATCGGTGAGTCTTGGCCATTGCCCTGTCAGTGGGTTGTGGTTTTCCATCCTCAGAATGCTGTGACCCAGTCGTCTGGCCATAATGATTTGGTCCTTGTCAAATTCACTCAGATCTCTGCCCTTTTCATCTGCAGTCAACATGTCAACTACAAGTAACAAATGTTATGCTACTGTCTGATATATCCCAGACCTTGACACACACTGTTTTTCATCTGTATGTGTGTGTGTGTGTGTGTGTGTGACAGTGAGAGACATAACAGATGTTAGTGTTGTTTTCATTTATCCCTTGGTTCCCATTAATAATAATGTCACAGTTACTATATTTATAAACAAGGTCACTCAAACACATAGACACACACGCCATGTCGAGACAAGGAATGAAGGTGTTCATGTGAAGATAGCATGCTTCGAATTGAGCAGAATGGACCTGTGAGTCCATATGAGCTTCTCCAGCAAGCTGGGGAAGTCCGGACTCTGGTTTCAGAGTTTGATATTCAGTGGATGAGAGAGGGGGCGTCCTGTCTTATTGTGCATTACTGCTACTTTCTGATTGTCAGGGAGTTGGAGGTTTGTGTTGAGCAAGTCATGGGGAAAGATATACTCCGAAGGGGTAGAATGAAGGGCAGAGAATTTCTATATGAGCAAAGTTTAACATTCTCGGTGATTTCTCAAAACTCGTTGGAGCATAGTAGAGAATAATTTGGCCTGTAGTTGGAGGCAGATTTCACAGTTTCACTTGTAATTGCTTTGGCGCTAATTATGTTGGGCTTTCCGCCTTGAGTACCATCAGGATGCTCACTCATGACTGAGATAATGCAACAAGGGGCATGAGGTCACATGACCAGCCGCGGCCGAGCAGTACCCACCTAATAAGCCTTACACGGCACGCTGTCACTGTCCAGTGGATCTTGAAATCTAATTGTATACATCATTGACCAATTCAATTCAATGTACATTTTTCTTAAATTTAATTATGTCCCCTAAAAATGAATTGAAGGCTATGAAAATTCATCATGCTGTCTCATACACTTATCAAGCCATGTCTTTGTGATTGACCCCATAGATATTATTTGTCAAGAAAGATCCAGCTATGGCTTGTCCGCAAAATGTTGTGCCCACTCCTGATCAGCTCCAGACAGCAGAGAGGAAGCTGCAGGATTCCCTGTGACACCCACCAGGGTTTAGACAGAAAAACAATTTGGTCTGATCAGTCAAGTATCCCAGGGATATTGGGCTTTCCTTCACGACGCGCATCATCTGTGACTCAGAGGACCACTGCAGGCTCACCAAAGCCCACGGTAACTATGAAAATACATAACCACACGCACACTAGTCACCACAGGCAACTGGGATGTTTTGGAAAAACCCATTGTTACATCACAACTGTCCTTGGTGATATTTAAAGGCAAAATGGCACTTCGAAAAAGAGGCCTGTTTGTGTGATGATCATCAAATTGTGTGAGGAGTGAGACGTGGGACACGTCCAAGTGAGGATGGTTTATAAAAGAGAGGTACATGGTTATATCTTCTCATGTGGTGCCTTTGTTAACATAAACAACAGCAAGGACAGCTGTTTACCACCAGCAACACTCTATAAAAACCAGCCGGAGTAAATTTTTCTGCTTAGAATAAATTTATTTTTCAGTGGTTAATTTCTTTGTTTCAGTTTAAATCACATAAATATAAAAGTACAATCATCGGTATAAATGTGCAACTTGCAACCAGAATCAGTTTGCATTCATTAAATCAATGGTACAACACGACGCAGGCAAAATGAGTTGCTGTCATGCCATGCCGAGAGGTGATGTCATAGTGGGGGGGGGGGGCTGGGAAGAGGAACTACTGACCGGAAACGGATTAAAGCTGAACCCTAGAAACGTAATCTTTGGACGGGCTTCTGAGTCTTCTGATAATCCTCTGTCTGTGTTCAGCAGTACCTTGTAGCAAACGATAGCAAGTGAAGTGCTTTTCATAATGTGTTTTTTTTTTGTTTTTTTCTTTACAAAAGGATAAACAAACTGAGCATCACTCTTCAAAGTGCTATTTTTCAGAGGCACCTCCAGCTGTTCAGGTAAAATTTGAAGGGCAACAAGCAGGAAAAAAAACAGTTGTTATCATAATCAAATGTTTACGCATTTGCAGCTAATTTCAGAGCTGTAATGAGCTTATAAAGTACTTTAACTCTCCTTTTCCCCAAATGACACGCAAAACATTTTAAGCAGCCCGTAAACGTGTGGCCAGGTATAATCTACATGAATTGATGCAGAGGCAAACCCCTTAACAAACAGTCATTTATAATCATCCAGATCAACAGATTTGACTGTTTAGCTTTTAGCTATTTATATTAACTGGGGATAGCAATGTGTTTACTATGAAACAGCAGCTTCAAATTATAGGTAACTTTTCCAATGGAAAACTAAGAGTTACATGCACAACATCAAGCTATTTGTGACCCAGTAAAATCATTTAGTGTGCACCATTGTATTCTAATGTTGTATTCTTTTGTTGTACTTTAGGTGAATTTCAGAACTTAAATTCAGATTAAAATCAAACTACTAGTGAAACTGCAGATGTATGCAGCCTCAAAACTGTAAGAGGACTGTGTCCTGTCCACAAGAAAACTCTTCGGGTGACCGAAAAGCATCCAGAATGAAAAACATCTCTATTGAATCTCAGTACTAATCCTTAGTGGCAAAGTCCTACTGCTCCAGTGAAGGACTTGGATATTAAAATCAGTGTAAAAGGCTTTGGTAAAAAGCTTCACGTAACAATGTGGTGATGCAATAATGACTGCTATACAGCTACTCTACATTTGATTGGCTCATTAAATGCTTACTGGGAGCTAGTGGCTTTGACAGCTGCCAATCACGGCATCCGCTGAAAATCCCTTCTAATAAAGATGACAGTTCGTTACACACCAGTCAAACGTGTTCAGCGATCACAACACTATCATATACTCTCAAAACAGTATATACATCGGTTACATAACTTTAATTCGAACACAGTTGGCTTTTATATTGCTGTATTGAGTGAGAAGAGACATAGTGAGAGGCAGAGGAAATGACATCACCTCTCAGATGCACTCATACAAAGACAAAGACGTTCCTAACTCTCCTCACTGCCAGAGCTGAGGATACAGAGGAATTCAGGACAATAACATCCATTGTAATCAATGGAGATAGATTTTGCAAAATGCAAAAGGATATTACTGTACAGAATAAAACTAACCATAAACCCTATTTCATATTTTGCACAATTTCTTTATATGTATATATTTATATATGTATTTGCAAAGAAAGTAAGGCAGCTGAAGATCAAGCCATGCATGCAGAAGGTTTATAAAAAAAGTCTTTTAGTTCTTTTTAAAATTGTACAAGTGTAATGCGTCGACCGGTCATTGATAAAAAGCATTCTCCTCCAGGGTGCTTTTCCAGCTGTCACCGAAGGTCAGCGTCAGTCTGGTGCTGTGGCGTCCCTTCAGACGTCCATGCACGCGGTCTTCTGCATATCGTCGTTCTGGCGTCGCAATGACACGCCTGCATGCTCGTGTACACGTGACGCGTTTTCCGTTTCGCTCGTGCTTTTTTCATTCCCCCGACACCGAGGGTTATGAAGAACTAGGACTGCAACTGAGCAACACAGCAAGACCATTAGCGGGGTTAAGGCCAGGGGGTGGGGGGCGGGGTTATGAACAAGCCGATCACTCCATTTCAGTTAAAGACATGAGAAATCAGAGCACTTAGTGATACCTGGTGAGGAGGGAGGTAGGCAGGCTTTTCTAGAGAATGGCTAGGAGCCTAACTGAGCCAGGAACTGGATTCACTGAACATATATTAATATAGGGTTAGGGTTAGGACATTTAGCTAGTTAGTTAAGCTCCAGCCATTGCACGAGTAACATTAGTAAGCAATGCCTTTCCTGATTTGCTGCATTGGTCAGTTACAGGAAAACTTCTGTAACTTGTTACTAGTTACTGACTGACCGATGATACAGTGCTAATCCTGTTCATAGTCTCATCAGGTTTTCTCGTTCTGTATGTATAATGGGCATCATTATGCATTTAAATTGCCCACAAATTTATAAAAATATATTTATGTTCTGCTATATACATCAATATGTGCTGTATGGCTTTACAATCACTGCATGCAGGAAACTATATTGAGCCTGATTTTTTTTTTTAATCTACCTGAGGTTTTTTTTTTCCTTCTTTTATTCTAACCAGTGTAGAATATAACAAGTCTGGGATATCTGCTCTAAATATAAAAAGTGAAACCTAACTTTAAATGCTAATCGTCTAGTTGAGGTGCATCGATAAGGATAACTGATTTGTATGTAC
>JAODJX010000065.1:14140600-14153989 GCA_026776945.1 Isichthys henryi | reverse complement strand
CCCCCCCCCCCCCCCCCCCCCCCCCCCCCCCCCCCCCCCCCCCCCCCCCCCCCCCCCCCCCCCCCCCCCCCCCGGATATATACAATTGTTGGGGTTGGTAACTCCGAAAGCAGCAGAGAGATGTACGCCGAATGCGTAAGGGTGAGGTCTGCACGGGTGCGAGTGAGCCAGGGCGATGGAGACAGGCGAGAGTCACATCTTGGCTGCTCAGCTATGGACGTTAGGAGCTTTATGCTAATGGAGCATCATCCGGTTGCCTTGCTGGCCTGCAGAGGAGCCCCCTCTCCAGAAAAGCCCTGCGGTCATACAGCCTGCCTGCCTGGCCCCCCCCCCTCGCCGGTGCCTGGGTCCTCCCACAAGGCCCTCTAGTTCTCCTAGTCTTCCGTAGCACTCTCCATCTGTTTTCCTTTCTCTCTCTTCCGCTGCTGCGTTCAGTCTCTCCACTCTGTCACCCCCCCCCATCATGCTCCGCTTCACACTGCCACTCCCCCCAGCAAAAAAAAAAAAACACAGCAACATCAAGGTCATCGAATGAAGAAGTCAAACTGTCTCTCTCCCCTCTCTCTCTGTCTCTCTCTACGTCCATGAAGGCAGTTCAGCTTCGGCCCATGTGAGACGTCCCTTCACGTCCTGAAACAACGGGTAGAGATTACTCACGGGATCATGGACAAGCAGCACCAGCTAACATTAGGCTTTTAGTATCCAACACAGGGAAAAAAATGCTTTATAATCAGAATTAACCTTAGTATAACCATATGTATTAAAAGAATTACACGAGTATGTATTCGCGTCTGCAGGATAACTGTGCAGACTCTTCACTCCTTTTTCTTCCCTCCTAAATGAATCGTTATCCATGTTCAGCATATCCGCTTCATTGCTGCCCCTAATCTCTGTGCTTTCATCTCACAAACTAACAGTGCATGTAGCCATTAATCCCTTCCCTTAGCCTCGTTTTCCTGCAGAACAGTGGCACCATTAATGCCATTAATTCACACGCTTCTGTGGTCAGACGAGACATTCATCAGGTTTTTTATGTCTCCTTTTTCATCGACTCTATTAATTAAGTTCTTGGGCGGCATCTGGAGAACTGGGCAACTGGGAACCTGTACTTGAAAGCTGGACCATCTGGGATCCATGGTCTCAGATATTAAGGGTCCCATTCTTACTTTCCAGGGACCCTAATTTGACCTCTCAGGTTCCCTCTTTCATTGAGGGGCATGTTATTTTTGGTTTATTTTTGTCTGCACTTCCATGTGGTTCAAAGTGGTGCAAAGCCTGCAGAGTTTGGGAAGCAGGCTATGATACTGTAATGCCAAGCAGAACTGTACTATCATTGTAACACTATAGTTCATATTTTTGCGAAAGTGGAATTTTAGGGAAAGAAACATGAGGAGGATTTGGCAGGAGTTCCTTCAGAAACTTCTGCAAAAATAATAATTAGCTGGAAACAGCACTGCTGATTGGACAGATGTGCTTGTCCAGAGCACAGACCCAATCTGAGTTAGCATCGACTAATTTAGAGATTAAAAGCAGTACAACGAATCTGTTAGGATTAACACAAAAGCCGAGATAACCAAACGAAGAGGAGACACTCTATTAAGCTGTAATTTCAGAACTAGACCTCAAAGGCCTCGAAGCTGCTGCTTCCGAAATGAATCAAATGAATGATAAAAGGCCAAGTAGCAGAAATCATACAACAAAAACAGGCAAAACTGAAGGAGCTTTCATTTCAGACCTTAATTACAATGAAGTGTGATCAAAGGCTGCCTCTAATGCCGGAAAACCACTCGGCGACATGCTTCAGGAATGCTGACACAGCATGCAGACGCTCGTAAGTCAGCGCTCTGTTGAGATGCCACAAGGCTCTCTCCCGAGACCCCTGTTCATTTATAACATTCAGTAAGAAGGAGGTTGTTCGGTTTTTTTGTGTCAATGGGTGAAAACAGTATGTGTCTCATTTAAAAAAATACATAATTCATTTTACATTTCCTCACAATACTGTCTTTAAACAAACTTTGATAAGTTACCATCCTCCAGAAGTGCTTAAGATGCATAGTTGAAAAGTACAATGTGCTGAATAGAATAGAATAGAATAGAATAGAATAGTGATACTTTATCCATTCCTTTGGAATGAATAGCTTTGCAAAACCGATGGTATTTTGAAGGTTTAAGCATACATTTTACTGAAAAATGCTAATATGTAAATCTAATAATGGATTCCCAATTGAAATTCCTATTACTAAGTAAACTTAGTTTCAAATGTTGAGTATAAGCAAAATTTATCAAATGCTAATGTACAGTACTCAGAGTGTAGCAACTTTGTGTAGTATTAATATAGTCACAAATATAATCATGTCCAGAGTAATATTCTGTTATCACATGTACATGGAACCCTATTTTCAGAGACCCATTGGATGTCTGGGAACCTTAGAGGAGCTACGTTGACCCATATGTCTCTCCAGACCCATCCTTTTAATTTTCTCAATTTTCCTCCCTCTGTCCAGGTACAAAATTCTCTCTCCATTCAACACCCCCCACCCTTGGCTGCCTCTACCTGGTGTTGCTAGTCTCCGCCAGCCGATTGTTCATAATGCCCAGCGCCCCAACTCCCCCAGAGAAGCCATTTTGCCGCGAGTTTCCGCACACGGTCCTGGGGAAGCCGTTGGCCGATTCCGAGAGTTGCTTCTGCATGATGGCCAGCGACACCCTGTTGGAGGCAGTCAGGTCATGCATGGAGATCATCTCGCCAGAGAGGCGCCGGCCTTCCGTGTCGCTGTCACAGGGGCCGTCGGAGTTGGCCGGCCGGGCAAAGCGTCCGCGGCGGATGCGAGAACCGGGCCGGATGGCGTTGCGGCGACCCAGGAAAGCCCCGTTCTTTTTGCATCGCTGGCAGCAGAGGCAGCCCATGCGCTGAATCATCCAGTTCAGCACCTGCTTGATCACAATGGAGATGACATTGAAGAGCGAGTAGATGCAGCAGACGCCTGACAGGATAAACAAGAAGTTGGCCAGCCGGTACAGGCCCTGGTACTGATAGGCTTCCCGCTGGCTGCTGACCAGGTCACCAAATCCGATGGTGCTGAAGGTGACAAAGCAATAGTAGAGTGAGTCCAGGTAGGCCCAGCCTTCCACGGGTGTATACATTGCTGAGGCACAGCACGACAGCACAGTGGCTCCCAGGCCCAGGATCAGCATCACGTGGTAGACAGAGGGCTTCCAGCCTGGCAAGTAGCCGTGAGTGAAGTCGTGCCGCAGCCCGGGGGGCAGAAGGCCTCCATGACGCAGCCTCCGCTCGCGCACCGCCTTCATCACCACAGCCAGCAGCGTGATGATGCGCTCCAGGAAGAGGTTAAAGAACAGGATGGTGGCAGCACAGCCCAGCAGGCCATAGAAGATGAGGAACACCTTGCCTGCCACCGTCACCGGAGTGGTCATCCCAAAGCCTGCAGGGGAGAGGGGAGGAGGGCATTAGAACCGAGGAAGGTAGACTGTAAGGGCAATGAGGGGGATTGATGACTATATGTGTTCTTGTTGGGTTGTGCGGTCTAATCTTTTACATAAGAGACATATCGTTTTGTAATTTCATACATTTATATATCTGTCCAAAGCCACAAGGCAGAAGGGACTATTTCAAGGCTCACACTCACACACACAGTGGGCAATTCAAAGACACCATTTCACCAAACTGCATGTTATTGGACTGCAGAGGGGCACCTGGATAACCTTGGGGGGATTCAAACCTGGAGGTATAACGCTGCATTACTGTCCATGTTTCCACATATATGTCTTCATGCATGTTTTCTTTAGGTAAAGTGTCTTACTCAGTTATATACTTAGTTCCTCCTGAAGGAATCAGATTCTTTACACAAGGTTACTCTTTGCATTTAGCCATTTAGAACGCACATGTAATTCATGAGAGGGCATTATTTACTTTAAAGTCCCATAAAATAGCTTAATATTATTATGGTATTACACATACAACCATTATGTTACTAGGCATTACTGATGAGGAGGTAAGTGAGTCATTGAAATTTGGACTGGCCCCATATTTAGTAAGCAGACCTATGAACTATTTGCAAAACAAGTTCATCAATTGTGTATCACTAATACAACACGAGGGTGGAAAGGCCTGTTAAATGATACGGGATCCCAGTCGTTGTGTTTCCTTTGCAGTCTTGTAATTACAGGAGCTGAACAGTCGCCACTAGTCATGGCACGCGGTTGTGAACGGGAAGGAGCTTCTGGGGTTGCGAAGGCTCTCGTTAGTGGGCATCGTTCCGGGTGAGGTCAGGGGTGACCGCTCGATGCTGAACGGGAGCATTACCTAATGAACTGTGCATTTAGCAGGTTCTGTTCACCTACGTGTGAAGGTAGGACAATTACAAGGAGCTATAGAATAGTAAAGAGAGTTGATGGAATTTCGTGTCGCTCACAAAATGTCAAAAATATAAAAGAAATTAAAATGGCTTCTGCCTTTGTCAGGCAAACCGCCAAAGCCATAAAATACTAGCGATTTATAATAAAAACGAAGAAAAACAGTATTTTAACTTAAAAAGTAAAATACGATAAAATACGTTTTAGTTACAAAATGTTCACCCAAAGTTTTGAATGCTTGTCAACAAAACACAGAAGAACCCCAATTTTATGAACACTTGCTGTAACAAACAAAAAAAAATCTTGACTTTATCAATAATATTAATAAAAACATTTTGCAAAAAAGTTCGCTAAACTTCAACAACACGAGTTACTGTTCAGACAAATTCAAAGATAAGTGTCAAAGTGCGTCACTCACGAGCAGGTGACACGTAGTGATGTGCATATCGTGTAATTTTTAAACTAAACACGTGCCTGGGCCTTGCAAACGTTGTGACATTACTGAGTGGCTGCTATTTATTGAAAATTGGTGTCCTTTCCTTTACTTGGTACTCTACTGTAACTTGAAACACGAGTCATTCGGGTTACAGAGTTAAACCTGGACTAATCTGCGATTTTTTGTAAAACCACCTGGACGCCCGGAAAGGAGCCCAAAAGGAAGACGTGTCCGGGAAACTCTGACGTATGGTAACCCTCAGTCAACGGAAGTTACGGTGTAACAATAAGTTCTGTGTACAAGGAATGTACATCATCTCTTATCCTTGCCTGGGAAAAAAAAAAAACAAAATTATGTTTCGATCCAGTCTTGGCTCTGATCTCGTTGTCTGGTCTCGGCACAAGTATTTGTTTTCAGTGGGGCTCCTTCCGGTCTGGTTAATGTACACAGCGGGGCTCGGCAGTGATGCTGTAAGAGGATATTTAAGGTGGTTGGCTCAGCATACTGCGTCTGGGGGAGGGAAGGAACCTACAGATTCTTTGCATGCCAGCAAGAAGCTGTCAGAGCCCTGAGAATGACGCAGTCTGCGGTCCTGCGCATGTTCTGCCAAGGTTAATTGCCTTTTCTGTTTTCAATTTCATTACGCTCACACCCCTGAATTGATATTCTTTCCCTTAAACACTGTAATTGGCCTTACAACCCTGGGGTGATTAATATTTTAACGGCCTTTCTCCCCTGTTTACACACCAGAGCCTGAAATTAAATCTTTGGTGTCTGAGTTACACTGTGATTATGAGATGTTATGCATATACATACAGGTTTTGAAGTGAATCGCCAAGAGGTCGAAGGCCCAGGGTAATTCCCCAGAAGTCGCGATCTGTGACCATCACGCAGTGAAGAGCTGCAAAATAGTCTTTATCGCTGCTTGGGCTGTGATATAATGACGGTTATGTCCCAGGCAGAGCAAGCAGAAGAACAACTGTATCAACAGAACACCTTCTGTCTCGGCGCTTCACAGGTAATTAATTAACACTCTTTCTCCCATCCCGGTGAAACGGAGCGATTGTCAGGTAACGAGGTTAAAGTCTCAGCTCTCTATCAGCAAGCCGACTCTGCAGGCTTGTTCATATTAGGAGCTAAATTATATCGGTCATGGAAGCACAAAAGCGTCTATTCCCTGTGCTGCTTCAAGCCACAGTATTATGCTGTCAAGTCACTACCTTTCAGGAGGAGAAGAGCAGCAAAGGGAAAGCAAAATCAAACGGCGTGGCTCACGCAGTGTCCTTGGAATTAAACTCCCGACTAAATAAAGATCAGACACAAAACACAAAGGCTGTCTGGAAGGTTCTGGAATGAAAAACTGGTCTCAGCGACATTGTCATGCTTGTCAGGGCTACATTGTGTTAGAGAACAACGCTTGCCCAAAGGAAAGGGCTGTTTCTCACAATACGCTTCAGCTTGAATCTGCTTATTTTGTTATAAATGGCTTAATTGTACAGCAAGGAAAGAGAATTTAACAGAAGTTTCATCCTTTGCCAGAGGATCATTCAGTCTCAGTGCATCTTGACAAAGATTAGATCTTATCACTTCTCTTGGCATCCACCGACGTTAACGTGCCTAAAGACTTCATCAGTTGTTTTCCCGTGTTGTTGAAATGTGTTTTGTTGCCATATTGTGGCTCTAATGGGAGGTTTGGTAGAAGCATTTAAGACATGATAAGATACTGAATGGATAGATAACTTACTGTAGATGCCCATGAAATAAAGAAGACTATTTATTTGCACTGGATTGAGTTTGTAAGCAGAGATGGGGACATCTGTAGTGGCAGGAAGGTTTCACTTTTCAATAGAAGCCAACAAAAATCTGGTAGCAAAGCTGCATGACAACAGCGTCTGACGTACGGTAAATAAATGTAAATAAAGTCAGAGAGCATTTCATGTACCGGACTGTCCTTCCAGCTCAGGTTACACCTCTGCATGATTAACCTTATCAAGCCACAATTCATGTTCACGAAGGCTGGAGCGGACAAATGTTCAAATGGCAGGAACTGACAAGGATGCACCTGAGCTCTGGGACATTTGGAAAAAGAATGCAAAATTGATCACAAATACGAGAACATGTGGATTCACCTCATCCGGGACGATTCAAGGGGAATGTTACTCAGGTTTTTAAATGCACAAAAATAACACTACTTATTACAGGAAGAAAAAAACCTTTGTTGCTAATCATATTTTGCCATTTGCTGGTGTAAATATGTCAGTAACAAACATGCAACTGGCCTGATAAATCCTTTTATTTTGGAATCAGGCACCATAAATTGACAATTTATTTACCCAATGGAAGGTTGTTCAGCTCTATATGTCATTCTACAAGGAGAGTGATTCTAAATACCATGATATTCAGAACTCATTTGGACTTGCTGCTTGGCAGCTTAATCTCTCATTTGCACAAATTAGCATTCGGTGAAACATCAGGCTGCAGACGACAGACTCCCACGTGCTACGAGCTCACGCATACACGCAGATGCATGCTTCGACTGCCTGCTATCTCCACTGACCCCCAGACAGTGCACATTTTTGTCCCCTCCCAGCTCCCAAATCACCTGTACCAGGTGGTTGGTGGTCTTAATTGTTTGGTTCAGAGTTGCTGGGAGGTAGCAAACCTGTGGACTGTCTGGGGGTCCCTAAGGACTGGGTTGAGAAACGCTGTGTTAATGAACAATCTTGCTGCACTTAATGCACTGAAAAAGAGAATAGGTAAATACTTCAAGAGGTAGCTATACAGAAAGGCCGCTGGTTTATTAGAAAGCTTCTGGTTCTGATTGAAATGTATGGAGTGTAAAGCTGGCTGTATATAGAATGCTGAGGTTTGAGTTTTTACCTTTGGATTTTTAGCAGTTTTTTTCTGCAGTCTTGTTGCAATAGACAAGAGGGGTCGTGTGCATGAGTGCGTGGGTTTGGCAAACAGAGCCCGTGAAGTATGGATTTTGGAGGAATTAAACAGGATAAAAAAATTAAACAAAAGCTGACTCACATTCTAAATGAGCAATGGCCCTAAATCTTGCTGGAGGATCACCCGTGTGAACCAGGCTGTGTTTCTGCGGTGAGAAACATTGAAGTTAAAACAGTATAAACTCAATGGGGCCCTTGATACCATCTCTGCTGTGTGAGAGGATCCATTTGGACAGGGCTGTATCCTAACACTGCTTTGCATCCTGCAGCTGTCCCAGTGGGGCACACTGCCAGGAAAAAGAAAATAATTCCAGTTAGAGCTGGTGACGAAATAGCTTTTTTCCAGCGAGAAAGGCACGGTGGGTGTGTGCGGTGAGAGTAAGGCATGTTTGGGTCTGTACACCACGGGTGGCACGTGTGGGTCTGCACACCACGAGGGGCACCTGTGGGTCTGCACACCGCGAGGGGCACGTGTGGGTCTGCACACCGCGAGGGGCACGTGTGGGTCTGCACACCGCGAGGGGCACGTGTGGGTCTGCACACCGAGAGGGGCACGTGTGGGTCTGTACACCGCGAGGGGCACGTGTGGGTCTGCACACCGCGAGGGGCACGTGTGGGTCTGCACACCGCGAGGGGCACATGTGGGTCTGTACACCGCGAGGGGCACGTGTGGGTCTGCACACCGCGAGGGGCACGTGTGGGTCTGCACACCGCGGGGAGCACGTGTGGGTCTGCACACCGCGGGGAGCACGTCTGCTCGCGTGCCCGTGAGTCAGTCCGCATGACAGATGGGGAGCTCTTTCTCTCAGTGCCATGCTGACATATCCAGGGATGCGGCACCCGGTTCCCAGCAGGACGGTGGATCTCCATCTTTGGGTCTCCTCACCATGCGGTCCAGTGGACCCTGATATGGAGCCAAGGCGGCAAGCTAATAAAAAGCCCGAGATAGGGGCTGTCTGTGGCACGGATCCTGGCCGTTCCGGGGGGAATTAAAAATGGCGACCACTTGGGTATTTCCTGGCCGCCCCTGCTTCCATGACGAGTAGGAAACTCCTGGTCACTCGCTGACCTCGTCCGGGGTCTCTGCGCATCCCGTGGAAGTGACCAGGCTTAAAAAAACGGAGCAGCCAATGAGTTTGAGCGTGCCATCTGGTGCAGAGCAGGAGTGGGGGGAGGGATAGAGGGGTTGGAACACATGCATAGAATATCAAAGAAAGCTCTACTGGCTGTCCACCACCAGAACATCCATGTGCCCACATGTCAAGTACACGAGAACAGTCTTTGCTCAGCATCACAGCAGCAATCCAGTCCCGGGTTTCCCCGATAACATACGGCTCTCACACTGCTCACCCGCACACGCGCTCGCATTCGTGCATCGTTAAACATGCTGAACGAGTTCCTTGGTCGCACTCCAATAATTACGCCGTGGGGCTCAAAGGCAAAGCAGCATAATGGAACATAAATCTCCGCAATCAATTAGGCGTGTGCGGTGCGATGGTAAGCCAGTCGTTACCGGAGTGGGCATTAATTACCATGTGCTGATCAGACATTAGAGTGATATGAAACGCAATGTTGGTCATCCAAGACAAACCATGGATCGCAGCCAAAAGAGCCGCTGAACTTAAACAGTAGCACTCTATAGAGGAGACTTTGCCCCTGAGCATATTGTTTTGATCATCTAGCTTCCTGCTGCTACAACAGCTCTTCTTATAGTGGTAAAATACCTTGTGACCAAAAGGATCTGCTTTTTAAATACCAGGGGGTGACTACAGTACTGATAATGAGAAATGTTTTTGGAAAAAAAATAAATATTGCTATATGTAGAGAACCTGTAAGATGTAACGTGGTTTTGCATAAATCACCTGTAGGCCCCAACCCTACAGACACCTCTGCTGATGGAGTACAGCTTGAGCTGATTGGTTCATTACCTCGTTAAGGATAAATAGGCTTAGCTGTGCAGCTTGCAGGAGAGATGATGGCACTAAGGAAGGGTTTAGGTTTAGAGTTTACCTTAAGAATATATTTCTTTACTTTCATTTAGGTTACGATTGTATTGTTTTTGTGATTTAGCGTTTTCTGCTGGGTTCTCTCACTAATTCCAATCCGAAATATAATTTCAGTGTACAGATCAGAAAGGATATGGGTATTGTGACCACGCTCTCCTGCCCCAGAGTCGTCCTCTCCGTGTTTCAAAGAAAAATCATATGCTTTTAACACTGGGCTGTTTAATTCCACATGAAGGCAAATCTAACTTATGTACTTAAATGTCAAGCCCGTTTATTTCTCTCAATGACACCATTTTATTTACCCGTTTATTTAGTCTGAATTTGTTTCCAGTACTTCTTGATCCCCGGATAGCAGTGGGGCAGTTTGTGGTTGATTTTGTTTTGCATCATTGCTTCTACAGGGATTATGATGAACAGATTGTCCTGAGCTGCCTCTGTGAAGCAATATTTGTGTTTGGATCTGGATTTGCTATTAAGGGAGATGTTTCTGTTAGGGGTTGCTACCGGCCGAATGAACTTAAACTTAGAGCAAGTGGGAACTAATTTGTAGTCCCTGGTCATAAAAGGAACGTGACCTACATGAGATACAGAGGGTGTGTTCAGATCTCTGCCTCTGTGAACCTCTGCCTTACCTCTGACTGTCATAAGCACATTGAGAACATTATCACAGCAAGCTGACCTGACTTCTCTATGCTATGGATTCTGAAGTTTCTCACCATAGCAACAAGTAACCCCCCTGCCCACCTGCCCCCAGGCAGGACATTTGTATGAAGAGAGCACATGAAAGTACGTAAATAAAAGCAGATGGATGGACACCTTCAAACAGGGGAGCGTTAAAGGGTGGAGCGGGAGAGGTGGTGCGAATTACTTTTGTAGACTCTGCTGGACATGTCCGCCTCCTCTCCACGCGTTTAGAAGAAGCAGCAAGTCAGCTGAAGAATTATGCTTAGAAATGTGAGTGCTTTCTTTGGGGGGGGGGGGAGGCACTGGTGTTTTAATAGACTTTAACATATGACCTCTCAATTTTTCTGCTCAGTGGAAAACGTCGGAAAGTGTCATCCATTTTCAGATGAGAAGGTGGGTATACCTGCCTGGTCTTGGGGGAGTTCTGGACCGGGCCGGTGTTTGAAGAACTCCCATCTCCAGCACCACTGACAGCCTCCACGATGTCCATGATGCATTGCAGATATGGCTTGTATAGTTTACTGATGCTGCCCTGTCAGTTACAATTAATTTATGAATCCCTCTACATTACTGCACCCCTCCACTCTCACCCATGTGTCTGGCCGCAGGAACATTCTGTCAGCCTCCAGCAATGATAGAGTCATTGATTGACTGGAGAATTGCCTGCCCAGCATTTGCCCGGGACACAGTCCAACAGAAACTCATTTAAGACCAATGACCACATCTTAATGATCCACAGCACACACTGCCACTGTATTAGGTTAGTGTGATTTACCTTCAACTTCCCTGCTTCTCAGGCGCGGTTAACCTACACTAATCCGGTAAATTGTCAGGACTCGAAAACTAAATGCAGGAATGGCAAGTGATGCAGAATCAATGAGAAGTATAAAGTTTGGTGGAGTTAATGGGACGGAAAGCCGCAAACAGATAAGGCTGCGGTGGAAAGGCACCTGACCTACAAGACATGATACCGCCTCAGGTCCTGACACCAGCCTCCTTCCCAGTGTTGTGGGGTAAAGGGGATGTGAATTATGCATGAGTCACAGCTCATCACCTACTGCCGTATTGAGCGAAAAAGGCAGAGTGTCTGCCTGTACCCAGAATCCCCTTGCAAGGTTCTTTGGCCCGACCTGTACACATGACTGGGCACAGCCAACCGTGAAATAGAAAAGGAGAAGCGTAAGGTTACTGCAATTGTACAAAACTTCCATCCTTTTTTAAATCAAGTGTTTATAGGAAGATAAAATCGGAGTCAGGGTGGGTGGGATATTATTGTTAATCTGGATTCTACCAGTGATTCCCAGCTTTGATCATTTGGATCCCGTCAATCGTTTTTATGTTTGATCCTTTTGTCGATCCTTCAGCTTGCACCGGTTACTTTTGAGCTTTACGATGTAGGGTTAGCAGCCGGTGTGAGTCCCTCCCCTGGACCTAGGCAGCGAGTTTCTTCATGTCAACCTTGTTGATGAACGACAAGGGCAAGTGAGAATCTCCCCGGCACGGGGAGTGAAAGCAGACGAGTTTGCGATGCAGCACCCTGACAGGGATGGATGTAACAGCAAAATTCACATTCCTCTCTACCCCCCTCTCTCGTTTTTGTATGTCTGTGTGTGTTACAAGACTGCAGTGCAATAGTATTACAGTATCCAGTGCTGTTTACATTTCCAGCCTGTCCATTTTTAGCAGTTATATAAGACAGATCTGGTGCTGGATACTGTGAAACGCTGTATGCAGTATGTGCTGACACACTGAAGTAGTAACAGTATTTTCAGCTGCATGCTTCACAATGACTCATTATTCTTAACTTAGCAATCTTCATTATAGCAGCCAGTAATTCTAACCTAGGAAAAATCATAAGATGTTTTTTTCTAAATAAAACAACACCAGTGCAATTGATATATAGAACTGTTGGCTGCACTTTTGTGAGAAGACGTCTGAAAATCAAAAGACTCAGCTGGATATAAAAATATAAGGCCTTAGATCTAAGTCTCGCGTCATCTCCTTGGTAAAAATACCTCACCTTGAAATAAACTTAGTGTAAGATCTCCTCATGACCTCAATCGACCCTCGTGAGAATGGCTTTGAGGGCAACAGAGAACAGAAGCTCGTGAGGTGGGGACTTAGCAGGCAGGGTGGCTCCCTTTCCATCAGTAACGGGCTCTTGGCAGGGACAGCAGCAACACGTCGCAAATAGTAGCCACAAAAAATAATGGGAACATCTCATGGCACATGGGGGTGGACTAAGAAATTGGAAAAGGACAATGTTAGAGGCAGCAGCCATCATATAGTTTGTTGCCAGAGTTACTAGGCCAAAGCGATGCATAACAGACCAGTCTGTGCAGGAAGTACCGACCCCCAGATCCCTGAATCCCTATTGGTGATGGTTGTAAGCCACACCTTTTTCAGTCATATCTAATACAAAATATCATTTTGTTTGTCACAGATATGGATATGTACTGGGTGTCTGCAGAAATCCTGATGTAAAATTTAAGACTTTTTAAGACCTTTTCAATAGCACTCCAAGCCAAATTTAACTGTAAATGGAAATATGATTTACCAGAATCAATACCCAAACTTTTACACTACAGTGACTACAGTAAATCACTTTTTGTTCAAGTTTGTACTAGAAAACGTCTAACAATTGATGCGTGAATAATAAATGAAACTTTACAAAGTGATGCTCAAGGTATAACGTACACAAATTATGAGAAATCCCCTAACCCAGAAACTTCAATCAACACAGCGGAACAACAGACTTAGATTAAGACATTTGATGTCCCACCAACCAACCAGAGAATACAGTGGGGCAAAAAAGTATTTAGTCAGCCACCAATTGTGCAAGTTCTCCCACTTAAAAAGATGAGAGGCCTGTAATTTTCACCGTAGGTAAACCTCAACTATGAGAGACAAAATGAGAAAAAGAAATCCAGATAATCAC
>JAODJX010000065.1:14095949-14109813 GCA_026776945.1 Isichthys henryi | reverse complement strand
AATGGTGTGTGAGTGTGCCCTGCGATGGGCTGGCCCCCCATCCTGGGTTGTTCCCTGCCTCGTGCCCATTGCTTTCGAGATAGGCTCCGGACCCCCCGTGACCCAGTAGGATAAGCGGTTTGGAAAATGGATGGATGGATGAACCATAAACACACTAAATGGACTGTCAATGTATTGTAAGCACACTGTAAATCACTCTATATGTACTATAAATACACTAAGTGGTCTGCCAATGCACTGTATATGTATGATTTACAGACACTATGAAGTCGCTGATAGGCTGATTTTGTTTGTGTGACTCACTTTGCGCTAAAAATGGCTCTAACACAAAAGCCCTGGTCATGCCCCGAAAACCTGAATATACTTTTATGATAAATTTAAAATGGGCAGAAATAGACAGGGCTTGTGAGAGAGAGAGAGAGAGAGAGAGAGAGAGAGAAATAAAAATGAAGCGAGATGATGAGCCCCTCACCCGGAACACAAAGTAGAGCTGGATGCTTTATGGTCACACACATACAGTAAATCAAGAATCATCTTCCAAGGCTGGGTGATTACAGTATCAAAAGTCTTACTTTAGAGGCAGTGACTGACATCCCACAGTAATCCGTCCCAGTATGGACAGTAAAACATATCATGGATGATTTTGAGCAGATTTCATACAGACCAATGAATTTTTGTAAGTCAATTAAACATTGCAGTGCAGTTGGAGGTGATAAACAGAGACTGACGTGAAGAAGAGAGGACTGCGATCATGAAGAGGGAGAAGGACGGGTCCCAAATGTCCCAAAATCAATGGCTAATTTCTTCATTGTCACTAATAGGGCTGGAATTTTATTGCTGTCTGTCTCAAAGGAGAAAGAAGCCAGTTTGCATTAGTGAGCTTGAGCCTGCTGGGTGAGTGTGTGTGTGCTTATACAGTATGTGTTGTACAGGTCTGTATGGGTTGCAGGTGTGTGTCCCACATGTCAGTATCCAACTCATGGAACCAGCCCTAAACCATTTTGGCGGGAGATGTCGACACAATTTTTGTGCCCCCGATGTCTGTGGTCTATTATGCAGTCTGTCACACCCAATAAAGGCCATGAAAGGAACTATTAGGCTTAAAAGAATGACTATGCAGCAGGCAATTTTTTTTCCCAGTTTTTAAAACCACTACAGTGTATTACTGCCTAAATTTAAATATTGACGGATACTGGAACATCTTGAGTTGTTTCCAATTATGGTGTTTCTGCATTAACTGGGCCAGACTCCACATACACTGGAGAAAAGGGGTTTGTTGCTGAGAGACATTTTAATAAATTAAATGTAGCTCCCTTAAATGCCTTTTGTGAACTACGTGTTCTTCAGTATTGTCAAAGATTTGCCCCAGTGAATGAAGTAGTAACTTCCACAGATGCTAATTATTTATTTTGGGTTTCCAAGTCAGGTTTCTTTGGACCTACCATCAGCGTTAGTCAGTAACAATAAGCAAGATCGAGCTCCAATTCTGGTGGAACAATTTGGTAATGGAAGAGCGTGGAATGTGAGCCATTTCTTACATAACTTATGAAAAACAGCCTTGCCAAAATAAGCCAGCGCACTGAAGACTGAAACACCTCCTGGTCTCTCTAAGAAGGAGAAGGAGCAACTCTTCTGCACCTATTATGGTGTGGGCCTCCGCTAGCTAACCATCGGTTTGCGTCAGTGGGAATTCGGGTTTATCTGAACTAAAATGCCAACTCTGAAGAACTGGTGGGTGGTGGGTTCATCTGCGCTGATGGCAGAAGAAGAAAAGAATCGATAACTTGGTATCTTTCCCTTCCTTTCTCCTACGCTTTGAGCCCCTCATTGAGACTCCTGCTGTAATTGCCAAACCGTCTTACTCCTCCACTTGTTAGGGTCAAGCGTGCCCATGAAAGAAACAACGGCAGACTGGCGGCACTTCATACCAAGCCGGCGAGGTGGCTGATGGGCACGGCTAGTGACGGCTTGGTAATGAGAGATGCACGCAGCTTCGGTCCATGGGGCACACAAGTGCTGTACCAGCCCAGGCAATGCAGATCTTAGCTTGGAAGGAGAATTATAGAGAGAGTGAGGAGGATAATGCATTTGATAGAATTCCTCCACAACATGTATCATTCCAGTGTTCACCATTTTCCTCATTCTCATGCATACATATGAGTATAAAGATAAGCTCCTCTGCTCTCTCTCTCTCTCGCCCGCTTCCTTTACCTCACTCACAGACACTTGCTCTCTCTTCCTTTATCCTCCCCTTGATTTCTTCTATCTCTTGCTTTCGCCTTTTCTCGATTCCCTCCCAACCCATTTCATTTCCCCTCTCCCTTTCTCCCACTTCCCCCTATCTCTGCATGCAACAGCCATTAAAAGCTGATTCCCGAAAAGCCATAAAACAAAATGCCGTCGTGTAGCGAAGATGGCGATAAAGACACAGCCGTTTGTACTAATGTGAGTTTCTGCAATGAAACGCTGCTCTATGGCCTCTTGTGAAAATGCTTTTAAATGCTGGCCTCTTCTTCCTGCTCATATTTGACCGCTGGCACATTTTCCTGCAAATCCATTGACACTGGAACCAGTAATGTATTCTGCTTTTCAGCAAAGAGTGTCTAATACCATCCAGAAATTGACAGTCTAAGTTCGATTCATACATGATCATTCATCACGCTTGTTCAAAGCGCAAGCCCTTCATTGCATAGGATTTCATAGCATAATCACTGCCTTTCTGATGCTGCTTAGGTTTACTGGCAAAGGGTTCAGCAAACGATTCCCTTCCCACTGTCTCGTTTTATCGGCAGGACGAACGCATCAACGTGGGCTCCTGCTGACCATCCTGTTTCTTCCACACGGTGTGGAAATGAAGTCAACGGAACACAAAACATCTCTGATCAACGGGAGAAGCCTTGAGGCGGACAGATGTGTTACGATTCCCGATGCCGCCCCCCCCCAGCCCAGTGCCGTGAGCGTTTAACCATTTAAATGGAGGCCTGTGCTCTCATTGCTGTGCAGAGAACAACCTTAGATGAAGAACTATAGAAAGCGAGTGAAACTGTGTAGGAAAGTCAACAACCTTTGCAGAGGGGTAACGGGCAGGAAGAAATCAGGCAAAAGTGGGACATACATTTCAATGAATCAATAAAACCACATCCCTGACCTTCCACAACCATAGACCTGTCTCCTCTCATGTGCAACATGCTGAGCAGCGCAAAGTACACTCACCACATCACATCAGACTTATTCTGCTTAATGTATTAATGTATAAGTGATTTTTATTGTCACTTGTTGTTACACTGTTTTGGTTAGCAAGTGATTGTATTTTTATTGTTCCTGTTATTCTCCTGCCGTAGTGATTGAACACTTATTTATGGCTTGGAAGAATTCCTAACTGCTTTTTCTGCCAATAAAGAACGGAAATACGGAAGTATTCACCAAATCCATCTGTGCATTTGTTTAGCACCCAAAGAATGGCTTTCCCTTCCCTTCTGCTCCTGGGACCCCAGTAACTGTGGCTGTGTGGTACTTTGAGCTTTAGAGGGCGCAGATGAGCAAGCCCTCGTAGGACCTCGTCAGAAACGAGTTCACAAGTTCACCTCCACAACAGCAATTGGGCTTTTGTGCTATGACCCAGATCCATGTGAGGAAGGGCTCTTCATTGCAAAACAAGCGCCCCGTGCAGCCAAGAACCTGGCCAGTCACCCTGTTGTCATGGCTGCAAAATGCAACCAGAGCTGAAAATTCACAGTACGATTAACTTCCTGCCTGGAATGGACATTAGCCGTAGACATGCACTGTGATTGAAAGCACTGGATTTTAATTCCACTAAAGCCTTTTAATTACATGAATTCATACGTGAATTAATTATAAGTCTGACTGAATAAAATGAAAACAAGGTCATCTGATTTTGAGCCCCGTAGGATGGTACCTCTGAGCAGAGAACCAGAAAGGGTTTCATGTATGGCGTTGGAAAGGCCCTTTGTGGTGTAACCCTAGAGACTCGTGTGGATAATCTCCAAGGCAGCAGCCATTGGGGCAAGCTGTGGGTAACCAGGCTGTCCTGAAAACCAGCATCTACTTTAATGATGACCATCAGAACACGGGCCGGCTTGACTATACCACATGTACATAGAAATTCAAAGAATATTATAGTTTTATAGCGTGTGGAAAATCAATGGCATTAATACCAGTTCCTGAAACAATGGAGGACTTCAGGAGGGTAGAATGTAAAGGAGAGTACCATAGATTATAAAAGGAAGAACCTTTAATGACACCTGAGACTGAGTAATGCTGGAGGAGGGCAGGGGAGCAGTCCTCAGCGCCCCTCAATGCAACCTGAGATTCTGAACTTGTATCTGTGCGAAAACCTACAGAAGCACCGGGTTACCTGAGACGCTTCCATGGTGTTAAGTGTCGTATAAAAATGTGGGCTTTTAATATAGATTATGGAAATGAGAGTGAGTTGCTCTCTCTTTTTAATGCATGCTAGTGCTTCTCTGCGTCTTGTATCCAGTAGGGCATTAGGATCCTGGAGTAAGGCCCTTATTGCCTAATTGATATTAGGTTCTAGGTAATTGGTGCTGGAGTAAAGGTATGGGGCAGGTAATGTTGGCAGGGTGTGTTTGCTCTGTGGAGATACGAGTGTGCAAGTTTGAGACGTAAAGCTACGGCTGTTCAGGGGTTAAGTAGCAATAAGATTCTTGGACTTTTTTCTGCTGTTAATGTGGTGTTTTATGTGGCTTTGCCGCTAATGGAGAAACAGTTTGCTTACCAGCTAATGTTCTTCTCAGGATTAAGGCCCTGGCCACGATGATTACCGTGGTTGCTGAAGCAGATGTGGTGCATTATGGGACACTCATAGCTTTTTGAATAGGCTTTTTTTTCTTCACATTCTGGTATGCAAACCCAAGGTTGTCAAAAGAGACTTTGTTTCGTTGTAATGGCATTTGCAATTTATAGGGATAATAAAGATTTAGAGGGAAATCAAAGGCACAATAGTCTTTATTTATTATATTGTGTGGACTAAAATGTTTTTTTCCCATAAATTATTCTGTATTGCAAGTAATTTCTGCAGCCTAATTTATCTTAGCCTGTTTCTGGAATTGCATTTATTGCCGGTGACTGGAGTCCTTATTTCAATAGCCTGTATTTTACCTTGTTGTTGTGTTAGACGAAGGTGCAGCAATTTATTACTGAGCATGAGGAAATCTACGCTTGAAGCCCCCCTTACTGTGTGTGGTGCACATGAAGTGGGGGCAGAGGATTGCATATCACTGAACGCAGCCTGGGGCGTCTGAGGATTGGCAGTGTGCAGCCTGACATGGGCCCAGGGTTAGAACTTCCCTGCTGACACAGCTGATCTACGGTCAGGTGTAGGTATTCCATCTTGTAGCCATTGTGATGTCCGTTTGGTACAGCCGGCTGCAATGCCAGTCCACTGCACTTGTTCCTGTATACGGGGGTTACGTGCTGTAGCTTGTTTAATATGATAAAGGAATCATTGAACCGAATAAAGATACATGCAATGGATGCACCAGCTCCTCTGTGGTTCTGTGCAGAGGTGGAGATATCAGGTCCATAGAGTACAAATCCAGACCAAGATTATGTTTCAACCATTTGAGGACTCTGCGACTCTGACTCTTTATACAGGTTGGCTGAAAGAAAATCTTGGTCTGGATTTGTACTCTCTGGACCTGAAATCTCCATCTCTGGTTCTGGCCATCCACTGCCAGTATGGGGGCACCTTCATTGCCATTGCTGCTCGGGGTTCACCCACCCTGGTAAACAGGGGTAGTGTAGTCAAAGACCGACTAGCCTCCAAAGGCCACAATTTCTCCAATTTCTCTACTCTGAGTAACTAAATTGGTAATTATGGGGAGCACTCAGTATTTTAATGGGCGTGTTTGTAATTTGACACGCGAACTATGCCAGAGAGCCTGCAGGTGAACTGAAAGTGAGGGCGTGGGGCTGGGATCTGCCAGGAATCGGAGGGATCGGGACGCGGGAGCGAAGGAGCCCGCTGGCTCTGCACCTTAACTGGAGGACCAAAGGTTCTTTCCTATTTGCAGTTACCTTTGTGCTGATTAACAGCTTAAAAGCTAATGTCTTAAAGATAAGAACATTCTTCTGTAGTGTGGCCCTTGCTATATCTCCTCTGGGTCTTCAGTGATTGCAGATGTCCTCTTTGATAAGACCTTAAACTCCTACCCATTTTTAGTACAAGCTCAGCGTGCTGTTTGAATAGAACCTGGTGCTTTGACCTGACATTGTGGAGCTATGCTTTTGGTTTTGCCTGTGTGTCCTCTGAATTTGGCTGTAGTGTACAGGATAGATCAGTGTTTCCCCAATCCGGTCTTCAGGGACCCACAGACAGTCCACGTTTCTGAGCTTGGAGGGAGCAAAAATGTGGACTGTCTGGCAGGGAGCTGTGAGGGAGCAAAAACATGGACTGACTGCGGGTCCCTGGCGGACCAGGTTGGGAAACACTTGGATAGAGCACAGTGCTGGTTACGTTTTCTTTGTGTCAGTACTGTGATTGAAATAATTTGCCTTTTTGTCCGAGAGGGCATAGTATTACGGAAGCGTTAATAGTACGGCAGTAGAATCAGGAGTGTTGGACGGGGATGGATACACTGGCAAGGTGACATTTTGTTCGGGGCTCAGAATTTCCAGCTACGCCCCTGAGCATAATAAATGTCGAGGGCTTTTTAATACGAGTGGTAACAGGGAGTGTCAAGCAAGATAAGAATGAGCTGGAGCCTCATTTATCAAAGTTGCATACATACGAAAAGATACCTGAGAAGAATCCAAAATTTGACAGGAAAACACGCACATTCGCAGCCAAAGAAAATGATGCTTGAATTATCTTTATCTTGGTGTAAAACTATGCTATTGTGCTGCTAAAGTGTATAACCATCACAAAATCTCTGCTAAAATCGGCCCATTTTTTCCAGCACCCATACAATAGATAGATGAATTTTTTCAGGAGCACACTTTGTATAGCTATCCGATATCTCCTTGATTTTTGGGAGACTTTTTGGCTTTTTAATTGGTAATTAATTCACTGAATGTCAGATTCTGCCCCCTCTGCCAGTCCTACCCCATGTTTCCCATGGAGGCCTGGCTGATTTAGAGATTAGTCCTGCCTATTCTTCTACCCTCCTGTTAACCAGCCACAGCTGCCTTGTGTTGTATCCCTTGTTAGTCCTGTATATAAGTGCTCCCCAGTCCAGTCACTGTTACCTGTTGTTGCCCCTCCTGAGGGCACTTTTCCGTATCAGCGAGAATTGGGTTACTCCTCTTTTGCTTGGAGTGACAGTGAGCTGGTGGTGAAATTTAATAAATACATGGAATGGCTGGGGTGCCCCTGAGGAGAGGTTTGGGAACTGAATGGTGTTCATCCAGCCATCCAGCAAGACATCAGTAACTTTCTGGAGGATAGGAGACATTTTTGCTAGTATTTATTGTTATTCTTAATTTTCCTGTGTTCTAACGGTAAATCGTGTTTTTTGTTCTGATCAAATGTGCACCTACTACCCAGGTAAATATACAGTTTTAAACATTTCTTTTGACTGCCAAAGACTTTTGCACGGTACTGTACTGTATATACATAAACTCTGTATGCAGCATTTTAGATACAGCAGAAAAGCCCTCAGCACTCAGTGTGTAGCACAGAAATGCAGTTACCTCGTAAACCTGCTAAATGGCCGCACCAGACAGGGCTTTGATGTGACAAGCAGTAAAACAGGATTTATTGATTTTCTATTTATTTGTGTATTTGGCCTTCAGAACTTAATTTGCTATTTCAAATACATCTTGTCATCTCTACCCATAGACTGCAAATGTCTATAATTGTCACTAAGGGCTAAGTGTCAATTCGGTGTCAAACATTCACTTGCACGGATGCACATGAATAAATAGCGTAATATCATGAGAGTGCCATATAGCTTAACCCATTAATGCTAGTGACTATTTAAACAGAAGGATTAGAAGGGACTGCAACAGTGCATTATGCAATAACTTGACAGAATGTAACAAATTACATGATGATAATAATGACAATGATGGTAAGTAAGAATAGGGTAATGTTGCAATTATAATGTAGTCTATAAATTTGTTATTTTGGCGAGTTATTACATAATGCGTTTTTGCATAATGCATTTTTAAAGGGACCGAGTTACCATGGACCACCAAGATTATTTACATTTTTTTTTAACTTGTTTTTCATTATAAGTATGTTTGTCTGCTCTACATACCTTGCTGCTGTATGCACATGAATTTCCCCCCAGGATCAAAAAGTTTATCTTATTTTGCCCATGATGATAACTGGCCTATGGATCAAGCCTGGTTTCCAACAGCCATTCTTCTGCAGTTATGTGCTGATGTGGGCCCAGCATTATAGAGGAGAAGCACTCAGGCTATACTGCTACATATGCAGGGTCTGATTGTGGCTGGTATTCTGGCAACAGACAATACCAGTGGGACCTGGCAGGCAGATCAGGGATATCCCACCAACCTCCAGCTCAGTCGTGCTGGATGGCATCACAAAACTGGCAAGGCGCTGCCTCACGTTTCGCTACTCTGTGGGTGAGCAGGCGAATATAAAAGGTAAATTTGCAGCAATGTTCAGTTCCCTTATTGTAATCGGGGCAATTGACTGTACTCACATTGGGATAAAGGCATCCACTGCTAATGAAGCTGCTTTCAACAGTCGAAAGCAGTTCTGCTTTATTAATGCGCAAGTCATTTGTGATGCTGGCATGACAATGAAAAATGTAGTTGCTCGATGGCCTGGTTCATCTCATGATTTATTCATTTTGAGTCGCACGTACCACATCAGTGTCTACTGACGGCTTTGGCACAACACTGTATCAAAGGATATCTCCTATTATAGATGCCATACACATGTCAAAATTTGAGGGTGGTGATGTGCGTTTGTCCCCAACAGTCACACTGGCCCTGTGCGCAACAACCCTTTTCTTTCCCTCTACCTTCATCTCTGCCTTTTTTTAATTCAGGTAGAGTGTGTTCTATAGACCTGATGGAATTTTCCTTAGCAGTGACGTGTTGCATTTAACACACTTTTTTTTTTGTCCATGGTATCTGTGCTTAGGTTCCCAAATATAAGATTTTGTTATGCCTCTACCTCCGACAGGAGAACCTCTACCTCCCACTGGTCAATATTCCTCCTTCTGGTTTTCTTTACATCTGCCATGGTCAGACTCTGCAACCAGAGAGGCTTGATTTATGTATTATATGAGCATAAAGTTATTTTTCATAGACCGTTTGTAGTTATTTGTAAGTGGAAACTGGACAAGATCTCAGGCTCACGCACATTTACAAGATATATATGTATATTCAAGAGTTTTTATCGTCATATGAACAAAATGCAGTGTACAGAGTACAATGAAATTCTTACTTGAATGCCTTCCTCACACGCTAGGCAATTAACAAAGCAGTGCAACATTTCCATATATTGTAGCACTGGCAGGGCCCATATCCCAGCATGCCCCACGTCTAACTGTAAATAGCCCCTGTTGTATTGTTGTTAATTAATGTTAATGGTTGCATTTTGCCATTGTCGCGCGTGTGTTTGCCTATGTCCGATCCACGCGTGTATTTAGCTTGTGTAAATGTCCCACCGTGTGTGCATCTTGCAGTTCGGCGTCTGACAACCTTGTGTTTCCGATTGTGTCTTTGGTTTGGTGCTCGGTGGGTGCCTGTGGTAGTGGTGGTTCTTTTAAGGACTGCGAATAAAGAGCGTGATTTCCGCAGCAAGCAAGTCTCCATGTCTGTCACTGCTCCCACAATGCCTTGGGCCACCCGGAGCCACAATATATAAAATATACGATAAACAACATACTAACGACAGTGACCACAAAAGTGTGTTAATGTATATATGCGTGTGCGTACGCCACGTTTCAAAACCATTCTTTTTCTGCATGCTATTTTCTGGTTTTTGCCGTACGCATACCTTCACGCCAAAATTCATGCAAAATTTGCTTAATGAGGCGCCCAGTCCGTGCCATATCAGAGCAGCTCTGCTGAGCAGAATAACACCTGCTTGGTACTAAGCAGCCAGCATCCCATTCCAGGCCTGCTGGAATATGCCTACTGCCGGGGAGGCCACGGTAAGCTTGAAATGCCCATGTGTGGTCTGGGTTAACTGAAGGGAGGTGGCAGTAGAGAAACACATAAGTGCAAAATCATCTCCGGTACTATTTTAACCCCCCTCCCCCCCCACCACCATCCTCCTAGCACTTCAGCTCCTGCAGCTCATTCACATTCCCTGTATCACTGCTTTGGGAAAAGAAGCTGACTCATCACGTGCAGAAAGATACCTTATCACCTGTGGCATCTGCTCTACGAGGTAATGAAAGCAGATCAGGGATAAACCAGATGTCTGTGTCACTCTCATCCCATCTATCAGCCACAACATGTGACATTATCAGCTCTAGCATTGATGTTACGTAAGTAGCAGAATTACTGGCTTTCCCAAAGGGACCTGAGTAAGCAATCAATTGTGCTTTTTATAGCCTTTTTTTTATTTGACCATATTCACCTAAAGGCCCTTCAATTTAAGTAATGACTACAAATGTTAATGCGCAATTAATTTTAGAAAATGAATTGTCTGGAGCCTAACTGGTTATAGAGCCACTACATGCAGTAGATTACAGACGACATGTTACAGACAACTTGCAATTCAGTGTGAGTGCAAATGTCCAATGTTTTGCCTGCTGTTTTGAGAAGCCTCTCACTGTGACCTGCAGGAAGGCAGGGCTGCACATCCAACCCGGCCTACATCCCACCCGGTCTACATCCAACCCGGCCCACATCCCACCTGGTCTACATCCAACCCGGCCCACATCCCACCGGGTCTACATCCAACCCGGCCCACATCCAACCCGGTCTACATCCAACCCAGCCCACATCCCACCCGGACTACATCCAACCCGGCCCACATCCCACCCGGTCTACATCCAACCCGGCCCACATCCCACCCGGTCTACATCCAACCCGGCCCACATTCAACCCAGCCCATTTTTCCTGGCAAGTAAAAAGTCTTTAGTTTGTATCCCAATATAATTCCATAACTATTTATTGTTTTGTTGGTAGATACACTAATGTCCTTCAATAAATATAAAAAGATTCTACTTCAAGACGCATGTAGTTGTATATGGTTGTTTCACTGCTAGTTCTGGTCTGTCTATCCAACTAACTAATCTACTATAACTAGGTAAAAACCTCTTGCTAATATTATAGCCTCCGTGACGTTAACAAGACTTAAATCTTGATAACTTAAGATTTTGTGCATCCTAAAACATTGTGCCTGCTGAAACAACTGTTCAGCCTGGGTTTCCAGCTTCATGGATGCAAGTTATTAGCTAGAAAGCGACGCCACTGTGGAATGTGGAAATCAATTCCCACAAAGTGCTTCTTAAACGAACAGCATTATTGATTGACAGGCTCCTGAGGTGACAAACTGTGCTGGAAAAAGTTAAAAGAACACTATATTTTTTAACAATCTGCATTTTAAAATCCTGTTTTAATTGTGGTTCTGCTGACAGGAGGCTATGCTGGGCAGCAGGACACGATGAACAAGGTGAAGCAGGAGACACTTGGAATGACCAGAAACCAGCCAGGTTAAGGACGGAAGCAACCTTCTAATTGCAGAGATGACCATAAACTTATCCGAAAGTTTATCATGAATCAGAGGATGATGCCAAGTGACCTTCGAAAGGAATGGGAAACATTAAGTGCAGGTGTGAAGTGCACTGATAGGACAGGATCGTATCAGGCTCTTAGAAGCAGGACTGAAGTCCCATAAAACAAGGAAGAAACCCTTCATTAATGAGAAGCAGAGAAGAACCAAGCTGCCATTTGCAAATATATATATATATATATATATATATTTTTTTTTTTTTTTTTTTTTTTTTTTTTTTTTTTTTAACAATGTCACACCTAAAAATCGAAATTAGTGAAACAAAAAAATTTTCTGTGGTCTCTTAAGTTTTTCCAGGGCATTATGATAGAGCAGGTGGGATGTGGGTCCAGGCTGTACATCCGCATCTTGCCACAGGTCAGAGAGACATACCTGCCTGTTTTCCATAACCAAAATGTAAATCACAAATTGTCTGGGGGAGCATGACTGACACTGGCTCTGGTCATTTAGCCCAAGGCCAGTTCACGTTACGCATTCACACCACAAGCGATTAGCATCGAAATTAATTCTTAGACATTCACACTTCTGTGTGGGTATGCAGATACCTTCCACATAACTAACCGTGAAAAACAGACTACCCTACAAGACAAATACCTTCATCCGCTTTCGTGAGAGTAAAGTGATGAGTAAATGAAGAAGCTTGATTTTTGAGTCAACATTCATCAGGTTCTCTGGCTTTGACGTTTGGGTACATTAATTACAGTGATGGGGTTAGTCTAAGCAAATATGACTGTAGCTCATGCCTGTGATTAACTGGATGAGGCTATGGAGCAGTTAGGGTTAGAAAATGGAGTCACACCTTTTCCAGTATTCATCAGTCTCTTTGCTCCTTCCCCTTCCTCATTTGCTCTTGTGCGATAACTTGCAGTTGACGTTCTCACTGGGTCTACGGCAAAAGAAAGTGCTCAAAAAGAGTATAACTGCAGCTCACTAGTGACATTAGTGCTGACTGCGGTGAAAGTGATCAGTCACTTATTCACCTGTTCTGCTCATTAAGGCCAAATACTGGAAAGCAACGTGTAGTAACAATGATCAGGTTAATGAAAGCGTGTCTCCATTAATAACTAATGACTTGTTTGCTCTCCAGACTCATATAACAAAGCACACATTGCACGCCGCTGACAGGCCTCAAAAACCAATTGCGCTTAGAACCCCACCAGTAACTGTATTGACAGTAAAAGTTATTTGCACCAAAATAATTAAAGGCCTTCAAAATGCCGTCCACCGTTTCTTTAAAATGGCTGTGTTTATCTTCAGTGGCACAAAAAACTGTACAGTATGTGTGATAATTGAATGGGGCAAGCAGGTGTGGGGATGGGGGTCATACTGGGGTCACAGGACTCTTGCTGTATCCTGATTGGACGTTAAAGTTTTAAGGGGGCAGACTGACTCTGTGCTACATGAGAACCATCCTGTGTGAAACTAGCATCATTCCAGCACCCCAAACAGCCATGAAGTAAATTAACCTGCAGACTTTCACCATTTACTTTTTTGGCTGCTTTGTGGGAATTCACATCGTCAATGTAGCAAATAAATGACGAGGATTTGGCAGAAGCTTGTTGTTTTTATACGTCGATATGCGATCACTTAGTAAAGGCTATACCTGACTGCATTCACTTCGAAATTGAATTCAGACATTAAGTATGCCTTCGTCTCTATGTCTCTGAGCACCATGGTATTGGTGTTGGTCCAGCATGTCACTTTTGGAGTCCTGACACCCTGTGTTTATGTATTGAGGGCTGAAGGGCAGTGTGACCTGAGCCATATCTCAGCATGTGACCAAAAGCGGGTAGGATACCTGTAAGCGGGGAAGGGTGCTGATCACATACCAGGGACAGGCATCGGGTGGCAACCTGCTCTTCTACCTCTACCTTATTACCTGTGATATAAAACTGAGTTATGCTTTGTGATTCAATTCGATTCGATTCGATTCAATTCAATTCAATTCAGGCGCTTTTTTGTCATTGTGTAACACAATGAAATTGCTTCTGTGACAGACCCAAAGGTGTATTAAAAAATATGAATAATTAACAGTGCAATTAATAAATACAAAATAAATTCCATCCATCCATTTTCAAAACCGCTTATCCTATTGGGTCGCGGGGGGTCCGGAGCCTATCCCGGAAGCAATGGGCACGAGGCAGGGAACAACCC
>JAODJX010000065.1:13992331-14006492 GCA_026776945.1 Isichthys henryi | reverse complement strand
CCTGCGATGGGCTGGCCCCCCATCCTGGGTTGTTCCCTGCCTCATGCCCATTGCTTCCAGGATAGGCTCTGGACCCCTCGCGACCCAGTAGGATAAGCGGTTTGGAAAATGGATGGATGGATGGGTAATTGGAAGATAAATTTTAGGATTTGTGAAACATTGTTTACACTGGTAAACTTTTAACAGGCTACCTTTAAATCTGTAATGATTTACAAATTTCTGTAAATGAAAGGTTAGTGTGGCATTTAAATGTTTTCTGGATTAGATGACTGGACTCAGGATGTAGAAACACTGAGAATCCATACTGACCGAATCGCTATCTGCTCCCAGACCCGAGGATGGACAGAGTAACTGTCATCATGGGCCTTGTGTCTGTGCTTTCCACTGTTAGAACTTCACTCCGCTATCAAGGCCATGCAATTAACCCATTGTATATTGACCATTTTTGCTGTTGAAAATGAATACACTTTGTTTATCTGGACAACCGTCCAACCAAAATAAGTGATAAGGATCATGGAAGTATGAGCCAGCAGCATGAAAATGCTCCTACCTCGAATCGGTCCACCGATGACGGCAGAGATACCCTCGGCTCCTGTGTCGAGCGGAGCGCCTTCAAAATTAATTGAGTTTGGATCTTGTGCTTGACTCCTGGGAAATGGTTAATCTAGCCTGATGGTTCCTTATCTCCAGACTGTCTGGAAGAGGAGGTGCAAGCTCCCTTGGTGAGGGGGGGGGGCGATGGGAATGGGACTGCCCGTCGATAAATCGTGTCATTTGCATCAATTCTCCTGAGTCAGGAAGATAAGGACACCACCCCCCCCCCCACACACACACACACACACACACACATCCCCTATTTAGCAGCGTGAGTCAGCTACCCGCACATATTTGTGAAATGTGCCTTAACTGCCTCCTCAGATACAGTGGCCATACTGTGAGTCGCTGTGCAGCTCTGTTTTGATTCATTTCCGCGACACGGGCCAGAGCTCGTTAAAGATCTTGGGGGCGGGGATTCCCCATTATCCCTTTGCATGGCTGACATGCTCGTGGTCGCAGTTGAGACGCTTCAATATGCTTCCCCCCCCCCCCCCCAGAGTTTTTAAGTTAGCAAGGTGCTTTTCTCTGGTCCAACAGAAGCTTCCCATTTCCATCGACCTTGACGTAAACTTGAAGGAAAACACTGCCGAATATCCCGCGACAGGAAATGGCGGATTTTAGATTAATTGTTAGCAATGGAGATTATATTACGATGACCTTCAGCTGGTTTGGTGTGGCATCCTGCCACTGGCAGTCTGGTTCCCCCACACGTATCTCGGCGTCAGTCTGCACTGTGTGGAGAGATGAGCGGGATTTTAAGACAAAAAGACACACTGAAGTTTGGGAGCACTGGCTCTCATGGAAAAGTGCAATCCTGGATGTGGATTTCCATGCCATATTCCTGGCCTTGCGAAGACTGTTAGGATTTACTGATCGATCAATCAGTCAGCTGATTAGTTAATGTTACGTTCATCTTTAATGTTCGAATAAAGTTCCATGTTCAAAAGTAGATTTGTAGTCAAAAGCATCACACCGAGAGACGCATCTTTGCTTCCTGTTTCCTCCAGCCACCATTTTCTTCCCGTTTTCCCCTCGTATCCCCCTCCTTCTTGATGGCACAAAGCAGAGTCGGGCTGCAAGCATTAAGGTCCCCCCCCATCTGAGGTCCAGCACAACGTAGGCTGCACTTTTCTTCAATATTCATTGATCCTTATTCCCCCCTTTGGGCGAAACATGATTTGTTCTGACACGTGCCCGTGTATCTGAATGATGGTCACATACAGCTATAAATATCTCCCCATGTAGCGATCCGTGCGATTAAACACCGTCAAACATACACAGGCACCCAAATTTGGTGAAAACAGAAAAAAATATGGCCGTAATTGTTTTTATTTGCATGGTTAGGCTTGATACTGACGTAGAATGAGTCTAAATGACTAATGGTGATTTTTTATTTTTTTTTGCGTTAATATCTGACCTGTAATTTTTTTACTAAGAATAAAGATGGAAGCTAAAGTCTAAAACTCCCAGCTTTTGCCTCTCGAATTCCTTAGGGTTAGTCTTTAAATTCGTGTCCCACAGAACTTGCAGTCATCTATGTATGGGACAGAGAGAATGTCTTCATGACGTTGTAATGGAAGGACCATAGACAAAAGCTACAATGGCTAAACACTCACGGAGTTTTTCCGTCTGTTAGCCATTGTTGTCACTATGTAATCACAAGACCGTATACAAACCGTGCTTTAGTGGCTGTGATGTCACCTTACACTCTGTGCCATTCATGGGTTTATTAAATAAAGGACACATTAGCACTTTGTTCTGTTTATGACATCGCTAATATTTACTCCACTAATGATATTACCCTTTGGGATGTTTTGATTCTGTTCCTTGCTTCAGGAAATTGTGCCAGATCCTGACTACTGCACTCTGATGATGTGAAATTAATGTGATGTACTCAGTGTACATTGATCTATCTATCTCTATATATATATATATATATATATATATATATTTGCCATATATTTGCACTGTCATTACATACTTACAGTTCTATTATTTTGAATACAGGTGTGATGTAAAATATTTTTCTTGCAGATTCTATTTGATTATTTGCGGTCACTTTATTTTTCTGTTAGCACAAAAGCTTTTCTAAATTACTACGGTGGAATTAAGGCCTTAATTCTATTTGCTGTCATTCAGTTTCACATTTGGATCCTTATAACACATCAGTTCAATCAATCCAAATGAACTGAGTATCTGCGTGACAGTCTGACCCCCAAGTCCACGGCCGGGCAGACCGGCTCTATACTAATTTCATCACCTTACTTTGCGGAATCCTTTCATTCGGGCTTTGCATATATAGGCAGAATAATTGCAGTGTGTCCGAGAAGATGAATGACCAGAGGCTGCTGGCAGCTTTAGCTAATCGTCATGACAGCCGTCTGACTGACCCTCAGGTGCGCAGACTGGTTTGCTCCTACAGCCCCCTCCCCTCCCCTCCCCATGTACCACCTGTAGCACGGGGCCGCCAAGGGAGGCAGATGATGCCGATTGACAGGAGATCTCAGCCAGGGAAGGAGAAACAAAGAGAAGCAAGAAAAAAGGGGTCTGAACGGTGAAGGGCATTGTGGGAACATTTCAGTGTTCTTCAGGGGGATGGGACACCGGACAGAAGACTGGGTTGGGGGGGGGGGGATCTGGGCTTTTGGGGAGGCCATTGGGAATAATGAGCAGCTGATGACATCAGGACGGGGGGCATCTGAATTGAGCCTAGAGGTCAGAGGTCAAAACAGCACCTTTACCAGCCCTGTGATTTATGCCCAGGCTCTTTTCACATTCGAAACACAATGAGTACAGTGTGTTGTGGGGCTGACTGCTGCAGCACAGCCCAGTCTGAGCGCCTGCCATCGCTGAACGCTGTTACCAATTACCTGTTCGCGTCAATGGAGTTAAGCCTTAAAGTAATTGTTTTTGGTGACAGATATTTCATTGGCTTGCGTTCCGTAAGCCGACACCTCCCCCATTTAACATTTGAGAATAGAGATATTTTCCTGAAGGCAAAAGCAGTTTCTATAACACGTTTTGCTATTGAATTTTCATTTCATTACTTTAACCAACTCATACCCAGGGAGATATTTGCTCAGTACAAAAGCAAAATTCAGCAGTATTTCTGTAGCCTTATTCTGCCTGGAAATGTAGATATTTACTGTAAATAGGATCCATGGCCGGCAGAAGAGAAAAATGTTCTAGCAGGAGCGATGTATGTAGTTTTGGTGGTGTGCAGATCGTGCTCCATTTGTAATGTTTAACTCTACTTCCTGCTTCTCCAGACAGAACACCAGGCCCAGATTTGTGAAGTCAGCGCTAATTGCTAACTGTCGCTACCGGTGGTACGCAGGTGCAGATAGTTATTACGTCCATTAACATAAGGAGCCGTGTGAGTGTGTTATTGAGGAGAACAGGACCAAGTTCCTTGAGTGCGTGAGCGTGTGCGTGTGCGTGTCCAGACGCAGAAACATGCTTTAAATCACTCAGATAAGTTAATGCAGAACAAGAAAGGGACTCATTTTATTTAAGAATGCAGTAAAAACTATGGGTCTTATTTCTCCAAAAAAAATGCTTTTTTATGAATAAAACCTTTGCGATAAAGAGGGAACAAAGAGTGTAAATGGGACTGATTTCCAACGCATCACAGATTCGAGGCTTTACAAAAGGAAGGAAGCACAAAGCCTCTTTTACCAAGAATTGAACCATCACTAAACTAAGACAGAGATTGGTGGGGGCAGCGGAAAACGGGAGGGTGGGAAGGAGGGGGGGGGGTGCAAATTGCAGTCAGTGGCAGTTATTAGCACCTAGCAGAAGGAGGGAAAGGAGGAGACAGAGCAGTCTGAGTTTTCAAGCCGGGCTCCGCCTGACACGCCAGGAAAAGGACTCTCTTCAACCCCCCACCACACCCGGCCTGAGATAAAGGCAGGCCTTTTTTCAATCCGATGCAACAAAAGCCAGGCCTTCTGGACAGGCACGCTGGTGACGTCACTGACCGAGGGGCAGCAGTGTGACGTTCGGGCAGAATCATCCAGCAGGCATGTTCTTAATGTCGGCTATTTTCCCCACTGCACACTCGGGTTACAAGTGGGACCTCAGGGCTCATAGTGGAAAGGAACTGCACCTCCCATCCCATCTCTGTCTGGACTGGGAACAAGATGCCACCCCCCCCCACCTGGGACTTGGACAAATGAAAACATAGCTAAAAGGCATGCAAGTTATAAGAGGGGTAGAGGCTGGTATAGAGCCACGGCTGGAGTAAATCTGGGCTAGTTTCTCTCTCAGCTTCAGGCACGGTGATCATGATCCGCTGTGGATCTCCACGAGTGTCACATCACCTCCATCTGTGGGTGGAGATGGCAGGAGCATGCAGATGGTCCTTTTCTCTGTCCCAGGTACCTGAGTCATGATGACCTTCTGACAGCTGCCTGTGCTCTACCACGTTTCCCCCACTCCTCTTATGCAAGCTCAGTTCGTTTTGTGTTACATTATACTGGCATCCTTTAAGATCAAATCATCCACCTGTCTCAGATCCGGCATTATTTTTCTTGCCCCCACCCCCCACCCTATCCTACCCCACATGCAAATTTCCATGGCGACTCAATTTACAGTGCCGAAGAGAGAGAGCAGCTATATGTTTCAAATTAAATTCCTGGGCATACCCAGCCCCCCCCCCAAAAAAAAGACCCCAAGCATTTGTTTCAGATTTAATGCAGGAAATGAGTCACTGACGTCTGATGTTTTAATTATAACATGACAAAAATGTCTCAGGAAAATAAAAACGCTCTCGGCTTGGTTATCCGCAAATCTGATGGATTTCCTTCCGCCATAATGTTTGTTCCTCGGTCTTTTTTCTGAGGACGACGGAGCATATTTTCGTTCCTACACAGACCATAAAATAAATGCAAAAACATTAGCTCCCACTACCCAGAACCTCCTTGTGTTTATCTTCCTGCACATTCAGAGATCATGGTATCACTTCCATCCCTGCTGCATAATGTACAGCATTCTCTCCCCCCCCCCCATTAATAGGAAAAGTGTGCGTCTGTCAGCTACATGATCATCGTTAAAATCTGCGCTACAAATTAAACCCTACTCACCTGTCCATAAACACACCCCACACGGCAAGCACGATAACTCTCGGTAGAGAAGCACACGTCGTTGCCCAATTTGATCCTAATACATAAAATACTTTTTAAACCTTAAATGTTTATGATAGAATGCAAGCACAGCTGACCGCCCCCTCAGCCCACGCCCGACTTTTTTCGAAAGGAGACCGCGAGATTCACGCGAGTAACGGGATATCTTTCTTTGCGTGTCTTGCTGTTTCCACGCTTCAGCGAAGGTGCTTGGCTCTGTAATGAGGAGACAGGCGCGTTTGTGCTGGACGAGCCCCTGACATTAAAGACAGCCTAACCTGCAACTTCCGGGGCGTCTAAAAGATTTTACACTCGAGAGAATCGCTTTCCATTACCTTTAATAGTTTTTTTTTAATGATGGGAATCAATAGTAGATCATGCAAATAAGTTAATTGCTTGCTTAAATACTAATATTAATTAATTAATTAATTAATTAACATGATGACATCAGCAGTCTCTCTTACATCATCATTATGCTGCCTAAATTATTTTTAGATTTAAATTTAAAATATATTATAGAGCAATGTGAGAAATTAATTACAGTATTCCTGCCAGTAGCTTCCACGATAGGCTCCGTATCCCAGTGACCCTGAACAGGAAAAGTGGATATAGAAAATGGATGGAGGGATGGATGGATGAAATTCTAGTATTTTTAAATACTTATTTCTACATTTAAGATTAAAATTTAAACTACAAAATCAAAACCAGGGGCAAGGGAGTCGCTAGAAATTTTGCCCCCCCCCTTACATTATATAACTATATAATTTTACATGTTCAAGGGACCATGTAAAATCTGTCCAGGTATCCATGCCCCTCCAACACCCCTGCAGGGAGGGGGGGTGTGAGATAGAGACAGCATGGGGCAAGCAGGAGAGAAGATTCCACAGCCTCTCTGTCTCAGTGCCATCCAGTTAAAAGGGGCTTGTGAAAAAGAAGAGGTGACTAGAGCGTGGGGGGTGGAGGTGGGGAGGGGTTAATGCTGAGGTAAAATGGGGGGGCAGGAGGTTAGAGGGGGCCTGCGAAAGAAGTCCGTGTCCCTCCTTTATTTGTACAGAGAAAAGCAGCAGTTCTCTGCCAGCGTCCCTCTCTCAGAGCCCAAACTGTCACCTTTTGGGTCCTGATGGCTTCACTGGGGAGAGAGTGAGCAGTGGGTGGAATGAAGAAAGAGAGGAGGAGAGAGAGAGGGAGAGGGGGAGGGGGCTGGGGCCCTATTCACACAGCCCTGCCTTCACTACCAGGCTTATTAGAAGCTCCATTCACTGTCAATGAGCCTGTTTTTTTTTTTCCAAGAGTCTCCAGCTACCCACTTTGAGTGAAGAAAAATAAAAGCAGTGAAAAGATTAGCTGCCCCCCCGCCTTCTCTCCTCTCTTACTGTGTTCTCAAAAGCTCTTTCCGATGGGGGAGACAGCTTGGACTGGTACAGGGAAGGGTGGAGAAGAGTCCCCGTTTTTTGTAAGCTGTACGGCTTGTCCGAGTGAAGCCCGCGTCCTTAAAGGGGTTTTTGAGTCGCGCTCAGCTCTGTGTGACGTGGGAGACGGATCGAAGCCGGAGGGGTTACTCTCCTACCATCCACACCTGATTTGTTTACGTCTTTACTTCAAAATTCGCCATTTTTATTTATCAGTCTGTTTGCTGAATTGGCTAATATGCTTGGCACAGAAAAAAAAACAAAGACAAGTAACGCACATCTCTCACCTGCCATTCAGGAATTTCGAGAGAAACTGGGAAGAATTAAATTCGGCCCAGTATTGTTTGACATGAGTGACAGTTTATAAGAATCATGGATAGTGCCTGTGAGATATTTTCTGGCAGGGAAAATAGCATTAGTTTCCACAAATAAATAAGTTATTTAGCAAATAAATTTGAACAGGACTGACATCACTGCCTTTCGGGTAAATTACAGAGCAGGAGCAGACTGTAGGCCTGTTAAACACACAATTTGTGATTGGTGACATTTAACTCTTTAATTTAATTATTACCACAACAGTATTTAGTTGTGAGATATAATTTGTTTTTAAACAAACAAAAAAGAGAGAAATATGATTATCCATTGAAAGTTGGACACTAGTGGACAATAGACTGAATTAAATCTCATACAGTCATGCAGGCTAGTTTTCAGGAAAGCTAAATGAATTACAGATTTTATTAGGAAATAACAATTTAATAACAGGTTGCAAAAAAGGACATTTTCTGTGAAACTACGGATAGTGGGTGTTAAAGGGGGATCTTCTCTTGAAATAATTAGACCTATATTTAATGTTTACGGAACATTCTCAAAAATTATCACTTTTTTATGCATTTTGTTGAAGTTAACGCGTCCGCATCTGTTGACTGTGTACTGGGAATACTGTCCACTTGGGGGCGCCATTGCTACGAGGAGCGCAGGTTTACGCAGGCGGGATGGGGGGAGCAGCCTTGCGATAAAGTTCGTCGTGGGACCCGAAAGTTACGCAGTCTATTCGGCCAAGCAGAGGGACCGCATAGACGAGCGTAGCTGGCCCGTCAAAGCACAACCGAGAGCTGAGCTCTGGCGTATTTGAGACGGGGGTGGGGGAGCACCGATCTTGATAGGCGGAGGAGGAAAGCCGCGGCCCGAAAACGGGTCAGGTTTCAGGGGGAGTGACGCTCCGTAGAACCTAGGGGAGGGGGCTGGAGCCGGAGCTGGTGGGGACGTAAGGGAGGTGGGAGGGGGGGCAGAAGAAGCCCTTTGTAAACCTGACAAAGCGTTTGAGATTAGAACAAGTATTCTCGAAGGAGCAGGAGACGTGCAACCCCCAGGATCTCCGAAATTAATGGATCCTGTCTTCGCTGGAGGACGTGGAAAAAAGAGAATCTTCTTCGCTTTACACGCCCAGACTCGCAACAAATGGTGCATTTTCCCGAAGTTTACATTACTGCGAAAAAATGAACGTCTAATCTTATTCTGTTCATAAGCAATAAACAGTTTGGAGAAACTTTGGTGGACTTGGTTTTGGGATCCACTACCAATTTTTTTGGATATACAATCTCCTGGATTTTTCAAGAATAATAGTTGCTGCGTGTAATTTGGATTTTTGGGGGCTTTTCTCCTCATTTGAAAAGGGAATCTTGACGGATTTCGGATTAGTTCAGAAATCACTGCTTGGCATTTGTGCTGCTGCGGAGAGAAGTCTCACCGTCCGGAGTGCACTCTCCCCGGCCCATGAGCCGCCTGCGGCTCCGTGCATGCAGATCAAACTCGGTACATTAGTGCATCAAGGTAACCCGTCAGCCATTTGTGCAAAATTATACGATTAATGCTTGTAATCTGAAAGAGTTGGTCGTGTAACCCAAAGAGCGAGCATCCTTGAATAAAGTCCAGCAAATTGTAGTTAAAAATAGAGTTTTGTTTTGTTTCCCAGAAAGTTCCCAGGTTTCTTGAAGTATCGAGAAGTGGAATATTTGCATTTTACATCTTTAACTATGGTTTTGTTTTTATGTTTGATTACTTATTTATATAGGCTACGTATAAATCGGCGAGTAGCTCAGTATCATAAATGGACGTATTTACCATGCAAATTTAGGACAATAGCCATATATGTTTTTAAACAAATTGTAAATTTTTCTTGCCAGTTTTGCGCCATGATGGCTGGATTTCTGGTATGCGCTGGATTAATCTTGAGTAGTGAGAGATAGTCAGAAGAGAAATCTGCTTGCAGAACTTTGTGAAGATGAGGAAGGCAGTTGTGGCGTCACCACCTGATACAGTTTTGTAGAAACGCCCGTGTAAAACTGCGATCTCACACTATTCTCAGTTTTGGAGTTTAAGAGCGTTTAAAAATGCAGGCATTTTGCAGCCACAGGGTAAAAACCCGTTTAGTTCATTAGTGGTAATTTATGGAAAGTATGGTCTAATTATGTTTGATTCGATTTATTTAGCCCACCTTTTAGGGACATTACCTCATTTGCTCTGTCGCGTTTATTGTATGAATTTAAGTAACGCGCAGTTTGCTTGTTCGGTGATCATAACGTTGCCGGACCGCGCCGAGCGTTTTCATTGTGTAAACTAATTTGAATTTCAATAGCAATGCAATAAGTTTGGTGACTGCGTATAGCGGCTGCATGTATGAATTTGACTTTTCTATAGGAGGAAAAGGTGAAATATAAACTTGCACAAAATCAGCACACCTCCACAATAGCATGGCACGGAAAAAAAATGTTTTGCAGACCAACATTTTTTTACATACTGAATTTTGAGGCAATCAAATACATTATAGCGTACAATAACAACTATCAATAAACTATCAGTTTAGACACTTGCTGCCAACTCAACAATTGTAACATCAGCTCCCTAACTTGTTAAATAAATATTTAATAATTGTTGTGATTAAGTATCCAGAGTTGCGCTGTGTGGGTGTGTGGATTCACGGATTGTTTCAGTAATGGTTTGTTTGTTCACTTAACGCAGTTCGTCGCAAATTAGGGTCTTAAAACGATAAAACCGTAATCCGTGGAGCTGCTCATACACCCGCAGTGCGTGTGTTTAGGAAAATGTGGTGGGAAACCCGACAATTCAGAAAGAGGGATAAACGGGTGGGAAATCAGACTGCTAACCCGACAGTTCAGAAGAAAAGGGGGTGGAAAATGGGACACCTGGCCCGTTTTAAGAGGCGATCCGCATGGCTTCAGGGTAAAATCAGCAGCAGCCAGCACCTGCAGCCGAAGGGGCGCAGGTGAGAGTGGTGGCGGCCAGTGTCCCGACGATGGGTAAACGGTGTTGCACATGTTATACCAATGTGTAACAATGGCCAGGTACGGATTTTACATTACAAACACGCCAAAATTAGGACATAGGTTAGAGATTCATATGTTAGTGTTGAGCTTGCTATGCGATAACCTAATCTGTCCGTAGCCTACTCGTGTTGCGATCGCTGCACTCGTGATTGATTTAGCCAATAACAATCATTAGGGCAGATGGCTTTTGCTTAGGGCCGAAAATAGTCTGCCAATTAATGTATAAAATGCAATTAGGTGTGCATATGGGTTGTCGACCCGTCCACCGAGGTAATGATTTACAGATAGTAGCATAATTTCTTTGGGACGACGTGTACCGCACTGTTGCAATCAGTTCCAACAATCTCATATGTATGTTGTAATTTGCATCGAGACACATCTGTCTTTACATCCGTGTTTACCCCGTTCTAAAACTTTTTAGTCGTTGGATCGATTCGCGACTATAGATAGATAGATACGCTACATAAGCTGTTTTGTATATACATTGTAGGAAAGTAAGCTATAACTGAAATATTTGTAAAAGGAGGTAATAGTAAAATTTGTTTCATCTTCATATAATATATCGACAAAGCCATTGACAATAAAACTAAAGTCACGCTGCAATTGTCTGCATGCTTTGTGCAAATAAATGGAAAAAAATGTCACGCGCTTTGTACATGCAAGACCTTAAATCTGACCTGGTGCCGTTTGCTACCCTTTCGCTATTTCTGCACATTGAGTTACAAAGCAGGCTCTTTATCCCTTAGTTTAGATAGTATTACACCTTATCAACCCGTCCGAATATTTTATCAGAACATTTAAATACCCGTTCTGCAGACTAAATTCTTGTTTGGGACCAGGTATTGAAAGTCTTTAAAATCAGTTAAGCAACACAAACCACGAAAAGCGTCCCTTATGCGGTACGTCAGCCTTGTTTTATTTGAATCATACTTTATTTGAAGTGCAGCATAATATATTTGAAAACAAAACATTTGAAAATTAATTGTAGGTTCGATATGCTGGCGACTTTATTTCTAAACTTTTCAGCTCGTTAAAAATCGTGATTATTCGTATTCTACAAAGCATTAGGCTGCTCGAATGATGTGCGTTTTGTCGGGGATGAAGGTTCCTTATTTATAAGGTGGTGTTTGTCTGCTGCGAGTGCAGGAAGCTGTTATGTACACAAGAAATAAGAGGCAGTTTAATGGGTTGAAAGCGGAGATTGTGACGATTAGCTGGAACACGGACGGGAAGGGCTCCCGTAAACATCCCGGCCAGCGCCGACTCACTGTGTTGTGTCAGGCCGGCGTTAGCGCAGGTGTTGCTCGGTGTACAAGCGAGGGGACCTGCATCACCACTCTGGTATGTCTGTGGTCGGGCCCGTTCTGCAGCATTTCAAAACATAGTGCCCCCCCCCTCCCCCAAGTGTGGCGTTCCTCCTTCTTTCTTGAAGAGAGGAGTAGTTGTGCACTCTTTACCCCTAGCTTGCTGTGTCTATGTGCCCCCAGAGCAGATCTCCTACTGAGTACCTAGAGCTTTGTGAAGGGTGTTGTGGAAAGTTTTAAACAAGATATTGCTGGATAAATTAATGAACTTTTGAACAGAAGCTCGCTCTGTTGGGGATATTACCTTGCTCTGTGATAGTAATAGACCCCAGTATGTTTGCTTACTCAATTGTAAAGTTCTATGTATTTCCCAAACCTAATGTTCTTTCCCCCATTTTTTCCCTACCCAGGTTAGGTGACTGGGGGGGCATTCCCGTGAGTGACAGGCCCGACAGCCAGCAGTTCATGGTTGGGTGGAGCTCCTCAGATGGGATCTCTGTCCAGGCGGAGGCCAAGGAGGGGGGGATGGGCACGCCCGGCCCCCGGTGACGGGATGTCTGCGTGGCTCTGGCTGCTGGGCGTGGCCTTGCTTTCGCTGGTGACGGCTTCGGGGGCACGGCCGCCCATCAGCACCACGGAGAAAGACAACATCACACCTGAGCCTGACGGTAAGCAGGCTGGATGGGTCACTTGGGCGGAAGGAGAGTCAGCATAGGGGCCCAGGAGTGGTGAAGAGACGGTCACCCTCTCTGTATTGTCCCGTTCCTTATAATCCACATGCTGGCCTTCCATGTGTAAAGCAGGAGGGGGGGGGTGATGAGATTGTGACAGGATGTTTGCTGTTTCCAAAGGACAAACACACCACCACTGATGAATTGGGGGGTGGTGGTTATCAGCTCAACTTAATTTGACTCGAAATGTACCAATTGAAAGTTTGTCTGTGATACTGTGGACCTTCTCGCAGTTTATTTCACTTTTCTCAGACCGGAACATCCTGCAAATGCCTAGGGCATCTCCCCCTCATTTCAGTGTTCGTACACAATAGCGGTCAGCAGTCATTTCTAGCAAATTCCTTCATGTGAAAATGTCACACATATATCTGTACCATGCACAGTACAGCGTATCAGGAATTTTGTACAAACATGATGGCACCTTCATAATGAGACTTTATGTGGTTTTTTTGGTTTAGACGTCGCCATGGAAAGCGAGGCTTTGTAGGTCTTGGGCTCTGACGTCCCGGCATCTCCAGTCCCCATTAGACCTCGTACGTTTCTGCCATTAAAGTTATTCAGCTTAAAGTCATTGTGTGGGTTGGGAAAGTCTGGCTCCTTCACCTTTTGTTCCTAGGCTGTAACCAGTTTGGTAATTTAAGGGTGGGGCAGCTCAATGTGACTCATTAAACGGCCCCTGATTTTCTGCCCTCGGGGGGTGGGGGGGGGGGGAGCATGCATCAAGGTCAGGCGGTGTGTTGTGTTTCGGTTGCCATCCTGGCAGTGTGAGGGTTCAAAAGGTGGCCATGTTTGTAGCAAGAAACTTATCCCGAATTTCATCTCTTGCAGTTTGTGGTAACACTTTTGGGGGAGTGGGGTGGTTGGGGGGTAGTACTCTGGCATTCAATTCCCAAGTCATGGAACTCCTTAAGAGAATTTGGAAAGAAAAGGAATAGAAAAATGCTCAGATGGTGTGGTTGGGAGTGACGGAAGCTACTGGTTATACTAGTCAGTCATTAATGGTTGATTTTAATGGTTCCATGATGAACCAAGTCCTCAAGCATGCAAATCTGATTAAATAACACTGCACTGTAGAATAGGTGAGGTCCTCAGTTACATTGCAGTTTGCGTGCAGTTTGTACTTGTGAAAGTGGCATTTTCGACACTGGTTGCCTTTGCAGGAGCTATGAGTCATACAACAAGGTGTTCAGAGGGAGAAGCAGTGATAATGCAGGCGGAGGAGGTCTGGTCATGTGACACCTTCTCAATCCTCTGTGACCTGTTGACAGCGAGGCAAAGAACGGCGTTGTAGTTACCATTGTTCTTGAAGGTACTTGGTAATAACACCCAGTCTTGTGCCAAAATTGCTCCCTGGCTATGGGCCGCGCCCACAGAGGGGGTAATTGTTGTTCATTGAACACCAGTATTATGTGGCTTTGGGGTGGTAATGAGCTGAGACGTCTCTATGTTTGTTTGGAGGTGAAAAAGGGGACTGCGCCGTTTTCCCACCGGACGAACAAGTCGAAAAGCAAGATCGCCATTCCTTTCTTTTCTTTTCCTTCCCCTCCCGCTTTCTTCCTTGCATGCCCCCCGGGCTCCGTGTGAAATTCAAAACAGAGAATCGGGAAGCTCGAACTCTAGGTGTGAGTGTCAGTGTGCGAGAGGGCTGGGGGT
>JAODJX010000065.1:13957766-13971872 GCA_026776945.1 Isichthys henryi | reverse complement strand
GTTGGTTGTCGGGGGTCTGTGTGTTGGTGGGTTTGGTGTGACCTCCACCTAAGGGGTGGGTTTGGGGGTGGCGTGGGGTGGGGGCGGCCCCCCTCTAAACTTACCTACACATATGTTACATGTAAAGTATAAAATCTATTACCGTGTTCCAAATTCAAATAAACTTTATTTTCTATTATGAAAATCCCTCTTAGACACAGCTTATACCTAAGAGCACAAGACAACACTTCAAGTAACTGTCATAAGGGGCAAAAGTAACTTAGTAACTCATTTACTACTCAAGTACAAATCATGAACAAGTATAGTAACTGCATGAAATACAGTACTATGCAATAGTCTTAAAGCTGTTTAAAAGTCTTACATGTTTAAAGTCATTTATCTGGGCTGCTCAGAACAAAAAACATAATTTAAGAGCAGAATATATGCAAATTAACAGAAACGCAATAACTAGAAAAAATTTATTCTGTTCTCCAAAAAGTCACTGATATGAAGTTGGATGGTTGGATGAATATCGCTTCTGTTCCCAAACCTCTCCTCAGGGGCACCCCAGCAATTCCATGCATTTATTAAATTTCACCACCAGCCCACTTAATAAACGTGATAACTTAAAAAGTCAATAGCTATATGAGGTGTGCTAGTGGTCGAGTCAAAAAATACGTGGGTGTTTTGTATGGTGCTGGAAATGCTGGGGTTATTGTAGCAGAAATTTCGCAATGGCTAAGCTGATACACTTTGTCAGGCATAACAGCATAGTTTTACACCAACATGAAGAACATTTATACATCATTATGGCTGCCTAAGACTGGCACAGTACTGTACACGAACGACTATGACTGATTAATGATGAAGGGACATCGGATTAGTACACACAAGCCCTGTTTACACTTGGTTCTGAAATGCATCTTGGGTGATCAGATAGCAAGTAGTCAGCGCTAAATACAAGTGTGAACGACCACCAAGATGCATTGTGATCTCATGGCTCAGACCACTTGCCGAGGTGGTCTGGGATACATTTGACCACACATCTTTTCCACGGTAAACACTAATGCATCCTGGATGCATCCCTGACATGCACATTACAATAACTACAGGCAGAGCAGTAATGAAATCTGAGCACAAGTGATCAGCTGGACACCTTGGAGACTCATAATAGATTCAGGCATAAACGTCGATGTGTCTCGGCTGGCCACTGGTCAGATTGCCCAAGACTTATTTTATAACCAAGTGTAAACAGGATCTTCATTTCTGGTTAAATAATATATTAAGAAAGACTGTACCACTACATTTTTTTGCCACCTCAAGTAATATGTTACCAAAGCAACCAATAACAACAGCAAAGTCAGTGAGAGTACTTGTTTCAAAGCATGTAAGGTGCTGATGGTTTAATGGCCGAAGGAACAACCGGCTTGGCTTAACGAACACCGTTATGCAGGTCAGTCGGACTTCCAGTGAAATGATCTTACGCAGAGGGGGACCTCCTGAATTACCCGGTTATCCTTTAACCACCTAGTTAGAGTTACGGCTGTGTGACGTTCATTACATCACTAGAAAAACGAGTAAAATCCTTCCGCTGATGGCAGCCAGAAGTAAGGATTTGCTACTGTGTGGCCGGATGAGACCAGTTTGATCCGAAGACCATAGTTTGATGATGACACCCCATTTCTGTACAGTCTATAGCATGAATATTCAGATGTATAATTTTTGGAATATCCTTAAACATCTGCAAATTGTTAATGTGTATAATTAGTGTATAATGTTTTTTTACCCAAACCTTCGGTCTCACCGCTGCCCCTTCTTGTTCCTCTCAGTGTATTCATCGGGACCTGGCCGCGAGGAATGTACTGGTCACAGAAAGCAATGTCATGAAGATAGCTGACTTCGGCTTGGCCAGGGACGTCCACAACATTGATTACTATAAAAAGACCACAAATGTGAGTGCCACCCTCCCCCAACCGTCTTTTGGTTTTGGTCTTGCCTTAAAAGAAACGATCAAGATGAACCAAGACATAAGGCACGTCTGAACTCTCCTGCTACTTCAGGGGGATTGATTATGGGGGTGGTGTTCAGTTGGTATGACCCAGAAGATAAGTCTCCTTCAGGTCTGTTTAGTGCGACACTCATACAACAATAAGCTGGGTTTAGGCTGCTGGGGCATGGTTTATTTCACCTTTATGCTCCCTAATTCCTTTCTGTCTCCCTCCATGAGAAAAGTTGACAGCCAGAATGAACATTAAATGTGTCTGACGTGTCGCCGTATCTGCAGGGTCGTCTTCCAGTGAAGTGGATGGCCCCCGAAGCCCTGTTCGACCGAGTGTATACACACCAGAGCGATGTGTAAGTATTTCCTCCTGTTATCCTCTGAAAACTCAGAACTCTGAACACTTAACTGCCAGTATGTACAAACAGACCAGAATTGTTTGTCATTGGGTGCCAAACATGAAGAACAGGACAATATTACACATAGGGGAAATACTTCATAACACAGTATGTCCAATATGTAGTTCCATCGTATCTGCGGGTGATGCGGTCCAAGACCTACAGCAGGTAGCTGAAATCGCGGATAATAGAGAACCATCCACAGATCCCACATATAACGTGGTTTTCCTCTACTTGCATATGGTGAAGTTGACTTGAGATCCTATGACCAGTAAGACGTTAATCAACATTAAATGCAGTATTATTATAATGTAGTATAATGTACATTATTGTACAGTACTGTACTCTCTCGAATGAAAGGTATTCTAATGGCAAAAGTGCAAATAACATTATGACGAAGACATCCCTTGCAGGAAATTTTAGCATAAATTCCTGAGTTGGACCGTTGCATGCATACATTTCTGTACTAAAAGCATGTCAGACTGGCCCTGCTCTGGAGCCAGACCAAACCATGCCAGACTCCGCCCTCAACTACGTTAAAGTGACGTGATTGGCTAATGAATGAGTATAACCGAGACAGTATTTTGTCAGATCGGGTCTGCAATTTGTACCAGTGGCAAAAAGAAAAAGAGGGTTGTTTGTTGACATCACCTGACGTGACGTTTCTCCGGGTCCAGTTCTCCAGTACAGCTGCTGTACAAAAGAATACAATAGAAAATAGAAATGTACAGAAATCAAAGTGTATGGTGTCTTAAGACAATATAGTTGCAGAATAGCACCGTGTGCAAATATCACTGCAAAGTACCAGTACAAGGGAACCAGAATGCTGAGACCAGTAACTGAACTAGTGCCAGAGGAAAAGCAGTGGTTCACTGTAGTGCAAATTTACCAAAACTGGAAGTAGACAATGGAGATAAATGACAATAAATGCCCAATTGTAGTAATGTTTTGTGACTACGTGCTGGGGAAGGTTTTTGAAACACCATGGCAGGCGCCACTAGCTAGTTGACATTTCCCTAGTGAAATCATTCCTCAGCTGTCCTTTATAACCCAACTGAAGCAGCCTCACGTACATCACAGGGGGCGATTAGGCCCAAAGACGTGATGGGGGGTGTGAGGCGATCGGCGGCGAAAGTGAGGATTTCACGCTATGCTTGCAGCCATCGCTGTGTTACTAATCTGCTTGGCTTCAAAGCTGAAGGCCCCCCTCGACACCCCCCCCTCCCCCCGGCTGTGTGGAAATCTCTCCCACCCCAGTCTCTTCACACATGTCTGAGCATGGTGGCACCCAGGCTACAAATCTGCCTCATCCCTCTCCGTTCCCTCCGATTGTCCCGTACATGTTGTGCACGCCGTCTCTCCCTCTCTCTCAAAGGGCCATAATCCCCCCCTTCCTGTGTTTTTCGTACGTCCGCTCTGTGAATGACAACGAGTCTTTGTTTCTCTCCGGCGCATAGAGACGCGAGCTCTGAATCGCGCATTTTCCTTCTTTTTCCCCAACGTAGGCCCGGATTAGGGGCCCGAATTGGCGGTATGGGGGGTGTTTTTTTTCGTATTGTGTCCTCTGTGCTTCAGCGCAAGACTAATTGGAAAAAGCATGTTGCATGCTGACCTATGGGGAAAGCTATTTGTGTGTCGCTTCTGCGTTCATGCCCGTTTGTGTGTGTAGGTTTTGGAAAACGTGCGTAGTTACTGTAACCTTATTCACTGATGTCAGCTTTCTGCACAGGACAGCGTATGTGACTGGGCACGCTGCTAAAAGTTTGGGTCATTATGGCCTTTTCGTCCTTATAGTTGTACCATCTTTTGGTGATGAATGGTGTGTCCTTGTGTTTTTATTGTTCCCCTAAACCTGTCACTGAAGGTATAGATGATTACTGCATGCATGTGTGCTGATGTCAGCTTTCCTGCATAGGACATTGTGTGTGTGTGTGTGTGTGTGTGTGTGTGTGTGTGTGTCTGTGAATTATGTTTATATTACATTGTTGGTAGCAAATGGCTACAATGCCCCACAATATAATACAAATGTTATTTTGATGTTGTGGGGACAATTCTTCAGGTCCCCAGAAAGATCTTTGAATGCAATCAACAAACTAAAAATGCCAAAAGTCTCATATTTTTTGTTTCTTATGGTTAAGGTTAGAGCTAGTTGGGGTTACGGTCGTCATTTTTTCCCCATAGAAATGAATGGAGAGTCCCCACAAAGATATAACCACAAACCTGTGTGTGTGTGCGTGTGTGTGTGTGTGTGCACGCATGCTAAGTCTAACCCCTGTTTATGCGCACACGCGTGCATCAGCCAGCGCTAATCGATGCCAAGGCCACAGCCGTGGCCCGATGCCGGCTACACAGAAGGCCCTTGTATCGCTCACCAGTAATTACATTTCATCGCTCACTTTACTAATTGGCTTTTTTATATAAGCCCCCAGGGGGGGGAATTTGCATCAGAATATGATGGAAAGCGGGGGCAGTCTATAAAATGAAATCAGATTAAATGAATAAATGAGCTGAAGAGGAATTCTCACAGCGTGGCTCCCACAAATAAGCAGTCACATGACCTCAACTTTACAGGAACGCACAGGCAGATCCTGCACACAGACCCTTACTTATGGAGTCATGATGATGTCATATCTGAGTGGACGAGGTTTAGCTGGGGGGGAGGGGGGTACCATTGAACGGCGGCATGGTTGGCATTTTTGGAGGCATGGATTTTTGCCCAAGCTCTGTACCGAAATGTGAAATTAGAATGGGATAAAGCTTATGGTACTTTTTGATTATACTTTCAGTTACCGTTGACTTATACATAAGAAAATGAAATTCGACTCGTGCACTAAAGGATGCCGTACTTTTATTAAAAGCAGATAACGGGTAGATTGGGAAAAGATGCTGGATCAGACATGAGAAGTGCGGCGTTTGTGTGAAACGAAGTAAACGTCTGAGAAGAAGTTCAGCCGTTATCGAAAGACAAGAATAAATATGTTACCGATTAGAATGAAACTGGGAGGGAAGGAGAAATGTAAACAGTAGGCAGACTGAGTACACAGATAAGTGAGGAAGCAAAGTGACTCGAACCCGGCCTCTGTACCACCCCTGGGCGTACTTCTTGTTGGACGGCTTCAAAACCTCTGGCTTCATAAAGTGTCCAGAGTGTGACTTCTGTGTGACCAAGGCTGTTTGGCTTTGAGTGTGTGAGTCATTTGTGTGAAATGCTGCTTGTTTGCGTGAGACCTCTCTTCCATCGCTAATGTCACTCGCTGCAGTTTCCTCTGCATGTATCTGGTCACCTGTGTTCGATCTGTCGCTAGCCCGCGCGTTTTCTCGTAGTTGTGTACACGTGTGCCGGCCCGTATCGGCGCGTCCTCCCCTTGGGGGGCTGTTTCCTGTGCTTCACATTTTTTTTCTCCCACGTTTGTTTGTTTTAGTGCGGACAATGAGGGGCACTGTGGCCAGCCCCTGCAAGGAGACAAAAGCTAGCTTTGAGAGCAAGGTCCCAAGGGGGAGGGCGGGTGTCAGTGCCACGGGGCGTCCTGGGGAGCACAGAGAAAGACCGCATTCAACCGCCAAAGGCGTTCCGTTGTTCCGCCCGGCCAGCCAGCCTACTCTCATCAGAACAAGTTTCAAATCTGCCGCCAAACGTGGTAGTTGTTTATGAATAGTGGGGACATGGCAGACCTCGCATGTTCAGGGATGAACAGAGCGGGACATGGGTACATCAACTTATTTGGTTTATTTTGGTATCATTATTCTGCACGAGGTCTATAAGGCAACAGCAGCCAGTGAGCACCATCTGCACAAGGAAACTGTAGGGTGATGTTGGTGGCAGTAATGTATGGCCATGCAATCCTACGGTTGATGTGAAGCTCAATTTCAGCTCTCTGTCGAAAAGAATCGCTTTGATTCTTGAGTGAGCGATCAAGGGAATTGACTTTGAGCTTTTGAATCTCTGCGATCTCCCCTCAGGTGGTCGTTTGGCGTGCTGATGTGGGAGATCTTCACGCTGGGTGGCTCTCCATACCCAGGCATCCCTGTGGAGGAGCTCTTCAAACTCCTCAAGGAAGGCCACAGGATGGACAAGCCCAGCAACTGCACCAACGAGTTGTAAGCGGTCGCCTCCTCCTGCACTTGACATCTGTTCCTCCCTTCAGCAGAAATCTGCCTCTGTATGTTTTAACCCTGCATCAGCTCACCTGTCATTGCAGAGAAAATAACAACAGATTTTCAGGACCTAGAAATATGTTATGAAGCACAGCAAGAGTATAAGCCTTATATTAAGTTATAAGTGCTAAAATGGAAGTGAAGAACGTACCATTTGTGGATACGACAGGAAGTGGTTAACATGCCATTTATGCATACTTCAGGGAATAATTGTGCAGCCGTTTGTGAATGTTGCAAGAAGAGACTGGGCAAAATGTTTGTAGGTACTTCAGGAAGTCTGGGGTCAGCCATATGGATGCCAGAGGAAATGAAGGTTAAAGCATTTTCAAATACAGGAAGTGGAGGAGTGTGAGCTATTCACAGATGTTACAAGATGCAGACCGTTACCAGTTGATACGGGAAGTGAGGTGGAAGCTCTCTACAGGTTGTACAGGAAGTGTGGCGAGCTTAGAGTAGATAGGGTAGCGCTGCACTACGAGCTGGAGAGGAGCATTGATGAGCAGATTCATTACTGCGAGCAGACAGATGCGCTGACAGTTTGCCATCAATGTTCTTGTTCAGTGGACTTTGGCACTGACTGCCCGATAAAGCTTCTTGGTTTCTGGAGAAGCTCAGTACCGTAGGAGCGACGGCTCAAACAAAATCAAAGCACTGCGATCATCAGTCAGCACCACCAGAAAGTACTTTCATTTCAGCATTTCTCCAATGGACTGGCAGGCCATCCAAGGATGGATGGATGGTTGGTTACATAGCTTTAGTATTTGAAGATGGCTGGACTGCACGGTAAGGTGATAAAGTGAAATCACAATGCCTTCTCACTACCTGGACACCAGGGTGTTGGATTGAAAACTTTTTTATTTTGTTGTAGTCCTCCTAACCTTTTGTGCTCTCTCAAAATTAAATCGGACACGTGTAGTAGGTCAGCACGGCAGGGGCGATTCTAGGATTTTATTTTTTTAGGTGAGGACCATAATTTATATAGGGGGACCAATCTTATCATTAGCCAATCATATGTTTTTAATCGGTGAGTGACAGGTGAGGGAGCCAATCTGGGGGGCCAATCAGCTTTCAGCTGGGATAAATGCCCTTGTTCATTGAGACTTTAGAGTAATGTAACAGTAAAGTCATTTTTGAAGACAAAATGTCTCGATGATAGTAGGTTCTCGTAAATGGAACACATGTGTGGAAGACCACTGGCAGTCAAGAGAAAAGTAATCTGATGTTCTTCTCCACCCCCCTTGCTCTCTCTCTGTACCCCAGGTACATGATGATGAAAGACTGTTGGCACGCCATCTCCTCCCACAGACCCACTTTCAAACAGCTGGTGGAGGACTTGGACCGCATCCTTACCTTGGCCACCAATGAGGTGAGGATGTACAAAATGACGCTCCGCCCCCATCACAGTATCAGGAACCGCCCCTTTTTCCATACATGGAAATTCACTTCTGTTTATCGTACCTTTTGTGTCGAAATGGACTCACTTCTGAACAGGGCTAGTATCTGTAGCATGGACGTGGCTCTGTGGTGAAGCGGTCTTGGACAGATTTAGGACATTGGCATCGCCACCACCCCATGTGGTCTAACTTTTTTCCCTGACCGTAACAACCCCATAAATCATTCATGCATCTCTAGCTGTACTCCCCCTCCGCATAACGCGTGAGCCACACTTTGATGTGTCGTATCTGATACTCCGCTTCTCTGCAGTTTGCAGGTGTAATCTGCCACGGACGTGTTTTTACATGGACGTTTCCTGTCCCTGGTGTTCAGGAAAAGTGCATTTTTTTAGATTGAATGTTTTTCTATCCTTTGTTCTGAGATATCCATGTGCAAAAGGAAATGTTTTGCAATAACGCACAGGTCTCGACATGTAACTGTGTGCCAGAGTCTCACAAAAACCAAAAGGCATAGTTACAGACTGCACAGACCCGGACAGGGACAACAGGCCGGCTGCTGGACATACCACTCTGCAAAATACGTGTGTGTGTGTGTGTGTGTGTGTGTGTGTGTGTGTGTGTGTGTCTGTGTGTGTGTGTGTGTGTATGTGTGTGTGTGTGTGTGTGTGTGTGTGTGTGTGTGTCTGTGTGTGTATGTGTGTGTGTGTGTGTGTATGTGTGTGTGTGTGTGTGTCTGTGTGTGTCTGTGTGTGTGTGTGTATGTGTGTGTGTGTCTGTGTGTGTATGTGTGTGTGTGTGTGTCTGTGTGTGTGTGTGTGTATGTGTGTGTGTGTATGTGTGTGTGTGTGTGTGTGCATGTGTGCATATCAATCCATCCATTTTCTGTACCCGCTTGACCTCAGGGTGAACACCCCCCCCAATAATTAGATTAAACCCTGAGGTGAAACGCCACGCCCTCCCTGATAAGGTCTCAGTCCAACATCAGTGCCAGGAACTGAAGTAGAAGGTAGGAGAATGGAGGCAGGTAGGCATATATATATAAATGTATGGCTTATTTTTTCCAGTGTACTAAAAGCAAACTCCTTAGAGTACATAAATCTGATCCTTCTGGTTAAGTTTGACTGGCGCAGTTGTAAGACAATGTTATCCTAAAGGTGCCACACTCGATAAGCGTTCCCTTACGAGCCTACCCCCCATAAAAAATGCCAAACCCGCAGGGGACTGCCACACTTTCCAGCCTCGCAGACTGACATTATGTGACATAACATGACACATGTGAGCAATAACCCACGGCTTTTTCCTGCTCAGGCGAACAGCCGCCACGTGTGTCACATCTCAAAATGAGTCCGACTTCCCAGGAGGCGCCGTTTTTATTAAACACGAGATTTCGGGCGCATCAGTAATATTGACAGCTGAACCTGGCTGTGCCCGATTTGTCGCTCACTTCCACTGACTTGGGGCAAGATGTCTGACTTCTGGAAAAAGTAGCGCTCAGAGTGCAATTCCCAAGAAAATGAGCCGGTGTACAAAAACGCAGCTAATTACAGACATGCTTCCATCTAGTTAGGTTTCTTACGAGATGTTTCTTCATGCTGTAAATATAGATCGCCTGTATCTCTATCGTACTCAAACCACACTCGATATCAGCTTGGGCTCCTGCATTAAACTGCATTGCAGAACAGCGTCACAAAGTTGAGAATCACATTAGCTGACAAGAACTGGCTAATGCAATGAATGTGGGGAATATTGGGAAACCGCTGCAACATCTGCGCAGGCTGACATTTCACCCACAAAGGTGCCACGTTAGAGGCACGGCAGACATTGCCATCAACCATCCGTCAAAAGACACTTGTTGCTCCAAGCAAAGGAGCCCACTGCCCGGCGCCTGCCTTGAAACGGATGGATGAATGAATCCTTGGAAACACTGAAGACCAAGAATCAGTTCAAAGCCATGCTGTTATTGATCCTAAACTATCGGAATTGTCCTGTTAAGTGTACATGTCTGCTTGTAATGGGGGCGTTAAGGTTGCAAACCGTTTAGTCAGACATGCCACGTTGAGTGTGAGGCAGCTGACATCCAGGCTACAGGCACCAGCAGGGTAAAGATCAGCAGTCATTAACGGCCAGCTATAGCCCTTACCTGAGCTTATCACCTGAGTCTTCATGCTTTCCCTTGTCCTTCCGCAATGTCGGGGGCGATCCTCGCACCTTGTCCTCCTTACTGGCATTGCTGTGGTTGGCGGCGATGCTTTCACACGCACCGGACTTGTTCCCATGCCCTCGTTTCAAAGTTGCCACCCCTGCCCCAGATATTGTAGTCCTTCTTTTACGGGTATTCTGGCCTCGATCATTGTTATCTCCCATGTTCCTCTTCAAGGTGCATTAAGCCCACGCATGGCAAAGTTCCCCTTAAGTTTACTGAGGCTCAGCTCAACAGCGGCTATCATCTGTGAAATGATCACGGTGCCCTGTTATTGACCCGCACTGTCACACTGGTTCAGGAAACGAGGAGGAGCGATCCTTGGCACCTTTGAACGGAAAGGACCCTCAGTGAGCGAGTGGTTATGGGACTTGTAGTCTTTTAGCGAACAGTATAGGAACATAAACTTAAAATCGTCAGTGTCACTGCTAGCCTTTTCTATTAATCACAAACCAGGAAACTGGTTTTAAGATCACCACTGTTGTAAAGTAAACTCTCTAGAATAAGATTTACTAACAATCATCCCAGGGAGAATGAATTCACAGATTCACATTTCTCACCGTGATTAATATAAATGAGAAATTAAATAAATTCAAGTTATCTATTATTAATCATTACTAAAGACTTAGAAATTCCTACTTTGTAGAAAGACAACCGATTACCTCTCAGTTACCAGAGAGGAGCGGGCGACGGAAGAAAAAAACTGCAATAGCCATAATGCATTGCGTCTTTCATAGGACGGGCTAATCATAAAGCTTGTCCAATCAGAGGCATTACTTGTACGTTTTCTTCTCTTAAGCCAATCGGTAAAAGGGAAGTGGGTCAGTCCCTTTGCATGGTCAAGGTGGGTTTCGGTATCAAGGCTGTGTGACAGAAGGCAGTCAGTAATTTGTGTTCCGTCTGTTTGCCTTTTGTCTTTTAACTCAATTGAGAGGGTAGAACACAATGACATCGCGATGTGTATATTTATTATAATTTAGATTTCTCAAAAGAAATGAGGAAGGGAAGGAAGCAAAATAGTATCGGATCTAACGTGACTGAAAATGGAAAGGTAAAGAAACAAGGTGAGATGCGAGCCCTTGGTTGGATGTATGAAGGACTATATCGGTATGTGTTTAATAAATTACACAGCGCACTCATACCGTAGTTGCCTGTCAGATTACCGGATAATCTGAGCCTTGCAACGTGTGATGTTTTCCCGGTACTGTGCTGTTTTTAATTTTATAACATCAGTAGATGTATATGCCAGATAAATTCCCGTGTGCCATAATAATAGAATATACGGCACAGTTATTGAAAAACAATAGTTATCGTAAAGCTAGTGAAACAGTTTGAAGAAGGTTTCCCATACTGTCTCTTTAAAAGTGACGCTTGGCACTCTCTGGCTAAGAGGGAGGAGCGCCGGACGTGGCATGGAAAGAAAGACACGTTCTCATCAGAATCCGTGGCATATTCATTTATTTAAAATAATTCAAGTACTCCTTGTTAATATTAATCTCAATATTATACCTTAAAAACCCTGCCCCACTGACATCCTGGTTTACTTAACCTCTTTATTGTATCTGTTTACGCTTATGCAAAACATTGATTGATTTTCACTCATTATTGATTGTATCGGTTAAAACATGTCTGGTACAGAGCACGAGTCCCAGAAGAAACAGAAGCTGGTACAGATCCACCGGGCTCTGAACAGTGACCCCGTGGACATAGAGAGCCTGCGCAGGGCAGCTGTTAGCGAAGGTGGGCTGCTTACCGATGAGATCAGGAGGAAAGTCTGGCCCAAGCTGCTCAGTATCAATGTCTACAACCTGCCGGCCAAGCCAGGTGAGACAAGTGCCAGGTCTGATGAGCCCTGTGGTCCTGGGTTTATCACCAGAAGGCAGGTGTTAATGCAGGTATTTTTGCTTGCATGCTGTCATTTGTGTTGGATGTATATTTTATAGCTTTGACAAATGTCCAAGTAGGTTAAGGACAACTGCACACTGATTTGTGATGCAGATCCTTCCCGAGATGTAGATATCCATCCATCCATCCATCCATCCATCCATCCATCCATCTTCTAACCTCTTATCCTGGTCAGTGTCAAGGGAGGGGGGCCTGGAGCTTGTCCCAGGCAGGGCCCAAGGCTGTGGTTCACCCTGGATGGAATGCCAGTCCATTGTAGGTCATACGGGGTATTTAGAAACACCTGTTAGCCTAACTCCATGCCCCTGAACTGTGGGAGACGATCCAGAGGAGACCCCCATGACTCCGGGGGAATATAAAAACGCGGCCAGGTCTGCAGGTGTAACGCGACAGTGCTACGCACAGTGCCACTATGTTCCCCTAGTTATACATTCTGGACACACCTGCCTTTAATGCATTTCTATACATTTTAGGTGTCTTATTCCTCTTATAGTACAAGGCGTGGAGCCAATGATGTAACACATCAAATATTGCAATGACCAAAGGAAGTGCTGAACATCTCAGTTTTTTCTCAGATATTACGCTCTTCAAACTACCTCCCTCTTCCTTCGATGACAGCATTGCAGACTTGGCGTTCTTTCAAGCAGCTTCCTGATGTAGCCACCTGGAAAGCTTCTCCAAGAGTCCTGAAGGAGTTTCCACAAGTTCTAGGCACAAGTTGGCTACCTTGCTTGAACTCCTTGATCCAACTCTTCCCAAACCTGCTTTAGGTTGATGGATTGTGGGGGAAAAGGTCATCTGTCACAGCACTCCATGTCTTTCCATGCTAAGAAGATAATACTTACTACATAACCTCGAAGTGTGCTTAGGGTCATTATCTTGTTGACAGACAAATGATTTTGAGTATGGATGTCTAGACTTCTGACTGCTGCCATATATTTATTACTGCATTTGGTTAATGAAAGACTTTGTTTTTTTTTTTTTCATTAACAGCCAAAGATGTCCGTGAAAGACACAAGGATTACAACCAGGTGCTCATGGATGTCAGGAGGTCTATGCGCCGCTTTCCCACAGGTATTGATTGGTCTTGATCAGTCACGTGACGTTTAAAAACCATGCTGATTGGCTGGATGTGGAAGCTGCCTCTGTGCAGCCTGTCACAAGATGAGGTGAAGCTTGGCTTGTCTCCCCAGGGATGCGCGTGGAGCAGAGGGAGGTGCTCCAAGAGCAGCTCATAGATATCATCCTGGATGTCCTACGGAGGAACCCCCAGCTGCACTACTACCAAGGCTACCATGACATTGGCGTGACCTTCCTGCTGGTGGTGGGAGAGAGGATGTCTATAGCCATGATGGAGACTCTGTCCAAGCACCACCTCAGGTGGGGGGCGGAGTTAGGTGGGCGTGACCTATGACCCTTGATTTCCTTTAACATAGGAGCTCAGAAGTCACAGAACTGTGTCCCCTTGTTCACAGGGACTTTATGGACCCCACCATGGACAGCACTAAACACATCCTGAATTACCTGATGCCCATTCTGGAGCAGGTAGACCCAGAGTTACACAGCTTCATGCTGAGGTATGGGCGTTCTCTGGCTAGGAATTGTGGGTAAAATGGACAACGTTGAATTGGCCTGCAGTCTTGCGTGATGGATTAATGGACGCAGTTATGAAAGGAGAGCGTCTGCAGTCTCGTTGCTCAGACATTAGAGCCACCTTGCTCCCGATCGATCCACTCCCCCCCAGATTAATTTAGCTCCCTAATTGAACTCTCGTAGGTAATGGATGCCTGGAAAGACCACTCAGGATACTGGACAGAAATTGGCATGGGGCGTGTGTGAGACGAGACGGTCAGAACCGCGTGCCGTTCGGCACGTGCATGTGCATGGAGTCTCCTTCAGGGCTCCTTCAGGAACTCCTTACTGCCGACGCTGTAGTTTCGCAGCCGGCTGAATGCAGGAGAGGATGTTGAGGGATAATCATATAGTACACATATTTGGGGGGGGGGGGGGGCATTTGAACCTTTTCTTTATGGTTCCCAATAGAATCACTGGTTTTACAAATTTACACCCCTGGGA
>JAODJX010000065.1:13913150-13930623 GCA_026776945.1 Isichthys henryi | reverse complement strand
CCACCCCCCCCCCCCCCCCCCCCCCCCCCCCCCCCCCCGCGGCCGCCCCCCCCCCCCGCCACCCAGTGAGAAAAACCAGCTGGGAGGGCTATTTTCCACAGGAGAACAGGAGAAGGACACATTCAGGGTTGTGCCTGTGTCCTCGTCATCATCGCATAGTCTGTCATGTAAACGGATTAAGACGTATAGGTATTGGTAAATATTTTAACCTTTGAAACAAATTGTGCATTTAGAAACTGTTTCTCATTTTGGGGAAGGAACTGCAGGGTCAGAATCCGGGGCTGACACCCGCTGGACTTGTAGCATCACGCCATGTTGCCGCTGCTGAAATGAATGAGATCTCGGTCTGATTTGTTCAGGGAGTCGAGCTCTTCAAATAGACGAATGAAGAAAAACACTGAGCAAATAAGAAAGTGGATGGAAAAACAGTTCTGGTCTGTGTTCCAGGGTCACTGGCGCGTGTTCAGTGCTCACTCTCCATACATGTGTTTCTCAGTGTGTGTGGGTACGGTTGCATGAGTATGTGTGAATCTCCGTGGATTCATATGTGACTGACCACAACAGAAATTTTCACTCTCGCACAGCCTGCCAAATTCCTGATGAACAGTATGTCTCTCAGTGTCTTCCTAATTTTAATTTATCTATTTGTTTTTAAACCTTATTTTTCCATTTAAGCCCATTACCTCATTGTGTGAGGTCACATGCACGCACACGCACACACACACACACACACACACACTCACTTATTCTATGAAATGTCTGCCACTAAAATTACACCACCTGCAGCTCTGTCATACCCAGTGGTGTAGAATTTTAAAAACTGTTCCTTCTCATTAGCAGTTATTTCAGGGCCTGCAAAAAATGGTCAGTTCTACCCCCTCTCCTACCCCCAATGAGCTGGCTGGGGGCCACACGGCCTTTTCTGCTCTCTGAGGTTAAGGCTCGGTCTGTCGACACCCGGCTGGTCGAAACTCGACCTGTGAGTGGAATCTGGTATGTGGAACCGGTGATTCTGGGTACACCGGATGACAGGGAGGTTGCTGAACTAGGACTCTCAGAAAAACACCCCCCTTTTTCCTGAATCGAGGTGGTCTGTCTTGTGGAGAGCCCAGTAATGCTGAATCGCTGGACTGGGAGGCCGATCCAGGTGTAAAAACAGCACAGACTGCTGGGAGGGAGGAGGGAGTTAGGGGTCGCAGAGGTGAGGTTGAGGTCAAGTGGCTTGGACAGGAGATGAGAAAGCCGATCCCATCCAGTCCCGTGGAAGGACAGTGTGGGGTGGATAAAGACTGGTAAGTAAAGAAAATCATTATCATGACTGGAACCAGGGCTGATGAAACTCTAGGATACCTGGTCTCTCCTGTCTGCCTGCCCATCCTCTGCTCCATCCCTCTCACTCCGTCTCCCTGTCACTCACACTGCCCACCCTGTTCCACAAATCCTCTTTGGAACTGGGACCAGACACCCTAACCAGCCCAATACTGTATCGGATGTCACAGACATGAGACAAAGACGACGCGGGATGAGACAGGAGGGACTGACAAAGAGCCCACTGGGGATTTTGCTTGGCAGGGCGCCTGAGAATTTCACTGCGGAGCCTCGTTCTCAGATTCCTGTTTTCGCCATAAATTTTCGACGCTGGGTGTCTTCAGGTGTGGTTCACCTCGAGCTGTTGTGAGATGAGGGGAGGGAATGAATGTCCTGGGGGAGGAGAAGTCAGGTGACAAGCCTTCCATTCAGTGGTAGTCAGTTTTCCAGGATGCCATAGAAGCCCCACAACACAGACAGCCAGGCTCTGCCGCATTGCCCATTTTGTGAACCCATGCTTTTCCTACAGTGCTGAAGCTGAAACAGCTTCGAAAGCATCATGCTGGCTTCACTGGGGCCTTTAAGACATGGCGCAGAAGGACATTGCTTTGTAACAGGATTCACCTCTCTAGAGGCACTATTTCACTTTTTCTCCTTGAAAAACATGAGGAGATTCTAACAGAACGAACTGGCTCATTATCTCAAACAATGTCCACGTGTGTAAAACCCAAATTCCAGTTCCCCACTGGAGTAGCTACCACAAGTCACGGCTACTCAGCAGGAGTCATCAAATAGGTTTTCTTCTGTACCTGGTGGCACCGATCTTGTTGATCATCATATATACACACTACTGACTATGGGGGTTTAGGTTCTGACGTATCATTTGTCTGCAAATGAGTAACAGCAGTTTGGGACAAATTACAGAAGGTTCTAGACATGGGGATGACCTTGGCTGGAGCAGCCCTGTTGTGTTGGCCGAATATTGAAAAGTGTTGAAATCAATCCATATTTCACATCCCCTTTCAATGAGTTGCTGGATTGGTCAGGTGTAGTTAACTTTTATTTAGCTATAGATGTAACAAAGGGCTACTGGAAAATTCTCATGTCACCAATGTCCAAGAAACAATAGATTTTCCACTGGCTTTGGAACGCACCAATTCTTCATGCTTCTATTCGATCTACGTGAGGCTCCAGCTGCTCTCTGGTGGTCCAGTGGTCTTATTGCTAATAGCAGTTACTGGCAATGGTATTTTCTCATCTGAGCTAGGGCTGTTTTTACTAAAGGAGTTGAGCCTCAGAGCTAACCTGCGCAGGAGAGAGGTGGGGGTTCTTTGGGGGAGTGAGGAGGTGGTGCAGAGGTCTAGCCATAGACCAATAATATACCACAGCAATTTTAGCCTGTTCACAAGCCAAATCCAAAAAGCAGATGAGGTTATGTCTTCGGTTGGCTGAATGTTACTGATGTTTTATTGTCCATTTGTCACCCTTGACTGTCCCTTTATGGAAGTCTCTCGCTGCTTTATGCCAGACCGAGGTCTTATTGGAGGAGGTGGGGTAGTGCCCGCTCACCTAGGGAGACAGTACAGTGTTTGGTGTAAAGTAGGAGTAAAACTTTACCCTCTTTTCTGGCCATAGCCTCTTTTACTGACTGAATGGAGGACAGCGGTGCTCAAATCACATGGTCGTATCCAGTTAGTTACTGGAACATGATATTCTGAGGTGGACAGCTGTGTTCTGCTCCCATTTCTGCTGCCATAATTGAAGAGCAACTTTCCAAAACTCACTCAGGCCACAAGATACGATTTCAAGAACATTTCTGTGGACATTTGGGAAATTTACAATAATTCTTCATTGGATTTTATGGGGAATGCATGAGTTTTGGTACCATATGAGCAGGAAGCCTGACTGAGAAACAACAAAAGATGGACTGACTGGGTTGTGGTAATTTGCTCTTCAGTCGCAGCGTCTTCCCAGGTTAAGCCCCCGTTCATCCCTCCCACCCCTTGCGTCTCATTGGTCAGTTTTCCATTCAAATCAGCTGCTATATGGAAAAGGAGCAGATCTAAAAACGGTGTCTTCAATCCTGAAGACCCTGTATTACACCATACTTTCCTGTGTAAAAATGCATATAGTAAAAAAACTAATCACTAAATGCAAGTTATCTTCCTTGTAAAACTCAGATTTCAGTGAAGTATCCGCTTTGCCCCCATTTAAACCTTCAGATAAATGACAGCGAAATGAGCTTTATGTACATGTTCTTCTTCTCCTGAACCCAACGCCTGATGACTCACCGTTCCGACATCAGTAAAGAACTGGATGAAGGGGTAACACGCTTCTTGTGATCTGTAGTTTAAGAAGTTATTCCAAAATCCCTAGTGGCGACCAGGAGAGTTTGCATAATGGATGATAGATGGGAGCCACGTTGCAAAATAGTTGGACACGACTGCGGAGCCCTCATGCACTTTCACGATTTTACGCATGCTTGTATGCTGCATTGATGGGTTATAACTTCATTTTGCCCATTTTTTAATTACCCGCTCCTCCTCCCCTGACCCCCCCCCCCCACTCAATTCACTCAAATAGTTCGGGGAGAGCCGTGGGGGTCGGGGGCTTATTGGCATTCCTAGAGCCATGGGATGCTGTTGAAATTGCTGGCTGTTGGCGATCTTGAGATATCGCTTGTGCGTCACGCTGAGCCTAGGGGGTGCTGGTAATCACAACAGACAGAAAGGAGGGAGGGAAGGAGGGAGAGAGAGAGAGAGAGAGAGAGAGAGAGAGAGAGCAAAAACATAGGGATGACACTGTTACTACTTTGGACGATATATCAGGCTCACCTTTGGGTGTTATGGAGAGGGGCTGGAACGTTTCATTCACTCTGGCACACCGTGCTGAGAGGCCTGCCCAAATCAAGCTCTTTTAAATACTGAATCCTAACGGCCTTCTCGCAATGAATGAGCAAAACGTAAACAGAAATAAAACTTCATTGGTAACCCGACAAAGTCTGATGTTTAAACATTTATGGATACAGACAAATATGGCTCCCCGCAGCCTTTACATTGGCTTCCTTCAGGGAACGTAACCATCTGTGATGTGGCTGAGGCCTCCTGCCATCTTTGGCGTCACGGAAAATTATAAACATTCTGAGACAATATTTGTACATGGGATATGTTTGGCTGCGTATGGGAAAATGTATCCCTCAGGAAGAATGTGCTTGAGCACGCCACAGGATTGTACAGGAACATATATAAAAAACACTAAGTTCCAGTAAGGTAAGTTCACAAGATAAGTGATTTAGGCATAATAAAATGATTACACTTCCAAAGTCTGGTTTTTCCACTGTCAAGAAAGAAATTAACCAATTTTAACAAAAAGCTGAACCAGTTTTATATGATGGGGGGAAAAAAAACTGTCTAGTGTCTTTGAGCACAGAGGAAGACATGAATTCACACCTGTAGACTGTGCCCAGCCCCCGACCCACCCACCCAGAAAACCCCAACCCCATGTCCAGAGACTGGCAGTCCCCAGTTTGCAAGAACAGGGCTACAATTGTTTCTGCTTGTTGGAGAAAATGCTGCCTAGTAATAGGACAGATTAATGCTCAATTAAAACCTTTGACATCATCTCCATAACGGATTACCCAGGCTGCCAAATGCAGCTATTGGCTGTTAAAGACGGGAGGGAAATAAAACACGATTATTTATGAGTATAATTTATGGCATATAATCCTCCGTGTATGTTTATTTTTTTTGTCCCGTTACTGTTTTGGATCTGTCATTCTCATCAGGGACAGCACTGCATGCAGACGAGCAATGCCAAGCACCCTCACACCCCTAGTGCCTAGGCTTAATGGAAACATACCACCTTGTGCCATGAAGTCATCAAAACAAGTGGGGGCGGCTTCAACGGTCAATCCAGCGTTGAGGTTTGTTCACTTGGTCCGTCTAAAGGGTCATTGAAATGGCTCTCCAAACAGCTCCTGTGACTTTTCCCCCAGTCCCACACGTCATTACTCACTACTCACCATGGCATCTCATGCCAGACTCACATCGGGAAGGGCACCTCATCCTGCATTGTCCCCCAGTCGAGCAACTGGCATGTTCTCCTCAAAGCTGTCGAGAACAACTCATAGCTAGAAACTTTAACTTCATCCGCACTGCGCACATTTTTTCAGTCTATTCTTCAGTTGATTAATTAACGATGTAACTTGCAGAAAAAAGTATTTCTTTATTCTCATCTCAGATTTACAGCAGAACTCAGAAAACATTGCAGCAAAATTTGTATCGCCGTCAGAATGTCTGTCATCTTATCCCCAAATTATAATTAGAATGAACTTTATTGATCTCAGAGGGAAATTCTAGTGCATACAGCATCGAGTATGTAGAGCAGAAACGAACATACATTCAGTATAAAATACAAGATGCAAAATAGTACGCAAATGAAAAATAGTAACATAGTGCAAACAGTTGTGGAGTAGGATGCCTAGAGGCTCCAAAAGTTGTGGAGGATAGTTTGATTGGTCTACGTTAGGGGCCCAATATGATATGCTTTCTTGGGGCATGAAAACATCTAGTGGAGCCCCTGATCTTAAGAAATGGGATAATACAAAATGTTGATGAAGTAAATATATATTAAGAACAGGGAGCAATAAATAGATTAGCGGAGGGAATGTGCCAGTGAAGAAAGCAGTTTGCAGTGGACTTCATTACTGCAAGATGAGTGGCTTCGTGACCTGTTATGGCTGCGGCTGGAGGCACTGTGGTGTCTGACAGCTGTGGGCAGGAACCATCCTCAGTAGTGTTTTCTAGCACAGCGTAGCGGTAAATGTGCTTCTGAATAATACCCACTGAAGAGGATCATCAGAATTGTTCATAATGTCTCAATTTTCCAGCATCTTCCTCTCTGCTGTTGCCTTGAGTGGGCCCAGGGACAGTCCTGTGATGGATCTGGTCTTCCTGATGAGTTTGTTTGGGTGTTTGTCATTGGTTTAATTTATCCCAATTTCCCAGCAGACTACGGCGTAGAAAAGCACGCCGACCACTATGGACTAGTGAAAGATAAACAGCAGCTCTCTGCACACATCACAAGACCAGAGCCTCCGCAGTTAGTAGGTTTTGCTCCGACCTTTATTGTATAGCGCCACCCTGTTGTCTATCCCAGTCCAGTTCAGGTGGACCCCTAGGTACTTGGAGCCCTGCATAACCTCCACGTCTTCTGCCTGGACGGTGACTGTTAGTCCACCACCACCTCTTTTGTGTTGTTGATGTTGAGCTACAGGTTGTTCTCTCTGCACCACAAGACAAAGTTCAATACTTGTCCACTGTACTCTGACTGATCTCCATTGTTGATGTATCCTACAATGAAGGAATCATTTGAAAACTCAGACTCAAAGGTCTTCATGGTATGTGAAGTGGGAGCAATTGGTCAAAGGTCCGGGAGATGGAGTGCCCTTTCTTTGGAATGAGACCCCTCACAGGATGTCTTCTGAAGCTGGGGCACCTTATGCAGACTTAGGGAGAGGGGGAACAGGTGTTATAGAACCTCTAAGAGTGTCCTTAACACCCTGATTCCGAGTTTCCTCACAAGGTCAACAGAGACAAACAGGAGGAATGGAGGAACTTTGGAGGAACATGGAGGAACTTTGGAGGAACATGGAAGAATAGCTGCTAATTTGTTACATTTTTCTCTCCGTGCTCCCTCCATGTTCTTTGTCGTGACCCTCTCCTGCTCCCCCTCACCTCCAGCCTTGCCCCTCAGACTGCCTGCAGCCAGAGTTAATCAAGTCCTCTGGCAACCATGATGATTCTCAGACAAAGTGTGATGGAGACTCCCCCCATACCCATTTATTCTCTCTGCTTTGTCAAAGGGAAAAGAGACATAGAGACAGAGAGAGAAAGAGACAAATGATAGAAGGAAGGCAAACATGTCAACAGGATTGGGTTCCCCAAAACCCGACGCCCACTCCCATTTTTCACTCTACGATAAGCCTCTGCTGTGTCAGCTGGAGTCAGGGTTAGAGTTTCTCAGTGACTAATGGGGGGATTCTACCTCTCTGACGTTAATCACCCCCCATCTTCCATTTTTTCCCACAATTTCAGCCTTACGCTCAGCCTTAGTTTAATTAAACACTGGGTCCATTTCTGACAAATGACCCTGTGGGAGACGAGAACATGAAGACACACACCTGCCCATCTGGGCGCAGCTCTGACTTTTCAGCGCTGCGCATATCTGTGCAGATATGAAAACTTCACCATATTTTCCTAATTTATAGTAAACTGGGATACCAATCTGTTTCAACTACTGCTCTCACTTTTCATCATCAAAAAGTCGATGTGCAAAATTAGTTCATTATATTTAGTTAATCATATTACTTCCTAGTGTATAAGTAAAAATAAAGTCGTTTTGGTCTGGTGGGGTTGGGGGTTTATTCATTCAGACAGTTTGAGGAACTGTGCTTTCGATTGGGAGAGTCAAACAAAGGAAAAGCATAAGATGGGTGCTTTGCTACAACATTTGTCTTACTTGTTAATTAGCAAAGAACAAAAAAGAGAGGGATAACTGCAACGTGATTAACCTACGCTGAAGCGCCACAGAATGACATTTTGTAGCATCGCGCTAGTAAATTTAAACATATCTTTTAAAGAAACCATAATGAAATAAGGATGGATTTTCACTTTTATTAATTTCACTTTGTAGTGAAAAGGAAATTCTTTTTTTTTAATAAAAAAAACATTAAAGAAAACGAAATTCTAAGTCTTGTCGTTTTTGTTTAGAAAATTATAGGGGGAAAAATGGAGGGGCCCCTTTGATTTGGGTGAGGCGCGGCTGATTCGCATTACATGCGTCGCCACTCCTGCATCATGCTGCAGGTTGGCGTCAGCCAGCGTCTGTTTGTATGAAGCTCTCTAGAGACACAGCTGCTGTGATTCTTCAGCTTCTTCTACTGTGAAAACTTGCTGGAGCAAAGAAATATATATTCTTTATAAACAGTTTGGTAGATATAAAATCACATCCCAAGCAAAAGATTCACATGGTTACAGATTCCTTTTTTTCCCGTCTTGGCAGTTAGCAGTTGGCTTGCCATGTTGGCGTGAAGTTGGTAGGTCATGTGAGTGTAGTGAGGGTAATGTCTCCTCATGTCCCAGAGTTGTGGGTTTGAACCCGCCCTCTGTCCAGTATGAGTGCAGTTTGCATGGATCTTGGGCTGACTTGTGTCTGCAAATTATCTACTGTATATTATATATTCTCTGTGATGGACTGGTTCACTAACTGAAGTGTCCTCTATCCTAAAAGCTGATATTATGGATGGGTTTGTCTAAGGTGTAACGCATGGAAAGGACTGATTAAAATTAAATTTAAAATAAGCAGCATATCAAATTTGGCCAGGACTTAATACAGTCATGCGAATAAAATAAATATTCCCTCTTTCAATTATAATGATTTACATATCTGGACATAATAAAAATGATCTGGCCCTTAGCAGGTCTTAAAAATTCAGTAAATACAACCTCAGATGAACAACAACACGTGACATTACACAGTGTCATTATTTATTTAAGCTGGAATGCAGAAACAGCATGCGAAAAATTAAGTAAACCCTTACTGCTTCTGTAAGAATTAAGAGGGTAAGTAGCAGCCAGGTGCTGTCAATCAAATGCACTTGATGACTTCATCATTAGCAAGTTTGACCAGCTCAATAAAAGCGGAAGTTTTGTCAGTTTGCTGATCCGGAGCATTCAGGCGTGTGTTAACATAATGCTAAAGAGGAAAGATAACATCAATGATCTTAGAGAAGCAGTTGTGGCTGCCTATCAATCTGGGAAGGGTTACAAGGCCATTTCCATACAATCTGAAGTGTATCTTGCGAATGGACTTGGCATCAGTCCCCTGCCTCATGCCATCTGCTTCCTGGAATAAGCTGCATGATCGGTGGAATGTATATTTATGGTCTAGAGTAGGATATTTATGTATTAAACATCTTAGTTACTTGTACAACTGCTCCAGTGCTGGTGTCAGGTCCTACACCACTTCTTAGCAGGAAGGAAGCTCATGGATCTTTTTTGGATTTATGAAAGTCAGGATGAAGATCAATCTCCATTCTCATCCCAAGCCCCTCTCTGTTTTCTAGGCGTATTTCATTTTAAGATTGGTATCTGATGATCTTTGCAAAGTCACAGATGGGTTTCATACTTCTTGATTACAGTCCCATTTTAATGCATGTTGTTTTTCTTAGTAACACATTTTAACAGATTAAAATTTTAATTGATATCATATGCTTGAATGAAAAATGCTTTGATTACTGCTTGGCTGTTCTGACGGCACTGTTCAGTTTCAGAACAAATTTCCCCTGAACGACATCATGCTTTGAAGACCCAGTACTCCTCACTGTGCAGTGTTATAGGGATATAGTTCAGTGTGACTGTGAGCCTGGCTTTTAGGTCCATAATCTGAAGGTTGTTTGTTCAAATCCTAGGGCTGGCAGAGTGACGTCATCATTGTGCCATTACATAAGGACCTTAAGCCCGGCTGCTCCCGGGACCGACTGTCCCCGCTTTCTCACTTGTACATCACTTTGGGTAAATGTGATAAATAGAGAGAGAATGTTGCCTCTTAGCAGAAAAGGCTGCTGGTTCTTTTGTGGGTCCTTCACCTTGTATGTATATTTATTCTTGAGCTTGACGACTCACACCGTGACCAGCCCCCCCAGCCCAACACACATACACACACACCTATCCCTCTCCACCTACATTACTTGCCAAATGGAGAACTGCTTGGTTCCGCCTTTGGCCCCCTCCCTGACAGGACACAGTCTTGCATAAACCTTGGGCATCTGCGGGCTCCAGATAATTCAATAACATATTACGCCCGCCTTGTCATTTGAGCGTTGCTCTGTCCTGGTATAATTCCTGCTCCGATTCCTGTCGTTCACTAATTTTTAGCCCCTTGTTCACATAACCCCTTTTTTCCCATTCCATCACCCCATGTCTTAGTTTCACAACTGGTGAACACGAACAGAGGGGGTGCTGCTGTGTCCACCTCGTTCTAGGGAACCCAAAGAAGCTGGACCCTAAATAATGACAGAGCCGCCTGTAATGGGAAGCACTTCCATCAGGTGGTATTTAATTCTTGGAGGACGTTGTGTCTATTTCATGGGCTCGTTTTAAACCCCTGCTTTACTACCTGGATGAGAGCTATTGCACCGATGTTCAAGACGGGGGTTTGTCCCCAATCACGTTCCCGCTTCCTGTGCCATGGATCTTCCCGGATTTTGCTGGCATCTGTTCCATCAGAATGAGGGAAGATTGGTTGCAATCTTGGGGAATTGAGCCGCTGGGTGTCACAGGCTGTCCTGCATGCATGTGTGCCTTTTCTGTTCCTCTGACATGCTGTGCCTTTTTTGGGAGGATTTATCAACAACTTGAAAGGCTTTATGTGCAGGCAGAAATGCTGCCTATGTGACTGGCTTGTGGCTACCCATCCCGCTTGTCCTCACTCTTTGAAGAGTTTACATGAGCTCTCTGTAATGTGCTGTGCACACTGTGTATGCTTTTCACTTACAGCTCAAAGACATGCTTTTCAAGGTTACAGATGACTAAATTACACCATGTAGATCGGAGTATATGAGAGCCCAGTACTGTACTGGCATCCTGCCTAGGGTGTACCCTGTCATATGCCCAGTGCATTCTGGGATAGGCTCCAGTTACCCAGAGTCCCGACTGGATGGGTGGTTACTGATAATAATAGATTACAGACTTTTGCTTCTTTTCCAAATGATATTCAGCTTTATTCTCTTGCTTGCATGTATTCTCTCTGCTTTTTAAGAGTAATTATTAGGATTGGTAGACTATTGGGAATTTTGTCCAATCAGTTATAAATGTCAGAACAATAAACAGCGCCGGAAGCCAGTAATGGATCTCATAGGTGTCCTACATCATTTCAATAGGGATGATTTGATTTCTGTAGAGCAGCTGAATGTGACACTGCATTGTGATGGGAGCCGTGATTGGCCGGTGTATACATGTGCATTGTGATGGGAGCCGTGATTGGCCGGTGTATACATGTGCATTGTGATTTTCGCGATACTGCGTTAGATGTGTGCTCTCTGCAGACTTTTTCCTCCAATTTCCTCACTGTGTAGCCCCTCCCCACACTTCACCCCCCTACTATTGCGAGCCAGTGGTGTGTTTCGCTCAGGTGGCCCGACGGGTGGCGTGGCACGGGGAGTGATCCAGCTGAAAAATGATACATCTGAGAAGTGGCCTGGGATTTAGGGCTCTTTGTGAGCCAGATAAAGCCCGAGGCCTCCTGCGCGTGCCCTCATCAATAGGAGCCACCGGCTGCCCAAGGGGGCACTCTCTCTCATATGCTCAGACCCTGGACCCCCCATCCTCCCACCCAAAAACATAAAAACTGAAAATCATGATGTTGAGCTGGCAAAACCCCCCACCAAACTGAAACGTGTTTCAAGCAATCTCATGTAAACAGTCGTAAAAAAAACAAAAAAAACTCGGTCCTAGGAGAGAAAGCTATGCAATGGGGTAGCATGTGGTTCTGTGGTTAAAGACTCTGTCCGTGATCAGAAGGTTGTTGGTTCAAATCCCATTGCTTGTACTTCAGCTAGGCCCTTAACACCAAATATTTCTGGGACTAGCTGACCCTACTCTCTCACTTGCATGCCCTCTTTGGGCAAAACCATTAAAAATGTCCCCCCAATCCCTGAAATGGAGCTCCTGTGGACTGATACGTTATCTTCCTGGGACAGTGGTAGTGGAGTTGAGGGCCTCTTGCAGCCCTGCGGATAGATCAGGTATTTCCAGCACATCATACTGAGGCTGAGCAACTGTGAGAAATACCAGCGGCACAAGTGATTTTTTTTTCCACATCAAAAAACAATTAAACTTGCCAAGATACCTTTGCTTCTATTGTGTCTGAATGTCCAGCCATGCTTCCAAACGGCCCCTCAGAGGACCGTGAATTTGAAAAGAACAGAAGATTGAACATTTAATGTAACCGCAGCCTGCTTCATGGGAACGCAAGCCACAGACGTTCAGAGCTCTTGGCTGTTCTGAAATTTGTTGTGAGGGTAATGATTGAGCTCTCTGGGATTCAGAAAAGCCTACGAAGAACTACTGCAAAGAAAGTTTATTCTCCTCCTTCCACAAAAACACCCAAATAATCCACTCGTTACATTACAGCAACATGTAATTTATCTGGAACATTTCTATAATCCACATTCAGAGTGTCACCCTCACGTAAGTCTCTTACGTAAGACAGCCTGCCATGACGCGTATGTCAGTGTGACACAGTGTCCCCGGTTATTTGGTAAATTTAGATGGAATTCACTCTCTTGCCACTGAGAGAAGCGCCGCTTCATGGATTCCTGTTCAATGCTCTTGGCCTCTGCCCGAGTGGAATTTCTTCTCCCTGCAGGCGACGTCTCCTTACCCACCCACCTCGGTGCCCCTCAGCGCCCCCGTGTTTCCAGACGCTCCTGAAACACGTCCTGTCCTGCAGAAGCCCCGCCCTCAGGCCCACCCCCACACCTGAGGGGGGTCACGCCCCACGCGAAACAGAACTCTCATTGTTCCTGCTTGGAGTGCCGCTGTCACTCTCGCTAAACGCATACGCCCGCTAAACTCCTCTCTCCGGCAGCCAGGCGGCTCGGCTCTCCGCGGCCCGGCTCTCTAACCTTTCCTCCACATTCCTCCACTCTTAACTTGCTAGCCTTTTTTTATTATCGTCTCCCTTTCTCCGGTCCTCCCCTCCGTGCGGCCCTGTCTTCAGGCTGTGCACCTTTCGTGCCTGAGCGTCTCAGTCCCACACAAAGGTATTGCTGTTTCTACCCTTTCTTCCTCCAGCAAAGCGGTGTGAATCGCCGCATTGACGTATGCCTTGACAGCAGAGAGGTGGAACATTGAAAACTCCAGTGCACCACCTGCGCCTTATTAAGCATAAATCTCTGCCATGGAGATGTAACCTTAAACCCATATTGACTTTTAGACGGAGCCCAATAAATCTTTCAGTTCTTGTTTATGCTGTCCCGGTGTTCCCGCTCTCTCCACACCGACTGCCACGCCACGGCGCACATTCCTCGTGCATTCGCGTGAGCGACGTTTTAAATCTCCAACCCTTAAAAGTAAGCAAAGAAATGGCCGTCAGTATACCGCTTGCCAAAACGAAAAGGGTCTTGTGCAAACACTAATGTGAATGAGGGAGGGTTTTGAGTGGCGGCGTTTCAAAGTGTCAGATGAAAAATATTTCGGGGAGGGCAACTGCTATACTTTTTTGGAGGGAGAAAAATGGCAAAATGGATTCCCGGTGGACCGAACCGTAGCGTTCGTGAGCTGTGCTCAGAGCAGAATGCTGGAAGTTTCTCTCCCCCGGTTGAGTGTTGCTTGTTAAGTGCTGTTATGAGTTGCCAAAACACGACTGAAGGAACAGTTAGTAAAACTGATAATACATATATAGACTGACCAACTTGCCTGGGGGTAGGGATAGCCACCCTCTTCCCATTATTGTCAGATGGGGGGGCTGAAATGGGAAAAAAAAATCACCATTTCATCACCTGTCCAAACATCCTTCAGACGTAATGGCTTCAGTCAGTGCTCGTGGCTGTTGGTAATTTTGCTAAGTTCACTTACTTGAGAAATAATGGCATTCCTGAGCTACCTGATCTCCCCAGAAATGCGAAACAGAAACAAATGGCCCTTGAGTCCACCATAAAGAGAAACCCTGCTACCTGCAGCAATGATTTGTGTTGCTGCTGCATGCATTTATGGTGGGTAGTGCTATTGTGATTAATCTCCAGGACTGCAGTGTGAGTCCATCCTCCTGTATATGCGAGTGTGTGTGTGGAGTTTGCATGCTCTCCCCATGTTTGTGGGTCTCCTATGGGAACACTGAAGTTCCCATTGTGTATACCACCAATCATGGACTGGCAGCATATCCAGGGTGTCTTGTGCCCTGTGCATTCTGGGATAGGCTGCAGGCTCACTGTAATCCTCCCTGAGATAAATGGCTATAGAAGATGGAAAGAGCATCTTGTAAAGCTAGTAACTGTAACTTAAAATCAACCGTAGGCACTATATTTGACTTAATGGGATTTTGACAGGAAAGCGAAAAGAAAAGGTTATTTAGGGTAAGAGTTGCTATGGCAAACACTCTAATTACAGGACTAGTGCTCAGACTCTTTATGGGGGGAATGGGGCACTCTCGGGGGCTGCCCCACCACGTCTGCAACCGCAATGCTGCTCCACCTGCTGTGCCGTAGATGTCATCAATGAGTGCCCCCCCCCCACCTCCTGTGTCACCACCTGGCCTGCCAGCCTCTGCCCTCGCTTCCCGGGACCTGTCATGATCTCATCGGACTACACCACTGACTGCTGACCTGCATCTAGGCCCTTTCCCACCAAATGGCCGACACTCCCCAAAGCCCAGGAGGATGGGCTCTCCCTGGCGGGGGCCAATCCGTGGGAGGGGTGAGGGGTGGGGAGGAAGCCAGAGGCTCTATCAAACTGACTCCAGGACCTTGGCGGAGGGAGGTCACTAATGAAATCTGTGTGTGGGATGTGCAGAGTTGGGGCAGCTGGTCCCATAGCGTCAATGAGTCAAGAGTGGGACAGGGAACTACAAAGCCTGAAAAAAACTGATATTTGTCTTTGTTTGTCTATTAATTGGAATGAGTCACACATTATTTTGGTGGATTGCTAAGATATAACATTTACCAGCAACTTATGACCTAATAACTGCTCCGGCACAAGGATCTGACAAAGAGGGGTGCCATCGAGGCCATGTGACTGCCCAAACTGCAGTCGCTTCAGGAGGGCTTGGCATAGGCTAGATGAAGAGCATTAGCTAGCTGGATATGGGTTGTGAGTTCAAATCCAGCCTTGGCTTGGTCATCGTGGGACTTGTGATTTCATCCTCTGCTTTTCTCCAATAATCCAAGGATGTTCTATTCAGCTGAAGGCCTTGGTAAATTTGGGAGGTAGATAGACATTACGCCTGATTCATCCAGCAGAAATTCTGGATCCTGGTTCATGGCTGCAAGGAGCCTCTACTGAAGGGGTTCCAGTGTATCTAAAGCAGTTGGGGTTAATCTTATCTACAAAGGGCCGGTGTGTATGCAGGTTTTTGGGACAACCTGTGGGTCAGCTGTTCAAAACCAGGTGTGAGGACTCTTCAGCCAATCAGTCCTTTAATCAGTGATCTAAGTAGGGAGTTACAGTGAAAACCATCATACCCAACAGCACTTTCTGGATCGGTAGTATGGTTTGTGTGTCGAAAAACAGCTGTTGTTTTTCCAAATATAAACTGTGGTCTGATCTTACTGACATTCGCCCAACATTAGCATTGCAAATTCATCATAGAACTGTCCGTTTTTGATGAAAAAGAGCATCTTATTTAAGTTTTTTTTGGAGACCTTTAACAATGGGCATAATTTGGCTTGATGGGCAAGACCAGCCCGCTTTTATTTACCCACCTCCGGGGGGACCCAAGTCATATTCCCCCCGGCATTTTTTGTTCTCCTCCTCAACCTACAGAAAAACAGCATGGAAGGATTAAATATATGCAGAGGAATTGACATTGCTACGTTTCTAAGTTGTATGCAGTGAGTGTACAGATTTTTGGGACATCCTGTGGGTCAGCTGTTCAAACCCAGGTGTGAGGACTCTTCAGCCAATCAGTCCCTTAATTAATAACCTAAATAGGGAGTTGCAGCAAAAAAATGCATACGCACTGGCCCTTTCTGGATAAGATTGGCCACCCCTGATCTAGAGCTTTGCAGGTTCTTCAGGGAGCTGAGATGTACACAGGTAGGTGGACAGCAAGGCTAAAGAAGGGACACAAAGAGGTGATGAGGTGCATGTAGGCCAGTGGTGGCCAATCTTATCCGCAAAGGGTCAGGATGTATGCAGGTTATTGGGATAACCTGTAGGTCAGCTGTTCAAACCCTGATTTGAGGACTCTTCAGCCAATCAGTCCTCTATTTAGTAATCTAATTAGGGAGTTACACCGAAAAGCCGCATACACACCGGTCCTTCGCGGATAAGATTGCCCACCCCTGATCTAGGCTGAAGCTCACATGCTTGCCCAGTGCCCCAGACATGGACCATCCTCTACACCTTCCAAAATAATCACTATTAAGTATGTGTTTACTGAAACAACATGACAAAGGAAGGAATATATGAGTGCCAGGAATGCGGGGGGTAACGGCACCGCTGTGCTCAGTTCAGCTCCTTCAGCTGGAGTGACAATGTCTTATTGTTCAGGTTTTCAAGGAGGTTTTCAAAACTGCTGGATTCATGGAATGTTTGAGCCCCATTCATTACTCGGTTTCACCTCCAGCATAATAATTGTTGTGCTAAGGTGTGTAAATACAGCAGCAATTTCCCCATCACAGGGGTTTTTGGTTTTTGGCAAGCACCAGTAGGGCTATGATGTCGTAGCCTGATGACTCCCAGCATCCCCGGAAGAGAGCGCTCAGTGAGGGGGTCTCTCACTGCTCCTGGCAGGACGGTGCTGGCAGACCCTCACGCAAAGCAGGACCCAGACCTGTGTCTGGAAGTAACAGGACCCCACTACTCATTTAAGAGGGAAGGAAGGAGGAAAACTGCGCAAATTTAGGTATAAAAAAAATTAAATGAAACACTTTTTCCCTTCTCAAAACTCGCTTGTCAGCCATCGTTTACTTCAACGGGTCTAGTTGAGAAACAAATCCCAAAAAATGCCGTCTTAATCCATGACAGATATTTTTCCGTTCAGTCTAACCACCATCAAAGCATCAAAAAGTTTCACTGAAACCATATTCAAAGGACAAATAAAAAAAATACAAAAAAAACAAACAAAGGAATTCAGCCCACGCGCTTTATGCTCCAAGGATAAAAAATGAACAGTAGTATGATTTCTGTGTCAAAAAACAGCCGTCGTTTTTTCACATATAAACTCTGATCTATTTTTATTGACACTGGCCCAACGTTAGCATTCTTGGATGCAGTGTTACTTATGACATCATAGAACTGTCTGTTTGACAGTGAAAAGTTCTTGAACTTTTTTGGAGGCCTTTGAGTTTGGCTCAATGAGCAAGACCAGCCCACTTTTATTTACCCACACCCGTGACCTTCATCTTGGGACGGAAACTTCCGTGGGGACTTGAGCCACATCCCCC
>JAODJX010000065.1:13872720-13884315 GCA_026776945.1 Isichthys henryi | reverse complement strand
CGGGGGGTTGCCACGGTCCCCGTAACCCATAAAAAGCCCCCCAATATGCTTTGGGGGCGGGGGGGGGGGGTTTAACCCCAGTGCCCCCCCCCCCCCCCCCCGAGGTCCGCGAAGTTCATATATCGCGGACACTTGATCTTCAGGCATGCTGTGGAAAATAAACACAGCGTTTAATCATGTGACGGACAGAGAGAGCAGAGGAGAAATGCGGCGGTTATTATGTGGACGGTTAGACACCATTATATTGTCTGCCTGGTTTAAAGACATTAGCTTCCAAAACCAGATCAAAGTCACTCCCAGTATGTTTTTGAGATGGGAAGGAGAAAAAAAAACTCACAAACTTCAGAAACCACCCCACTACCATCCTAAATGCCTTTGACATGAGTCCTGCACTCTGGTTTTCTTCAAAATGTTTTCCAAATGCCTTTATGAGTTCAAATCTTTCTGGTGACAAAATAAGACATATATCTCTCTGTGAGCAAGCATGCCCACATCCCCACTAAGCAAGCACCGGTCTATAAAAAGCACTCCTTGAGAAAACTCTGGAACTCCAAAATATACTTAACCGATCTCCTTGATCTAGCAATTTATTGACGATGAAAACTTCAAAGGCTCGAAATCTGACCCTTGCATGTCTTCGAACCACGGCTACAGCAATTTCCATAAAGAAGAGGCTGGGAAGGATGCTGGGGCCAGCCATTGGTAGGTAGTATATTGGCTATGCTCACTTTTACATAAAGTTAATTCGCTCTTGATGACAACCCATGGCGAAGGTGAAAGGTGAGAAGTTTTTCCATCAAACCGGCTGTTTTATAGACCGGAGCTCACAGAGATGGTAATTAATCTCTTCTCCCCGAAGCCCCCACCCTTAGCCACTATATATTACTGGCTGGGAATTTATACTGTCTGAATGAAATGGCAATGGGGCCCTGAGATGGGATGGGCGGGTGGGATTCCTTATGTGATGATGGATCTTCTTTTATCGGACGTTGATTTTAAATCTGTGGGATGTGAATCCTTGGTGGAATCTCTGTCATTTCAACATAAGTACCAGCCATAAACAGGGGAATTAAAAGATTCATCTATTCATAAACAAGTCTGTGTTGTTTATGAATAGGGGCATGAGGAACTAAGGGAATGCAAACGTATAAATTTTATTTCAGAAATCTGGTTTGTTCATTGGTGCCAGTTACTATGTCCCAGTGGGTGATCAGAACCTTAAGTATCACCCCATAGGGGCAGAGCTCACTCTGATGGCACCGTCCCCAAAACTCCAGGGTGCCTTGTGGCGGTCTACCTGGAGGCGGAGGATGGTCACATGGTCACTGGACCCGCCTCTTAGCCAATGACCCGGGAATGTGGCCGCCTCAGAGCCAGCATACTGCAATTAAACCCACATTTTGATACAGGCCCGCGCTTCTGGAAGGCAAGACCAGCTGGGGTTTACTAGCCTCTGCTTCTCGAACAGGATGACGGGCCTCTCAGGTTTCAGCGATTGCAGTCAATAATGCCGTCTGGTTTCAGTTACATTTTCATTTCATTATTTCAGATTTATTGCCCCGGTAGTTGCACTAGCTGTTGTCATATGAATTTGAGTATTATCTTAATGGATATTCCAAATATTTGACCATAGTCTGAGTTCAGGGACAGCAAGCAGGAAAACGGACAGCCGGCCCAGCTGAGTTTTCTTCCTGCCCTACAATCAATTCCTGAACATATAGGATCAACTGGATCTCCTTTGCCCCTTGCAAAAGCACAATGCAGACCTTGGAAAGGATCCCTTATTGCTTACGCACGCGACTCCTGAGGTGAAAGTGAAAATGTCCAATATATTTGCTTCTTAATACTGAATTTAAATCTGGCCAAACAGGCTACTACTTCAAATCACAAAATCTGGTGTTTAAGATGCGACTTTCTGACAATAACACACTCTCCTGTTTTCAAATTGCCTCACATTATTGGGCTGTTTTATTGGCAATTCAATGTCATAATCGTTTTAGTAATTTCAACTGGTAAAATTTGATGCAGTAATTCAGCTTTTTATATTGGGCTTCTGCTATGCATCCCTAATTGTCTTGGATAATTATTTTCTTCCAAAATAAAATATACTAATTTCTTTCTTTTTATACCAAAATCTATATCAACAGAAATGCTCATTTTTATAATTAAGATAATAAAGTTTCTCACTTTCTTTTTATGAGTTTCAAATGCTTCCCTAAAGTGTTTTTTTTTCCCAAGGAACTGCAGGAACCAAAAAGCTACGGAACCGCTAAGCTACGGAACCAAAAATCTTGGTATTCAGTTTCTGGAATGATTTTATCCCTTCAAACAGGCAGGAGTAAGGTGCATCAAGGACTGTGAGGTCGTTGGGGAGGGTCAGACCCCGGAGGGTGTTTGCACAGCCGTCTGGCAGCACAGCCTGCCTGTCTGGTTGAGGGGCTTGACCCTCAGCTGGCAACAGTAGTGTGAAGGAACCCAGTTGGTCATTAAGCAGTGAAGTTCATTGGACTCGCAATCCACTCCACAGCTGCCAAGCGAGAATATTTACCAGGCAAAGATGGAGATGAATAAATATATACATAGCCATTAACCCAGATACTGAAGGCATGAGACATCTGGAACTGCACCCTTCAGAGCAAAACATCACATGACAGGTTATAGCTGCACTTTGTCCCACTGTGGTATGTGTAGATGGGGATGGTACAAAGGCATAGTGTCACACCACATCAAGGAATACATTTCAGTCTTCACAGTTAATTACAAGAAAGCTAAATGGGGGGAAAAAAGATCATTTGCTCAGGGGTCATGGCTCCTATTCATGTGACAGAAATGGGGCTTGAGGCTTATAGCGTTAGCTGCCATGGCTGCGTTTGTGATGGAATTCAAACCCACAACCCCATGGGCACACAAAAGCGGTAGGATACCAGCTGAGCTTCATACCAGCGTAAATTGACATCAACGCACCAAAAGCAGAGACCTGAAAGGGGGCCGAATTTTTGTGTTCCTGCTGAATTAATCATAAGAGACATTCTATCTCAGCAAACACAGAACCCCGCCTTCCCCGTCGAAGTCGTATCCTATGTAAATGTTTAAGTTTCAGAGCATAACGTTCCTTTCCCCTCCTTCAAAGGGAGCCTAACTAACTACCAAGTTTCTCCCTATCAGGAAACAAGGGCAGCGGTATCAGCTATTATAAGCCAAAGCTCAAATGCGGTAAACTTAGACAGAATCAATATTTTAGAAACGATAATAGTATTCAGAGAGTGACCGCTTTCAGATCGTGACTATCCATGCATGGAAGCCACACAGTATAATTTTTTTAAGTGAATGCTGCCATGTTTGCAAGTTTCTTCAGGAGCAGGTCAGAGATCGTTTCAAGGTTAGCATCTACAGAGGGATCCAAATCGCCCAGAGCTTCGTGAAAACACGCAGTGACTGAGTGACACTTTCGGGGAGAGACTGTGCCAGTCAGCGGCAGCACTTTCATGTTCACAAACCCCATGCTTCGCTGCTCTATCTGAACTGAATGAATTTGGGCAGAACCCCAAAAACAAAACCAAAGTATTTGCTATATTGCCAAACCAAAGAAAGATCATGAAAGAGTATATCCTTAAACCCTGTGTTCAGAAATCACAGCTGGAGGCTCTCTCAATATATCTGACAGGGGTCCAGAAACCACACCTTGTGACAAGAAAACGAACTAACCTGCAGAGAAGCGCAAATAGAAAAAAGGGATGCGTTATATCGCTCAGGAAAACCGAATTAAAAGTATGAATGAATGAGCAAACGAAAACTGAAATTTAAATGAATGGACGCTGGCAACAATACTGCCATGCAAAATTAAGCCAGTGAATAAATGCATATATCAAGGTTTTCGCAAACGCAAACAGATATGCAAGCGATTCTCTTCATGGATCTTTAAATCAGTCTTTGCGAAAAGAAGCTTGTATGTCTGCGTTTTTTTAACGCAACGATGTAAATATATACGCCCGTCGCATGTATTCAGCATGATGTCCAAGGACCGGCAACAGCGTAACGCAGCGAGACGTCATTTTCGCTTCAGTAGACGTATGTGTATTAAATGCGCATGCGTAAGTGTTCCGAATCCTTAGTGCAGCGTGAATGCCTGCATTACTGAGTTAGTCACAGCAAGTCACGGCACGCGGTGAGTGACACTAATTCACAGGATAAATGTGTACAAAAGGTATCCACTGCGCTGTGTAGTTAATGAAGGAATATCTAATACTCATCCTGGAATCTCATTCCCTGAATCTTTTGTGCGCAAAGGGGACAAGTAGAGTAAATTAGAGAGTATTTCGCAAATAGACCTATCAGGTACCCGTGACTTTAAAATTAAAGGGTTTCAGTTTGTCGTGCGCTTTGAGTCCTCATTTATGACGATGTATGCTCAGCTTGCATGTATTTGTACATATTGTCCTAATGTTTTTTTTTTCCCTCCTTTTACATCGTTTTTTGCAGGAGAAAGTAGCACCAAACTTCTTAGGAACAGGGAGTGTTTCCGACAAAGAAAACAAAAGCCAGAAAGAGATTCCATCTCTGGAGGGAAAAAAAGAGAACAGTTTCAAACTCATCTGCGATTAGCATAATAGAATTAGCCCTCCCAACAAAACGGGTATTAGCACACCGGTGGTGGGATTTGGAGCGGGATCCATCTCTTTCTACTCATGGCAGGTCTGGACTTGCAGCCAAGGAGAGGGAATATCTTCGCATTGTTTCTCGCTGGTCCATGACTCATGCAAGATGTAGGCAAGGAGTCTGAGCACACAAAAGCACATGCACACATAAACACCAAGTAGGCGCAAAGAGTAAAAAGTGAAAACACATACCGCCCAGTGCCCACATACACAGATGAAGAACCTTACAGCTACATCTATCCAGTCTAGTGGGGACTAACAGACTTAATTATTACTAGCTTTTGGAGGAGGTGTAGAAGATGAGTAGATCTGCTGTTCCTTTTTTCAAGCTTTGGCAAAACCTTTCCCACATGGATCTCAGTGTGTAAATAGGCTGCTATTTCTCTCATGGGGGTTGGGTCAATGTTAAATTAGATCAACACAACCATCACTGGATCTAGTTCAATGTCCCAAGCTGTCCCCATCTTTAGTGGTGTGTTCTCAACATGAATACTGTCATAACTCTAAAGAATTCTCCCAAAACAATCCAAGGGAACAGTTTCATGACCCATCTCGGCACCAGCGTCGGTGCTCCACATTCTGTTCCAGTGGCTTAATGGCCGCATGTTCTTGCTAATTCACCTCCCTCTATGCCAAAGCCAGGGTTCAACAAAAAAAAACAGCAGCGGATGCCAACCGCTCATAGCAAACAGCAGACACCTCACACCAAATCCATCAACTTGCGCCTAGTAGCCCCAGATCTTATTGATTTGCTGGATTTGGGTGACAAGACAGTGAATCTCGTCACTGCATCTGGGTGGCTTGAGGGTTTTCTGCTGAAAACATGTTTAGAAGAGCAGTGAGCCCTGGCCTGAATTAGGGAGGGGTGCGAAGGTCTCATGGTGTCTGGCATTGCTAGGGCAACAGCAGGGAGGCTGAGTTATGATAATGGGGGAGGGGAGGGGGGCTGATTTCCTGTCCACGGCCCCTGACGTATCCGGGTTGCTGCAGGAACCTCCGATGGGAGTTCAAATATAGAAATCAAACTCTGATAACAGTGAGGTCCTGGCAAGGAATCAGGGCTCCCAAGAGATAACATGGCAAGGGAAACAGAGGGAGAGGGAGGGGCGGGTGAGGGGCCGGGGCTGTCCAAATAGCCGTGTCGCCAGGGCGATAAAGGTGCAGCGGCAACAACAGCACAATCTACAGAGGAGTACATAAAGTACCCAGGGAGTGATGTCACCGGCCACTAACTAATAAAAAGCTTCACAAAGCTTTACTAAAAACACTCAAGAAGGCGCCCTTGAACTCCAGGCTCTCTAATGTATGAAGCCATAGAATACACAAATGCATTCTTTCTATGAGTAGGATTGGAGTAGTTAATCCCATTATTACCACAAAAGAGGATCTGGGCACGCTCAGATTCCAGGCCGGGCCTGCCGTTTGTGCAGACGTCTTGCCGGCATTGTTTTAGCTGCCTTACATCCCCAGGGCCCCCACTTAATGAGCGCTTGGTTCCTAGATACGTTAATAGAGGAAGGACGGCGAGGAGAGGAAAGGTGTTTTATCGCTTTAAAGAGAACGCAGTGAGGATGTTTCACGTGCACGCACATGTATGTACGATGCATGCTTAAACACCCTCAGACATCATACACATGGCCACATGGATAGACAGTGAGAAATATGCAGAGATGTCAACTAGATGTCATCCATAAATAGCGAAGACTGCTGGGGAAGGTTCTAGGTGAACTTGGCGCCAAACTCCCGCCAAGTCTCTCTCTCTCTCTCGCAGGGCAAGGAACAGCCCAGGATGGGGCGCCAACGTATCGCAGGGCACAATCACACTCCATTCACACACACATGGATACCTACAGGAAATTTAATAACTCCAATTAATCTCAGCATGTTTTAGACTGAAAACCCGCTGAAATATGGGAGAACATCTAGAACCTTGGCCCAATATCCCAACATGGAAGCAACTGGTTAGGGATGATTACTCAGACTTATCATTGTTATTTTCCTTAGCCCAAGTGCAACCAACATTACATGCAAGTTAAACAACAGCCATTATACCGACAGCTGTGATTATTACTGGTGACAAAAGAGGTGAGGTTTGGAAATTCAGTATGTGGGGTTTTGCATGTGCTGTCAATCTATGTCTAGTTTGATCAATGGGAACTATAAAGTCTTGGTATTCATTGAGTGGCAGGATAATCCCATTCAATGACAAAGACTCAATTCTCATTGCTTATTGTTTTAACCCCAGGTTAGCTGCAGTTAAAATCGAAAACCTAGAACTTAATTACAAATAGATCCATGTGGAACCTTAAATGTTTTATAGATCATAGTAATAATATTCAACACAGCCCAAAATGTCTTTTGGTATGGGTCAATGTGTGGCAGATCATGCTAGCCCGTCTCATTAGGCTACTGTTATCCTGGGGGTGCGACATTACTGGAAAAATGCAATGGGTGTGGGGGGTGTTCGAGTTTGTGCCTGTATTCATCAATGGCGCGGCAGGTCTGACATGGGCTGGCAACTCCCCGAGGGGGGGGCGGAATGAAAAAAGGGAATGTACTGCGGGGAGCAGGGGGGACCCCTCAAGACGACAGCCAGTTAGGAACGGGGGGGGGGTGGTGGCAACATATGGGATGTATCAGGCTGTATTATGTCTGTCTTCTCCAAGACTGACTGGAACCAGGGCCAGGAAAATGTGTCCGACGTCATGATGTATCAGCCTGGGCCTTTCAATGCACATGGCTCTGGGTTCTAGGGTTCCAGCGGCTGTCACAGCCATTCGTGCAGCGGCGCCGAGAACCACACGCCGATCTTCTAAAATCTGTTCTTCCCTTTTTTCTTTGAGTCACTGGATCCATGGTGCTCCAATCAACCATCGCCAGATGCTGCCAAAGACCCATATGCAGAAATCTCCTCTACATTTTTAACCTGACCCACGGATGACCTGCATTAAGTCCAGCGTGCAGAAACTTCAGTCATTGCCCACATCCATTTGCATTTGCAAGTGATTGACACACATGTTGCAGGGGCACGTTACTCTGCCCAGCATTAAGGCCTCTGCAGCCACAGATGAAAAAGTACCATCAATGTTAAATGTTATGTAAGTATTTGCTGAATCACAGCATTTTAAATCACTGGTGGCTCCCCAGTTGGCCCAGCTTCTTGCTCAGAGATGTGCATATGCAGGCCACCAGATGCTAAGATCAAAACGCCAGTATTAGTCACTTACTCCATAGGCAGCCATCGGCTTTGGATCGCTCACAGCATCAAGCAGGATGAGAAAAGTTCACTGAAAAATTTCTGGGAGCTGAAATTGCGAGTGCTGAACAATTCCAGACCGGCAGTCCATTCTCCAGATCATCTCATATTCAGACTTCTACTGCCCCCTACTGTCCACTGTGCCCATTACAGCTTAAAGTTAAATGAAAATAATTTTTTATGGCACAAAATCCAGGCAGAATCTGTTGTTTTAACTCATCCCAGCCCATCTGTTATCAATGCAGGTTATCAATGCACAGCTAGTACAGAACTAAAAATAACACAGTTCTGTCCTATTATAGTTTCATCTTATTTTTGTAAAGATTTTTCTGTACAAAAATGTCCTTGGCCCTAGTTTGATTTCCTAGTTTTGGGATTATTGTAGCTAGTATTTATAGTTTAAAGTATAAAAAACCTTCAGTCCCTGCCTATAATAATAATCATCAACATGCATTATGCACATAAAGGAGGAAAAAATCTCTGAGACACAAATATGGTGTGAATGTGAGGATTTAATAAAGCCACATGTATTCTGGAACAGCATAATTAGTGTCTGCTGTTTACTGCGTAAACATTTTCACCTGTATTTCTTAACCCCGACACATGGATTGCAGCATAAGAGCGTCAGCGCTGGCTTTAAATCTGTGTATGAGGTATTCATTTCTCTACATATCTCAGCTGCAGAGAACACTGCATTTAATTATAATAAAAGCAAATACGAGATGGTGCATTACATGTATTTATGTGGATTATAGAGGTGCATCACAGCTGTGTAGTTATTTAATACATCAATATATGCCCTATTATGGGCCGTCTAGCTGCAAGCCAGCGGGGGCACGACAGGGTGCCCGTGGTCCCCGTCCCCCTTGAAACTCCAGGACGGGCTCTTAGCAGCAACCCCTGTCTCTCTCTCTCTCTCTCCTGCCTCACCCCTCCACACACCAATGCCTGCTTGGGGGCTCTGCAAATCGCAGCTCTAATGAAAACAGCATCAAATGAAGGGGGGCACAGCTGCAATTGGGATAATTGCAAGTGAGAGATGGCAGCGGAGCTGCGACTGTGACTGTAACTGTGACTGCTGGGGAGAGTCAGTGTTCATTTCTCTCATAATCATAGGGTTCTTGTGGCACAGGACAGATTGTCATTTTAATGTTGTATTAAAGAGTATGATTGAATGGTTATTGCAGTAATATTCTCATTATTGTTGTAATATGGTTTGTTATGGTTATATTTTATGAACGACAGCTAATCTATGCTCAGCTATGCTGGTCTGCTAAATGCAGAATCTTGGCAACCGAAATGAACCACCCTTACAAAAAAAATATATACACACACACTCGCGCACAAACAAACACACACACACACACATACATATACAAGGATAGGTATACCCGACAAGTGCATGTGTGTGTGTGACCTGTGATGTGTGTGTGTGTGTGTGTATAGGCTTAGGCATAACAAAATGTGCGTAAAAGAGAATGCTAACATTCAAATTTCTTTTTTTGTGGTGCTGTTCCAAGTTATATTGCAACCATTAAAAACTTAGCCCACATCTACTTGTAAAAAATCTCTTTATTAAATTCACCATCTCTTTATTTCCCATGCAGATCCCATGCAGATCATAATCACCAGGATGATTTGTAATATTCTGTAATGTATTCCATTATTCACTGGCAAAATAGTAATTATGACATTTAATCCTTTATGTTGACAGCTGCCCCAGGGCCTATGTCGAAAACATCTGCCAGAGACGAAGCCAATCAGAATTCGGAGATAAAGAGTTTTTCCTCAGGAATCAACTGATTTACTGACACAGAGAACCAAACCAATCCTCAGTGCAGGGGAGAGCGTCATGGAAAGTAACAAGTTAGGTGTTTTCCAAAGAATGACAATGTTCAGCTAGATTGCAGATCTTACGTTTCATCAGAGAATTATGTGGCGAGGATTTATGTCCACAAACCTGAAGACTTTTTGCCTTTGCCTCTTCTCTGAGGTGTCCCCTGAAGGCACACCATCAAAAGATAAGTCTCTTTGGCTCACAACGGGTTCCTCACTGACACACGTGTAATCAGCAGCAGAATGGTGCTCTGACTGACGGTTCTTGTTTTGTTCTTTGTCCAGTTCCTTGTTCCTCCATCGTGTTCCCAATTTCGTCTGGAATTAATTCTACTTGTGTGCTTTTAATGGGAACCTTCTGTGTTGTGTGTACATGTGAGCACAAACACACACACGCACATACACACTGTATTGGCCTGGCGATGGTGTGGGACGGTAAGTGACAACAAACATGGGAGGAGATGTTTGAAGCCTGCGCTCAGGGACTGGGCTACTGGCAAACGCCAGGGTATCCGCGAGTACCAGGTACTTGCTTCGAGCCCTGAGGTTCAGCAGTGCCTCGCAGTGCATCTGTTGTCGATTAGGGAGGGGGGAATGGTGTATTAAAAATGAGAAGCAGGGGTGCCATGGGTAATTACAACAGGGTTGCTTAAGCTGAAAGTGGCATGGTCGCTGGATCACTATTCGCTTATTGTCTTGGAGGCTGTTGGTGGTTGTGTGGGCACAAACCACTGCTCGATATTATGGATTCCCATTTTTCCTGCATGGCCATTGAGTTTCAGTTCCACGCACAGAAGATGCTTACATTACTGCTTGAGTTTCAGATGTTTTCACTATCTCCAGCATGGAGACCACTCTACAGGGTACTCTTTCAGCATTTTGACCTCTTCTTTCAAATCAAATATCTGTTTGAACTGTTTCACAGTCTACATCCATTTTGCGAGCATTTATGGGTGCGCCTTTCAGTCTCCGGCCATGAAGACTGGTAGGCATGAATCGATCCAAACACGGCCTGTTGAGTGGCAACGATTTTCTGAGCCTTCTTGAACCTGAAAATCACCTATATCTGCGACCTTCTCAGAGACGCTCCTTCTGCTCAGCATTAAGGCGACAGAGGTGATTAGGTCAGCATCTAATCCCAGAGCACATCACCATGCTTTAAAAGCACTGATTTCCCATAAGACTCCACCCCTAAATCCTGCACAATACCTAAATGCCTAATCGTCTTTCCCGTCTCGCAGAGGCATGTTTGCTTTGCCCTACATGCTTAATTCTTGCTCATTTCTTTCTCACATAAACACGCCCCTCTGTTCCCCAGAGACACACGCAGTATTCATAACTGTTTTCCAGACATGTTAAAGCTTGCATGTCCCCCCAGGTAAGACACACGTCTGCACACATACCGCCTCTTCCTTTCCCTCTACGTGCGCCGCTTACGGGACCCGTGTGTCAACTACGTCCAGCCGGGTGCGGGCAGAAGCAACGCGCCAATGTCTCGTGGCACAATGTGTTCATTGATGGCTGCATTGAGAGTTTGTAAACAGTGCCGTTTCGCCGTACACGGACAGGAAAGCCACAGAAGCCCTTCCTGAGTTCCCAAAGATTATGCACACTGCAGGTCTTCCCAGAGTTGATTATAACAGTCATTATCTCCTTTGTCCCCTCCCCTTTGACTCTGCCTAGGCCCTGCGTCTTTCTCCCTCTCAGGCTCGCCGATCTGCGGTCAGGCTACGCCTCAATCTGGCCAGCAATACGACTTTACGTCTAAACAGCATCACATATGGAGGTGTTTGACTGCAGCGCATAATCAAATAGCAACAAAAAATAGAGACATGTGCAATCGAAGCA
>JAODJX010000065.1:13842231-13852310 GCA_026776945.1 Isichthys henryi | reverse complement strand
ATAAATAAAGGAGATAAGGGGAACCACCCTTTGTATCTCACTCAGCAGAGAGTGTGGTTACCCTTGCGCAAGTAAAAGTGTATGTCTCAAATATATCTGACGTGTGCAGAGTTGGGGTGCAAAGCTTTGGCGCTTTCCCTGACAGCCCCCCATTCTGGGTTGTTCCCTGTCTTGTGCCCATCGCTTCCAGGATAGGCTCTGGACCTCCCGCGACCCAGTAGGATAAGCGGTTTGGAAAATGGAGGGATGGATGGATGGATGGATAGTGGTGATAATGGTGCCGTTGATGGGTGGAGGGGAGCTTCCTGTCCATCAAAACCAGCTTGAAGTAAAGGTGATACAGGCCAGCCTGTCGATCTGAGATCGGGGACGCCGGCAGACAGAGCGGGGACCTCACACCTTACAGGAGGGAGCACAGAGAGAATACCTACACCTGGGTGATGTCCATGGTGAAGGAGCCAGACCAGGGCTGCAGCAGGAGGAAAGCCTTCAGAGTGAGGGCGGCCCGGGGGAGTAGGAGATACGGGCACCACACGGGGTCTGGATGACAGAGGCCAGAGAAGGAGATCAGGGACCGGGGAAATTCACACAGCCGGATTACACGCAGGTAGCTAGGTAGCTGGCCATGTCAGCGACTCATAGCAAAGACTAGGATCAGTAAATAAATATTCATGAACAGACAGGAATCGGATGCAACTGTATTATTATTGATGTATAAACAGGTCAAAATACCTAGTAAAATTGAAAAAGAAAGAAAATTTAAATGAAAAGAAATAAAAGTAAAAATGCTTAAAAATAAAATACACATCAATCTTAATACTTGACATCAAGGCAGACATCATATGTAATTGTCATAAAAAAATTCTAGCGTCCTTCTTGGTGACACATTATTAAAAACTTCTTGCAGTGTAATAAAGCAGAAAAATGTTGTCTGTTGCAACAAGAGGCAGAACGGTCCAGTAAAATGTCCTTTATCGTCTGAGGGGGCTGACAGTCCTTAATAAAAATGCATGTGTAAGTCTTGTTTGACCTATAGGGCATTTAGTGTATAACACTTTATGTCTCGATTTTAAGGAACAGCCCAGTTTTTTGTCAATATCTGGGTTGATGTCATGAACCCTGTTTATCCAATTCCGTTTTCTCAATGTACGTATGCATTCAGGACCGTGTGGTCAGATGCTTGCATCCAGTATTCACCGATCCCAGAGATAAAGGCGGTTTTAGCTGTATGATCCACCTGTCTGTTGCCTGATAGTCCACTGTGCAGTGGAATCCAGCAAAAAAATAAAAGGAATAATAAAGTTCTGGTTCCGTAAGTACCGTACTTTTTCAAAAATGTAAACCATCACGGGGCGAACAGTCTTCAAAGAGTCAAGCGCCTGAAGGCAAGCTTTGGAGTGGGTGAAAATTAGAAAGTCCTGTTAGCTGTGCTTTTTCGATATTTTCCAGTGCTAAAAGTAAAGCCAAGACCACGTGAAGGTGTGTTCTTGGCAGATCATACAGTTCTGCTGGGTCATTTCTGCGTTGACTCCATCTATGAATGCCTCCCTCCCTCTCACTTGCTCCCCCACTCCATGTCTCACCCGTGAGGTCCTGCTCGTCCATCCGGTAGCTGGCTGACTTCATAGCCATCTCCAGCACCCGGATGCACCCATCGTCCGACGCCAGCACCACCTTATCCGAGGTACACCAGTCGATGTCCAGGATGCGGTAGGTCACGTTTCGGCCGACCCTGAGGCTGCTGACCATCTGGACCTGGTTGGGGAGATGGGGGAGGGAGGTCACTAACCTCTTTAGCCTCTGAGGTCAGCTGGCACATTTCTGTGCAAATCTGTCACTCCCTGACATGTCACCAAGCATGGTGGGAAAGGACGATGCTCTGTGGCCGACGCCAACAGGCCCCGGGGAGAAATGTTTCCGTCCCACAATTTTGAATCACTTACAGAACTTCCGCCCAATAAATATGACATTCATTCATCACAGTGCTGGAGAAAGTGTGAAAAGGACATTTAACCCTCTGGAGTCGATAGCATCATCGGCGATGCCGCGTATCTTTCTCGTGTATTTCAGTTCATATTTCGCTGAAATCTTCATGTAGCTAAGACTTTGATAATCAGATATCTGGGATCAAAACAAACTGCCACCATTGCTTACTACGTACTTTTATAACGTTTCTGCAAGTGTTCCAAACTGCATTTTGCAATGTCTATACTTTGATGTCAAATTACAAACTTCACATAAATCTGACATATTTACAAAGTACACTAAGATTAAGATCAGTTTAGTGCCAAAACATATATATAAGAAATAATTTATTTGCCATGAATGAAGTTTATGATATTTGAATAATATGTGAGACCATGCCCCAGTCAGTGAAAGTGTGTTCCCTACCCCTAGACCCCAGAGGGTTAAACCAACCCTCAGTTTTGCTAATTTTACTTTAAAATATGTGTTTTTTTATTTATTGGTCATTAATCCTCATTTTCAGAGCAGGTAAACTGAGCAAAGGGTGTCTTAAATACAAGTCTATGGAAAAAAAGCCCCACTTATGTAAACAAAGGTATACATCTGGACACTTTGCAGGAATGAAACACAGCCAAACCACTTATGCCTACTTCTAACTGAGAAACGACTTTTAATAAGCGAAACTGGACCTCAAACTACCATCCCGTGTGTGCTTAGCTGCATAAAGACCCTAAGAAATGGTCCCTGTGGACAACAGCAATGGTTACAAATGTCACACAGCAGCGGTCCTCTCAGAAACAAGCAAACAAAATCAAACATTCAGCAAGGATAAGCAAATTCTCACTTGGATTCCCGGACATTCTCACCCACCTCTTTGGTGTCCCACACCTCGGCCCCATCTGTGTACATGACCAGCAGCTTCTGGTTACCCTTGCCCGGGGCAAAGCGGATCTTCTTCACCCAGCCCCGGTGCGTGGGAATCCCCCTGATGGCAAACGGACAAGCGTTGCTACTGTAAGTGCAAATGTGCAGATGTGCACTGGAACCCAGCAGATCGACGTTATGGACTCATCCCCACACCACGACCTTAGCCTCACCTGGACAAACGGGCCTTCAGATCCCAGAAGTTGAGGTTCCCGTCAACGTCGCCCAGTACCAGGGTGTCCCCCTTCCAAGCGATGCAGGTGATGCTACCCATACTGCCCTGCAGCACAGAGAACAATGTCACAATTATCAAAGGCAACAGAGGGGAATGAATTCAATTAACGTAACAGTGGCAGAGGGCACAGCAAGAAACAGGAAGGAAATGATTTCCTGTCCGAAAACCTGAAGCGTCCTATGTAGGGAGAGGCTAAGGGACAGAGGGAGGCTATTGCAACGGGATGGGGCGGGGGGGGTGTCTGAAAGCGAGGCGAAGGGGGGGCCCTTGCAGCGGTAATGACCACAAGGTGGCCGCTCTCTCTCATATTCCCAACCGGAGTGTGAACAGATACCCTTAATAAATGAGGTGCATTCCATTGCCCCCGGCAACAGCAGCCCTTCCGGCACGTTCCCAATTTCCCCATCGCACCATCTGCTCTGTGAGCAGCACTACCATTTCCTGTTAGAGGCTAATGGTCTTAAGTATATAACACCCCCCCCCCCCAACCAACCTAAGATAACTAAAGCTGAAAGTGAATGTGATTTAAAGGGAAGGTGGAGAAAAACAGCCACGTTTTTTGCATTCTCAAGATGCTAGATTAAAAAAAAAATGGACGTAGGGTAGAGATTATTCAGCCAGTGGAGGAGGGAACGTGTGTCTGGGCTGCATTTGATTCCAGCCAACTTTGGGGGGGGGGGGGGATTCACCCACATAGACTGTCAACATAACGAGATCAGCGGGATGCAGGACAAGAGCCAGACACACAATTACTGAGAACACAAACTCTGCTGAGTAAAGGCCGCATGTGTGATCACGTCCCCCACATCTCTCCGTGTTTATCTCCAAACATTGTCTTCCCTCCCCTCATCTGGTGGGGCTGGGGGAGCCGAGACAGCGCACTCACGTCAGGCGGTATGCGAGCGCCGTCCTTCACCGAGTTCCCCTCCACGGTGATGTGGTACACCTGACCGTCAGTGTCGGTGAACACAAAATGCTCTCGAGCGGAGATGCCTTGGCTTAGCTCCGACTTGCTCTCCGCGTCCTGCAGCAGGCTGGGGGGGGTGGGGGGGGGAGACGGACACCGGGTGTTACTGCAGGTGATTACGGCCAGCCCAGCAGTATTACCCAGCTAGCCCTCCATCAGCGCCAAACGTTAGTGACCTCTAACCCTTGACTCCTGACCTTATGACTGAGGATTCCACGCTGCTCTGCTCCGCGTCAGACACAGTCTGTCTGGCCATGGCTTCCCGGGCCGCCAGCTGCTTCTTCTTGAGACTTTTCAGGTTGTGAGAAGGTGACCATTCCTACACACAGGTGTGTAACGCAGATCATAAGCATGCACAGAACACTAATCACCCTGTTCTTCCATATTCATCTGTTGCCCCCTTCTGCAGTATCATATGAGTGTCTAGCTCTGCTCTCTGACCTGGGTGAGGGCAGTGGAATACTTGACATCATGCTCACTCTGAGGTTAGGAACCATTCACCTTGACAGCATAATCAATATGAAGATCAACAACATGGGGAGAGTACTGCATTATTAACACCGCTGGTCATATTATATTCGCTGTTTCGGTTTTAAAAACCAAAATAAAAACGGCCCGTTTGGAAATACTGCAACGCTTTGGGAAGAATAATAAATATGTTGCCTGTAACTGAATTTCCCTGAATAAATTCTTAACTTTCTGCTGGTGTAAGCAAGCCTGTCAGTTAAAAATAAAAAATATTTACACTATGAAAGGAAACTGGCAATATGAATACAAACTGGTGGTAGCCACAAAGGGCGTCGGGCTTTGGGAGGGCCTTTCTGGACGTGTGGGGAAGAGCATTTACCCACACTGATAGGAGGGGGGGGAGGGGGGTGGAGAACGAGTGACTGAGGGGGGCAAGTCAATAAATGTGCGTGTCTGTGCTTTAGAAAGGAGTACTCTGTTATTAAGGTTTGTGGATTGTTCTACCTTAAGAGGAACAACAAAAGCCGGGAAAGAACAACGGTGTCCTATGTAAGACCCAACAGAACTATACTGTAAAATAATCATAATGCAAGTGTCTGCTTGTCACCAGGTTTCTGTTTATCAGGAATCGGTAATTAGTAGGGAGAGTAGGCGTGGGAAGCGGCTGGCGGCGGTGAGTGTGCGTCTGTGCGCCCTGCTCGCACTCCTACCAGCGCCGTGACGGTGGGGAAGTTCTTGGCCATCTCACGCAGCAGCGTGCCCGTCCTCACGTCCCACAGCTCCAGGGGTTTCTCCTTAAACACCACCACCAGGTACTGCCTGGGGGGGGAGGGAGAACCATACACCTAAACACCACCTGAAAACTTCATGGGTCACACAGAGGCAAAGCGGAAGCTTTGGAAAAGGCAAAATATTGAACTCAAAGCACAGGGACTGCTGGAGTAAAATGAGAAATAATGCCTCCCCCTCGCATCACACGAACTTCATTAGGCCTGTTTTGGGTTCTTCCCTCAGTAAGCCATCGTCTCAGCATTTCCCTCCTCATTCTTCTTCCCAGCAAACTGAGACACAGCTCTGGACATTCAGTAAGTAATAAAAAGGGACGACGACAGAGACCCCGTGCCAGCAGCAAAGACGGGTATGCGCTGCATTTATAATCCCCGTCATGGATACTCACTTCAGGTGGGACACTTTAATCATCTCAATAGGCGGCTCATCATTACCCCTCTCGCCTCGGAAAGCGAACGTCCTTCCTGAAAAAGAGGGGTAAAGGGTTTCATTAAGGGGACAGTAATCATGGACTCTGCTCTTGGACTCTGTAAGATAAAAGGTGGAACACCGCCTTTCCAAAGCTCTGACCTAAATTCCAGCTCAAAAGCCTCCTGACAGTCTATGCAGCTCGAAGCTGTCCCTCTCCTCCTAAGATGCCCACCCCGCTCTCGCCCCACTGGGGAAGACGTCCAATGGGACGGCTTTCCGCCATCTGCTTCTGCGAGGATGTGACACAATCCCAAGCAGCACATTTGAGACAGAGAAGCACGTGAAATGAGCGAGAGACTTTCCAGGGGGTCCTTCGAATGCAGGGGCTTATTTTTATTGTCATTCACCTCGAGGATCTTGAATGTTCCATCTAGCACACGGCGACGTCGGTAGCCCCTCCAGAAAGCTCTGGAGACCAACAGTAGGGTAACGACTTCATTTAATGATCATTTACCCAGAAGAGTATGCATGATCACCAAAAATCCAAGCCTTCTCTCCCCTGTAATATCTTTGCCAGTCCACCATTCAGATTAGCTCCTTGAATACCGAGCCGTTAATCATCGATGGCAGATAAGGGGGAATTCAACAGGAAGCCATCCACACATAAATAACCAGTGACACAGTGAGTGGTCGTAGGAACAGGCCACCTGCTCGCGTGGTGCCTGCAATTCCTCCCACAATGCAAAGGGAACCCGGGAATATGACATCACCCCGGTGTGTTTGTGTGAGCATGTGTGTGCCTGCAAGCTGTACCTTACCTTCCTCCTCGTACTCCTCCAGATGATAATTACCCTAATAATATTTATAATAATAAATGAATATCTATGCCCATTCCAGTAATTTCTTACTGAAATGGTTTACAGAATGTGAAATCATGAGGATATAAGGCTCTTTAGATGGCCCTGTTCCCGACTCACGCCTGTCTCCAACAACCTACACAGATTCTATTCTGAGGTGCTGGACTGCTGTCCTCAGGGAGGAACAATCACCAAAGGTAAATTAATAATTACGAAGTAGACAAACAGCCTGAAATTGATCCCGAAGCGGCCTTACTGACAGGGCAGGCTGAGGATACGGTGGACTGATACGTGGTTAAAGGGCGGAACCGGAGCTGTCAGTCTCGCTTGCTCAGATTGGGTAGGGGGCTCCCTGTGGCCCCGTCCCATCCGGTGTTTGCACCATTTAGCCTTGCTACAGCTCCCAATTGCCAGATTCTATTCCCTCAAACCGCCTCATGCTGTCAGGGAAGTGCCGTAATGAGAGTTTATGACCGAAATCTGCCACGGCCAATCCGTCGTCCCAGCTAGAGGGCACGCCTTGCCTCGCCCCGTCTAACACCAGCACATGCACAGACACATGCGTGCACACGAGACACGCCAACTGTGACCTCGTTTCACTCATGAGAATCGGCAGGTGAACGACGCTTATGTAACCGGCTGCTGTCCACGTGGGAAAATTCATCACCTCCCTTTCGTTTTTTGGCAACGATTCACCTGCTGACGTCCTGCCAACAGGGCTGACAGACCGCAGCGACGCACATTAGCCATGCGGTGGCTCGAAAACAAAAGCAAGGCGCGGTAATTAAGTGCGGCAATTAGTTTAAAGCGCTTAGCGTGTAACGTTCAAGGGAAGGCGTTGCCACAACAATGCAAGAAGTTAACAAGCTTTCTGGGCGCTGCCTCTAGAATCATCTCCCAGGACCTGATTCCCTTCTGTCTCCTTTGTGTTTAAATTTAATGAGCTCTCACATCACAGGTGGGCCTCTCCTAGGCTTGCCGTTCACGTATGTGAACACGTGTGTAGACAGACACGTGCAGAAGCACATGTAAACACCCCTCCTCCACTAGTTTTGAAGGCCATCATCCATCACCGTCTAAGGGTGCTATTGTGTGTGATTATTCCCCTGCTTTCACTGATCTCCAATTACAGGCTTTTCGGCTTAACGTGTTTCCCGCAGATGGTGACCAAGGTCACAAGTCTCCCCCCCCCCCCCCAAATTCTTTTGGTTTCTATTGGTTCCCCAAATGATGTCAAAAAAGAAAGGAGGGACATAAACAATGACTGCTACCCAAACGTAGGCAAAGAGCGAGACACAGTGTATGTGCAATGGTACAGAGACACATTAGCGGGCCGTCTGTGGGGTCCTGGCTCTCCGTCCAACAGCCATTTGCTTCTTCTGAAGTTCCATCAGTAAAACTCGTTCATTTATGGAGGCTGGCTTGATTAATAATAAGTCATAAAAAAATATGTCTCAATCTTTTATTGCTTTGGGCGGAGGCCAGTTATTCTCCGGTAGCGAAACTGGAAGTAGCCAGAGGAAGAGGGAAAGTGAAATAATTCCACATCTTTCCAGCTGTCTAAGCTGCCGCAGTGATGGACTGTCCCCCAAGGCAAAGGGCAGGACTATGACTGGACTTGGGGGGAGGTTCAGGATTGGGGGGCTATTACTGATTTTATGTTTTTCAGTTACTTGGTGAGGGATTTGAGGGATGTAGGGTGATATTCATGACCACAAAGCTATTACCCGCACGGTCCCTACCACTGATACCCCATCAAACCACAGCCTGTCTCACCCGCTTATGACTGTTCAGTAACGAGCAGCCTCAGTGCAACTAATAACTCTGTCGACTAGCCTCCCTTGGCTACTCCCTCCGTCTCGACACAAAGTCACCCCTCTGCCTTCACTCCGACACGCACCATCAATTCGAAGTGACATTTCAGTGCAGCTCCAGGATCCAAAGGCTTGGTTAATAGATCCTACATACAATCTGAAGACTGAAAACGCTGGATCTTGATAAGGCCGGATAAGAGGCACAGTGTAGCTGGTGCATGGTAATAACACGAGTGGATAAGCAAAACTAGCATTTAATAGCGGGTGGCCATGTTGTAGATGTCTGAGGCCACATGTTATTCTGTTTTAAACAACATGTACCACACATGCAGATGTCATATGTGGACAGTGGGTTCTGCAGGGTGTGTGGTCTGACCTGCACCGAGTGGTATTTAATGGAGCGAGTCTATGTATGCTGTGTCACGCTGTACTTGGTAAGTGAGCCAAGAAGAGAGATGGATAGTAGCCTGGACTGGTAGCTGTTGAAGGAACAAGATTGACTGGATGGCAGCAAAGAATCGTAATAATAGAAGTAAATCTAGCACTAGATTTATGTGTCATCTTGGAATGGCTGGGTCTCTGTTGGTTTGACCCAACAGAAATACTGAAGGACGAAACAGGAAAAGAAGCGTCAAGATAACTATCAACTGGATCATTCTGCAGGGAGGACAAATTTGGTCCCACACAAAACAGCATCTTAAGCTGATATGTTCGCTTACAATCCATCCATCCATTTGATCATTTCCCACAACAAGTTATCGGTTCATTCAGTTTATGGTCATCAGCACAATAAATTCAATACATAGAGAGAGACGAGGCCAGTGCCTCACCTGTGGGCAGGTGCGTGTGCTGAAGCTCATTCCGCACCAGGCCCAAGTTGTTGGGGGCAGAGGTGGCGAAGGACAAGAAGCTGCTGAGACTGACCCACTCGATCCCCCTGGGGAAACAAACACACAGACACAAGCGCCAATATTTGAGTCTCATGGTTCCTCGGAAAGACAAAGACGGACACACGTGCAGGCCTCCCAGCATGCATTGAGACTCCAGAGAAAAGCTGCCGATGGACCAATCAGGCAAGAAGAATGTTGACAGTGGATGGGCACCGCTGGGAAAATTGATCGGCCGTGGGGCCAATAGGGATGTCACACCCGATGGGTAACAGTCTACATGGCAAGCAGAGGCAGGATGGGAGGTGTTACATGACCTGTGATGGTATGTGGCCCATGTGCCAGGAATTGGCATTGGTGGGACAGCATGGGGACGAAAAAGGCGCCCCACAGAGGGTCAGATGGAGTTTCACTCTGAAGGCAGTACTACTGTCAAAAGAAATCATCAAACATTTAAATAAAGGGACTGTTCACTAGCCCACATTACTGACTTACGTACCGTCTAATAGGTCTCCAACCATTTAATTCTTTTTTCCAGTTTCTGCTGGGAAAACTTTTCTTAAACGAATAAGGCAGAGTATCCGTCATGATTAATTTGATAGATGGTGCATAATGATCTCTATTAACCTGAAGCGCTCAGGCTTTATCTGGAGAGATTTCACGCGAATCGCAGGCACGGCTAAAGGCTACAGATTAGCAGCCACTGAGAGAATACAGAGGAGCTAACAGACCAGGAAGGGAGAAGGGAGTGGAAGGGGGGCT
>JAODJX010000065.1:13821593-13831882 GCA_026776945.1 Isichthys henryi | reverse complement strand
CCCCCCCCCCCCCCCCCCCCCCCCCCCCCCCCCCCCCCCCCCCCCCCCCCCCCCCCCCCCCCCCCCGCGAACCAGGAGGAAACCCCATGCAAACACTGGGAGGTGCCTGAACCCCTGATCATTCACTTGAAAGAGAAAAAAATAAGAGACCACAGCACAATTTTTGTTTCACTCATTTCTCAGTTTATGGGTGTGCGTCTGTGATTAACATTTTTTTTTTTTGCAAACTGCAGCCTGGTTCTTCTCTGTTTCTCATTAATGAAGGCCTTCTTCCTTGTTTTATGGGACTTCAGTCCTGCTTACAGGAGTCTGATACAGATTGTACTATCAGTGCACTTCACACCTGCTCTTAATGTTTCCCAATCCTTTTGAAGCTCACTAAACGTCATCCTCCGATTCATGAGATCCATAAGTTAACAGTCACTTGTGGCATTAGAATGTCTCTTCTCCCATCTACCTGGCTGGTTTCTGATCCTTCCCAGTGTCTCCTGCTTAACTTAATCTTGTGTACTGCAGTCTTAGAAATTTTTAACCTGGAATAATCCTGCTGCTCGGTGTAGCCTCCTGCCAGCAGAACCACGACAAAACCAGAATTTAACAGTGCAAAGTTGTCTAAAAATATAGAGCAGTATCTTATTTTCTTCCATGGCTGTACATGGATGGCTGAAGCACAGTCATACCACCCAAATCTCACCTCACCCAAGCAGGCCTGCCAGTCTGTGGGCTCAGTGCCTCCTCTCTCTCTCCACTCAGTCATACCACCCAGGCCTAACCTCACCCAAGCAGGTCTGCCAGTCTGTGGGCACTGTGCCTCCTCTATCCATCTACTTAGTACAGTCTCTGCCCAGCAGGGCCCAGGCCACCGCATGCACGTCTGTGTAATATCTAGTTTACTAACTGGGGACCAGTTCACTAATTTGCACAAGAGTGTATAAGGAGACTGGAACGGCCCAGTCGCCCATTTTTGGGAATGTTCAGCAAGGTATTGGCTCTCAAAGGTTGCCTGCCTTTAGCAACACAGGTCAGGGTGATGAAACAAGTCTCAGACGGTGGACAGATATGAGTCTTCCTCCGCAATGACGTCAGCCTGCCGGTCTGAGGTGTAAACAACAACAGACGCACGGCCCTAAGGTCAATTCTTCAGCCATAATCTTCAACCTAGGCTTTGAGGAGGCAGTATCACCACCATGGTGACCATGGCGGACTTCAGTGGGGGACAATGCGGCTGGGCAGAAGAGCAGAAAACCATTTTTATACCCAAAAAAAGGAGCTATTTAAGAGATGTGGTGGAAAGAATACAAGCATTTGGGAAGTCACATGGTCGGGTGAGTCATCCTTCATCCCGTTCTCGCCAGCAGGAGCATCCAGACACCTGTTTCCCTCGGTGAAGGCTTCCGGCGTGGGGTGCGTTTTCCAAACACGGCTAGGTAAACGGCAAAAAAAGAACAGAGCCGCTCCGAGCAATAATGCTACTCAAGTGACGGAGCGTTTCCATGCCGACGGGAGTGGAATCTTCCAGGGTGACGGCGTTCTCATCCATGGGGCCAGAGCCATCCCCCAACGGTTTGGTAAACATCCAAAAAAAAACACCGTCCAACGGTACAGCGGTTTTCTACTCGTGTCTGAGACAGTAGAATAATGTCATGTCTTTGCAACCAAGTTACAGTCATCAGTACAGCCTATATCACTGAGCTCAGTCTGCCTTGGCTCATTGAAGCGTTAAGCCCTGGTAACACAATATTTTGGTTTTACTTTTATATTTTACAAATAACTGAAAATACACAGCTATACTGGCCCTGTAGCCGTTATTGTCCTATAAATCATTGATGTACTCAGCAGTACAGCCAGTATGAAGTGTGGCATAAGGTTAATGCGAGTGTGTGTGTGTGTGTGTGTGCGCGCGTGCTCACGCCTGCATGCATGTGCACCACCAGCTCCAACATCCCCCGGCTGGACCTGGATCATCATTCATGCAAATTGCCTTGCTGACAGGTGCTCTATATCACTTAGGGGATGACGGTGCTCCTGGAGAGGGCGGCCTGATATTGGGAGACACTATCCCTCTTCCCCACACTTCTGACGAGGCATGCAAGGGACCTGGGCTCGGCACCGGAAGGTTGTTGGTTTGACTCCCAGGTGGGCCTGGGTAACTGCACCCCTAAGTAGTCTCCTGGGGTGAATATTCTACATATAATATACCCAGCTGCCATAAAAGCTCACCTCTACAATTCACTGGTGATTTTAGGCTGTACTAAAAAGAGACACGTACCCCCCCACGCCCCACGAAAACAGCTGAAATATTAAGTTTAAATCCTGCCTTGTGTGTTTCCTTTATGCTTTTTGTGAAAGGACCAGGGGGTCACTCTGACCCCCTTCTATTTGACTATCAGCACTGGTTTGAAAGGTGTCGCCTGTGGTAAATAAAACCAGCAGGTCTGACAGAATGCGGCAGGGGGGTGGTGAATGCCTACATTGTGTGGTGTGAGGGAGCTGTCAGCAATGGGCATAGAAGTGACAAGCAGTGAGAGGTTGGGGGGGTCACGGCCAGCATTTTGCCCTCTTCTTAAAACACAATAGAGACACAGGAAAACACTCAATTGCTACCAGCTAGAAAACGTTCTCTGATGGAACACGATGAAAATTGGTAGTAAATTTGTAGTTAGTGACCTGCTTCAGTACGAATTTTCATTTTTTAGTCTGCGGCTCAGGGCAAATGTGATGTGTCTTTGAGTAAAGCCGTCTCCTGAGAAACTAGACCAGGCCGACGTACGAGGTGCCACAGCTGCGCCCACCTGAATGAAGGGCACACCAGAGCGCTCAATGGCCACCACGCCCACCGTCTGGCTGAGCTCCAGGTCCAGGATGAGGATCTCGCGCGGGTACAGCAGCACCATGTGGTTCCGCTTTGCGGGCAGGTAGCACAGCTGCAGGCAGTCGTTGAGGGTCACCGCCTCCGCGCTGCTCACCCACCAACGAGGAGGAGGGAGGAAGAAGAGAGGAGAGATTCAGAAACATCACCCCTGTGCATGAATCCACCGGCCGGTCCTGGGGTCAGGGGGACCCAATCAGGGACTAATTAAAAGCAGAGCCACGGAAACTGTGCTTCGACAAGACAGGTGACTGTCTTGGCTGGCTAATTCCTCTCAGTATACTCTGTCAATGAATTTGCCTAGCTGGTCAAATGCACCCCCCCAGAAAAAAAAGGGGACTAGGGCAAAGCCACTACTCCAGTAAAAATATGCAGCTGAATGAATAATACGAGGTTTAATTTATTAAAAATATCCATCAATCCATTCAGCCACCTTATGACGGGGACACAGATAAAATATTGCCATAAAAAAATGTAACAGCTAAGATTCTTTCCTTACAAAAATATATCATGATATGATATGCAGCTCGACTAATTAGCGACTGAGACGAGAGCAGGAACAGTGACGGAGATGAACGAGGCGCAATCGCAGGAAAGATCCTGCAGGCTGCGCTCCGAGAGCGACAGCAACGGCTGTATGACGGGCCCGCGATTCCCAAACCGTGATCAGTGGATGCCAGTGACCTTACAGTCAGAGCTACAGTGGTGGGCCAAGGAGGAAGTAAACAAGAAACTCCAGGAATCTTACTGTATGACCCACGTTTGTGCCTGCCTCTGATATCACTGACACTGCCCATCAGGCGGACGTTCAATCCGGAATGTTCTGCATTCCGCTTTGCACAAGGCTCCAACTTTCCAAAGTGTGATGACGGAGAGGGTCACGCCTGACCATTTGACAACCAAGACTCAACATGCCAATACATCCCTCCCCATTACCAAGGTCATCTCTCCACCTGATGATACATCTTGTCCAGAGAATAGTCCCCTAATCCCCGATGTACCTATTTAGAATTTGGCCTGCTGCAGAGACTAACAGAACAAGAGAATCCAAGCCCACACAGAGGAGGCGTCTACAACCATGTGCCCACAATCACAGCCTCACATCTCTCAAGTGTCAATCAGAGGTGGAAAATGGAGAGGTAGGGGGTGAAGAACCTTCTTCAAACCAGCAACAATCCACACTTGGACATTCCACTGACCATGATTTAATAATTCCGCCTTCGTAGATTGACAAACTCGTTACAGCTCGTTAACTGGAAATGTCAGCCACTAAACAATTCTAGACTTTTTTTGTACAAACCCACGGATCCTTGAAACACAAAGTGTTTCCTTGTTGAGAGTTCAGCTGATTTTGTGAATCTGATAAGAAGTAAAATTCCCATCATTTCCGCCCCCTTTGTTGCAGTACTCTGACAGAAAACAAGAGTATGAATAAAGATATTTTAATCTGGTTTAATCTTTTTTTAAGGCCGGAAGCTTAGTCTGCCTTATTCCTGCAGCAGAAAGAAGCAAAGACCGTCTGATGTAGGGAACAAAGTACAGGGATGACCACTAATCAATCACATCCATTTGCAAGATGGCAGCAGGCAAAAGAAACTTTGGCGGCCTTGAGGAGAGGCGATCAATAAAAACAAATCAGAGAAGCGAGGCCTGTGTCGTCTGGAGGTCAGTAATGTCCCAAGTGAGATGGGCTTCTTTCACAGAGAGCATTAAGCAACAGTGACCGCTTTTAAAAGAGGAGACGCAAGAAAGCGGCTGACCAAAGGATGGCCAGAGGGGGCGCTGTCCAGCATCGGCTGCTAACACATAATAGTGTCTCTTCATTAACGTAATGTTCAATGCTAAAACGAGTTCCGCTCTGTGCCTGTAAAATGCATCATGGTGGGACACCGTGTCTATAAGGCTCTGTGGTGCCCAGTACAGGGTAACAGAGTCTATTCCCTTAGGCACGGGGCAAAAGGGAGGGAGACAGCAGTCCGTCACAGAACACATACACACCCGTTTATAGCACTACAATTAAAAAGGTAAAATGGAGACATGGAGAGCTGATATTTATTGAAAGGAAGTGCTATAAATGTACTATTCAGCCTAGTGCTGCTGCAGAAAAGGCTCACTAACACAGCCATGTTGCCTTGCATGCTGAAGGTTGTTGGGTTTAATCCCTGTGCAGAGGTGTAAGGGGAGCCTATATATATCACTAAAACTGTACAATTAGTCGTTAATCGTGAGGCCAACTAATATTACAGCTCTTTCATATTACGTTCAAAATGGACACAGGAAACCATTATGGCTTAGAGATGGAAAGGGGAGCTTTTGTGCCCTGTTTCGTGTGAGAGCACTTTGGGAAATTACACCTGGGAAGAGGAATTGGCGGATACAGTATGTAACGGTCCCTGTGGAGCCCAGAGTAGCAGTGTGGAGCCAATCTGTGTGCAGCAGACCTTGAGTTTAAGGGATGCTGCCAGCAGCCAGCAGACCCTAAACTGCATTTTATCATCTGAGCTGGAAAAAACACCAGACTCTGCATCAACTATGCAGAAGGACACTGTAAAGTTTCAGCTCCCCTCCTGCCTGCTCATGGTACCTATTCAGACAAACCCACCAATAAAAATATCTAGCACATTTAATTGCATAAGCGTGGCACTGAGGCTGAGTGAGTAGGCCTGAAGCCTCAGGGTTATGGGTTCGGGTCCCACCCCCAGCTCTATGTGGGCTTTTCGTGTTCTCCCCGTGTTCGTGTGGATTTCTTCACACAGTCAGTAATGTGCAGTTTAGATGAACTGGCATCTATAAATCATTCAGTACGTGAAGCCTGATACTGAATGGCTTCCTGGGAGACTTGGACCAGGATAAGTGGTTGGAAAAAGGATGGATTTATTGAAACCTAAAAAAAACAAGTTAGGAAATTCATCCAGGAATATTTCAAGCCCCTCCCTGTCCCACCTTCACATTTTCAGTGGCTAAAGAGTGACTCTTACTAAACAGAGAGAATACATTAATCCCCTATGCAACCGAAGCAGATTCATTTTGGGACTTTAGCGTGCTGGGACTTTAGCGTGCTGGGACTTTAGCGTGTTCCTGGTAGTATTGCAGCAGGACTCCGGATTCCTACCTGGGTTTCTCATTGGTGATGAGCACCTTGACCTTATTCAGTGCCTTTTTGGCTCCAGTCGGGGGAGCCGGCTTGTTGTGAGCAGGGCTGGCGTGGGGGCTGGCAATATAGACCTTCTTGCCTCCACTGCCCGGAGGCTTGGAGTGGGAGAAGTCAGTGACGAACACGATCCCTTCGCTGGTCAGTACTGCGGGGGAAGAGTGTGTGGGGGGGTTGATATTCAGCTCTCCAACAGGAAACACAAAGCAAAGCCACAGTGTTATTTTCAGAATCACGTACGGAGCACGAGGGAATGGATGTCAATCCAAGATTACCATCAAGGATATGATCAGCTTTCACTAAAAGAAGTGCAATCATGTTCTCTGCAGGATGACCCTGTTTAGCGCCTACTCATAAGCCAACATTGCTCACTTCTGTAGGAGTGTATCAGATAACAGCCACTTCTGAATTTCTTTCCAATGTCCTCTAGCAGAAGGACCACCCACAATCCCCGTTACTAGTGTGTGTGGGCATGGCGAGCAGGTCAACAAGGAGATGAGTGAGCCCGGCGTCCTACAGGCAAGGTTGGAGGGGTCGAACGGGTCAAAGGAGAAGGACAGGATGTTCTCTGCGTAGCTCTTCTTCCACAGCTTGGCCCCTGTGTCGCCGTTCCAAAGGATGATGTAGTTGGGGGGGTGGACAGCCAGCAGAAGGTCGCGTGATGCATCCTGCGCCCACAGCCACTCCATGTCTGAGGAGTTTAGAGAAAATCCCACTAAATAAACTGCTCTTTAATTCCTGCAATTAAGCTATTTCAATTCAAGTAGCCAATACTGGGAATGTAAATCACAATTATAAAAACGTCAAGAAGGACAGACAGTATGAAAATTTAACTTTAACATAATTGATGAGCCAGTTGCTACAGACTGTCTCATATCAGCCCACAATAATTTGCAGGAGCGCTATACTCTTCAGCTTTGCACAGGACAAGACACTGTCACAGTTTCATACATCCATTAACGGCAGAGGAGGCCCCCAGCTCACCCTGGATGGGCTTGGAGTGCTCCTGGATCTCACAGTGGGCCGTCCCACTAACCACATCCCACACGATGATCTTGCCGGCTGCATCCGCCGAGGCCAGCCGGAGAGAGTAGGGTGCACTCAAGCCGTGGTGGTAGTTCTCCCTAGACCATTTCACCTGTGGCAGGCAGTGCCCCCCCTTAGAAAACTTAGGCAAAGTACCGCGGATGGCATTCCCAAAGGGATACAAACTTGGCCAAACTTTATTGCTGCATCTCACACTGACAAATTCCTAATCTCTCCGGGGGAGGACAGTCATAGAAAGTAAGTACAATAAACAGCAAGCATCATAATAATGTGAGGGCTGGGAAATGAGCTTGGCAGCGCAACAGCAACAAGATTACTAATAATCAGCCAATTTCATTTACATAATATTATAACTGTACTGACTACTTTATTTTTCATAATCACCATTCAAATAAATCATCTTTTATTGTGCCGACATGTGCTCTCCTTTCACAGAAGCAAATTAGCCCGACTGGAGCTCAACTCAACTAAGAGAAAGAGAGGATAGGTAATTAAACAAAGGCCAGTAAGAAAGGGGGGAGAATCATGTAGAACGACAAGAATAACCCGCATCAGAGTCGCCATTCTCCCCCCACGCTGTCCAGTCACGGAAGGCAACACCCCCGGGAGACCATTTCTGTCTTCACAGCTGCTTCATTTTGTGTCATTTTGGTCATTATTCCCCCAAAAGGTCAAGCCCTTGATGCTGAACGGGAGGCAGAAATGAGAACCGGCGATCCCACCCCCATCTGGACAAAATGCTCCTTTGTCTGTCGCAGATTATTCAAACCGTCCGAATGGCACGCCTCCCATTATAAGACACCCCCCACCCTCTATGAGACGCACAACACTGCACACCTCGCATTAAAGCACCCACTGGCTCATTGCACTAAGCCTAGGATGACAGATAGCACCCACATGGCAACGATTCACAGACATTTTTCTTTAGCTGGTAGCTTAGCAGACATGAAACATTACCCTCATCTTGAGGTTGAAAATTATGGTTTTTAATAAAGAAAAATAATCTTCTCCATTTTTCAATAGGGCCTCACATATCCAGCGAGTCTGATTCCCACCATTGTCCAAAAACACATGGTGTTATGTGGGCTGGTGTCTCTAAATTGATTTTTCTGTCTCTTCCTGGATGTACCCTGCATCTACTAGGTTGGGCTTCAAGCTCCCTACCACCCTGTGAACTGTGAGCAGTGCTGGGTGAAGCTCGATCCAGACCAGCCATCAGAAAGCTAAGCACTGGAACTTGATACTGAACAGTCATCTGAGACAAAACAATAGAGTTTGACCTTTGTGTCTTGAATTTTATTTAGAATCAAAAGACAGCATGTGATTTAGCAAGATGAGTTGCCTTACAAGAACGAGGCAAAGTTGAGGGAGGCCTGAAGTTACCTTAACAACACTGGCTTTGTGCCTCTCCAGAACCTGAATGGTCTGGGCTGTCTTGGGGTCAATGATGAGGATGCTGGAGTGGCAGCCCTGTGCGACCAGCCCCTGCCATCCCCTGAGAGGGAAAGACAAGAATAAAGATAAAATAGACATCCAGAGAGGGGTTCAGTGAATAGGGAGAACACAAAAGATCTCAAATATAATGATTACACAGCTTTGTTTTTATTGCCCAAAATTACTGAACAATTCATACAGCTGTTAGACATCTCAATAACAGAATATATTACAATATACTGCAAAAGACACATATTGCAAATAAAGGAACCTTGAACTGGCCAAATAAAAATATTCCACACAGTAACTGGACATTCAAATGGTTGCAGAAAGCTCTCATGACAACAGTATCTAGAGATACACTGGAATTTAGACTAGTAACAGCTACAATGGGAGCAAAGCCAACACCCAAAATGTTTAAGGAAGTTCTTAAAATAAATATTTTAAGGAAGTGTAAGCTATTGTTACATATCCCTAGCAATTAAATCAATGGTATTTAATGTTTTGTTAAGATACAAAAGATGCATTTGTTTAGTGATGTGCTGTAAAACCAGTAAACCACGCTGACTTGGGTTCCCGAATGTCTGCTAAGTCTTAATGTAATAAATGAACACTTTTTATGCCATGGTCAGTGAATGAAATTGAGAATTATTTTAATCAACGTCCCCATTAACAAATTACCTCTAATATAAATTTGCATTCATATAGAATACATACAGTTTTCGCACATAAACACTGACACTGTCTAACAGCAGGCGTCAAAGTAATTTCAACATCATAGTACAGCAACTGACACATCTGTCAGGAGGATGACAACTCAACCACCCCTGCTAATCTGACCGGCAATACACAAAGCTGTCAGAAAATAACCAACATGGGTATTTCTTACAGTATGGTTAACACTGTAGGTGTTTAGATCTTCAAATGTTATTCCTCCTGTTGAATTCTGTCATTTGAAGGCTAAATGGCTACATGCTAATAGCACTACTCACCAGTCGACAGCTGTTTTGTTTTGCAGATGTAACGTGCCAGTCAAAGTCCGAGCAGCCAGCTTTATGTTCACAGTGTAAGGAATCATGACAGCTACTTAAAGGCCAGCAAAACTACATCAAATTTATAAATAAGGCTGCACTGTTTATGAGTGAGCCGGTTTATTTAACGATCACACCGAACCGGAAGTATTGATTCCGGTGAATGGTCGCACTCTAAGCTGGCGGAGGAAATATCGGCACGCCGATTTATGGTTCCGGGGACACTAAAGTTCCTAGTGTTAATGATAGAATGAGCTATCTCACTTGATGGAAAACAATAACAAAAGGAATAAATTATTAGTAAATAGTGAATTTAAAGACATTGATATTAATCATGGTGAGATATGGCTGGGATCCATTTAATTAGCTATACTGGTGAATTATCTTTGACTGACTTGTTTAAATCAATTGGACTCACAGGAGTTTTACTTTGGTTGTTTTTTTGTTTTTCTTTTTTCTTGGACAAGTTTTCCTTTGCAGGTTCAGAAAAGTTATATTTCAGTAAAATGTCTTCAAATCTGAGCTTTCTCTGGTATGCAAATCAGACATTCTTATGATGTGGAGAAAAAGACCAGGATATTTTCAAATTTTTATGTCAAGCTACAGAACACAACTTCATAAAAGGGAACAATACAGAAATACACCATAACTGGCCAGCAATGGTATATGCAGGCAGTACTAGCAATGGTATATGCAGGCAGTACTAGCAATGGTATATGCAGGCAGTACTAGCAATGGTATATGCAGGCAGTACTAG
>JAODJX010000065.1:13807733-13821493 GCA_026776945.1 Isichthys henryi | reverse complement strand
CAGAGTTTTTTTTTCTCATCCTCAGCCAGTTCATTTTCTATTTGACAGAAGCCATTCTACGAAGGAGGCTCTGCCTTGTTTAAAATATTCAGTTCTCCCGCCGTCTCCCACAACTTTAATACACTTATGTTCTGGCACAATGGAGAGATTTATCGCTCTTTTCTTCCTGGAAGGTGTACACCATACTCATCTCACACCTGGCTTTACAGAGAACCTCACTGAAGCGAATAACCCGGGCTTGCTACACACCACGTCGATTATGATCAGACTTTCCCCCATAGTGATCTCTGCCTCAGAGCATGTAAGTCAAATGTAAGTTATTCAACAGTACCATTTTTTTTTCTTTTTACTCAGTACCTTCAACACACACCACAATGAAAGACCTTGGATTTTCTTGACAGCTCACTTTGTATACTTGTCTATCCCACCAAAGTACTTCACAAGTACAAATCGTAGCATTCTTTTAAAGATTCTCTACTGGTCTTTTAGAGTATCTGCCTGGTGAAGATCCTTCTATCTTGATATATTTCCATCGCACATTTGAAATATATTCTGTCTGTTCTTGACAATCTATGTTGTTCTTAAAATTAAGTTTTAAGTACTGGTAACTACTAATTAGTGGTATCTTTTGAATTGCATATATCAGTAAGTCTTTCCTTTTAGTTTCTACATATATATCCTGAAATTAGTATAGTATAGTATAGTATAGTATTTATGCAGATATGAAGAAATGGTAAATTCTTAATCTAAGCCATGCTTTCAATATCAAGCTTAGACTACTAGCCTATGGTAAAAACAAAGTATTATGTCTGTAAAAGTGCCTTCAGTTTCAGTGCTTCAGAGTTGTAATAATAAGCGTAGCCCTGGGACCTCATCCACTAAGTGTAATTAAGGTTCAGTAATGAGGTCCAAGTAGAGAAATAATCACATGTCACCTGCTATAAAAACCAAGTTACTGTAGACAGACAGGACCCAGTATCAGCACTGTGGCTCACAGCAAGACCACGGCAGCTGGTCCACCAGCCCTTTCCCCGGTCCCCAGTCCTCAGTCCCCGGTCCCCAGTCCTCAGTCCCTGGTCCCCAGTCCTCAGTCCCCGGTCCCCAGTCCTTTCCCCATCGTGACCGCTACTCAAACTCCAAAGAAAATGCCATACTAGCTGAAAACACGGACAACCAATATCCCTCTATATCAAATCAGACCTCAGACAGAGAGACATCACGTAAGGGGCAGAGGTGGAAGGGAGCAGCTATCAAAGGGGAAATAATTACAGGAAGAGCAAAAAGCGGTTCACCTGGTGAAAGATATTAATCACCCCCCACCCTATTTAGTCATGGTTTTAAAAGTCAACTTGCAACTTCAGAGTAGCTATGGGATATAGATCTGGTATCAATTATTGCACTTCTTTCCATAAAAGTACCCTAATGTGGACGTTCGAACTCTCCTGGTATTAAATCCTGGGGTGTCGTAAAAAATCACAAGGCCTAGTACACTTAAGGCCTATAGCACACTTAAGGGCCAGCACACTAAAGGTCTAACACGCTTAAGGGGTAGCACACTTAAGGTAGTGTCAATACACTTGAAGTTTAACACACTTAAGACCTAGCCCACGTAAGACCTGGCACACTTAAGGTCTAGCACTCCCAGCTACATTTGTGTATGCATTAACAAGAGATCCTTTCTTATTCACAACTTTAATACCTACAAAAATGAGACTTTCTTGCTTAGGATACAACTTTTGGTACAAACTTCAGCAGATCTAGAGGCAGTCTTAAGGAGGAACCTTTCATTTGACTTGAGCTTTTGATTAGCTGTCGTTTGATGCTGTCAAGTGAGAAACAGTTTATATCTGCATTAATGCTCTGTAGCCAGTTATTTTTGCACAGATGAGCCTGAATGTAGGCAGGGCCTTCGCAGTAAGGAGGAGTTTAAAACTGAATGTATTAAAAAGTGATGAGCCATATCTAATTTCAGTGTTATATATGCATCACAGATGATGCGAAGCTAATTTAAAGTTCGTCTTACACTCACATAGCTCAGTGATAACTTGCATGCATAGTGGGGCAAATTTAGAGTAGACCAACTTACCAAAATATAAACTGAAAATTCAGCCCAGAGGCTAAACACTTTGTCACACTTTGTCAAAGGAAGTAAACCACCTTTTTAATATGCAGTTGGCTCTGTTTTTGTTCTCCCTGCTGTTTTTCTGGGTCACAGTGATGACAATCCATAGGCCCCGCCCTCTATTTGGGGTTTATGAGGTCTCAGAGGATGTCCATATCCTGCTTGGCATCTTTCTTTCTCTCTCTCTCTGCCAGGGCACAGCAGGTGAAAGAAAAGAAGGACTTTATCCAGCTGGTTTACTCATCAAATGGTTTATTTATTGTTTATCAGATAGGCACACAACACAACACACAATTGTGGATGCACACACATGAAATAGCTTTGATCTTACAGTTCTGCATATATGTATATATGTGGATTAAAACTTTCCAGTTATTATTATCGATGAAAAGATGGATATTGCTACCTCTCTCAAGCACTGCCGCAGGGTGAAAAGCTAGGTTGGAAGTTTTATTTACCAACACTGTTTACATTTGTTGTCTATTTTTTTAGGTCATCATTAATTTACAAAAATTTGCATACATGTACTTATGCACAAACGCATAAAGTTACTAGGGCAAGGGTGTGATTTGTTGGTGCCCCAGAGTGCCTGTGTGCAAACACATGCTTTCATGTTCACATCTGTTTAATATTCCGCACTGTCATTAGAATGTCATGAGCTGTGAGCAAAAGACTCATTGAAACTGCACTTTTTTTCTCCCTTCTCTTGCTGGGAGATCAATGTCCATATTTCTTGGTTTATAGGTCAATTCCTACAATATGAAAATTAAGAAACCGCATGCAAGCATTTGAAACTAGAACTATCCATGTGAGACAGTGAAATATTGCTTTTGAATATGAAAGAGCAAAAAAGATATTGAAAATGAGTGTATTAAATGTTTGTGACGTCCCCAAGAGTCCACTTGAAGGAAATCAGTATGCAATTCAGAAGACTGCTATGAAGTGCAGTTTGAAGATTTGAGATTTTTGTTGAGAAGGACGGTAAGGGGATGCTTCCAAAAGGCGGCCGTTTGGACCTGCAGCACTTGGAACAGTGTGATGCCACTTTTCCTCTGGGGAGGATTGCATCTTTAGGGACAAGATGTTGTTTAATCGCAGTTAATATATTAATCTTTTCGCCCATGCAAAGAATTACTATTATTTTTATTAAGATTAAATTTTGAATAATTCAATGACTTCAGAAAATTTGATTGGACACCACTCTCTCTGAAAAAATAATTTTTCATCTAAATCACTCACTTTTGTTGAGTATATAGTTCACTAATGTCAGAGTTCGCCGGTGAGCGGGTAAGCACACAAGCAGGCAGGCAGGCAGAAAGCAGGTCAGGAGGCCAAAGGTCGGGGTAAACAGGGATTTAATGGGAGGATCGGGACAAGCAGGACAGAACAGTAGTACAATCATCTACTAACGTCAATGACGGACAACAAACTGAGGCAAGACATGGACTGAAATACACGAGACTGGGCGAAAATAAGTGGACACAGCTGGGCAAGATCAGGGAAGCACACGTGGATAATCAGGGGGCGTGGCACACACGAGGATCGTACGAGCCAGGCATGACAAATAAGGGATCCCCAATGCCTATATCCCTGCAAAAATAACCGGTTTAACTACTTTCAATCATGTTTAAGCACCTTTTAATGTCCTCTCTAATGATGACTGGAGCGTCTATAAACATCAGATGGGAAAATGGTTCCTTAATGATAGAGTCAGGAAACAAAATGGAAAAAGCTCCCAGTTGAGTTAATTACTGAAGTTTAGCAGTGTGTCATGTGGAGATGAGTTGCTTACTAGTTACATACTCAACTTTTCTCATGGGGACAGTTATCATGCTGCAGATGGGCTCTGAAGTGTGTTTTGCAAAACCCATAAAATAACAGAGTGAATGTTTTCGTTTGGGCTTGTGGTTTGAAATTGTTCTCATTGCAGTACAAAATGATGTACCTGTATCTGGTACGCTAAGGTGATGCATGCTATTCAGGCTGTTTGCATTTTGCCATCTTCTAGATTGTGTGCTGAAAATGTATAAGCAACAAGACAGGAATAATCTAATTTATCTGAAAGGAATGTTTGCCTATTTATTTTACTGTTATTTTACCCTATTCCTTTCATATTAAATCAAATTGGCTACCTCAAGTCAAGATAGCCAATACTAAGCATCGTGTACATTGCCTGCGTTCAAAACAAATTCCTTCTGTATTTGTCTCACTGAGCAGTTAAAAAAATAGATATAGTCACTTTGCCATATTTTCAACGCAGTGCGAGTGATGCACCAATATCTGTTCACTTTCTCCCACCATGATGGGTGTCATGCTGGTATCCATGTCACAAGCAAAGTCAAATTCTAGACTGGTTTTCGTTGTCATGTTATACGGACCATTTTCAATGATTTCTCTAGTTAATCAGGTCTATAGCTGTTACTGCCTTCTACGTAATATTAGATAATATTAACTAAATTTAATAATGTTTGGAACTATTTACACCCCTGCGTCAGATTGTGAAAGGCTCCTGGTTAATGCTAACAGTTGCAATATTCACATAACACCATATGAACAAGGGCAGCTCCAGCTCTCAATATCTATTAATCTAGCTATTTCTACTGCATATCTATCTAATGTCTGTCTGTCTATCTGTCTAGCAGGACTGTTTGGGAAATTAGGGTCTATGTAATATGAATCATTCCATATGAATAATTTTGAGCAAAAACAAGATTTTCCATCCCCCCAACTCCAAAATCTTTGGTGCTTCTCTGTCCCACTGGGCGATTTGTACCAAACTCTCACCAAGTGAAGCTTCCCAAAATTGTCACGAGCCACTCCGGGGGACATGCTGTCGTCATTTCCTCATTTGGGGCATGTCAGTCTAATTCCCGAGGCTGCCCCACCATATGATTAAAGTCCTTTCAAGACCTATGGCCATGCCGACTGATGAGCGAGTCAAGCTGACTCCCAGCCAAGGTTAAAAATGCGTACTCTGCCCTCTGTCCTGTATGCGTGACACAAATGATCACAAAATGGCCGGTAATTGTTGAAACAGAGATCTTTTATTTACCCCATTTAAACACAGTTAAATATCCCAGATAAGATGGGTTGAGCGGCAAGTGGAGACCTACTCGTAGGTCTGGGGGTCGTGCAGCGCAAAGCCGCACTCCCTCTGGCAGCGAACCTGGCTTCCCATCAGTCTAGCCAGCGCCAGACGGCCGGCGATATACTGTGAGTTTGGGGCTCGGCCTGGGAGGCACCTCTGACACAATTATGGAGCCATAAAGCACACGGTCATCCTCCATTTGAGCCGCTGGTGGGTGAGGGGTGGGGGGGGGGGGACCCGGCATGGCAGCCATGCACTTTGTTCGTGATTAAAGGAGATGGACTCTGACAGGAGGTTCATTGTGTAAAGCTCGCAAGAGGACACAAGCTATTCCTACCAGAGCTACAATCCTACTAGTACTCCAGGATTGCATCATCTGAGCAAGCAATGCAACTTTGTGAAACCAGGGGCACCATATGTGATCACAAAATGCATAAAGCATCTTTCAGATGATGTAATCACGCATTCTGTTGGCATTCTACCTAACTGTGTGCCATCATGTAAAGGCAGACAGTCTCTAATTGGTGGCAAAAACTTCAGACTGGTACACTTGCTGTCACTGAGCATTTAATTCCTTTCTTTAACTTGTCGATTATTTTCAGGTGCCATGGTGACTTGTTGGCATTATCATGCGCGAAGCAGGATGAAGTACAAACGAAGGGGCTTCATTTAAAGCACTGAAACGGGCAGGTTTCCCAGGTAACTCTGGGATGCTTCTCTAAGTATAATGTTCAGGAGCTCAGTACTTGTTCTGATGACATTTCCTGGGGAACAACTTAATGTAAATTAAATTATATACCATAACAAAAACAAATGCAATTCAAAGAAATGTATTTTGGTAGGTCAATCACATAGCGAGGAGTGAAAATAATTGCATCATAATGTGAGATGGAATGCTTGGTCCCTAAAACATCGAGTGAGGTGGGGGCAGGACTCACGTCGCCGGGTAACTGCTTTTGCAACTCAGAGCAAATTATTATCTGCGGAATGAAAAATATTAAATTACCACAGCGTTCAATTTTCGCCTTAGCAATTTGTGCCAAGGAGTACGCTCAGGGTTCATGGAACACCAGTGAAGAAAGATCTGAAGGAACTCTGGTGAGGAACTCGTCTTTGTAAGGTCTTGTATCAGAGAACATACCCTGAGTGATAATAGACCATGAGAAGACAATGCTCGATGGAATATGGAACATCATTGAATGCTCTTCGCCTTTGTATTCATATTGCCCTGGATTATATCTGTGTTTCCACTTAGATCATGGTAGCTTACTACTTGTTATGTGTATCAACAACAGCAGTTTCAGCATTGATTTACAGTATGTGAAGTTCACTGGCAAGAGAAAGCAGTCACATGCACATGTAACTTCAGATCTCAGGACACAGTTCAATAGCTCTATACTACAATAAGAACAATACAGGAACAAAGTCAAGTACTGTGGGAACTAAAACAACAGTGTTGGATCGCTGTGTATGGAATATGTATTTGAATCATTTTTAAAGCTTGGTTTTGGATGTCATGGCTTACACGATGGTCACATATATATAGTTTCAGGTGTGAATTTATTACAATGAGAAACTGCATAATCCGTTTTGACTAAAGCAACTGAAAATCATGCCAAATGATGACAATTGTACAAGACAATTTGCATACCTGTACAAAAACATTCGCAATTTGAGCAAAACTATGAGAAATTATGTCCTGCTCTGGAAAAGTGACATCATGGTATTGTGATTACATCAGTTCTCTTGCATATGTTAGGGGAAAAAAAATTGTAACAAAAAGGGTTTTCTTGATGTGCGTTTGAATGTGTGACTGTAAGAATGGGATTTGAAGCATGTTTGTTTAAATGTTATGTTTTACTGCACATGCATTTGGGAATAATTTTAGCAGCACTCAATGGGGGCAAAGCCTTTTAACAGCAGTCATGCTTTCTGTGACCTGCAAAATAAAATTTGAAATTTTTGTTTTTTTTTAACAGTTAAAAGGAAGACTGGAATGTTTACTTCAATTGAATTTATTCTCCAGGGACAAACTGATTTAACTTTAATTATTTTAATACACCCAATGTCATGATTACAGTGTTGATATTGATGTGTTGGTTTTAAATGAATATGCCTTTAATAACAGAACCCATAATAAGCTCTCAACAAAAAAATAATTTGTAATGACAGGGGCAATATAAACGGAGCAATCTGGGGAGAAAAAAATCTCTGAGCTGAGATCTTAATTGCTTTGTTTAAATGTATTGGATTATCACATAATGGATATTCACCTCACCTTCTTACACATTTCTGTTTTTTTCCATTTTTTGTTTATATCTTCTGGGTTGGTGCTTGAATTCCAATCCACTCTTTTTATGTGTGTTTTGTGTTTGCTTCTCCTCTTGCATACATTTCCTCTGACTGTTCTGGGTTCTGGACTGGCATCCCATCCTAGGTGTTTCCCCGCCTCGTGCCCTGTGACGGACTGGCATCCCATCCTGGGTGTTTCCCCGCCTCGTGCTCTGTGACGGACTGGCATCCCATCCTGGGTGTTTCCCCGCCTCGTGCCCTGTGACGGACTGGCATCCTATCCTGGGTGTTTCCCCGCCTCGTGCCCTTTGATGGACTGGCATCCCATCCTGGGTGTTTCCCCGCCTCGTGCCCTATGCTGTCTGTAATTGGCTCCAGGTTCCCAGTGACCCAATTCCAGATAAGCAGTAGGAAGGTGTATGACCAAAATAACATTATACATCATGGTGCCACACTAAAGTTCATTTTTTTCTTCCTCTCAAACATGGAACCATCGTGGTTTAGGGGGCTAAGCCTGTGTGCCTGTAATCACAATGTTGCTGGTTCAAACTCAGCCTCTGTACACTTGTGGGTCCTTGCGCAAGGCCCTTCTCTCCCAGCTCCCTGGGTGCCTCAATGGGTGGCTGCCCTTCACGGACCGCTAACTCTACAAAAATAATGTTGAGGGAGGTGTAAAGACAATTTCCCTGATGGGGATCAGTAAAGTATCGATTCTTATATTCTCCTAATGATACTTGAAAAACATGCTTTGATGATACTATTCTAGCTTTTAATTAAAATTAGACACTCAACCATAATGTCTTTTGTTAGCAGCATATCGAAAGGTGTAAGTGACACGTGCCCCAATCCAGGGAAAATCCAAGACTTAGAAGGACTCCTCTCTGTAACTCACCGACTAGTTTGGCCCACAGTAATTGGGATTTGAGCTCATCTCAGCCCAGCGAGACACTTGCCCTGGTCCGGCAAAAGGAAACCTGATCTGCATCTAAATATGTTCAAGATCGAGTCTGGCGAAATGTGTCGGTGTGGCCAGGCATCACAGACTCGGGGTGTCGAGTCACACTCTGGAAAGTTCCATCGCTTGAGATCACATGATGTCCTTTCATTCTCCTCCAGCTGTACAGTATGTGACCTGCCAAGGCTTGATAGAAATTTCCATGGTAGGTTGATGCCTGTCAGGAACTGATGGACGACCTCTGAGATTCAAAGTGGATTAATCCATATGATAAAATTCCTGAGCTGCTCGCCACAATGGTATTAAATCTGTATTCATACGGTTCGTATCGCAGGTGTTGGGGAAGGAAGCCCCACTTTGTCAACACTGTAGCCTTTTAGACGGCTGTGTCACCCTTTATCGACTTGCCAGGGAGTGTCCTTTGAGGATCTTCTGGGGCTGCAGAGCACTGGAGAGATCGCCCCTGCATTATTCATACCTGAAGAATCCACCACCAAACGTTCACCACACCTTGACGATTGACGAAGTTCACTTGAAAGGATTTGATTAATTCTTCAAGATGTAGATTTTAATCAGACAGCCTTTGTGGAGATATTCTCTGCTTTGACCACCTTTCTCTTCACCTCCTCACTCCTTTCCCTGATCCGTTCTTCCTGTGCACCTCGGTTGTTGCCAGGGCAGGAAAAACACATAATATCGATTCTGCTTGAGAGCAGGCATTAAAGCAAGCAGTCAGCTCATTAACAGTGTATTAATGAAACCAATAAGATAAGAAGCTTCTCAGAGGGGTAAGACAGAATGAGGAATGTCTCTAGTTTATCTGGCCACTCAGTTACATTCTGTGTCTCTTTGCCTGCACAAAATGCAGAGATTCATGTGAGCTCAACATTTTTGTTCCATGACAGTTTTAGCTGTTTCTTCAAAAACGAAGATTCATGCAGTATTAGTCATTATGGTAAAAATCTGGTAAAAATAAGTCAGAGGAAATATCACCCACAGCATTGTACCAGTATGACATAACACATAGACGTTTATAATTGATGGAGACCAATATATTTGGAATTACATGTTAACCCTAATGACCTACTTCTCACAGACGGCATAAAAATCCAGATGCTTTTAAAAAATCATTATTAAATCCAACCTTACTGTAGATTTGCGCAACACAGTTTTGCTCTTTAACACACATTGCTATCCAAATCATATTACTTACTTAACAATAGATGCTCTAAGCAAAAAAAAAAAAAAGTCGGCAGATAGGATTAGATTATATTAATAATGAACAAAACTCAAAGGATAATTAATCCTTTGGGTTATTCCTGTGACGTAAACTCATCCATATAATTCAGGCGTAATACATTTCAAAGTTGTGGTTAAACCATACCACGAACCTGAGCTCCCCCCCTCCCAAAACAGTAATAGTTTCGTAATACCACCTTTGTTCTCAGTAATTACTGGTTTAATTGGCAGGTGACTCTAATTCTCAAAGGGTCTAGCAACGTTTTGTGCTTTTAGAGATAAGGCTTTGCATCCCAGCTGGGCGGAATCATCAAACGCTGTCAATCACCAGGTTAACCTGCTTTTATTGGTTAGTTTAATGGCTTTAATTTCAATTAAATGGGGCATTTATTGACAGCAGCTGATTGTGTCATTAGTTTCCATTGGATTAAAACCAATCTCACATTAGAACTTTATCTAATGCTGTCAAAAATTCAAGTGCTTTGATGTTGGGGCAAAATTTAAAAAAAATGGTGGATGCAGAACTTTACCTAACATGAGCTAATGGAAAGTTGATAACTGCATCACGCTAGCAGTCCGTTTGCTATGGATAGAAGGATAAGTAGTTGTTTGATGACAAGTAAAGTGCACAGAAGCCACTGCTAACATTAGCTGTATTGCTAAAAGTAAACAATTATGTATCATCCACCACTGAAAGCGTCGTCTTTGCTGCCATGTTGAAAGGTTGAAGATCATCCCAACTGGGAACTTATTATCAAAATTTCCCACTCGAAAATATGAAAATGAAGGGCATTCATGTGCAGTTCGTAAGTCGGTAACTCGTATTTACCATAATTCCATGTGAAGGCTATATATGATTTTGGGGTTGAGGGTGTGGCTTTTCAGTTTGTATGTTATGCGAGCTGATAAAGAATTCTAATGTCTTATTAAATTGCTCAGTTAGTGCAGTTAGGTATTTTTCATACAGCAGCATGCTTACAAAGACCCCCAGGTTAACAGGAAAACAGGTGGGTGTCTTGGGCATATGGTCAGTAGTTCCAACTGGCGTGGCGGTTTAAGTCAGACCACCTCTGGTGCAGACCGTCAAATTGTCTGCCTCCTTCCAAACAGCTGCCACCAATTCCGTGGCTTTGTTGAGGCTTATTCATCTAGCTCAGTGTTTCTCAGCCCAGTCCTCGTCCAGACAGTCCATATTTTTGCTTCCTCTCAGGTCCCAGCCTGATAGTCCACATTTTATCTCCCTTGCAGCTGCCTGCTTGGATGGAGCAAAAACATGGAATGTTTGAAGCCCCCAGAGGCCGGACTGAGAAGCACCGATTTAGCTCATTCCCACACACGTGTCTCCTATGTTCTGTTGTATCTGTTCTGTTTGGACAGTGTGATTATAAGATGTACAAAACTGTCATGGCTGATGTGTGACGGCTGAAAGAGGAGCTGCGTGTCAATGCATAATGTGATGTGAAGTCTGCTGTTTTCCTGCTTTATACACCAACTACCAACTTGGAGCCCGTCTACACAGACTAAACATTTTCTAAAGCTTTTATATTTTATTTTTTTTTCTCTTGTTCTGCCATGTTTCTCCAAGCATTGCTTCAAACAAATCACATAAGCATTTGAAAAACGTTCATGTTTAATTCCTGTTCATGTATAAGGCTTTTACTGGTAAGAAGATCATGTAGTTTTTGTGGAGTTCTGCATCTGTTACAGGACCAATAAAGGTCCTCTGTGTGACTGATCCCTAATAGCATAAGGAGTTATTTGCTGGTGAAGAGGGCATACAGTACAATTTAAAGGGCCATGGAGGGTGGTTGCATTCAGAAAGGTTTGCAGGACTCTGGAGAAGGACTATAATTTATTCATAACACATCTTTCAAATTTGGCACTTTATTAAAAAAACATTTGAAAGCTCTCAGGAAGATGTGTTTGGAAGGTGTAATAGTACAAGTATTAGAATAATTGGTTGATCCTTCTCACGTTACCCTGCTAGGATTTAAGAGGTGCTGTAGGGGTCTCTCTCATACCCTTTGTATAGCTATTGCATAGAGCAGAGTAAAGATTGTACTTCTTGAATGTATGCCTCTGGGTTTATCAAGAATAACAGTACTTACTAAAAGGAGCATGGATGGGGGAATTGGGCACTTATTGTGCTCTGAAATAGTGGCAGTTAGAGGAGCTGAGAATCTGTGAATACATTTTTAAAAGCCAGCAGATATGCGACCTGTAGCAGATGATGGGATATAAAAATCACATGTGGTGACGTGATTGTTATGGCTTTTATTGGTCACACGATCTGGTCCCCGTGTGTCGTTAGATTTTTATAGACATTGGCTGAGCGCTGTTGCCTTTGTTTACAGGTAACCTTGCTCATTCTGCAGTCCTCTGGAAAGCTCAAGGATAGAGACCGTGGAACGTCTGCCCTCTTTCACCCTCCAGAACTCGTGCTGCTTTAGAGTAGGGGGTTCCCAACCCCCAGTCCCTTTCCAGACCATAGCCAGTATCCCACTGGGCCACGCAATGTTGAGGATGGAGTTGCCACCCGCCATGTATATTAGGGGATCGCCCCATATTGAAAAATAAAATGGTGTGTCCTGTATTAATCCGTAAAAATTTGCAATTTGCCCCGTATTTCTGTACATATTGTGTACCTGGCCCCAACCCTTACGAATTTTATCATCTGTATTTCAAAAGTTTGGGAACCCCAATTTAGAGAATGGCCAACAGGGGGTGTAGTGGCTAAGAAATCGACAGATATGATGCGGTCTGTGGTGTAAATACCAAGAGTGGCACGGTACTTAACATAAATGTCATGCCCCGCTGTCCGCTCCTTCTGAGTCTCACGCCCCCTCATCTACCCCGTGTGGATTCTCCGCGTTTACCAGCTGTTTCCTGTTATAGTCATTAGTCCTGTGTATATAAGTCTGTGTTAGATATGTTTTCCTGAGTCCGGTCATTGATGTCTAACGTCCGTCTTGTGAGGATCCTTGGTGTTTTCCTAATAAATCCCTCGTTCCCCGCTTCCTCGTCTCCCTGCTCCAGCTTCCTCAACTTGCTGTGACAATAAAGCACCCAGCCAACTAAATGGGTGACATTGTTGTTACGTTTGGATAGAAATAGTGAATATGAAAAGGCAGATAATGTTTTGGGGAGTGACTCCAGTTCGTCTTCCTGTCCTCTCTTCCCTCCTTTGTTTTGGTCCTCGCCTGCCTCTATCTCCTCTTGTCTTGCTCCCTACTCTCTGCAGGCTTTGGCAAATTGGAGAAATGAGAGTCCCTCACTTATCGACCCATGAAAATGGAATTGATGGATGTGTCTGGAATGACAGCGAGGGTGCCCTCTGAATGAGGATGTGCCCAAGTGACCGAGCCTGCACTATACCTTGCCTTTGAGCGCCTTGTCCCCTGATCTCCCCATCTTGCCTTTACAGTAGCTACTGCAGACTGCATCTCTATGGCTGTAATGCGCCTCCTGTGGCCTATAGTGAAGTAGCATCAATGCCTCAAATGATAACAGGGTAGCTTGAGATTAAGCAAGGAATCCAGATGCATTTCATAAATGAAGATCCTTTGCCTTGGCTATCGATGTGAAAGAGAGAAAAATGTACCGATAAATCAATATAAAAATCCTGGTTAAATATTCCAGAGTATTTCCAAACTTTCAGTTTGAATAGAAAAAAAATATTGTTTATTTTTCTACTTAATTTTAAATGATCAATTTCTGTTCCCCGCACTGATTAAGTATTATTTTGGGGGATGAATCAGCTATTATATAATTATAAGTGTATGAGCTATAGTTATAGCTATCAGCAATAGCATCGTGCCTGCAGCTTTCACGATATGCTCTTTTTAATTACTCGCTTCTGCAGAGGCTTTGTCGCTGCCCTGCATTTTTAAATCTATGCCTTCAGTCTGTTAAATGAAATGGCAGAAATGCCATCTCACCGACGCAGCACAGTCCGGCGTTTAACCGTGTACAGAGTCGGATCGCTCTGTCACGGCCCAGCATGAGGGCTGATGGGTAATCACTCATTCACGCTGCAGCGATTTCCACGTCTCCAAGTGTCCTTG
>JAODJX010000065.1:13772459-13783907 GCA_026776945.1 Isichthys henryi | reverse complement strand
GAACCACCCTTTGTATCTCACTCAGCAGAGAGTGTGGTTACCCTTGCGCAAGTAAAACAAGAGTGTATGTCTCACATTTTTGATGTGTGCAGCAGTTAGGGTGAAAGCTTTGGCGCTTTCCCTGACGTAAGTTGGAGTGCAAAGCTTTGGTGCTTTCTCCAACAAGGATGGTAACCCATCCTGGGTTGTCCCCTGCCTTTCCCTTAGCTACCCCGTAATCCAGAATCGGACAAAGCTGTGTAGAAGAATGAATGAATGTACGATTCTACAGTACAATAGGCATGAAGTTCCTTTGGGCACTGACTTCAGCACAAAGCATTCATGTCAATTTAACGAAAACTTAACTTCTCTTATCAGACCATGAAATGCTTCTATAGTGATAAAACCAATACTTTACAGTCTTTTTGATGCACTCAGAAAAGGCTTCAGGAAGGCTTTTCATGAAGGCCATTTTCAATCAAAGTCGAATGGTGACGTTACAGACTCCAGACCACAAAATGTTGGATTGTTCAAGCAGCAAAAGTCATTCAAAAGTAAAAGTCAAGGGTACCAGAAAACTCCAAAACAATCTCTCTGTGCATGTAGATCCCAGATGAACTCGTGCAGTAGTCATTTGCTCAACAATAGAACATTTCCAACATATATAGAATCTTGCCCCCTGATATCTGAAGACTTCAGTGACCCTGTTTCAATCTGCAGTCCTTAGCCAGCTCAGAACCTCCCATCCTGAAATGGACTCTAAATCTGCACAACCTTCATTCTTTGTACAATGAATCGGCGTTATAATCTTACACAATTTTGTTTCCTTTAATTTAAACCTTTTTATCTTTTATTTGTCTATTTAGAGGATGGCTATACATACATCTTTACATATACTTTAAATACCTATGAATTCTATTAAAATTAATCTATCTTTCTAGTGAACGCAGCCTTTGAAAGAAATCACCATGAGCTGACTTTTTATTTTTCGATTTTATGCAAGCCCACGTGTCGATGCCAAGCTGACAGTGTGAAAGTTTTCTGGAACCCCCAGCGGCATCATTATCTAGACCCATCTTTGCTTTTAATTTCTATCTATTTTTATTTCTATTTTGGTACCAGAAACACCATAACCGAGTGTTATAAGCAGTGTCTTCCCCCCTTTTGCAAAAAGTGCTGTTCTCTCTGCTGCACTGCAGAGTCTTCGCTGTAGGAGGAGAATGCGTACATCCCCCCTTCGGGACTTACAGGCTGGAATGTTGGGAACAGCGGGGTATCTCCCCTCGGCAAGCTGGAAAACAGACCCAGGAGCTGCTGGGATGCAGCCCAGAGATTCTGGAGTGATGCGATATTCAACATGAATTATATGTTAATTTCACTATGGCTACCAGTGTGCACAGCTTTCTTTTTTAACACTTTTCAACAACATCTACCTATAAAACAGGTCATGACGCCTCTATCTTCCATTACTGGCTATAAATAACAGCTGAGTGTGCCTCTTCGTTATCTTATAACACGCCAGATAAAGAATTCCGGTTCAGTCGGGAAATGGCAGCGCCTGCTTGCACTTGTTGTGTTCCTTTACGTTTGTTTTGTTCTCTCCTGGTCTCTCTATCTCCATGCGGAATGTATAACAAGGGCCACGTATCAGCTTTTATTTTTAGTTTTGTTAGACCGCTGTACCTCCTCTACACTCACCAGCTATTTGTGTCCCCTCTTCTGCTCCTCATCTCTAACCCCACCGTATCCTTACAGTTTTCTCACTCCTGCAGGTCTACTGGCCACAAATGGAAACTTTTAGGCCCCCGCATCAGAGTCGATGGCACCCCACACTAAAGGGTGATTGAGAGACTTGTCCCGGCTGATTCCTTGCTTTCACTCATAGGAATAAAGACAATTTGTTCCAGCAGTAAGGGCATTAGGTCACAAGCCATTGCTGTCACCGTCTGTAAGTAATAAAGGTTCTTATTAAGAATCTCAACAGAGTGCACAGTATTAGTCAAATAATGTCTCAGATAATGACCCTGTACACACCTTAAAGTTATGTAAGTACAGTATTACCTTATGAAAAAGGCATATGACAGAGTGTCATGACAGATGACCTGCCCCCCACAATCCCCCTATCTAATTCCTACCGAGCTGCTTTGGGATGATTTGGATTGAAGAGTAAGAGCAAGGTGGCCAACTCATGCCCAGAACTTGTGGAAACTCCATCAGGACTGTTGGAGAAGCATCCAGGTGGTCACATCTGGAAGCTGGTTGAAAGAATGCCAGGAGTATGCGATGCTGTCATTGAGGCAAAGGGGGCTCTTTTGAAGACTCTGGAATGTGAGATCATTTTGAGATGTTGAACACTTCTCTTGGTCGTTGCAATATTTGATATGTATTACTTCTTTGTCTTGAGGCCTGTAAGGTGAATAGTGTGAATGTTATAAGAGCATTAAAAGCAGATCTGCCCAGACTTTTGACTGGTACTCAATGTGCGTGTATGGGAATATACACACTCAGACTGAGCAATGCAGTGACCGAACTGTGACCTCACGCCTCCAGGATGTGAATTCTCATTCTGCCTCCCCAGTGAGTGTAGAGATTGTCATTGCTTCCCCGAAGACAGCACCCAAATCCGTCGTGTTTTACAGCAATGTTCTTAAAAGCAGCAGCATACATCGCCAGCATCACACCGGACAAAATGAAGAGACTCCTTATTTTAATCATTCTAACCCATACAGTCATTTTGATTTCAGATGCTGTTTGGAGATCAGATTTGATGTACGGTAGAAAAGCAGAAAGAGGGGACTTTCAGCACCAGACATCTGCGCATGTGCAGTGTCTCCAGCTTTGTTCTGCCTGCTAAATCTCGGAGTCTGTAGGCAGTAGTCACACCTGTCGCCCTGCTGATGGACCTAATGAAGAGTAATGCGGTTGGCCTGAAGTAGCCTTCATCAGACTATGATCTCCTGGCTGTCCCCTGGTGCAAGGTCTCTGCCCCCCTGCACACCCCAAAGCACCGACCCACCCACCCTGACAACGCTGCGCTTACATAACATCAAAACCGAGAAGCATGCACACCCCACCTATATGACTGCGGTTCACATCACTGGGTATACCGAACAAGGTGCTCTTGAGCGCCACCCACAGGGTAAACAATATTAGTGGGCTGTATATAAACAATTCGGAAGTGACTGAGCTTCCCACCTTCGTGTGTCAGCTGTTGGGTGGATGTTCTTTTTGGTCAGCATGCGTGTTTTCAGATTAGTTTGAACTGAGTTTAATCGCTTGTACTATGTGTCTTATTTAGCACTGCATGCATTTTTCTCTGCAATTTACATACCTTGCTGCTATATGCACAAGAATTTCCCTCTGGGCCCAATAAAATCCATTTTATCATACTGCGTGCATGTGGATTAGGTCCATATTACTGTACATTGCGGGGACCTGATGTTCCCACCAATAAAACCTGTTTTTTTTTTTTGACGTTGTGGGGACCATTTTTCAGGTCCCCACAAAGATCTGTGAATGCGATCAAAAAAGTACATTGCGGGGACCCGATGTTCCCACCAATAAAACCTGTTTTTTTTTTTTTTGACGTTGTGGGGACCATTTTTCAGGTCCCCACAAAGACCTGTGAATGCGATCAAAAAAGTACATTGCGGGGACCTGATGTTCCCACCAATAAAACCTGTTTTTTTTTTTTTTTTGACGTTGTGGGGACCATTTTTCAGGTCCCCACAAAGATCTGTGAACGCGATCAAAAAAGTAAAAATGCCAAAAGTCTTGTATTTTGTTTGGTTACATATGGTTAAGGTTAGGGCTGGGTTGGGGTTAAGGGTGATTGGAAGATCCCCATTTAGATAGGTACACTGTGTGTGTGTGTGTGTGTGTGTGTGTGTGTGTACAAAGTCAAAAGCAAAACACAAGCTAGGCATATCATCATATTTATTTCAAAGGCACTACACCATGGTGCAGCTTTATTAATGAATAACACCACTACAAATACCCTCACTGTGAACAGGGAGAAACACATGTGTCGGTCTAATCCGTTCAGTCCCACCTCGAGCCAGGAACAGACAGACTCCTGCTGCAGTGCTCCGCTCGCTCTGCACAGATCAACAGCCGCCGCGAACGCAGACTCACACTCACTGCAGAAGTATCCTGGTGCTCAGTGCCTGCACACCATATGCTGTATATTTTTTTTCAGCCTCTGCCGGAGAGATGCGTCATCTCTGGTAGTCCTAATGACGGGAGTTAGGAGGGCAGAGATGGGGGACAATGGGCCGACCCAGCAGGCTCTGGGGTTCTTGTCAGAGGAGTCGTGCTCCGCTGTCACGTTGGCTGACCGGTTAACCGAGAATTTCAGAAGGATGACGTCTAATGGAGAGCTCATTAGCATAAATAAAATATATATATATATATAATTACCAAATGGCTCCTGGAACGCAGCTAAAAAGCTTTTCATTTAACAACATAATTGTCTTTTCTTAAGTACTCGAATTACTTTGTCTATGTTTGCTACATATAAGACATTTTCAGTATTTTAAATGTATCTTTACCACAAATGATAGATTTTGCACATCAATCAATCAGCCCACAGTACAGTTCAGTAAATGCATTCTTTACCACCTCATGTTCCAGGTCATGCACTATACAGACACTGTTGCATTTGATCGCTATATGTACATAAATAAGCATCACTGCACAAATCCAGGTTCTCTGAAGGCCAAACATGCTTTTTCAATGCATTTTCAATAGTCTCTTTTCACATATGGAACTGGCATGCCATGGTAGATAACACTAAAATGGTAAAGGAAGTATCCAACATTGGTTTCAACTTAATTTTTTTTTTTGTCTGTTTCTTTTCAAAAATATAGGCTGGAAATAGACTCCCATCGATGAGAGAAATGTGAGGCGTGAGGACAGAATCCCAAAGTCTTGAGATGCTTAATATCGTCACCGCAATGATCTGCCCCACGTGACGGTGTGTCCTGAAAGGGCGTCAAAACTCCCCATACATACATCTGGTGCCGTAAACGAAAGGGAACGATGGGGCTTCATACTGTTTGCTGCAGTCATGACTGCTCACTGAGTGACAGCAACAGCAACACTAAAACGCTAAAGGAACACTGAGTATGTTTCGCTCCTACACTCAGATTTCTCAGATAGCTCAGTCCCATGTTAATAGCACCTACAGAATGTCATGATACTAACTGTGCCATGGAAAGCTCTTCCTTTTCATCTCATTCCTTTGTTTTGATTCCATTGTCAGTTTTTCAGGTACATTCCACTCCAATGTACACATAGCTTTACACAATCTCTCAGGAATCCCTTCAGGTATGGGAAAACTGGCCAATTCATGGTCACCCCATCTGGAGAGTCAAAGGCTGGACGACCCAAGCGTCGATGTTCATCTTTGCATGACGAAAAGTCATTTCCCTTCCCCATACTAAGCAAACAATGAAGAGATTATGGGACAATGTCATGGGAGACCATGAATCATGCGATGCGTAGGCAAGTCACCAAACTCCCACCCACATGCGTGCACTTCTGTTCACAGATTCTGACGATGTTATCCTCCACAGACCTGGGTGATGCCTTAGGTTTCCTGCAAGTAAACAGAAGGATTTGCCGAGGACTCCCCTCCCAGGGAGGTGAAGGCACCGTATTGCTGGCAGTGGGAGGGAGTGGTCAGCGAACGACCAGGTCAACGATAACCACAATCGCGCTTTAGTGTCTTTGTTATGCTAAGCCAAGGCCTGTGATCTTCTGGGCACAATGATATTTTTTAAAATTACTAATACATTCTGGTGGTAGATAATTTACTAATCACAAGATCAGGGCCATTTTAGGGTGACTTGGGGCATATATAAACTCATTAAGTAATCATCTTTGGTTTTTACATGTAAGGAATTTGACCAGAAGCATATTGTTCATGACTACTTGAAGATACGATGCATTTATATTTAAAAATGACATTTAATAAGGATATTCTATTGGATCTTATAATCAGAACTCATTAGTATTTTTGATGGGGGGGGGGGGGGGCAGGATTGTGACAGTCACAGGAGGAAAAAGGGAGACCCAGGCTGGTTTCAACTGACCAGTTGAGTATAAAGAGTCACAGTCACAGAGTACTCAACTGGGTGGCTGAAACAGGATCTTGGTCTGGATTTTCACTTTCTGGGCCTGAACTATCCACTTCTGGAACCAGGATACTGTAAACTCACTTGGGAACTTTAGAAGCTTTTCTGTCCCCAAATATAAAGCACATTTTCCTCCCAGTCTCATATCATGTGTTTCTCTTTGCCATCACCATGTCTTCATTAATGTCTATGTTTGGGTCTAATTCCCTTCCTGCAATTCATGCTAAGAATTAATGTCATTATAAAAGGCTCAGCTCAAATTGTTTTCCCAACTCATATGGCAATTCTTTTCAGTCACAGCTCGTCGATCTCTAATCTAAATTTAGACTTAACATCAGTGCGTACTGAGACAAATTGCTTGTAGCTAATGACATGGAAACATAAAGGAAGGGGTCTCTTTCATATTGCTGGGCAGAATTACTCAGAAGAGACTGATTAGATTTGTATTTATGTCTGTGTTGCTATGGACAACCTCTGCCTTTTCAAAGAAAACAGTGAAGAATGATTTTACTTTCATCTAAGCTTTCAATGTCTATCAGAGATTAGTTACAGAATCCATCTGTAGTACTCTGTATCAAACGTCAAAAATCAGTTTTCCCGAGCCACAGAAATTCTGGACTATATCCCATATACCTCTAGATTAATAGTAGCATGAATGATGCATGATCTGCATCTTAGTAACTAGTAATTAATTTTCTACTGATTGGGGGGGGGGGTGTGGAGATGAGCCCAGAGGGCAGACGCTAGCCGATAAATACCGCACTGGCCCTGTAAAATCAAGGTGGTCCTTGGCTCCTACTGTAAAAGTCCTGTTTTACAATTTGGCCTTTCGAAGTCACACTAAAAGTGTTAGCTAAAAAAACATTACAGGGCTCTCACGTGTCACGCATTGACCGTAAGACACACACATTTCAATTAATTCACGCGCTCACACGCCACACCTTGTATTTCTCACGCTGAGATGTAAAGGATAACACCCACCAAGGTGTCCCGTTATACAGAATTAGTGAACGATACGCAAGAATACAGAGTTGAGTTTTCCACCGAGTTCATGACTGTCTCGAGTTACACAGAGTTAGTAGCTACCAGCCAATCAGAAAATAGTATTTCTTGTTTCTGGGTAAATCCCAAAATAAGCAACATGTAATCCTGCTGTGAGCACATTATTACATGGATGCGTGCACAGATGGAGTGCAGGAAAGGTAGAAATGGCAGAGCAGGATCCGATGAATGCGGTAGGCAGGGCTCTCAAGCCTCACGCCCTGAGCGTGAGACACACGTTTCGCCCCTAATGTAATCTCACTCCAAAGTTTTGATGGACCTCGAGAGCCTTGCATTAGCTAATGCTAACGAAGAGGCTGTTACGAGCGCGCCAGTCGCTTTCTGGGGAGGCTGCAGTTGTAGCTTTTCATTCTTCTTGCTCCCCACCCTGATCCCGCTCTCTCTGGCACATCTTCTCCACAGTGTGTGCACAGGGTCAGTCAAGTACAACAAGATCATCGAACAAGAGACAATAACATAAGGAGGGTTAGGACAGAAGGGGGGGGGGGGGGGGTACAGGAGTCAAGTCCACTGGAATGTTTAAGTGCTTGTAGTCCTTATGGCAGGGAGTTTGTGTTGACGGGGGCCTGGGCTGGCGGTCGCTATTAGTCATACGGGCCCCTCCGTGAGGCCCTCCAAGGGCAGGCTGGTGGCGTTGTCGGTGGGTGATGCCTCCTCCTGTTGGATGCCAGACTGGGCGGCCAGGCTGGCATAAGGCAGGTGGCAGTCTATGTGCAGGAAAGGGGGGTAGTGCTGCCGGTAGCAGATGTAGGCGAAAGCGAGGCCAATGACTCCGCCCACAAAGGCGTCTGCCAATTACAGGAAAAAGTGAATTAATGGGCGTCATTCACTTATTCAAGGAGGTCTTTTGTGTTCCTAAAAGCGCCGCAAAATTTTACCTATTTATAACAGCTAGAGGTTAACAACAAGCGTTGCGAACCAGGCTCAATGTTACTATTAAAGGGCAATCTCAGGCAATTACAATTAAGCATTATGTTTAATAAATCAGTTTTGTTCCTACAGCTTAATACTTAATGTGTCTATAAATGCCTGAATGAAAATTGTTAAACCACCTAATAATAATAGATGGTATCCAAGTGCACCAGAAGAAAGCTTTTACTTACCTGTCAACCATGCACATTCACTAATTGCAGGGCTTATCTTTGGTGTTAAAACCCTGTCAAGTCATCATCCTAATTTAAATTATAAGATTTAAAGATTTAAAGCTTCAGTTCGGGTCAAATGAGTATGGTATGAGTTGTCCTTAATGTGTATCATCCATCAGTGGATTGGAAGGATCACCCAAAATACTGCACTGCATTGTGGTCCGATGAAGGTCTGATGCTTTGTAATGGCACAGAGATCAGGGCCTGAGGGAGTCAATGCAGCCCACAAAGGGCCTGATTTAATGAGACAGCTTGTTTGCGCCTTGTCATTTTAGGACTGCTGGTGCTGAATAGTGTTGGCACCACTAATGTGACTTCATATGATTTCACTGATAGGGATAAGCAGATATTAGCAGATAAAATACCGTCTTGCATCACTGGACCAAAATGAAGCAATTTGGATAATGGCAATGTCCTCCTGGCAGGCCAATAACCCATCCGCACGGTCAGGGCCATAGTTAAAGTCTGGGAACTGAGAAATGCATCGGGGATCCCGACTGGGCCACTTTGCAACACGTTCAGTGTAAGGACTGTGAACGGTATCTACAGAGCTACTCAAATAACTTATATGCCAGAAGCATTTAAAACCGCATGTGTTTAATGTACAGTGATCCCCCGCTATATCGCGGATTTTTCCCCGACGCATCACAGCTCGTACCTTGCTTGTGGTCCGATTGTTGTGAGTAAATTTTTTGTGAACCCATACTGAGCTTAAAATGTTTTTATTTTTACATGTTCCATTATGTATACAGAGAGAGAGAGAGAGAGAGAGAGAGAGAGAGAGATGTCTATATATATATATAATACATACATTATTATTATTATTATTATTATTATTATGTTGCTCAGATCCTTAGCCCAACATCCACATATCATATTTGTTTACAAAGTGTGTTTTAATAAGTTTACATGTGTTTAAAATGCATGGGAGGGGTATATCAAGGCCTAAACTATTTTAAAAATGCTTATTTATATGGTCTTTTTGTATCGTTAATTTTCACGTATCGCTGATGGGTCTGGAATGTAACTTCTGCGATAGGTAGGGTCTCACTGTATTTCCAATTTTGACTTCACAGATATCCACCCTGGCTTACATGGCCCTCGCCATTCCAGGGGAAGTGACTTCCTTTTTCTTCCAACCCGAGGTAGCGGAGGTCTTGTCACTCCCAAGATCATGGCAGTGGTGGCATAGTGAGAATATTTCATTACACAATGATCATGCTTCACCAGGCAGGTTAATGTATGAGCTCCCGGCCAGTGTTTACTGACAGACTGAACAGTCCTCTTCAGGCTTAACTGGTGCAGTCAGTCTCAGCTGTTTGATTACTTATTTTTAGCATTTCAGGGTTAGAAGGGAGCATCTTACTGGGAGAATTACTGCTTTAATATTTCTTTTTCAATGTGTGGGCACCACGGCTTATCAATAATGCTTGTGAGGTCCGTCATTTAGTCAGTGCTGAACACTATCTATAAAGCCTTGGGCTTGTTTTAAGATACATTGCATCTTCACTGAGATCTCTACTCACAGACAGACCCTACTGAAAAGTGGTCATGTAGGGATCTGGTGAAAAAGACCACGAACCTGCTCTGTGTCATGTTTCTGGGCTAAACTACAGATAAATAGATATTCTTCCCAACCATGGCCGCTGCTCAGTAACAGAGACGTGGGTTGAGTGTGTCAGCATTCGTGACAGCTTGGTTTAATATAAAAATCACACCCAATCGGTCACAGAGCCCCAGTGCCAATTAGCCGTGAGCGCCCGGCGGCGGATGCTTCCGGAAGACTGGACATGTTGGCGATGTCACATCTCGCTGGTTTTGATTTTACGTGATTCTGCAACGTGCTGCCTTTCATCTGCAAGCCTCGTGGAGCTTTACAGGTGGGCGGGGGAGGAATGGAGGTGAGGGGGGTCGTAATTCACTCCACCTGCTGCTAAAGTGTGGCACTTCCCATTAAGCCCGTGAGACAGGGCCAATTAAACGGCAGCCAGCCATCAATCCTCTGCGGAAACTGTGCTGTCTGTCTGTCTGTCTGTCCAGGCTACACAGGAAGGTGGGTGTGACAGAGGCAAGCAAAGTATATGGGATGTTTCGTTCTGATTTCTGTCCCCTGGGTAACTTATCACCTGAATAGAACCAGTAAAAATAAAAATAGCTCAGAATAGCCAAGAAAATGGCCTGACAGGAGAGACACCCTCTAAGTCAGTATAAACGGGGCGGGTGGAGGCACACTGAACATGCCGCATGAGAAGGGCACTGACCTTGCCAGTGGTGCTTATAGTCGCAGGTGCGGGACAGTGCGATCATCATGGCGCTGTAGAGGGGTAGCACGATGGCACAGAGGCGCCAGCTGCGACCGCGCCCACTGTCCGTGAAGCACTGCAGCTTCCCGGCCAGGTAGAAGGATGTGAAGCCCAGGCCAGAGAATGCGACTGAGGGACGGAAGGGCAGGGATCATTAAGAGAGGCAAACTATCTTTTTCTGAGTAGCTCAGGCCACACGGACTGATTCCCAGGACATACAGACATCCAAAATTCCGAGAAAACATGAACAGTCATAATCCCAAGACACAAAGACATCTAGTTTTCCCAGAAAACATGGCTAGTCACAATTCCTGGATAAACAGACAACTTTCATTCCCAAAAAACATGGTCATCCATGATTCCCAGGACACACAGATGGCTGTCATTCCCAGGAAACATGGACAACTGTCATTCCCAGTGCACAAAGACATTCAGTATTCCTGAAAAACATGGCCAGCCAAGATTCCCAGGACACACAGATAGCTGTTATTCCCATGAAACACAGACAGGCGTTGTTCCCAGGACACACAGACAGCCGTGATTCCCAGGACACACAGACAGGCGTCACTCCCAGGACACACAGACAACTGTGATTCCCAGGACACACAGACAGACGTCATTCCCAGGACACACAGACAGCCGTCAATCCCAGGACATACAAACAGACATCATTCCCAGGACACACAGACAGGCATCATTCCCAGGACACACAGACAGGCGTCACTCCCAGGACACACAGACAGCCGTGATTCCCAGGACACACAGACAGACGTCATTCCCAGGACACACAGACAGCCGTCAATCCCAGGACATACAAACAGA
>JAODJX010000065.1:13742825-13758635 GCA_026776945.1 Isichthys henryi | reverse complement strand
GAGTGAATGGTGTGTGAGTGTGCCCTGCGATGGGCTGGCCCCCCATCCTGGGTTGTTCCCTGCCTTGTGCCCATTGCCTCCGGGATAGACCCCCCGCGACCCAGTAGGAACAGCGGTTTGGAAAATGGATGGATGGATATATATATATATATATATATATAAAGAAAAATCAATTAAGCAATTAATCTTGCACATTTGATGTGCTCATCAATGTTACTTTTTAACATAAAAATCTGTCTAGATGAAATTTTTGTTTTCTAGTACATTAAATCCAAGCCTATTTCAACAATTTCAGTTTTTAAATGCATTTTTACTGTTTCTCCTGTTCTTCTATTGCTTTTTTATCGTCATGATATTCAATTAGACCCTTGAAAGCACCCACTAGGGCAAATTCATCTCACCCATATGGAGGCACTTAAAATAAAATGTGGCAGAACAAATGATTTGATATTATGGTTTCTTCTGCCCAGGATGGCTGTAATTCACATGCAGCAGAGCGTGTAGTCATGTTAATGCATTGGACTGCACCGGGTAGGCTTGGGTGGTGGCTGGACACTCTTACAGTTAAACTATGAGCAGCAGCCAGTCACATGGCTGAAGCTTTTCATGCTCTGACTCCATAAATAAAGAATGTCATAGTAGATGGCGTGAATGTCGGGCAGGTACTCACAAACATGACCCTCTTCGGGATGTGATCGGACTCCACCAGGGGGTTCTTGTATAGCCAAACCTCCTCCGGCTGGATCACTCGTTCAAAGGGCTCCAGGAACTCGGTGAACCTGAAAGATGGACAGACAGTTAAGGTTTCGGTTTTAGCAAAAGTTTCACTCGTATAGTCAAAATTTAGTAGAAAAGCACCGCCTGAATAAGGGTGTAGCAGTGCAAGCGATGAATCTGTTTAACGACAATGCAATGTCCATATTTCGGCGAAATCGAAAAAGAGGCAAAAGCAACTGTCATTAGATAGGTTCCTTGTTAAAGTCGTTCAAAAAGAAAAAAATTCCAGTGAACCAACAGATAGCATTGATTCCGTTAGTTATACTGAAAGTTGTCCTACAACATAACCCTCCTCCTCTCCTCTCTCTCGTCTCCCTCACACCATCCACGATTCTTTTTAAAGGTAAAGTGCAGGTTAATTTATTTTATGTATTTTACTTCATATTTTGTATTAATCATTTTTATATGAACATATTTGGGTAGTGGAACGAATCATCTGAGTTTCCATTATTTCTTATGGGAAAATTCACTTTGACATACGAGTGCTTTGGATTATAAGCACATTTCCGGAACGAATTATGCTAGCAAACCAAAGTACCACTGTAAACTTTTCTATGGGTAGGTGTGTCCAAACTTTTGACTGGTATTGTATGTTCAGTGAAATTAAACATTTCTGCTCCTTTATGGCGGGTCAGAAGGCACCTGCTATGAACAGAAAATCTGTGCCAGGAGACTTAAGGTTTTGAAGCATGAAGGGGGTGGAGTTTGCATTCTTAAATAAAGGAATGGGAACTAAAAAACTGACCAATGTCAGTAGAGTAAAGTGGGTTGTGATTGACAGTACAAGATAACCCTGACTACTTAGCGTGCGACAGCCTCATTTTTACATGCACGGTAAATCAAAACAAACAATAAATCATACATAGATGGTTCTGTGCCAAAAGGTATCATATATGTAGACCATATGTCTTATTGTGGTTGTTAATTTATAAGACACAAGCATGAATTACACACTAGGTATATAGAGTACATTCAGCATGTGTATAATTTATGTCTGTGTCTTGGTGATTAACAGGGAATTTGCAGTGGTAATATATTCATTTTAACGGCTTCTGTTCTGCATCTTCTGGGTTTTGGTTAGACTTCGATAATGCAGACAGCTGCACAGTGGTGTAATGCTCTTCGTCCACAACAGTCCAATAAAGTCCAAGTACAATAAATAAAAAAAATAATAAAAATCTTGTCAGACCAAGTAAAGCAAAACCATATTAAAGGTGCTGCATATGGGTTCATTTGAATTCAATTTTCTGTCATTGAAATTTTTACATTTATATGATAAATGCCCCCATGCAGGCATATGTATTAACATTTTGATGATAATAATAAAACATACAGCATTGGCTCTATAGCTTTATAGCTACATCTGGCTACTGTGTAATTTATCTCCACGGGTTTGAAGAACTCAGTTTTACGATAATTAGATTTTGATTCATTCATTTGCATTAAGAGTACTATGCAATTATTGTATGTAGTGTTTTTTTAAGGGGTGAGTGAAGAGAGCGTGAGAGAAATCGACCAACTGAAAAGGGGGGGTGGGGGCACAACATGCACATCGTTGCATTCAGACAGTTGTATGATCTTCAGTTATGTGCCCACAAAGCTTGCGAGATAATTTGCCCTTGTGTCCTTCTCTGGCTCATACTGGCTAACTAGCTTCCGAGGGATTAGCATGCTACGTCCCCCCCCCCCCACACACACACACACACACGCACCGCCTTGGACCCCATTGAGAGTTTTATCAAACAAGGCCTTGTTCAGCCAGAATTACAGAGGGTCTTTCTGTCATTAACTGACTGGCCTGTTAGTGTCTTGCCAATGGTCACATGACTGGCCTCAGCTAAAAGCTTTGGAAGCTGCAACCATGAGGGCCAATGACATCCTATAAGGATCCTTTCATTTAGCTGAATGCCTAAAAAATACTTTGTTATATTAATAATATTTCCTTTATTGATTTTTAACCTAGGCTGTCAAGGTAATGTGCTACTATGAAAGTTATGGTCAAAGTTCGTGAGTTAACAGAATATGACTATAATAGTAATATTTGAATATAGAAAAACTTTCATTTTCTTTAATTTTTGGAGGTCATCTTAAGGCTTTTGACTGGAAGCCAGTGACACTAGAAAATCATTCTTGTTATTTTTATCTGGTCTTGGATCCTCAATATAGTTCTAATTTAAAAAAAAATAATAAAGTGCTTTTATAAAGCTCTCCAACTTCAGTGATTTTTGTAATTAGATTCTCCTGGTGTCGACACACCCACAAAGGCATCATGTCGGACCGAAAAACACCAATTAAGAAACTGCAATCGAGATCAAAGCCGGCTGTTTGGTCCCCTGGGAGCAGGCTGTTCTGGGATCAGTTTGCGAGGCTCACAGTGCCGCCAGGAGCGGCCTCACTCAGTGCTACACATGTTCTGTAATAGCCTCTCTGGAGCTGCTGATGAAACAACACTCAATTACGGCACCGCATTACACGTGAGTGCAGGGCAGGTCACTGCGATTTGGGTATCTATGGCAGAGATCGGTGTCACGGATAATAACTAGTCAGCCATGTTAATGCCTGTGAGGTGGCTGTTTATTATTAACCCGCTACTTCTCTAGCTTTGATGAACAAGCCAGGACATGCTTTATATCCATGATTGCTCTTTAAAACGTGTGTGTGTTTCTGTGTTTATATTCACCGTGCATTTTGCTGGTCTCTTTGTAGTAAGGGAATTTCTTCTAAAAAAAATTTATCAAAACCAAACAGGATGTTAATCTTTTTGAAACACGTAGCTTTTGGAATGTATTACTCTTCCAACAGCTCATAAATAAATAACATATCTCATTTTTGGGAATACTGTACGGCTCAGGGATGATAGAGCTTTCTTCTTCCTCATTTAACATGACCTTCGTCTACGAGAAGAGACCCCTCTCTAAAATAAAAAAAGTGAAATTTAAAAGATACCCCAACCAAATCCACTAAGATGTCTGTAGAAATGCCGGAAAATGAACTACCGAGAGTAGATTCCATTGAATTCTGGTATATTCCACTTTCCAAGTTACTGCATATCTTAATGCTAATGAGGAGTCTGCATTGGAAAATCAGAGTGTCCTCATTTACTTGCACACGTGTGACTGTCCCCACGAGCCTGACCTATCTGGTCATGTCCCTTTCACAGAATGCATTTTCACACACGCTGGGCTGTTGTGCTTCCATTGCGATCGCACTCCGTATTCTCTCTGGATTTCCAAGCCAGTAATCCATCAAAATCCATTCTTTCCCTTTCTCCTCTGTTTTCCTAACAACCTGAGTGCCGGGCGGAAAGATAAAAGTTGTCCCTAAACTCTTAACTTCTTCAGCAGCTGTTTATTCTCCCTTTGGGTGCTACAGCTTTCTAATTCCCTACTCTGGCTACTGATATTCGAATGGGGGAGGAGTCTCCCACCACTCTGCCTTTCTATTGGCTGCATGCCTCTCCCTTTGTGCCCATGAAGAGCCTATAAGTGAGGCAGGTAATATAAAAATCGAATGAATTTATTACTCTAAATTCATCAATTACCTCTCACGATCAGAGCATAGCTGCAGTTAGTCTTTCTGGGGGGAGAAGCACACACTCAAGAACTGACCAGATCACTCAGACTAAACCTGACTGGTTGATGACCCTGGACTCTGAGAGCCTGAGACTGCCCTGCTCTGTACTGGCACACTTTGGGATCTTCCTCTGTCCTTAGAGAAGCTACTGACCTCCAGCTACCAAAAACAAGAGAAAAGGTTTTATTAAGATCTCTGGGGTTTAGCTGAGGGTAAAGACAGAAGGATGTCTGACAACAAACGGCAAGCATCAGCTCACTGTTGATTACAAGATAGGTACAATAAATTCAAATAAGTGTGTCCTTTACAGTGCCGCTGGAGGAGGCATCTTAGATACAAGATTCCACACAGGCCTATACAGGACTTCAGTGGAGCACAATTATCAGAAAAAAAGTTTTTTTTTCTTTCTTTGTGCCGGCTGTAGACTGGTCAGTTTTCACTACCTGTCAGCCCAGAAACCCTGTGGGCGTGCAGAGGTGCGTCGGAGTCTGAATGGCACTGAATCACTAGACTTGCGTGGGGGTCATTTTTTTGCTTCATGAGATTTGTTATTTGGGTTGCAGTGTTTGCTGTCCAGGTTATGAACATTTAGTGGTGTGAAGTCAGTGGGGTGAAAGAGAGGGGGAGGGCAAAGTCGGGGAGAGGAAGTAGGAGGAAAACGGTGAGAGAGACTGATTTCCTGTCCACCTGTCTGCCTTCTGATGAGAAAATCTTCCCATGGAAGCTGACACCAGCCCCGAGATACGTGAAGAGGCGTGTAGGGGCCTGGCCATCAGCGTGAGGCCCGAGACACGCACAGACATGCCGGCGCCTCCATCCGTCACCATCACCGCCTGGGTGTCAAGCCCTTCATCCGGGAGGCTGACAGTCCAGAATAACCTTCCCTCTGGAGCTCCATCGCAGGTAACAGCCAGCAGACTGATTTAAGTGCGACCCGAAACCTGAAAATGCTTTATGAAAAAGAATAATAGAAAGCAATGACCTGATAGAAATGTGAGACAGCAATTGGCGCGTCTTTCTGTGGTGGCGTTAAACGTTTCGCTTGGCACAGATCCTGTGGTTTGTATGCCTGGGTGGCTCTGTACTGACCCTAGAACATGAGCGAGCTCTGGTGTCCTACAAAAGTACAGGGCCTCAAAGGCTTAATTCACTCAGCGTCTCCCATCCAGCGACACCGGACTCTCCATGATTAGAAATGATGAGTTTTGGGGGCGTTAGCATGAAACCTAATAAGGACCGGCATCGATTTGAAAGGTTTCAATCTGATTAGAAGGTTCACTGCACACCCAACTGGGGTATAAATAAGAAGGGTGGAAGGAGGCTATCTGCTCCGAGAGTTTTTGTTTATTAATTGATTTTCACTGGATGACGGACACGTTCTGCTTTCTGACATTTGGCATACAATCACGTGTAATCCCCCCGGTGTATAAAATGTAGCAGCTGACAGGGGTGTCGGAGGCTCAGAGTATGCATAAAAATGATTGGCCAGTTCATCGCATCACAAACAGCAATACGTTAATCTACACAATCACTAAGGCAACAGCTGTACGTTAGACACAGAAGCAGTGCGAGCAGCCTTGAATCCATAGATCTATAGTATCTAAACCAGTGGCACTGCACTGAAATACTGTGCCAATATATCCCTTGCAACTTTACTTCAGTTAATCCAGTACATACTATACATGTAGAACACAGGGTCATCAGAATAGTGAGAATGAACAGCTCTACAACATAGAATGATTAGAACATGAATATCAGACTGAATTACTAGAACAGCAATACAGAATTGTACTCCTTGAACATAGCACCAGTAAAACAGGCATTGGATGGCTCTAAACAACCAAATACGTAGGCTAACAGTACAGCACACATTGTTATTGCTGTAGATGAATCACGCTGCAGGTGTAGCCCAGAAAATCACAGGGACATCAGTGCTGCATAGATTTAGCACACAGAATCAGGAGATGGGAGGGCTTCAAAGCGTAAGCAGGGGCTCCAATGTATGATACATTTAATGATGGGGAAATCGGCGCATCACCATTGAGGCAGGAAATTTCATATGCATGTCAGAACTGGCTGGGATTTATTTCACCACATCTAGGACCTTTTTGGACAAAGCATATTTTGGGTTTGCGTTCCAGCATGGCGGAATAATGGGTTGGATAGATATCCGACATACACTCACCAATGCAGGAAAACGGAACAGAACTGAACAACATAATAGGCCAGGAAAACAACAAATACCAGGGTAAGAGTGATGCACATACACCAGAATGACAGCATGGATGTCCATCCTTCCACCCATCCACCTATCCATCCACCCTTCCATCCATCCATCCATCCATCCATTTTCTACACCCACTTGTGCTATACAGGCTTGTAGGGGTCTGGAGCCTATTCCAGAATAACTCAGGACTGGGCGCCATCCTATCTCACAAGCATGGATATAAAATAGAAAAATCCCAAAAAAATCGATACCAAATAGACTTAGCATCCAGACCATCTTTCCTCTGCACCACGGATTCCACCGGAGTTTAAAAAAAAATCATATAAGTCATAAAAAAAATCAAAAAAACAAAATTATGTTTCATTTGTATATTCTCTCTACCCAGTTGCTACTTCGTGACAGGACTTGCGCAAGAACTGTCAGGCTGAGAAGCCTTAAGATTTAGAATTCTAGTTACATTTCAGTGTTGTGCTATGAGGGAAAAAAGGTTTCCTCTTCATGTGTTGACATCTTCTCTTCGCAGTAGCATCTTCCAGCAGAAATGCGTTCAAGCGGAAATCTGGCATCGCTCCTACATGGTCCCTGTTGTCTTCAGACATCAGCCTTCCCCATGCCAGCAGTAATCCTGCTCAGTTTGTCAGCATCATAGCTCAGGAAGCAGATCTTTTAGCATTTATGGATATGGACCCAAAGGTTATTTGTTTTATATCTAGAAGGTTCAATGTTGTTAGACTCCAGAGCACTTTAGCCTCTGTACAACCATTCGGACTCACAGATGGACAGAAGTGCGACACTGTATGGGAACAAGCGGCAGATCAGTAAGATCTCTCTCCTCTCCCAGCTGCTGTGCTCCCGGTGTCACATGATGAACTCTCCTGTCATCAAGTCTTTGCACTGAGGTTCTACAGGCTCACCTGTGATGTCTTTAGTGGGAGTAAGCACCAGGCTGCCTGACCATTAAAGATGAGAGATCTTGGCTTCTCTTTACTGCCTGTTGTAATTACGGCCCTGAGGGACCCTAATTGACCATCTGAGACGTCCAATCACCCATCTCATTTCACCCCGTTAACAGGCTGGCTGTCAGTAACGGGCCAGTCATGCTGGGTTGTGTGTTTCTAAGCAAGGTTAAGACATGGGAATTACCTACAGAATTCTCAGATGGCGCCCCCCCCTCGTTGGAAACATACAGAATAAACCCAGTACATTAAATCTCAAGCTCCTAAGATCGTTCTGTTCGTAAAGCAGAACAATTTCATTGATATTTATGATTATTTTGTTGCTCTGTAGCCTCTGGACTTATTAAAACAAATAAATGGAAGATGTATACAGATTCTGCTCCAGGGGTCTGCATGCATAGAAGCATCCAGAATGTCTGCGGCCTTGCTTTCTGAACACAATGGCCACACATTTTCTCTGCGTAATGTTATAGACCTCAGAATAGTGTTATGCTCCTCCGAGAGATGTGGATGATTGGTAAAAGCATACAACAGTTAATTAAATAAGAGGCCCACAAAACTGGCAGGATCAAAGGCAGCCAGCTCAGTGATGGCATTTATGTGGAGACAGCCTGGTCCTTCCAACACAGACAGGGTGTTCAACGCGCTGCCAGGGTGTCAGTTACACAGGAATCAGCAGCTCCTCTCTTCAGCTGACCTTCATCTGCCCCCCGTCTTCCCTTTGTTATGGACTTGGCTTACATGGTGCAGTTCTTGACACTGAGGTTGGGGAAATTCCGCTATTGGGCAGAAGTATAGACAGCAAGAACCTGGGAATCATGGGTAATGTAGGAAAATATATAGTTGGAAACCTTTAAAAAAACACTCCAGGTACAATTAATAATTTGGTTCATAACTTCTCGTATGTTTGGGTTACACAGAACTTTAGCAACAGGGACTTTTTTGATTCAATTAAAAACATTTTAAATGAATCAAAATTCTATTCAAAACTGTTGTACTGGTGCTTTTTTCACCAACTACTTCATTATTCCAAATCATTCATTTGCAACAGAATATGCAATTATACGAGTTTGTGTGGTGTAACTGATAGTTTTAACTTGACACCTTCTACATCAACAGTCCCCATTTGCAACAGAATCTGATCAGTTTTCCCAGCGTTGCCCCATAATGGAATTCAGTGGAGTTTAAGATGTTTAAAAGAATAGTCTCTCCCCACTGCCTTTTAATTAAACCCACAAAAAGAAGGAGGTGAGAGTGTAAAGTTAACTGTCCGGGAATGCAAGCGCATCATTAACACACCAGCTGCAGGGCTCGTCTGCGTCTTCTCCACGATGCATAAGGCAAACATTTCATTTAAATAGTTCATTAAAAGCAAAGACGGCACATGAAAAAGGCGGAAAACTCTGCGGTTCAGAGAGACAAAGGGAAAATGAAGAGAAAAGCACAGGAGTTTCTTCTCTTATCTGATTCTGTGGTTTTATCATCTGATGCCATCCATTCACTGGCCTTCATCCCCCCCATCCTCCATTGTCGTGGTTCCCAGATATGCGATGAGGCCGTCACTACACCGGATGACGTCCAGTCTTCCTTAGCAACTCTATTTTCTCACAGTAATACTTTGCAATTTATAGCATGTCTCAGCTCATCTTCTTATCTTGATAATATTTTGTTAATTTTTTAGTGTATTTATTTCTCTTCCAATCTCATTCCTGATAGAAGGCGGAGCCAGTTAATTATATTAACTACGGCTGATTAATATAAATGCCAGTGTGTGTAATACTCACGCTTTCCACATTTTCTGCTGGAAAATATCTGTTAAGCTCCCCGGCCCACCCTACCCCTGAAGCTGGTCTGCTGATGGCGAAGCAGGCCGTTGTCTCTCGTTTCCCGAGTAACGGGATGGGAGACGGATGTAGCAAAATGAGAACGTTCTGGCTCCTCCGTGACCCTGGTGCGGGTGCGGCATTGGGAACGAACGAGTTCAGCGCCATGGGCAACCAGCAACTCATCCAAATTCAGCTGCCTTCTGGTTTTGTCCAACATCCATTACAGTTTGGTGATGGGCTATTAGCCTAGTGGGCCACCTTTCTCTGTGGCAAAGCCATAAAAGACTGGACAGCGGCCTGCCTGTTTCTTGCTGGTGGGTTTGTCCCACTATACTGTACTACAGTAAGATAAGACATTCTTAAAGGAAGCATTTTGTTAGCATTTTATGCTTGCGCAGACCACCAGTACTTGGTTACAGGTGCTAAACTTCCACCACAGAGAGCACACTGGACAGCATGTTGTCACAAATTAGCTTTGGACCAGCCTGAAACCTGCAAGCCATCTAAAACAACAGCCTGGCATGAAACCCAATGAGCCTGTTAGTGAAACCTAAATCAACAGCAACAGTGTTTAAACAATGAAAATCTGTTTACATATCTGTAAATATCACTGGCTGCTTCTTACAGGTAAGCAAATTAGTATGTACAGGTAATCCATCAGGCATTCCAAATTATAAAGGGGATGTACGAAGCTTTGATGTGCAAACCTAAACCAAATGAGTGACCTCATCATTTAAAGGGATCATGGATTAGGGGAACATTCTGATGTTAGATGATTCTGCATGATTATTGCCCAAAGTGACATGGGAACTGCAGACAATACTGGATGATATTTACAAAATCACTTAACATTCTTTTCATTTTCTGGCTCATGTCAATCATCCCAGGGTCAATGCCCACCGGACCTCTGACTGATGAGAGTTTAAGTGACATAGATGGAAGATGTCACTCATTAGCTCAGGGTGACTGTGACGAGGCAACTGTTAGTAATTCATTGTGTGATGTTTACATTGCATTAGCATGCATCTGTGACATCATTTCCTATGACACTACATGACTATCATAATAATAAGTCAAGGGCTCTTTTCTGATTGTCCAGCCCAGAAAACGTCAGACGCTTTTTGACATCCTGCCAGAATTTCCTCTAATCATTCCTTTTCAGGTCTCACTGCCTTTACCCTTTGAAAATGTATGTTCAACCAAAATAAGTTAAAATTCAAGACGCTAGCTAGACTGAAAAAAGAAATTGATTTTTATCCTTAAGAAATTATTTTCCATTTTTCCAGTGTTGTGTGTATCCCCTGATCCACTGATCAGCCATAACATTAAAACCACCTTCCTCATATTGTGTAGGTCCCCCTCATGCCACCAAAACAGCTCTGACCCATCAAGGCATGGGCTGAAGGTGTCCTGGGGTATCTGACAACAAGACATTAGCAGCATATCCTTTAAGTCCTCTGAGTTGTAAGGTGAGGCCTCCATAGACCCTCCGACCTGTCAGCGGCTGCACAGCCCCATATGCAGAAAGCTGCGATTGTGTTCTAACACCTTTCGAACATAGCCAGCATCCATGTTCTCTCATAACTTTTTCAGCAGTTTATGTTACAGTAGCTCTCCTGTGTTGTCAGTGAGCCTCTGGCGCCCATGACCCCATCGCCAGTTCACCGGTTGGCCTTCCTTGGGCCACTTTTAGTAGATACTGACCACTGCATACTGGGAACACTCCACAAGACCTGCTGTTTTGCAGACGCTCTGACCCAGTCATCTAACCATAGCAATTTGGCTCTAGTCAAAATCGCTCTGATCCTTACACTTACCTGCCTATTTTTCCTGCTTCCAACTCATCAACTTTAAGAACTGACTGTTCACATGACTATTATATAATGGTTCCCTTGACAGGTGCCATTGTAATGAGATAATCAGTGTTATTCACTTCACCTGTTAGTGGTTGTAATGTTATGCCTATCTAATATGAAAAACATGTAAAACTTTAAATCTCAGCTTGACGAGTCCACTCTACTTCTAATTCAACTGTATTATTATTCAGAGTGAATAATAATGTAACATGACTAATTATTTTAGGCAGTATAAATTAGTTCATTTTTATTCTACTTTCTGTGGGCTGTACAAATCATAATCGATAATAATTATATGTGCACTTGACTAAATGCTGAATACAAATTTCGTTGAGAGCCAAGTTCGTTCACAGAGGTGTGATTTCCAAGTTAATTAACTAATCCCATGATGCTTAGGGTCGCGTATTCAGGGAAAGAGTCACAGAGTCTCAGCCATGGAACACGGAAGCTGTTGAGGTGTTTCTTTGTCACCAAATGTGGGGTTTGCTGACTTACGACTCAGCAGCTTTAGACAATATGTTTGTGATCGGAAGGTTATCGGTTCAAATCCCAGGGTCTGCTGAGTGATTTCAACATAGGCACTGAGCAAGGCCCTTGACTCTTTAAATGTGTATGTGACTTTGTATAGAAGTGACTGCTAAATAATATTTGTATTGCACTTTGTAGCAAGAGGTGGGGCAGATCATCGTTAAGCATTTGATTGTTGGGTACCCCTCCACCTTCCTTTGCAGACACAAACATGCTTCGTCACCCCTCATTCTCGAGCATTTGTGCCTCTGCTGTCACAGAACAACATACACTTCTCAGATGTTTCCCCTTTCCTTTCAGGGACACTCCTATCTCATCAGAGCCTTGATGGCATCCGAAAACCAAAATGAAGTCACGGCCCCCCATTTGTTCCCGAGCACCGAAAGTAACCGGTGACTGTTATGACTCTGTTTTTTTCTGCCTTCTTCTCCTTGAAACAGCGGTCGTCATTTCCATTTTAATCGAAGTGTGGTGGTGATGTTCAGCAGCCCTCTTTTTAATCAGACATGCGACTCAGTCTCCGGAACACCCCCCACCCCCTCATGCCTGCGACCACAGGCAATGCTTGACACTTCAACCCAAGACCTTCTTTTGGAGGCTTGTCTGGAGAGTCACAGAAGGCTCCCATCAACTGGGTGACAATCCAAACTCAAATAAGGATGGAGCCTCAATTCACGGGATTTCAAAGAACTCTTCCTTACTTTTTACTCCTGACAAAAGTCCCTAGTAAATCAGTAATACTGTTTTGCATAATTTTCACACTCATTGAAGTAGAACCCTTCAGAGGGTACATCATCACACTACATATACATACATTAATTTCCCTTCCAGTGCAATATAGCTAATTAGCTAGGTGAATTAGCTAGGTGAATTAGCTAGGTGAATTAGCTAGCTAAAGCGCAATGTGAAGAAAGATGATTCCTCTTTAATCAGGCTCATGCAGGTACCAGCATTGTTACCTGTTTTCCCATGATTGCAGTTGAATTACCAAATGTAATGAAATAATAGTTATTTGACAAAAAAGGCGACATTTGACTGAATAAGCAGCTATGTACCTACAGTCAAAAATAGTCCTCTTTCCAGTTTGCTTGCATCTCAGTAATACACAGGTGTGTCGGAGGAGCATGGATACCCTGACAGATTCACAGGGGCCCAGCACTATATTGAGACCCCACAGTCTACCATCCTCCCCCCCCCACCCCAAGCCCCCCTCCTTACTTGAGAAAATTAACTGAGAACTACCAGAATATGTAGCTGTGGTCTTATTTATAAATATCGAATTTCCTTTTTAATTGTACAACATTCAATCTAGCTAACAGTTTTTCTCATTTTATAATAAAATTTTGACTAGTAATTGCTTCAAACATAATCACATGAGCAATAGAAATCCCAGTTCAGTCTGATATTTAAAAAAACAGTGAGGAAACTTTGTTTTGCAAAAAATTCTTTATACAAATAGGGCGATTATTCATCTGCTGAAACATACAGTACTAAATATATTATTTTTCCATGACATCGGTTACCTTTAATTGCATCACGCTCTCTTCCATATTTCTCCATTATCGAATGCGACGAGAATCTGAATGCAATGTGCATAGTTTTCAGCCCCCGGCACAATGTCCCAAGAAAATGATTTACGTTATTGTTTTGGCCCATATCCTTAATACACTAAACCATCAGTCTTTAGCACTCAAAGACAACACTGTTATTTCTACAACTTTCTGCATGAGGTTTCTTTTTTCTTTCTGTAGAAGACACACTGTTGATTTTGCACTCTGCCGGATACATTAGCACTGCGTTTTAATTAAGTCAAAGCATCACACTGAATCCGAAATGTTTTAACACATGATTTTTGCCACCAGTAAAAAAAAAAAAAAAACTGGCTTTGAGATGAGGTCTGTGAATTTAGCAAACAGCACCAACACTGAAAGCCAATCTTTGGAGCTACTGGAACATTCTAGAACATACCCCATTCTTAAATGTTTGTTTCTATTGAATGTGTATTGATGTCCTGGAAAATACAAAAATATTTTCTTTTCCTGTTTCTCTACACTCTACACTCAACAAAACCACAACACTCTGCATAAGCGATGGCTGGCAATCTGTGAACAGAGCTAAAATAATTAAATACACTCATGTGTGCCTTTCACTGATCTAATTTTACTGGCTTCCTACTGTACAAGCACAAGTCATAAAATGAGGCACAAGTTTCTGGCACATTTAAATTAGGCTAGACAAGACGAATATGAGCACTAAAAATTATATTCAAGAGTGCTTGGCATGACAGAAAACATTTGCAGCCTCTATTTGTGGACAGATGCATCCAAAAATGGCTAAAAACATTGAAGAGTCAAGAAGATAATACATTTTACAATATAGTAATAGTGAATTTTTCTCAAAAAAGAGAGAAAATTTGATAATTTATATAATTTAATCACAAAAACAGAAAAGGTACCACGTCCACTACCTCTAAGATACCTGCCTAGAAACTTTTCTTCTCTGCAACTCTTTACACCAGTGTTTTCCAATCTAGTCCTTGGGGACCCACATACCTGGGAGGAAGCAAAAATGTGAACTGTCTGGCATGGAGTGCGGAGGGAGCAAAAACATGGACCGACTTTGGGTCACCGAGGACCGGATTGAAAAATAGCACTTTACACGTTTGGAAGCGGTCCCCTTCCCTCCTTGATTTAAGTTTCCAGTGTTGTAACATTCGGCCTCACCATCAATCCCAGAAAGGTTATGAGCACATCTAATGTACTGCCATCTATTTTTATTAGTGCATTTTACATATGCGCCTGAGTTTATGTCAGAGTATTAAACAATAAATAACGGGGTACGGCAGTGTCACACCAGGCTCGAATAAACAAATATGAGTCCAAATGCCGATGATGAATGACAGCAGAGAAACCGGCGGGCAGACGTGTCTGTGGCATTAGATATATGGGTCAATCAATCACACGTTCCTGTGCTCTCGAAGAAGCCTGCATGCTCGCTCTTGCATGACAAATGTGCAAATAAACAGAGTATCAAGACGACGGGCAGCCAGAGATATATCGGGGGTAGACGTTAAGGCTGAGAGCGTATCGATGAAACAGTGATCACATGTGAAAATCTCAATTAATCCCAATATGGGGAGGAGGGGGCTGTCCATAATACTAGGCGTTCATGCCACAAGTAGCCGCAGCTCCTCCGCAGGCGCTCTTTATCACTCCGAAGTGGGGTCTGGATGTAATATAAATCAAAAGACTGGGGTTTTTCTTGCTCTCTGAGCCGCGGGGACTCATCCGCTGCCTCTGCCTAGACTTTACGTTGGAATTACACTCTGTTCACAGCTCCGCCGTGTTGCTGTCCCCATTCGCAGATCAGCATTCTGAGAGGGTATATTACCCCAAAGCCAATGTATGGCCGTCTGGGCGGAGGACCTTTTGATCCGCATGTACAGCCCAGAATCACTGTTCTCTGGAATCAATAGGCCTAGGGTAGATTCCATCTGGGGTGCTTCTGATACTGTTGGTGTTTTACTGCTCCATATACACAAATTAAACTTTTACGCCTTACAGAAAGCAGGCTACCCCGTTATGCATTTTCATAGAGTGGTTTTCCTCCTGATGTACTATTTTAATAGTGAGTTAAGGAGTTTGCATGTTCTCCCCGTGCCATCGTGGGGTTTCCTCCGGGTGCTCCAGTTTCCCCCCCGCGAGAAACATGCTGAGGTTAATTGGAGTTACCAAATTGCCCGTAGGTGTGCATGGTGTGTGAGTATGCCCTGAGATGGGTTGGCATCCCATCCTTGACTGTTCCCTGTCTTGTTCCCATAGCCTCCAGGAGAGGCTCTGGACCCACTGCAACCCTGAATAGGACAAGCGGTTGCAGAAAATGGATGGATGGATGGATGGATGGATGGATGGATGGAGTCAATTAAAATGTATATTATATATTTTGATCATTATTCAGATAATCCTTTTAGATTACAATTATATGTTTTAATATAGGGGCGGCATGGTGGTGCAGTGGTTAGCACTGTTGCCTCACACCTCTGGGACCCGGGTTCGAGTCTCCGCCTG
>JAODJX010000065.1:13718995-13742725 GCA_026776945.1 Isichthys henryi | reverse complement strand
GAGTGTGCCCTGCGATGGGCTGGCCCCCCATCCTGGGTTGTTCCCTGCCTCGTGCCCATTACTTCCGGGATAGGCTCTGGACCCCCCACGACCCAGTAAGGATAAGCAGTTTGGAAAATGGATGGTTGGATGGATGTTTTAATATGATTATATAGAAACAGATTCCCATTTTGGAATTTCAATCGATTTTTCAAGTGTTTAACTGGATAGTTGCCTAATGCTTAGAGTTGGATTGCGACCCTCCAGGACCGAAACCTGATATATATAGTCTTGATTAGTACTTTAAATGGTGGACTTAGTCTGTGTATTTATACTGTGTGTTGTTATAATACACACTTTTAAACTATGTGATGGAAATGATGACTCACAAGGAGTACAGTTGGGTATTAACACAGTATCTGTGTGACACAGGAATGTAGGAATCCAAGAAAAGTGAAGTGTGACATCAGGCCAGACAGTAATCCGGCTGATGGAATTAGGCTAATGACCAAGATTAGGCTAATGACCAACACTGGCCTGGATTCACTGGATTCAGCAAAACACGTAACCTAAATTACTTTATTTAAAAAGCACAGGGAGGTGTTAAAAAACAGATACCATTCTGCCTTAATGTTCTGAGGGTATGTGTACCTGTATCATTTATTAAATGAATCCATATGCTGCAAAAACAGAGTAGACAGTTTCATATACATGCGTATACATTTTCTTGGACCTGCCGTTTGTTGAATTACGCATGCTGTAGTTCCTTATCAGTGGATATTATTGTGGCTACGTGTGTTAGAAATCATGTTCTCATCATTATGTATCAAAATCCCAGTGAAATCACCTCTGGCGTTTGCCTGCAGGCTACAAGTGGTTCTCCATCTCTCTGCTGGTTGAGAAGAGAAAAAAAAACACCCTCCGCAAGAAGTTGCCAGAAATAAAAAGCGTACCTCTATCCCCTGCGGATACAAACCTTCGCAACAGCCCCACGCTTTTGGAAAAAAGTGATTCTCTTTAGAACAATGTCTCGTAGATCGCTATTTTATCTTCACTGCGTCTTGAAGATTATTTTGTTTGTACATTATATACGAAACATAAATAGAATTTTCTGGACAGCTTAAGCCTGACGTTATATCCACATATAGTAAATATATAGTCAGTTTCTGAGTTGCATTCAATGTTCCGTAGAGATGAACGGTTATAAACATTACAGACGCGCTAAAACTTGTAGATAAATATGCAAAGTGAAGGATGTCTTCACTTTGCAATAGACGGGGCAGCCTTGTCAGCTGTTGAATGTTTTCTGCTGGTTGTGGCTTATACAGATGATAGCCTGACACAGGCGCGCCCCGTCCATTCAGCGCCGCACACTGGGAGCGGTGGCGCTTAACGTGCCTCTTAAAGGGAATAACAAGGCAAACAACCAGCTTCAGTGAAGCTCTGCGTGGTCACAGCAAAAGGGGCTTCTTTTAATTAAACGGGTTGCTTTTCGCAAATATCTGCATTGCTGACACGCACGCAAATGCACGAGGAAAGCTTTTTCTCCGTATCCTCCGTCTGAGCATCCAATTACCAGGCAACTAATTAGGAGTTGTCTTACAGATAATTTCTATACACATAGAGATTTCTATACACATCCAAACAATCCATTGCGCTGATTGACACCACAAAATGTGTAGATATACTAATAGTGATAGACTGCTAATGAAGAAAAGAATGAAAGAATGCAAAGACCGCAAAAGAAAGGGCAGATCGGCGATGCCTCATGATTTAATCTGATTCCAGGGACACAAACCAGCCGAAATACCCCTGCACCTGAACATGACAGTGGTGAATACGATACTAATTAATAACTAACAGAAAAGTATATCTATGTAATACTGATTCACACGGAAAGTGTGTTCTGCATATTTAAATTTGTACTCACACGAAAACTCCGAAGAGCAGAACCCGAATGCCTATTTCTATTGCGAAGTCTCGCATGTTTTTCCTGCGATCCGGGGGCGACATCTTCATGCTTTTAAAATCCCGGAGAAGCACAATCCGCACTCGGGCAGCTGGGAGCTGAAACAGTCGCGTCCTCGTACTTTTAATCCTGTTCAGGGAGCTAAATCTGAAGCCTTGGAGATCGAGCACCGTACCATAGATGATGCGAGTTAGTCACCTGAGATGAGCACTTCGCCGCTCGCCGCCCTTCATTAAACCGCCCCACTGGCAGGTTTCAGTAAAAATCCTCCTTTGCCCTCCCCTCCTTCTTCTCCTCCTCACTCCCTACTCCTTGCCAGCCTACAAATATCAGTCGCACAAACGAATATGTGTACATGGGGATGCGCTGAAAGCTGGCAGAGACGCGACAGAGAGGATCACGGAAAGCAAGTGACGCTACTAAGCGGAAATTGCACTTCACTTCTTTCAATCTACATTAACTTACTCAATTTCCCGTAGCTTTGGTTAAATATTTTTTCCCGTATTATGTACGAAAAATTAAAACCCAAGACATATATTGTCATCGCGCATTGAAATCGAACAATAATAAAGGTAACGCAAAAATAAATTATGTTTTCACCTGGGAATGCCGAAGTTAGGATGCGTTTTGTATAGACGAGCATTTTTCTGTGCTATAGTTACTGCCCAGGTGTGTTCTGCAAGAGCGAAATCAAATTTCCTTTCAAAGCTTTTTATGGACATCGCAGCCGTTTGGAGTCTAGATGATTTATTAAAATTAATGACGATCATTACACCTTTCTCGATACCTCACATTTTCAGACATGATATCTGTCACTCAGTGCTTTTTCAGATGTTTCTGAACCAGCAATATTCTGATTTATTGTGTTGGGAAAGGAGATCACAACAGATGTGTGCAGTATATTTGCATTGTTTCTATCCTATAAACTTAACTTAGCATGGGGAAACTGATATTTTTTACAACACTGGGGGGATTCATCGCGGAGACCTTAAAACCTACAGGTGTACACTTCCTTTTGATGGAGATGGTCTGCTCCGCGGTGATAACGGGCTGGGCGCTGATTTTTCTTGTGTTTGAAATAGTGCCTCATGGATATAAGCTGGGGATGTATCAGGGGACAAACATTTCATCTGGAGGTGGTTAACGCATGAAATCGGGGACCTGGACTTTAAAGATTAGATTTATAAATCAATCATTGCAGTCATGTGCTGCAAAAAGGTACTTATCTTGCAACAAGACCTGCAAAAAAAAAAACCTCACAGGACCGCAAAAATCGGGAACTGTGGACACATAAGCCAATAATCTTACCTGGAAATATATTTTAAAGTTTCATACGCTCGTACTTCCACTGTTTTACACAGAGGCTGCTTGTTAACAGGGTTCAAACGCGTAAAACGTTTAACATGCTTATTAAATTTATACAACCAATTTCAAGCTCGACTAACGCATATCATACACGTATGTCATGTAACGGCGTTTTTAACAAAAGAGTAACGACCGACTTTGTTAGACAAGAGAAGGGACACAGAGAAGGAGTGACAATCCATGAGGCAGCTTAAAATGCCAAAGGGGGCTTTCCCCCCCCCCAAAATCAAACAAACACCAAACCATGAGGGGTCAAAAACAAAGACAGGTACACAAGGGCTAAGCCTAACACACAAATTAACACCAAAGAGACAGTAAGACATAACAGTAACTAGGGAGCTAAACACAGGCAACAAGCAGCAACCAAACCACAAAGCATCACACAGGAACCTTGCAAAAGCAGACACATATGCATAAGTAACAAGGCTAAAGGAGAGATAAGTGTGGGCTGTTACAAAGCACAGATAAAGAGCTACAGGGAACAGGTGAGGGTCATGAACTAGCACTAAGGGCGTCAGACGCTAGGGGAGACTAGGAACATAGGTGAAACAGAACAGAATCACAAAACTGAAGGCTGGAAGGGATGAACAAATACACAAAGGCATGCAACAAAAATCAATAGAGAAATGCATGAAAATACACGTGAGACAAACTCAAATGTTTAAACCCACCACAGCGGGGATATATGGTTCTGAGTGACCTGCTTAGCCCATTCAGGCATGTGGCAGCCCATGTGCTAATAAAGGTGCTACAACCCTGAGATAAAACAGGACAAGGCGGGGACTGATCCAGACACGAGCAGCCTGTCCAGTATGTCCTCTGTCTTCTGGGGTGGGCTCCAGGCTTATAGGAAGAATTAATTGGGTAATCAGTTAGGGAGAGACGATGGATTGATGGATGGATGATAGCATTTGTTTCATTCAATTATAAGGTGATGATTATATTAATGTATGCATAAGTAAAGATATCAACTAGAATGTGACTTATTACAACAAATAGTAACATTTCATTGCTAGCTAACAAGGTCCCGTTAAATTAGGTGCTGCGGTTTCCCAGCAGAGTCATTAGCCACTCGCTCCTCTGACACACTCAGCTCGGGCTTGGTGCTGCGCACGCAGGCAGCTCCCATCGCCTGATTAAAATGCAGTAAATGAATGCTAAGCCCACCTCACATTAACTCTAACACAGATAAAACTGGTGAGGCAGCAGCGATCTTGGGGATGTTTTCTCACTTTTTCTTTCGTAAGGAAAAGAGAAGAAAATCGTTTAAAAGCAGTTTTATTCTCTCATGGGTTTCATCACAAGGTCAGTTTTCAGCTCACACTGTGCTTCTCCTGCACTCTTAGAGCTCCCCACAAGATCACCAACAAACACACACACACACACACACAGACACACACACATGTAGGGTATACCTATCCTTGTGGGGCCCGCTCATTCACTTCTATGGGAAAAATGCTAACGCTAACTATGACAACCTTAACCCCCACCCTGCCCTAATCATAACCATAAGTAACCAAGCAAAATACAAGAGTTTTTGCATTTTTAGTTTTTTCATAGCAGCCACTGATTTTTATAAAATAGAGTTTTATAAAATAACGGAAATTTATCACGTTATGGGGATATTGTGTCCCCATAAGGATAGGTATACCCGCTCACACACACACACACACACACACAGAAGTATACCTAATAGAAAGTATATCTCTGGCATAGACCATGTAGCTTATTGGAGAAAGTAAAGAGGAAGTTTTATTCTGTGAAAATGATTATGTGACTAAAGTTTAATTATGTAAGTTATACAAGAATTCTACCCATATTCAAACCATTTATTCAGAGCAGGGTTTGGAGAATAACATGCCAGTAAAACGTATTAGTGATATTAAATTTGATTTGCTGGCATTTGAAGTTTGACAAATGCGATAATGGTTGTTGATTTATCCTATATCAGTTTAAATGGCTCATTATCCTGTCTAGGATCAGCAGCTTGGGGATTTGGGACAAGGTAAATGGAGTGAAATTCCCCCCAGGGAGAGTAATGTTCTGAGAAGGTTCCCAGAGTATCGGCATGGTTTAAATTTCCAGACCCCATTGATGTTACTACTAATATGCCAGTCCATCACCACACCTAGCCTGGATGACTATCATGCAGGGAGGGGGAGGGGTCCAAGGCTGCTGGGTTTGCATTTAACAAGAGGCTTCACACCATTGCTTTCAGATCCCTGCATGCCATTGGTTCGGCAATTTAGGCTGGATGTGATGGCCGGGGGGCCACAATGGCATCGGCAGACCCCAAAGCAGCATGCAGCTGCCACTATTTCACAGAACCATATGAATATTTTACACCTTCTGGAATAGATTTGCTATTTACTACCTGCTAGAGAAAGCAGAGGAGTATCGACAGGCAACTTTAAATATGTGGGAGTCTGTGCATTGACATGAACGGCAAATCCAGGCCTTCTGTCCTGACAACAAGAGGTTATGAGTTTGTTGTTAAATTAATCAGTGTTCAAAGCCTTTGAGCAGTTATTGGGGAAACAGATTTCTGCTTCCGCCATCATTCTGAACGCACCCGCACGTACACAGAGCTCTTTCATTTCTTATCTCGATCCCGCATTTTCCATTGCTGCGCACTCTGCCTGTTATCATCCCCAGCTCACTAATGAGGACAAAACAACAGCAAAGCAACAAAAAGCAACATGAAACAGTTCCTCTGGAATCGCCATCAAAGGGGCCGGGCGTGGCAGTGTTTGTGGGTTTCATCCCACAGAAAACAAACGAAAAACAGAGAGTTTCCCAGTACAATTCATGCACATTTTAATACATGCCCCCTAAACTGTCAAGTCTCCAAACACCTATTATTGGTTTTTGATGATATAAAGCATTTCTTTTTGTGGACGTAAGTTATGCAATTACGCCTGATATTTACTGATATTTAACAATAGCTTGGGAAATAAGTAACGTTAAGAACAAAACTCTCCAAAGACTCTCCCATTTCACGTGGGTTTGTTGCTGGCTTGGGGTGTGCATGTGTGTATGTATGCCTGTGGGTGATTGTGGACACCTGTGTACGTCACACGTGAATCACAGTCATGGGCAGTTATCATGTAACGTTCCGTTTCATTGTACATCGACCTGGAGATTTTTTGGATCCAGTGGAAAGAAGTAAGTGCTCAGTGTCTGTGTAAGCAGTGGAGTGACATCACCACCTATGGAGCCCCGAGGCACCTAGCTGTGACATTACGGTCTTTATCAGCCTACACATCAGGCTGAAGGAGTGAGCTTAACACATAGGAGGAACCGGGGGGTGGGAAAAGGCTACAGAGGGACCTTCGCCAAAGAGTCTAAATTCAAGAGCACATACCTGCTTGTGTATGTCTGTTTGTGGTGGAGGAGGGGGGGTGGATCTCACACACATATATAATGGAAGACTTGTCTGACCCAGGCAGGGTCACAATATATATTTATTTAACTGCCCATTTTTACAGAATATCCCTGAGGAACAAAAGATTTGTGGGAGATTTACCAGCCCTCCCTCTCCACGTCGATTTGTGTCATTTTTCAGCCGGTCTAGGGATGATTTGCCGCAGAACATTAGACATCTTTATAATGAAAAGCGAAGATTAGATACATGCTCCATAAAGCATTCTATGCATAGCGATAAGCAGGATGGCATCGGAAAATCAAAAGAGATTCTGGATTCATTGCGACGTGCTTTGCTATTACCCCTGGCATCTGCTGCATCATGATGAAGATTCCATGTTTGTGTGTAAATGTGGCCGCTGCTTACTAGTGGCTGGGAGGATTTACTGCACCATTCGGAAAAAAGAAAGTAGCGTGTAGTCAAATAAATAAGGGCTTGGCATCACTCACTGATACCAGCATTTTTAGTGCTAGTGTGTGTCCATTTTTAACATTCAACTGCTTAACAGTTATTTGGGTCTGTTCCAGGTTGGAACACATTAGATGTCCAAAGCTGGAAATACACCCCCAGGTCTGGGAGTGGATCAGCACAGAGTGAATAGGCATAGAACAGGGATCACACACAGTCCTAGTTTTGGGGGCGGGAGAAGAAGCAAGCTCGATGCACACAGATCTGAACTTGGAAATGTTAAGGATATTACTACATCTACAGTAAGTTTTATACAAGCAAAAACCTCTTCATATTAAAAATACCTAATGAGGAAAACTCTGCTTAGATGGTAAATCATCAATATCATAAAGTATCCATTATAAAAGCATACTTTTGTTAATTATATAACCACATGAATTTATTCATGATCAGCCTTGTATTGTAATGTATTAAGTAGTCATTTGGTTGTGGGTGGCCACCGACCAATACAGTATTTTTTATATCTTTTGATTACTAGGTCTTCTTACTAGAGTGCCTGTATGTTCAGCTTCGAGCAAATTTATTCAGTATACTGCTGGCTCATTTTATTATTGTTGTTATTATTATTATTATACATTTTATTTATATTGCTCTTTTGCAAGATCTCAAAGATGTTTACGTATAAATGAAGTAAACATATCAATCAAAAACGACAAAACACAGACAAGTGGTTCTGCTATGTTTCACCTGCGTTGGGCAGTTTTGTTGCCAAATCATAAGTCAGACGGCTGAGGGGTTTTGTTCGCATTTACAAAGAGAAAGACTCACCACGGGCCCAAAACTCTCAGTCAAGGCTGTTCGATACAGCGGTTCGTTACAGGGGTTACAGCAAAATACGTTTTTGCAGTTGGATATTTCTGTCTTTCCATTTATTCTCAACAGCCCCTTGTCCAATCGGAGTTACGGTGATCCGTAGGCTATCACTGAAAGCGTGGAGTGTGGGGCAGGGGGTGCTTTGGAGAGGCGCTGGTCCATCAAAGACCATGAGTAGGTATGTACATTTGCCAAAGTGTGAAACAGCCCTTAGACAAGTTCAGACATATTCCCTTCCCATCAAAATTATTCTGTTTCATACTCCACTACCTTCCTTCCTACCAGAAATGCCCAGATATTTAAATATATATGTTTTGCTTTCGCTTTGTGCAGTGCTGATATGAAAAAGGCTCAACAGATCATTTGAAATGCGAGGCGAAGTGCATTTTATTGGGGAGCACATGCCAGAGTGACTGTGACTCTCCCGCTCTCTCTCTGCTCCCCTGAGAATCCAGCACAGTAACTCAAGACAATGAAACTCCTCTGCAAAGGCGGACTTCACGATGGAAGATTGATGCAGCGATGATGTTCTCCTCTGAGAAATCCATTATTCATTAGCCCTCCCCAATCTGCCGGAGCACAGCCATTTGGGTGCCAAGTGTGAGAATCAATTGCAGACAGTGACAGACCACCTGTAATGACAGCAATGTGCTGCAGTGTCCTAACGTTTGTCTATTCGAAGTAACCGTTCACTTCAATCTTCCTATAACACTTCGTGAATTTTATGTATGGAGTACTACTCTTTTAAAGTTTTACCAGCCAAGGTTGTTTCTTGAAATGTATTGTCATGTTCTTTTGAATGTTTTTAAAACAACATATTGCAATGTCATTGCATATTCATACCTGTACTGTAGGGGGCAGTATGGTGCCATGGTGTGTAGCACTGTGTGCTAAGGAGCTTTGCATGCGCTTCCCCAGCAGTGGGTACCTGCTGAGCTACATGGTGAACCAGCACCTCTAAAGTGCCCACAGTTTTTGACCTTTAGCCACCTGATACATTGCTTTCCTGTCCTGGGTGTCCCGTGTTTCGTTTCCAGAATTTCTTAGGATGGGCTCCAGGCTCACTGTGAACCTGTAATGTACTAAAAGCAGATTTATGGTTGCCCCATAAATCTATTATTTATGGTCGACATTGTTGGTAGTGGCGTACAGAGGGCCGTAGCCTGTTGCACACTTTCCCAAAAATGTGACTACACGTCGCGCCGATGCAGACTGTGCACAAGTATAAATGCCGACTACAACATAGGCCACAGTGTAAGCTCTGCTAGAGGCCATGAACAACCATAAATCAGGGTTAAGCGGTTATGGAAGATGAATGAATGGAAATAACACAAAGAGAATATAAGAAAAATGTTATACCTCAAATCCCATAACAATGTGAGTGCAGTTACTTCACAATCTATTACACACACAAAAAAAATTTTGCTATCATTATCATTACTAATGGCTGTGGCAATGTGCATAATTAATGAAGAGTGATTAATCACGATTCCATGGGGTTGTGACGGAAATGGATGAAAGGTGAACTCATTTCTGCCCCAGATGATACTCGAATCTGCTCAGCTCATTAATGTGACCAAGCAGCTGATGGACAGTTTGTTCTAGAAACCTCGTTACGGGGATTTTATATTATTTGTTACTTTGTCCCCCATCAGGCAGCACAACATGAAATGAAGCAGGTGGTTTCGTTTTTTTTTCCCCCTGTGGATCTTCTGCCACGTCCGCAATCACCATCAGGTCTAATTAGATGGATGCCAACCCATACTGGGCTCTTTGTGCTCCTGCAAGACGGGACTGCATCATTTTATCTTTTTATTGCAGAAATGCATTTGCAGAGATGAGAAAACCTACACACTCCCACCAGAACCCTCACACACATGCAGTATATATATATATATATATATATATATATATATTACTATCATTGTGGGGACACTCCATTCATTTCTATGGGCAGACACAAATATCTACGATAATTTTATCAGTAAGTAACCAAATAAAATACAAGACATGTCTCCACAAGGCACAAAGTAACAGGGTTCTATTACATTGTGGGGACATCTAAGCCCCACAGTGTGATAATTAACATGACCACACACAGACACACACACATTTACACCGGCAGGGAACCACACACCCCTTTACCAGTGTCTGTTCCTTTGGCTCTTCCTATACCATCAAAATATGTGACCCATCTCCCCAAAATGAGTCTTATGGGTGAAGTTCTACCAGTGCGACTTAAGACTCATTTCGTGGCGACGGGTCATATATTTGCTTAATGTATCTGAAATGTGTGGATTTCTATGAGGCCCTAATGGATTGGACTATTTGGAGAGCAAATCAGGACGTGAACCCCTGTCCCGAAAAGTGTGGCCTGAAATCTGAGTGCAGCGGGAAGCATCACTGCTACCATGAAAGGTGCATTGCCACACCATTATTTGATTACGTTTGGAATGACGCAGAGCAGAACCGCAGAGCAGCGGGAATCACATTCAGCTCTTTCATATGTAAAATATTTTGAAAGAACAAAAACACATAAAAGTAACTAAAGCAAAAAAATAAACATGGAATTTTGGTCAGACCTCAAGACAAAAGCCTGTTTTAGCTAAGGAATATTCACTTTAAGTGTTTTAAGGCATAAAATGCATAAACAGTAAACACTATTAACATAAAACTACAGTAGATGTTTTATGAAGTGTGAACAGTGCTTTTTTATTATCTAAAATGTTAAATTATTGATGTGTCCACACCATTCCTACAAATGTGAATGTGCATGTTTTGTAACACACGGATAGGCCTATAATGTTCCATTATTCCTTTTACAAGTGCTCATTTGAAACGGCTGACAGTATGCATTGTTATACCCGCCACAGAGTTGTCATGGTAACCGAGCTGAAAGCATCAGTAACTGCTAGTTATGCCAGTGAACCGCCAAGTAAAATGTGGAACTGCAGTTGCTTCTGACACAGAGCTGCATGTAATCTCACCGTAATGGTTTAGGTCAGTATAATATCCTAAGCGCACATGCCATACGAATGATAGCCACTATTATACATCAGACTAAAGGAGATTAATTAACACAGATTTGGTTTCATAAACTTCCCGAGATTAATTCCGACTGCTATTTCAAACAATTTCTGATGCTGACAGCGGGATATAATTAGAAAACATTTCATTACACATTGCAGACTCAGTAATTACAAAGTGGGAAATATTTTTATACTCTGCAAATCTTCTGAGACATTTCCTCGCAGTATGTGAAACTAGGCTCAATAATATGTTATTGAGCGTTGTGCTTTTGAGAATAACTTTGGGAGATTGTGGTGTTTATCACCATTGAGGTGCAAATTCAGCTCATTGGCCCCTAGCCTTCCAAAGTACGGCTACAATATGGATTATCGCATGTGGCACAATGCAATCTTTTCCTCCGCAAACACCAGAGGCTTGAAATTTGCAAATGCACTGAATATTGTTTAATAAAAGTATTAATATTTTTATGACCTCAGAGCAACTGAATCCCACTGGTTTATTCACCCTGGTCCGAGTGTGGAGGAATATCTCTTCCATAAATATTTAATTGTGCTTTTCTCAGTTTTCCTCCTAGACATTCCTCTTATTTATTTGCTACTTCCTGGTGTGTTAATCATTTTTGCTGCTGTAAAACTGCCAGACCACAGGCTGCCAGATTGTGTGATGGGTTGACCCATCGATTGATTAACGCTGTGTATTTGTCAGCTTCTAAATCCTCTCTTCCAAGCATTTTGTAGAGGACTCTGAAGAGTCATTTATTTCAGAATGATAATTAACATTATACAAAAAGACAACAAGGATCCGAATCAATGGCCGAGTCATAGTTTTACTTCACAAACAACCGAACACAGACTTTGCATATTCATCAAGGCGACAGAAAATGTTACAGGACCACATCACTTCTCAGGCATCCTGATTTACATAGTGCTTCTAATCTATTTTCAGTCTGCAAAGGTCAGTTTCTGTGTATTTCAGAAGATGATGAAAAAGAAGATTGAACCCTTCTACCTCCTCGCTGTGTGGGTCTGAAAGCTGCAGCTTTTGTCTTGCCCTACCTCACCTCTCTCCTGTCCTCCTTTTGTCCAGAGGTTCCTCCTACTGTGAGCACTTTGATCTTGTCTCCTGACCTTGCTCTGGGTTCCCTCTGCGCTGTTTACTTACCTTTTCCTCTCTCTCCCTCACCTCCCTCTTTTCTTTATACCACATTGCTGTGGGAAGCTATTTCCATGTAATATATTTGCACATGTCTGAAGGTGAAATTAAAAGCAGAAGGTGTGCTGAAGGTTAGACTCTCTCTGGTTATCTATTGTATACCTCTGGATAAACAACATTCTTCACGTTCATCTCTATGTATCCAGCATGTCAAACATTGTGTAAAACAATCTGTTGATACAGCTAAAACCAAAGAGGAAAGGAAATCAGAGGTAGCAGACCACGAAAGGCAGGAAAATTGTGGGGCAAGGGGAGGTCAGAGGGCAAGTATCTCTGCTTAGCTGTAGAGAATAAAGCATGACTGCTGGGTGCAAAGAGCAGTGACCCAGCTGTCACGGGTTAATACTGGTTGGCTTAATTTAAGGCACTTTCAACTGCACCAAGTACTGAACTTTCTTTTACTTAAAAATCATTTCATTTATACAATAGTACCAGTTCTATTATTCAGAGGTGATTCTAGAGACCCTGGGGGGCCCGAAGCAAAAAAAAAAAACTGCATGGGGCCCTCCTACGTACCCCACCCGACATGATAAAATTTATGACCATTTTTTTTTTTGCGTGAAGTGAATTAATAATATCAACAAAGAAAATGTAATAAATACAATTCCTTCATATCCAAATAAAGCAGAATTGTCATTGCAATGTACTATGTAATCGGTCGCCCTCGGGGGCCCCCTTCCAGCTCGGGGCCCCAGGCCATTGCCGGCCCTGCCTGTCTTGTCATTGCACCTCTGCTAGTACTGAAGCACCAAACATACTGAAGTACTGCTTTGGTATTTTTGTGTAGGGTTTGCAAACATGCTCATTGTCGATTGGTTATGCAAATAATCTGCCTCTGAAAATCAAGCTGCCATCTTGAGAGAGCCTAGTTACAAACTCAGAAATCAATGATTAACAAAGTAAACAGAAATAATAATAATTGTAATGCAGTTTACTAATTAACTGACCCAATATTTAATTGTGATTTGATCGGAAGATCAGATTCAGCAAGATCTGGGGGTTTTACACAAAGCTGGATTTCTTGCTTAGCCAAATAACTCGTCGGATTTAAGGTAGCCTGGGCTAAATGGACTTCTGTGTTTGTTCACTTACATTTAGCCCAGACTACCTTAAATCCGAGAAATTATCCAACTAAGCAAGAAATCCTGCTTCATGAAACTCCACCCAAGATGGCATGACAAGAAATAGAACAGTTTTTGCTATTGGGCTGCACGATACTGGAATTTTTCATAAACTAATATAATCTCGCAAAGGAATTGCAAATCCTGGAATGATTGCAAAGTCACTTAAGTTCTGGTTCCTATGATAGACTAATGATGTTTTAAAAAAACTGCATTACATTGTTCTTGAAAATACCGTATACCACAGACAGTATAAAGGTATGCAAAATGCCTGATCTCAGACCAGTTAAGTATTGCAATCCTTGTTATGTGAGAATTGCATGTTAATATCACACATTGCCCAGTCCCATTATATACTAAAGTAGCCATTGTTGAATTCAGTATAAAACACTCCAGCTCGCACAGTGATGATGTCATTCTGTCCTGATACCAGTTTTTCATGCCACTGTAAATACCCACATTTATTCTATTCATATTCATGTAATGTAAATCAATTACATCTAATTATTTCCCAGGTGTAAGCACATATTCAGCAAAATTTCTCATTTAGTTACAGAGGGTATGAAAAAGAGAGGACACTACCATTGAAACAAGGCAATGCAGAGTAAGTGAGGACAGCTTCAGAGTAATAAACTAGAACATGACCTGCCTCAGACATCTATCTACTGACAGATTATTTAGATGACAGTAAAAATGTTGTCTCTAATATGGTACCTAGAGGAAACCTCGTCGACGAACAGATTTTAGAGCTCTAGGAAGGTGCTTATGGCGTTGATTTAGCGTCTGGTTGAGTGCCAGTGGAGACTTGGTACACATTGTATTTTAAATGTACTTGATGTCCAAGCAAATACCTGATGATTTACTCAGCAGGCATATAGTGAGGGGTGGTCAGCAAATTTAATCTACTATGGAACTCGTATTGAATTGAAAGTGCCAATCTAAATGGGGGGGGCACAAGGTGACTTTTGTCAGGGGACCCAGAATTCCATGAGAAATCAAATGATCTTCTGACATGACAATAACATTTATGGCGGTCTCTTGAAGCAGAGCTCAGTGAATACCTTTTTTACCTTACTCTGTGTGTCTGACTTACCTCACCTTCTGTGCTCTTATGGGGCAGCTGAAAATGAAGCCCCTATTCTGACTCCGCATGAGACTAAATTAACCTCATTAGAAAGCTCTAAATGAACATTTTATATTCACTTTAATCAGCTGTAACGATCAGAGTAATGATACCATACTGTGCCACCAACTTAAAAAATCATTGTCGAGATCAAAAGAGAGGCTTCATTGTTTGAGATGCAATTTGTCTGTAATATCTGTTATTATCTATTTATTTATTTGATGATGAGCCCATAGAATGGAGAGGGGGGGTTTCTCTATTTAGCGCTCCCCCTTGCTGTCACCACTGTCTCCTGCCCTCATGTCATTTCCACTTATCATGAAGTCTCCCGGGGGGCTCAGACTTGCTGTGTTTTCAGGTGGGGGGGTAAAGCCTAATTTTTACTTCAGTTTTCTGCATGCCGTCATGGTCCTCACACAGTCGTGTGCCTGGACTCCTGTGTACATGCAACATTCGTTCATTGACGCAGACGGAAAGTTAACCGGGACCCTACAACTACAACTATTCTTCTTCTACTCTTTCGTCGTTGACCTCTGTGCTTTGAAAGTCAGTGCTGCCACCTACTGGACATGACTAGTCAGATTCCTTACGCATGTGCAGTCGACACACACCGACATGCATGATGTCCACCAGACAAAAACATCTGCCAGACAGCCATAGCAATGAGATTTATGTCAAGTGAATTACGAATAGGCCTTAATGTGTGGATATGAGGGTTAGGGTTATAGTTTGATAACTGCCGAGATCTATCAGTTGACCTGCTTCTTTTCTCTTGCCTCCTGAAAACCTGCCCAGACCCCCAGCTTAGCCCTTGGTCTCACCCCCCCTCCCCCATATTTGGGTGTAGCCTGGAGTGTCTCCTGACAAGAGATGGGCAAAAATACATCAAAATGTATTTTGATACAAAATACCCCATTTGTCTGTATATCAAAATAAACTACAAAACTCAGCCACCAAGCAAAGTATCAAAATAAGCTGCGGTGTTTTGTATTTTAAAAATACAAACATACATTTCACGTACTTCTATATCAGCCTGTACCGTCACAAAGACATTGACTCAAATGGCTGAGCATAAAGCAACATTTTTTTCACTGCTTAACAAAACACAATACAAATGTGAAACCAAACAAAAGATCAAATATTGTTAAGTGTCTTAAATACATCCTGGGTGTTCACATGAACACGGAGAAAATGGCATGGCAATCGAATGGCAAAGTAATAATAAACCCAGGAAGATTTGTTTTCTGTAATGTCATTGACAAAGTTGCTTCTTTTGTTGCACCACAGATTCAAATAACTCAAAACAACAAAATTTAAAATGTAAAATGACAAACACAATTTAAGCGCTGCAGTCAGCGACATCAAAAACTTCAAACACGAATAGGCCTGAATAGAGTTTGTAAATATTTTGCTTCAAATATTTTGGATTGACTCTATTCATTCTGTCAGAAAAAACTAAACTTCCTTCATGTGTAGCACTAATGTTTTGCACACATGACATCATCAATGCTACATGATGGGGAAAGTATTTCTTGTATTTTCAAAATACGAAAATGCTAAACATCAAAGTATTTTGATACAAATTACATAATAATTTTAATTAAGTAATTCAAATACAAATTACAAAATACAATTTTGTATTTAAAATGTGTATTTTAAAGACATTATTGGAAATGCTGCCCTACGGTGTTCCTGACATTATCACTCCTGTTTGTTGGTTCATGGGCTCCGCTACACCAGCCATGCAACTCCTTCTGGCTGAGACCCTCACTAAATTAATAAAAAAAAAAACTGACAGGGGAACGATTTAGTCGTGGATGTCACATAGGGGAAAGGAAATTGTTTTTTCTCTCAAGAATCCCATGACTGCCTTCCACATGAATGCATTTCTTGAAGCAGGAATACCTAATACAGGGCAAACTCGCCTATCCGTTTACCTCCTCGCTGTCTGGAGATTATTGGGCCATGGCCTGTCCCACCCCCAACAGGATCACACCCATCTTGTTTTTGTCGTTGGGCTGTTCTCAGTCGCTCCTCGCAGTAACCTAAAATTCTTGATAAAAATTACTTTGTCTCCATCTGTTTCTTGTCAGTTTAATAGCTTGCGAAACAAATTTCCAGATGAAATTTCATTTGTGAACCGCGCATATGGTAGGACTTGCAGAAGATAATTATAAGGACAGTGTGTCATATTCTAGAGAAACGTAAAAACATATAAGCAGGCAATTCACTCAGTGCAAGCTAGTCTATGTCATTTTAACTGTCTTTCTATTAAAAAAGGACCTTGGATTGGAATGGAATACTGTATTGCATATTGGAAATAAATGGTGCAATTATGGTATGCTTTCAGACTTTTTAATTTGCTTTGTAATAAACATAATTAAGAATTTTTCAAATCCTTATAATGTGCTTCACTAATTTTGGTGGTTAGGATTGCAAATGTGAGTATGCATGACTTTTACACACTGGAAAGTTATTTAAAAAAAAAATCTCTTGGAGGTTACATAGTGCATTATTGCTAAAGGAATTGTAAATATAACTTAAGCACTGATTCAGGGTCAGTTAAGGATTATTAGATTTGTGACTCCAGATTCAGAAAAAAAGTCTGATACACTTTGATTGGCTTGAACAGAATAACCAATTGATGAAACAGCCAATCACTGATCGATAGGTCTGAGTATTACTCACAGTGCATAACGTGCCTGATTGCTGGGGCTTGACAGGAAGCCTGTAACCATCTGGCTTACATAAGAATCAGTTGTCCCTAAGTTCTTGCAAACAGCCTTGATTTGACTTATGACGGCACAACCTTGAGCACATTGTCATATAACAAGCTTGTATTATAGTAAGAAACTGTGAACAAAGTGTGTCACTTTTAGTAGAACTGCTAGAAAAATATTGTATCTATCATATGCTTTGGGGTATTTGCATTGTGGTAGGGTGTTTGGCATAAGACAGCAATTCGGGGATCCATGTATATTTTTTTGGCTGCGTGGTGGAGTGGAAAGTCCCAAGATGCACAGCTGCAAAGCATGATGGGTCAGAAGGAAGACTTCAAATAATAATACATTCAAAGAGATTAATACACGCAAATAAAGAGATTCACCATGTGTTAAATTGCTAGTACCTTGTGCACATACAGTTATCCATCTCAAACAAGTAATTAACTATTTTGTTATATAGATAACTGAATGTCTTGGGCAATTTAATGATGAAGAGGAGAGTTTTCATGTCCTTTTCTAACTCTTGCAAGTTGATTTAGCTTGAAAAGCACTGCTGTGGGCAGCAGCAAACGAATGCTAGCCCACAATCGACTACCACGTGGACAGGCTGCCATGACCCTACAGAAGTATAGAGAACAGAGAATGAGATTTTAAATGAGATACAGAAAGTGTCAATAGTATTCTGTCATTGCTGATATTTTTAATATAACAAAGACCTGAAAATCATGCAAAAATAGGAACAATTAAACAAGAAAATTGAAATAGTTTGGATTTTTTCTCTCTCCAAGTGCTTTGTTCTCTTTATGTAAATAATATTATTTCACATTTTCTCTCTACCTTTCTGTGATCTCAAAAAAAATGAAATGTGTGAAGTTTATTCCCTATATATAACCACGTCCTCTGAGAGTCAGCCACGTGTATTTACACAATTTATTTCCATCAGCATCCACCTAAATGTGATGTCAGACCCACGGTGATGAAAATGTCTAAGTCGTGCGTTTATGTATTTCGCTACCACTGGCTCATTTGAAAGGTGCCGGAAATAAATAGTTTATGCCAAGTTTGTCTAGCAGGGAATTGAAATTTATAGAAATGCTCAATAAATGTCACAGTATTGCGAGTCTGCAGTGTTCTCTCCATCCAGGAAGAGCAGGCTTTCTATGACGATGCCAATGTCCTCATTGTACTTAGATGAATGTGTGCAAAGTTTATGGTCCAATCATTGTCTCAGGTAGACTGATGGATGTGGAAATAATGATGAATCGAATCACCTTTTAAAGTATTTGATACATTTCACATAAGGCATACCGGAGTAATTAATATTTATGAATATATTAATGAATAAGTATTACTCACTACCCCACATGTGATATGTACCGAAGTGATTAATTCATGGTAGATTTGGGTATGAATGGAAGGGAGGTGTCCCTACCAATGTTGTGGGAGTAACGTGTATGTTTAGGGGGGTACGGGCTTCAGGCGGATTCATTCCCTAACAGTGTTGAAACCAAACCTACGCCTTTGCTGCAATCGCATATAAAAGGTATAACGAATACTGTGTAATTAGCTTATAAATGACAGCTAATATTAACATGAACCTTCATAGCCCCACTCTTCATTCCCAAGTTATGCAGTACAAACTGATGCTCTTTTCATTGTTTGTAACAATCTCAATATGTTACACTGAGATCGTTACATATAATTTTGTTACATATAATTGTAATATATAATTATATGTTACAAGTGCACAAAGAGCAATAAATTAGTAACAACACATACATGCTAATGACTCCAACACAAAGATTCCACATTCCAGACGTGAACAGTGGCAATGGGATTGAAGAGATCATACTCTATAATAAGTTGGCTTGGGTGCTGGAACTCCATGAATGGTAACAAAATGCACTGAATTACTCTACAAGTTACAGAAGACCATGGGGGGTTGACCCCCCCCCCCACAACTCCAATAAATCAAAACTGGCAAAAACACCCAAATAATATTGTTTCCCCTTAAATAGGTTTATTATGTTACATATTATTGTACTTATCAGTGTCACACAAATAAAGTCACTGGCTGTTCATGTACATAATTCACAGAGAGGTCAGATTGTTTGATGAAGCTACAAAACCAGTATATTATTGTTTATTACTTATTACATAAATGCCTTGATATTCTGCCGGAATCGACGGAGATTAAAACAATAATATTAAATTAGGGTTGAATTAGGGCTGAAAGTGTCTGAATAACAGTAACAGTTGTACAGAGAGAAGGGGGTTTGAGGACTAAATGAGACTCTGAGACCTTTCTTATCGACAGATATGACATGACACAAGAATACTGGAATTTAAATTATGTAATTTCTTCATAATAGAGAATTCAGAAGGGAAGGAAGCCATCCAAGAACCAATAAAAATTAATGTTTTCAATGGATTTCAGAACAGTTGGAAAAAAATTTTAATACTGCTTAATATATAGTTTCACATCCTAAGTAAAAATAATCTAAACTATTTCTGGGGAGTGCAAACAAGGAGCTTAGACAGTATAATAGGTTGCAATAGCAGTCTAACTTAATAGGATTTAGACAGAACTGTCACTGTGAGAATAGCAGGTAGGATGCTAGGATAATTATCCAGAAGCCAAAAGGTTTAAATCAAGTTTTATCCACCCAATATAATGGTTTAGTTAGAGTACTGTGCCCACTCCTCTGATTCGAAGGAAAAGAAGTTCCTTATGAAGATGCTCACAGTGAAATCTACTCTCAGTGCATCTACTGGATCTGATGACCCCACGCTGATTAATCCATCTTCCATAACTGCTTATCCACAGGGAACCCAGAGCCAATCCCAGTCAGCACAGGTAGGAGAACCTCTAGACTGGATGCTGAGTCATTATTTAATTATTACATTTAATACGGATTATGCTTGAAGTATTAGAGCAATCAGAAGAGGAGATGTCGGAATCAGGTCAGGGTAGACTTCTAATATTTAATTCAGGAGCATGGTATCATTTACTAACAAGACTGATTGAGGAAGAAATTCCTTTGTCCCCTTAGGTGCGACACTGTGCTGAGATGCAGTCTGTATTGTAAGAAAAATGACAAGCCTATGTATCTGTTGCAATTCTTTATTGTACATTTTTATGTGTGTGTGTGCATGTGTGTGTATGTATATTCATACATATAGCCTAGAACAGGCAGAAATGAGATACAGGTGGGTAACATCTCCTGAGACAGAAGTTACAGAAGACCAGCTTCCCAGTGCAGGCTTTACACAGAATATTACCAGTAACCTGGAGAAGCAGTTTGGAAGATGGATGGATGCATACATATTAAAAAGGGCCTTCGCAGGTTTCTTCAGAGCCACAGACAGGCAGATGATGCTGTAAACCATAAAGGGCCCAGGCACCTCCCACATGCAGCTACATTACATGATGGCTGATAACCAGACTCATAGGATGGTCTAGAACAGGGTTCCCTGACTCTGGTCCTGGAGAACCAGAATCCAACACGTTTTCCTGCTCAAACACACCTTAATCAGCTAATTACCAGGTTTAGCAGGTGTGTTTGGGCAGGAAATCTGCAAACTGTGTTGTATTCTTCCCATCCAGGACTGGAACTGTGGAACAATGGTCTCCAATCTTTTTTTCAGTGAGTATTATTTCTACAAAGAAAATGATGTACAGGAATATGTGGTACAGGGGGAGACTCACGGTCGACGCATTGGCGACCGCTGCTCTAGAATGTAATACTGTAATAGGGGGAGAACTGTCACCTCATATGGGTCAGGGAGCCGAACAGGACCCGGCTTCACACATGTTCTCCCCCACGCTGACCTGGTCTGTCCCCACCTCAGCCCCCCAGGTACGGCTCTCTCTCTCACAGCCACAAGTCTATTCGGGTGGACAGGAGGCCAAGAGCAAACTTGGGGAGTTTGGTAAACAGAGCCGACGGACATGGGTAGGTGTGGAGGGGTGGGGGATTCTTAATGGAAGGTTCAATTTTCAGGTATGGATAGGGGAATTAGGCATTTCAGCAGGGGTGGTGGGTTTGCACGTACAACTTTTCTGATCTGGCTTTCAGCTAAGCAGTGAAGCTCTATTCCAAAATACTGACAAAAGAGACACAGGATAAAGTTATATATACAAACACTAGGAAGGGGCAGAACAAATAAAAATCGAGAATAATGGTCATGTGACTCACCTTCCTCATCTGGCCCCACCCTTCTTTTTTTGCACAGATATAAAAGCAGTTTTCAGGAACCCACAAGAAACATTCACAACATTCACAAAGAAGAAGTTCTTTTCGCAATATTCTGTGTAGGGAAAATGGAGACGAGGAGGAAAGCCTGACCTGCATCACTGGAAATCGGGTCAGCGGGGGAGCTTATTAGATCGAGGGCCTCATACACTATCCTGCCACCAGACTGCAGGGTAACAGCCCATCTGATGGCCCATAAACCTTCTGATGGCAGGTGGACCATCAGACCCCATTTCCAAGTTCCACCACAGGATCAAAGAGGCCTCCTACCTCCACAGAGAGCCAATAAATATTCACTTTATTTATGACCTCAGAAAAGGCACCGCAGGATGAACAATGAACTAAAGATCTAAAGGTTCCTTACCTGGGTGAATGGATTAAGCATCAAGAAATTGGACTTACACACTTCGCCACCTTCTGATACCTACATTCCCTATTTTCTTTGTCCCCTACCATTCTCCATAAACTGTGACTGACGGCAAGGACGGCCTAGAGCAGACCTGGTACTGGCATGTAGTGTTTAAGTTTTTTTTTTGACCATCATGAAAACAACCATTGAACCACAACAGGTTCCATAAAACAATCCATAACTGTGGAATCTGCCCAGAAGTTTCTGCTTCCAGCTCCCCAGGTCGCTCAGTCGCCGCTGACACTTCCCATCTCGCTGTGACCAGTGCTGGGTTTGTCACACTTCTTACCCACTGACTGTAACAATGAATTTATTCAAGATTCGCTATTAATATATGTAGTCCAAATAGGACAAGTATATCTTCCTATATAACTGTGACGGTATTATTCCAGTGCACACATTCAATAAACCTAATTAGTTATGTCGTGGGGGGAGTGTGGCTCAGTGGGCTAAGCCTCTGTGCCTGCGATGGGAAGATTGCTGGTTCAAGGCCAGCCTCGGAACCCCCCTGTGGGCCCTTGAACAAAGCCCTTAATCACCGGGTCCCTGTGTGCCACTATGAGTGTCTGTCCTTTACAGCCAGCTTCCTCTCGCCTACAGCCAGCAAGCTGCAGGAGGGTATTAAGCACAGTACAGGTGCTTAATCTGTATGCTATTTCATTATATAAAAAGAAACTTACTGTACTGTACAATAAAGCATCTCACCACTGCTTCTTCCTCAGCTCCCACTGTTTGCTAGCACATGCATCTTTTGATTTCTTTGTGCAATCTGTGCTTTTTTTTTTCATGAAATGTAAGTGCAGTATCTGTTTATTAAGTGCTGTGGTTTAATATGTACATTATTATTTCAGTACTGTGTATACTGTCCTTACTGTCTTACTGTGTTACCGTGTGGCACAGACGCTAATCCCTCTGTATTAGGGGATCCGTCCCAGCAAGATGGGGCAAATTATTAATCCCATGGGGCCTCAGCAGAATTACAAACCAGTACAAGGAAAATAGTTGCTAATTTTACATACTACCTTCTGCTGGCCTTATGAGAATATTTAGATTATCATTTTTCCCCATAATTGCAAGTTAGACAATATTAAAACTGCTTTATTGCGTAAAAATACTGTTTTTGTTTAGTAAAATAATGTTTTTTCGCTCTTTGTACTGCCGTCTTGTGGCAGAATTTAAATACTGCAGTTTGAAAACAATTAAATGATTTCTTCCCGAAATTGCAGTACCTACGTTTGGCCACGAGATGGAGATATTTTCCTGAAGCCAAACCATATTACTAAAAAATAGATTTTTTAATGAGCTTGTAAAACATATATATTTTTTAATCTTAATATTTTGTTTTGACTTGGCCCAAGGTATATTTCATACAAAAAATTACCACACAAAGCTGCTAGTACAGCGTGAGAAAATAATTTTTCTATTTTCTAAATAGAAAAATTATATTCCCTCGGTGTACTAGCAGCTTTGTCTCGGAACCCCCCTGTGGGCCCATGAGCAAGGCCCTTAATCACCAGGTCCCTGGGTGCCTCTATGAGTGTCTGTCCATCTCAGCCAGTGTCAGTGTCTGTCTTCCTCTCGCCTACAGACAGCAAGCTGCGGGAGGAATAAAGAGAATTTCCCCCAGGCATCAATAAAATCTGTTAGTAATTCATTTATTAACTTCATCTATGTAACCATCACTGTTATACCTATCATGTGTGATACAGTATCATCCTCATTATTTTGTGCTCAATGTCAATATGTGTCTTGTACAGTGGGCATCCATCCATCCATCCATTTTCCAAACCGCTTATCCTACTGGGTCGCGGGGGGTCCGGAGCCTATCCTGGAAGCAA
>JAODJX010000065.1:13708692-13718895 GCA_026776945.1 Isichthys henryi | reverse complement strand
AAACTTCAAACACGAATAGGCCTGAATAGAGTTTGTAAATATTTTGCTTCAAATATTTTGGATTGACTCTATTCATTATAATGTCGGAAAAAAACTAAACTTCCTTCCCGCCATGCCGCCCCGTACAGTGGGCATTAATCATTAAATGTTACCCTGTTTAAACCCCTTTGATGGTACATTTGGCAGACCCAAAATAGTAATACAGTGGAGTGCATAAAATTAGTCAGAATTAGTCAGAAATTTCATAGCTTTCACACCATTAACACCCAATGGCCACAGAGAAGAAAATGCAGCAGTAACGTATATGTAACGTATATAGTTTTCGAGCACATTTTTGTCAAATATACCCGAGACGGTTCATGAGGTGAGACACTTGGTTTAACATTTCACAGATTTCCAGCAGACCCAGAATGATGCAGTAAGTAGATTGCAGCGATTAGACGGGAGAATTGCCAGCCCACTGTGTTCGCGCGTTTGTGTTTATTTATATGCGTAGAGCCGGTGAGACGGCTCCGCTAATTAGCATTTCCCAGCTTGCTCGCTAGTCGTGTAAATAGCTGGTATTGTAAATAATTGTGCTTTATCTCCGTTTTACGTAATTATATTTCTCTGTATGTGCCAGTTACTCGCATGTTTCTGTGCTCTCTGTACAGTTACCGTGTGCGTGCTCTAGATAGATAGATAGATAGATAGATAGATAGATAGATAGATAGATAGATAGATAGATAGATAGATAGATAGATAGATACTTTACTGGTCCAGAAGGAAAGGCATCCAGTAACTGAAATACACTCATATACACGTAAAAACACACAATAATATAACACTCAGGATTGCTGAGGTAGAGTGAGCCTGTGGTTGCCGTGGAAATGATCAATACCTTGTAAACTTGCATAGGTCAAAGTGCAAGAATAGTAGTTGCTGCTATATATAATATACATAATAAAAAATTTAATTAAAAAAATATCAAATATAAAAAATCTAAATGTATATAGAATATATAAGGTATATACTACATTAATATAACCTTTATACTATTAAATATAATATAAATATATTATAATATATTAAGTAGTGTGGTGTGCACTGCTAGGACAGCGCACAATTACGGTGTATTGCTAGGACAATTATAGTGTAATTTAAATTATAGATTAACTAATGCAGCTTGTATGATGTGAACCTGCAGGTCGGTATCAAAATGATTGGTATCAAAATAAAAGGAAAATTATCCTAAACTCGAATCTGGTTATGGATTATCACGAAATTGTATGTATCTAAAGGTAAATGCCTTGAATGAAAGTCAACTCTTCATGAACTTTGGACCATAAAATCCAGTATCTCGGATCCAACAAAAGAAGAAGGAGAGCCATAACACTAAGAGAGAGAGCCTTACCACCTACAGAGATCACTCGATCACCAAAAGCCAGAACATCAGAGGAGGCTCCACACAAAGAACTGAGATAATCACCCTGCAAACGAACCACCTGGGACTTGATCCACAACTAAGTAAACTAACTATCATTTATTTGACAATCTTCCCTGTTATGTTTTATTTGTATTATCATTTTTGCCCCATTTTCAAGACCAAGTTGCTTAATTGCTGTGCAGAACAGTATTTACTCGTAAGGGCGCCTATTAAAGTTTAATCATTGCATTCGCGTATTTCATTTTGCGTGTTTGTCTTATGTAATTTCGGTGCTTCTGTTTGCTGTTAAGTGTAACGTCTGTCGTGTTGTTAGCTGTAGAAATAAATGCATTTCTTTTACAGTGGAGATGCCGGGGAGGACACGTCCTTCCAGTTATATACCCCCCCCCCCCCCACACACACACACACACACACACACACACACTTCTGAGGGGGAAAATAACTAATCTTCGATAAGTAGGACCCCTAAATGCTGTTTGGTGCTGTGATGTTTGAACTCATCTCCATGCCTGCGCGCACGCGTTCCCGCTGTCACCTTCTCATCCGTTTGTAGGTAGACAGAGTAAAATTCGCGCATTCCTATTAGCTTTCAAATTTGTCACTTCCACGATAACCTACCAATTTGAGGAAGGATAAATAGCTCAAACACGGATGTCAATGTCACGTTCTAAAATGTTTCATTCAAAAACATCTATACTTGCCGCATTTGTGACCGCACATTCTGTTTGTTCCCTGGTTTTGCGTATTCTGAACAAACTGATAACTGAACAGCCTCAAATCGTGTTGGATGCAGTTTTGGAGACATGGAAAAAAACAGAGGTGGAGATTTCAGATCCAGAAAGTATAAATCCAGACCAGGATTTTGTTTCAAACAACCAGTTGAGCATAAAGAGTCAGGAATTGTACTCTCTGGAAATGTCCACCACTGCAAAAAACAAAGCACAGAAAAAAAACAACTCAGAAATACAAATACCCGACGCAAATAGCAAGTAATGTAAGTGTATGTAAATTCTATATAGGCTTAATCTACACCAAACCTATGCTGAATGCAGCTGTCAACATAATTTCCCTATATCTTTGATAGGCTAATTTATGTTCTTTCTGCAACAAAAGGAAAACGACCTCGCCCAAGTTTACATGTATTTGTAATGATATTTATATGCATGCCACTTAAGTTAAATATTAGCCTATCATTGAAAACGACAGAGTTCACTAAAGATCTAAAGATTGGAAAACACGAGGTAAGGCTTCGCTACACGCATGAAATTAAACTGCCTTTCCGCTGGATTTTCCTAACTACGGATCCTCTATTTCCTTGCGTGTGGACGTTTTGTAATGATATTTATTTCCATTTACTATCCCGAGGGGTTTATTCACCTACTGTGTTTGTATTAATATAAGAAATATTACAGATTCCAAAGAGGAAGATCGACATAATACACGGTTAGGCTGGGCGATATCATATCGGTATTTTATCGCCCAGCCCTATAATACAGTGTACGATGATATCACGTGCAGATTCACTTCACGCTGAAGGGCTGCCAAGTGCGTTTTGTGGATACGTTTAACGGAATAGTATCTGCTTAGTTTCTCCCTACTTCGTGAAATTACCCTTTGTTTAGCTGTTTGACATTAAGAATTCATACGTGACCACGTGATTCAGGTAACAAAAGCAAATAATGCTGTGCATTTAAACAGCCACTTAATCGTGACCGCGCAGCAGGGATTTGGGGTTGAACCTATACCGTATTTATCATAATTTTAAGCTATTTATACATTCAGTCGTCTTCTTGCAGGCTTTACGTGCACATCTTACATTCCACGTAGGATCACGACCAGTTCTTCCTGTAAGCCAATCTGATTGATACAGAAAGCTGATGGGCATCTTTGACAGCCACTGGATTATACCCGATTTGCCAATGTGGGCGGGATTTATTTAGCCAGGCTTGAGTAAAGATTTCTCTTTCTTTAAGTGTTGCCAAATCTTACTGCGGGTTGCATGTTCTTATTTTGAGGTTGCAGTTTTAGGGCTTTTTAATCTAATCCTAATTTCTATAGTATAACAGATTTATCATTCGAAGACATTCAGAAATTAATGGCAATTATAATACAGACCCAGCCCTTTATTGATCGGAGGATTGGCATTAGACATCTGGCATAGGCTTAATGCGTGAAACAGCTTAAAACTTAAACGACATCATGCCATCAAATGCTGCCTTATCTGTAGGCTGTGCAGTGAAAAAGTCAGGAGGTGACAAAAGCACGACTAAGGTTGGAGGTAGCAGAAAGCTGTCTTAGTGATACTTTTGATATGTGGTTCAAATGATTGTAGGTTCACGGATAATGAGGAAAGATTGTCTAATTGTCTTAAAACACCGGGAGGTGAAATCAGCATGACCACTGTTATTATCACTCTTTAGAGTGCAGTAATTTCTGCCTGGGGTCAGTAAGGTTAATCTTATTCGTAATCTTATTTAATTTTTTACACCGTTATACCGTCCATACATTATACCATGGTATACGGTATTTTGAGGGGGGAGGGGGGAGTTCTGCATGATAAAAACTGCCAGTTAAATCCAAAACATACTGTGCTTTCAGCATTTTATTAGTTTCTTACAGTATCACCACATTCTTCAGATTCATACATTGATTCAGTAGTTTCCTGGCTAGTTTCAACCATTTTGGGTCGCTCAGTTAATTTAAGAATTTAATCATTTTACTTCACTTCATTTAAACAGAATTTTAGCCAGAATTTTATATTGAGTGAGTTAAATGTTAATTGAGAGTTTCTGTTATGCAGATATGTCACATAATTTTGTATCTCTCTCTCTCTCTCTCTCTGAAATATTCTTTGTCATATTTATAAGTTCAGTCTTGAATAACTTGTGTAAAATGTGCTACAATGTTTAGTTTATTGCAAGCTATAAGGAGCTGTTTATTGTCGCACTAATAAAAGGAAATTAAAGCTTAAGAACCAGGCCTCCAGTATTTCAGATATTGTTGTATGCATGTTATATTTACAATGTGGAATCTTACTTTGCACACTGGGCTTATTACTGGCTTCTGTTCAAGGGTGACGCTGCTTGTTTGTCTTGTCAGTCTTGGCCACTCTGGCTAATTTTAGTAATATGTGGTCCAGAATTTAATTTTTCAAATAATGCGTGTCTGTTTTCCATAGTTGTGCATTTCCCGCTACCTCAATTCCATAAGTTCTTTGATTACTGCTAATGATGGCTATGAATTTACAGTTTTCTGTGTGTACCAATTACACCTGTGAGAGTACCAATTAAAATGAGTGAGGAGGGGTAGGGCCCACAGCGCTCTGCCACACCCCCTCTCTCTCTTGTTCCAGCTATGTATTACATACACCCCCTTGCCCCACAATACGATCATATTTATACAAATTACATGCAGCCATATCACTTGGCAATAAAGAAACAGTACTTATGATTGTAAAACAGCTGGCCACATAGGACTCTCGCCCTGTTCACGCCTGGGTGATCCGATCACAAGTGGACAGCGCTAATTACAGGTGTGAACGCACCCAAGACGCATTGAGGACCCCATTGAGATCGGATCGCTCGAACCACATTCAGAGGTGGTCTGAGACACAAATGTTCGCATTCTTGTAGCAGTGTGAACACCAATGTGTCCCGGGCCACGTTAAAGGACCACCTACTCAACTGACATACTCATGTTAGCAGAAGTACATAAGTATTCACTAAAGGGGCGAATTTATTTAACTTATGATTTATGTCAGAATGCCGTTGCAGAATGGGCCGCTGTGTAATAAACTGCATTGTTAATCGTTTTTTCTACAACATCAAAAAATAAGTTTGAATCTGCTAGGAAGTGGGTTTAATATCGGACTGTTGTGACACATTCGCATGGAAACCGTGTCAAAGTTATTAATGTTTCATGCAAATTTGGGGAAAATAAATAGTGTAATAAGTGATTTATTAAAGTTGTTTTGGAATTTGCACACATCATATGTAATGCAAACTTTGATGAAAAGTGCTTATTTATGTTAAAACTGCCTCCACTTTCCAATGTGTTTAATAGCCTAGAAACATAATAGTATAATATTTATACTACATTTGAAAATGTTTTGATAATGACTGTCTATATTTCATGAGGTCATTTTCATTATAGATTATGAAGACAAAGATTATGAAATATATTACCTGTCATGACCTGCGCGTCCAGCCCTCGTGTGTCACGCCCCCCTCATTAACCACGTGTGCTTCCCTGATTGAGATCACCTGTTTCCTGTTATTTTCGGCTTGTCTTGTGTATTTCAGTCCACGTTCACGTCAGTTTCCCCAGGTCCGTCATTGATGTTTGTCGCCGTCTGCCCCGTCTGCCCCAATAAACCCTCGTCTTCCTGCATACTGTCTACCTGCCTCGTCCTTCCCCGCTTCCTGCCTGCCTGTCCACACGCGGATGTCACACTACCCTTTATGGAATTATTTAAAAATAAAAGGACACATTAATTACTTAAATATTTATTTACTCATTTATTTCTGATATTTATTTCATTTCTGAGTATTATAGCATTCCAGACAAACATTTTACAGTAGGTACTTTGGTTACCATAAAATGTGCATTTGATTTCTTCTTCTCCTTTTCATGTTTGGCATGTTTTGCATACGGAAGTGATTTACATGCTTATTTAAATGAAGGGCAGGAAAGTGAGATCCAATTACACTTGAATGTAATATGTGATCGGATCACCCAGGATGCATGTAATACCAGGTGTGAACAGGGCGTCTGTGACCCTGGGCGACTTTGGGCCTGCAGTGCATTACACCCAAGGGGGAAACCATCAACTCTGCTCCCCATACTCGAGGCTGGGCGAAGCCCGTCAGACCATCCTATCAGTGGCATAACTCCCAACAGGCAGACCCTCTCAAGCTCGCCGACCATAAACCTATCCTGCCCTCTCCCCTCCCCCCCCCTGCTCCCCATGTTCCAGGTCACAAATGGTCACACGGAAAACCAAAATGGGGAAAAAACATTATCTGATGTTCATATAATCGATGTTCATACTCATGCTTGGTCTCGTTTGAATGGTCTCAGTGCGACTGATATAATGATCTCAGTCTTAAAAGAATATATCATAATATTATGAAGATCTTAAGAATTAGAGAATTCTTGCTTTGTTGGAAGGCTCTGCCCACCCCCCCTCAGTGAACAAAAGGCGCTAATGCTCGCACCATTAACATTCCGATTGACCATTGGCTTGAGCACTCATCTGTCCAGTGACTTAACAGTACCCTATACCCTGAAGAGGATCACAGGGATATCACGACCTAAAACCAATATCTCTAAGTAAAACACGAACCATAACATCTGGTCAGAGTTTGGTGTATCACCGTCTTCAAGGAAAACCCATTGCTTGGTCTGGTATATACTGGACAGCCTGGGGGGGGGGTATTCTGTATGTATTTCATACTTACCATGTGTAGCCTTTACTGAGAAGAGACCTCCCACATAGTGCACTTAGCATCTGGCTCCGATATGTATCGCTTTGACTCTGTGATGTCTTGTGTCTGTATAATGTAGTTATCTTGGTCCCTGTGTCGTGGTGATGAGCGATGGTAGGTTGGTAGATGTACGTTGTTTCACACAGCTGTAAGATCACACACATGCATACGCCAGGGCTGAGATTCCAAGTTTTATGCCCAGTGGTTTGGAAGTCTGAGATAAGGCACAGAGGGGGATTTGTGACACCCCCCCCCCCACACACACACACACACACATAACGAGGGAGGCCAACATTCCAACTTTTATGGGCCAAAGATTTAGGGATATACAGACAGCAGAATGGGCCTCAAGGACAGGGGTCCCTCAACTTTGCACCCCCCCCCTTTCCATCCCACCTTACAAACCACAGACTCACCCAACACCCTAAGGAAAGTTCTCTTTTAAGTTTGGCCTGTATATAACCTGTATATGTCTTTATTTGTTATTGCTAGTCTCAATACCCAGATAGGTTATGTTTGTGTCCTTCGACAATCTTAGTGTTTTGTGTGCCACCCTTATAACCGTGTTTCACAGAGTATCACCTATTTTATCCTTCTTACTTGAACCTTATATAGATATGGATAGATATATAAGTATAGGTACTCCTGCCTACCTGCTCCCATGGTTATTCCAGAGGAATCCTGAAAGTTAAATAATGTGCCCAAGTATCTTAGTGCATCTCTTACCTATCAGAGGTATTTTCTTTGTCTAACAACCTCCCCCCCCTCCCCCCCTTTTGCATTCCTCTGTCGGCCCTTATCTGATCTTTGTGGTCTGTTAGTACTTCTTTGTTCTCTACGGTACACGACTGAATTAATGTGCTTATTATCGATCCGGGAGAGCAGATCATTGGAATAAGCCACACCAACCATAATATGTCGTTTTCAGATGTTTAATTGAAATTGGGATTCCAACAAACTAACGGCCACACCTATCTAGAGTTAATGTGCTATTTGGATGTGAATATGTAATGTGTAACGTCTGTGCAACTTACCCAAAGTGGCAATATCTGGTGATGTGCAACACTAACCACTTATGCTGTGTACTGAGATGAGTCATTAACATGTAAGATACAATGTAAGAAAATTTTAATTAATTAATCCAGAATGTATGAGGTGTCACCCGCCAGGCTGGTATGGCATGTTTGATGTCAAACTGACGGAAAATCGCTCCTGAATTCAAATCTGGTCAGTGTTTATTAGTGAAATTGTATGTATCAGAAGTTACACCCATTTAATGAAAATCATGGGTAAAGTGGCATTATCTGAGTCGTAAATCCCAAAAGGACTGCCACAGTCACCCCTCCCCCCCCGAAAACCCACCAAATAGGTGGCCAGCCATTGGTTCAGGGGTCGGGTTCCTCTTCGTGAACTTTAGACCATAAAACCTGGTGCCTCAGTTTCAAACAGGCGAAACCCTCCAGAAAATCAGAAAGAAACTACCAGACCACCGCAAAGCCCAGTAAAGAAGCCTGGAGCCTGTTGGTGATGACCTGCTACCCAGCAGAGAACTGCAACCCCAAGACAAAGCCTTTCACCTTAAAGCTTCACAAGGAGAGAAAATCCACGGGGCTCCACGCCAACAGCCGCTCCAAACGCCGCGCCTTCCTGAGCGCCACCATTCCAAGTAAACCAACTTCCGTTCATTTTAACAACCTAAGCTGTTCTGTTTAATCTGCTTTATAACTTTAAGATCATGTTTCCACAAACTGTGCTTGCTTTGCAGAACAGTATTTCCCTCTTAAGGTTACCCATTTAAATCTGGTAACTGCATTTTCATATTACTTTCCAGTGTTTCCCCTAGGTTTACAGCTTGGGGCGGGAGGGGGCCAGGCAGACTCCGACAGCTTTCATGGTGTTCATGTGTTTCTTTTAATGACAGCAGTCAATATTGACAAACTGAACTAAACATCAGAACATTTCTTTCTATGACAATTATCCACAAAGTGTGCAGCTTTTGTCACTGCAGTGTATCTTTCTGGAAGAACATTTCTAGAACCTCTTGATATGGGAAGTCATTTATTGAGATCCGCATGCAGGCTGCGAGATGGTCTCCTTACAGTCTATTGCGGATGTTTGTCCGTAAATACATTAACTGATAGGCTTTAAAAGTTATAGCTGATAGCTTAAAATAGAGATAGTTTAAAGCAGAAAATCCCATTGTGAAACGTATTTATTATCCTGTTCGTGTTTGAGAGGTCCCTCTCACAGTTCACACTTCTGACCGGGTGGTTGACGCAACATATTTTCCGACGCACGCTCTCTGTCCGCTGGTAGGAGCGAGCTCACCAATGTGTGTGCGTGCACGTGTCTGTGCGCGCATCGGGGCGGAACTCCGCCAAGCGGGATACTGAGAGTAGAGGAGAATTGTGAACGCGCGACCGTGTAGAGAGAAAAAAGACAAGTTGTTATGTAAATAAGATAAATAACATGAGGCTGTTTGTTTAATAAAAGGACAATGTATAGACCTGTTCTATAGAAAAGGTAACCTTAAATGACTTCTGTTGTGATCTGGTGCTATACAGAAAATAAAATAAAATTAACTTAACCTTAAAGGGGTGGCGGGAGGTGCCGTTGGGGTGCAATATCTGCATTCTAGTCACTGCCTCTGCGAACTGGCTGCTGAGCTCAAACTCCTGAAAATATCGCGATTCTCTCTCAGTGACCATGACAAGAGCTTCGCCACCAAACGTTTACATTACCTGGTGATGCAGCCTATTTATGTCTCAGGAGGATTCCTCAGTTGAGTTTGGAGGAACCAACCATTCGGCATAACAGTTAGTTAATAATCATCATCAAAAAATAAATAAATTTAAAATTTCATTTCCCCACTCATGGGTGGAGACAATAAAATTACTTTACTACTTTTTCCTACACAGCTAATAAATTATGTTTTGATTACTTTTTGGTTATCTGAACTTGCTACCTATGGTAAATTCCTGGTTAGAAGAGAAACACTGCATTTCTAGACTTTGTTAAACTGGGAGATTGGTTGCATTGTACTGGATAATGGTAAAAGTTAATAAGATTAATAACATGAGGCTGTTTGTTTAATAAAAGGACAATGTATAGACCTGTTCTATAGAAAAGGTAACCTTAAATGACTTCTGTTGTGATCTGGTGCTATACAGAAAATAAAATAAAATTAACTTAACCTTAAAGGGGTGGCGGGAGGTTAACCTTACTATTTCAGAAATCCTTATCTGAAGGAGTGGTACCTTCTGATTGGAAGCATGCCAACATAACGCCCAT
>JAODJX010000065.1:13653586-13663840 GCA_026776945.1 Isichthys henryi | reverse complement strand
CATCACTTGAGGTTGGAAATCTGTCACTTATCAGCAGAGTTGGAAAGTTCAGGTTCAGAAAGTACAAACCGCAGGAAAGATTTCATTCAACCAGTTGATTATAAAGAGTCACGGTCACAGAGTACTGAACTGGTTGGTTGAATCAAATTCTGGATTTTTAATTTTTGAACCTGAACTTTCCACATCTGTTGTCAACATTAATGTGTGTGTGTCTGTGTCTGTGTCTGTTTCTGTGTATTCATATAAAAACTTGTGCTCAGTCACAGCTGCACCCTCTCTCACTGCATGCAAGGTTTGTGCCCGGGCTGAGCACCAGGGCAGATTCTCAGAGACATTGTGATCAAAGTGCAATTTACCGTGGACGTGGTGTTTAACGTAGCCAGTGTAGTTTTTTTTCGGTGACACGGGCGAGATTTTCCACGTTTGTCCGCATCTGGACGGGTTGCCGATGCCTGCGTGTGACAGATGGGTAAAAACTGCGATTATTAACGAGCGTAGTAGTAAAATACTTAATTTGCACCATCTTTTCAGCGAATTATAACTCACACTGAAAGCAGATGAATTTGCATAAATCTCATTAGAAACGGCAAGTGGGGTTCATAAATCGTCACGTTAATTAGTCGTTTTCCTCTCTTTTATGAGAAAATATAAAGTATTAATGAAACAAGAGGGCCGTACGGTGTCGGAGCATGATCAGTCTCCTTGTCCGAGTTGCTTGCTTGTGACGGGGCTGATCAGGAATGAAGTTCGATCCGGCCGCGTGCCGTGAGTCAGTGTGTGTGTTCTTCATTCTTGGGAAATTTCTCGGTGTCGTGGCTTAAATGCCACCCTTGCCCATGAGTGAACCCTCCGCGTATTCCTCTCGAACTCCTTGCCACACCCTTTTCTGGCAGATCCCGGCCCCTCTGCTCCCACTTTCCCGCCATAAGCATCCGTCTCGTGTGTTTTTAATGAGTCCAGCCGTCTGATCCTAATACCTACATTTGATCGATCAGCCTCTCTGAAATTCACACCTAAGAGGAATGAATGGAAACCTGCGGAGAGGCACTTTTCCTCATTACTTAGGGAACTGGACGTCTGTATGAGCTGCTTTGATTTTCACTGACAGATTAATGTTGCGATTACAGTCTTGTGTCGCTCTCTGCGCTGACGTGACTGTGAGTTTGCCTGTGAGCGTCCGTCAGTACGTCCGACTGAGTCAGGCAGGGTGTTGGCTGCAGCAGGCGTGCTGGACAGGTGTTTGTTTGAAGGAACACCTGGACATTCTCCTGTGACACGGCCGAAGAGTAATCAGGAAGCGACAGGTTGGCCAAATCTCCTCATACCCAGCCAGCACTGCTGAGCGCCGTGTGGTGCGTGCTTGGTCGGGGGGGGCGGCACACCACGATGATGCCCTTCATTCACCCCGATGATGAACCCGCTGATGGAATCCTGGCACTGAGTCTTGGAGCATTTTGTTTTCATTGGGATCTGATCTGTATATCATTGCATTTTTTGTAATCGTAGGTCATACTGTTTTTCTGTTTTTTTTTTACAATATTGCAAAGTTAACATGGTGTTTTCTTCTCAATCATCATAGTTAAGCAGCTGTTTGCTTTAACTATACATCTAAGAGTGTGAGGGTCACTTAGTGGGGAGAATATTTCAGTGAACTGTACATGGCTGAGATGACAAAGCTTTTCTTGACTAGATCTTGCTCTCAATCCTGAGGTTTTGGGTTTCAGACGTGTGTGTGTGTGGCGGTGGGTGTGTTTGTGTGTGTTTTGGGTTTGCCAGTCATCTGTAATTGAGGTTGATTGGAGTTTGATGGTTTCATTTTTTGAGCTGTCATGCGAGCGCCTTGTGATGGCCTGGCATCCTGCGCTTCCAGAGATAGGCTTCAGGTTTGGGAAGAAGCGGGATGGATAATGATGACAATTAGAAACACAGTTTTAATTATACATTCGTCTGGATATACATGCCTGTTACTTTGATCCAGAATCAGAAACATGTAGTGCTACTGCACAGATAAAACTTTTGAAACTTTGTAAGTGGAAGATCAATTTTTTTTCTATATTATGCTTATTTAAGTTTCTCTGCTAAAGTTTCCACTCTGAGTTGTCTTTGCTGGCAAGGAGTTGCTGTAAACGAATGCATGAAGCTCTTCCTGGCATCCGTCTTGCGTGTGTGTGTATAACCAGTCTTCTCAGATGCAGTATTAACAGGTTGAATGCTTGGAAGATGACACTACAGCGACTTGGCAGCGTAATCGCTGTCGCATAATTTGGCTCCCGCGACGGGCCATTTGTGCAACATTGATGTGTGCCTGGAAAAATAAGGACCCACGCCTTTAAAGAAACACCCAGCTCAGTCCCTATCACTGCGAATTGGTTTGTGTTTTACATAAAGGATTCTTCTGATAACCAGCAGTGTCCATAGGACATGTGATAATGGCATTAGAGGGGATTTTCGTGATGGAATGTTACCTGTGTGTGTGTGTGTGTGTGTGTGTGTGTGTGTGTGGAATGGAGATGACAGATTATTTGATCTAGCACAGGGCTGCCACAATATCAGATTTTCACTACCTTGTTGTGGCGTATTTTCACTGCACTATTTTCACTTTAACTATTGTAGCCAAAAGACTTGACAATTACCGTATTATTGCAATATCTATGGAAAATTTGAACCAAGGAATTATCATAATGCTACTAGGCAAATTCTTCTTTAGATTTGTTTGTGTGTCTCTTTTTTAAGCAAAATAATCACACTCAAAATGCGAGTGTAGTGAGGTGGACAGTCTGTGACCTTAACTGTATAAAGAACAGGTACAAGACTTAATGAATGGTGAAAGACCAACCAGGGCTGTAGCCCACTTCTGCACTTACTGTTGATTGGCGCTGCCTGCAGACTGGGGTCTCTAACACCCTGTATTTTTTTACTAAATCCTACAGTGACACCATTAATGTTTCTTTTTATGACATCAGGTTCATTTAAAATGTTATTTACTTTTTCCAGTGTTTATCTGATCCCACCGATTTGAGTGATTCAGTTCGGAGTGAACCAAAGTTATAAGTGCAACAAAATATCACGTTGGTGGATAGCAGCAATATACACTTATGGAAATTTAAATTAATATTTCAGATATGTCATACTTTGGTAATTGTGTTGATCCAAAAACTGGAAATAGACGGCCGGAGTGAACACTTAAATTGACAAACAAAGAAAACTGATTTTTTTTCCGTCAGCGGAATCCTTAATACCAGACATCGCTAAAACAATAAAACAAGCACAATTTTCCTATAAATGTAAACAATATGGTTTACTGTAAGATGGCAGGATATTTCCATAGGATGTTTCACTTATTTAACTTAATTTGAAAAGAGAAAAAACCAAACCATGTACGCACAGAAAAAACAAAAATCATTTTTTGGCTAATAAAATAGATTGTTACGTTTCGGAACAGTAAACTCTTCAGTCCTTCAGTTTGATGGAATTAATAGGTGTTGATAGAAAGTATTGCATTGCTATGTGTCGAAGTAATTGATAGTTTGTTATCGATGTGTGATGTCATTGGAAGTCAGTGTGTGCCAGCTCCTTGTATAATGCTGGTCCCAGTAGGCGTCTGGGGTATCTATGGCCTCAGATTAAGATTGAGATTAAGCACTGGTGGAAACCAGTGTTAAGGAACATTCCTCCAGCTAGCATGTTGGAGTGTGAATTAAATGGTTACTGGTGCTGGGTTGTATACGATGTTATCATATGTGTATTATTAACACAATATTGATGTTAAATTTTTTAAATATCACGGTTGCCGTCAATGCCAGTATATCATGGCAGCACTAAGGTGGCAGATGTAAGACTGGACATGAGTAGCTTCACATCTGCCTCCCAGATCTCATGAATTTGAATCCTGCATACGGGGGGATCCTACTGATCTGCGGTTGTCATTGTGACGCACCTGCGTTTGTTTTTACATTTATTCAATTCACAGGCTCTTTTCCAAAATGATGAAGTGAGGATCAGAGAGCTGGGTCATTCTGTGCCTGGGGCAGCTGGGGTCAGGGCTGGATTCAGCTTGGTTTGATTGGGGGTGCTCTGAAACATATTTACCATATAATAAAACTTGACATGTTTTTCCAAATGGATGTAGTATAACAATAGTTATACTCTGCTTTGCTATACTATACTATACTATACTATACTATACTATACTATGTTTTCAATAAATGTAATTCAACCTTTAAGATTTTCAATGTAAACTCATCTTCCTTGGGTTTTATATGGTTCTTTTATTGTTTACTGCTATATATATCCATCCATCCATTTTCCAAACCGCTTATCCTACTGGGTCGTGGGGGGTCCGGAGCCTATCCCGGAAGCAATGGGCACGAGGCAGGGAACAACCCAGGATGGGGGGCCAGCCAATCACAGGGCATGACAGTTAATGAATGTTAGCTATTCAATCCAACAGTTGTCCTAACTTGCAAAAAAAGAAAAAAAAGAAAAGATTTTTGTTAACCCAATCAACCAATTCATTGTTAGTAGAATGATTAGCAGAGAAGGAAGCTTCTCTCTACTCTGTACTTTCTGGGTTACAAATTGTCAGCCAATCTGAGGTATGTATTATATAGCGTGGTGAAACAAAAAAACCCACCCCAGCATCTCCTAGATCTAGCCCTTATTGGGGTTGGGAGCCTTGACAAGGGCCCACCAATAATATGATCACTGTTGAATCCAAGATCACATCGATATGGGCATAGATCTGATGGCCACTGAATACTGAGCTCGTTCATATAGATGTTAACCTTCCTTCAGCAGCTGAAAAGCCACAACACCTAAACATGTGATGTTTCATGTGGGAGCGGCAGGTCTCGTTAATTAAAGCCGGCATTATTAAATCACTTCGATGTCTGTGTACAATGGCTGTGCCATCATGAGCGAAGTAATACCGGTATTCACAGCGGAGCCAGTCAAAGACCAAAACTGGGCCATCTGGTCTCTCAGTAAGTCACAGAGGGGGGCAGGATAACTGGCTGGGTAAAGCTAAATGAACCCAAGATGGTGGCAGGGAACAGGGGTCAAGGACCGGATGGGTTCAGATCAGGACTCCCTGGAGAGGACAGCCTTTGACAAGAAGAAGAGATTTAAATGCGTTCGACAGCCGCCGTGGCCCAGGGCCAAGACTCACAGCCTGCACTGTCATTGCTGTGAGCTTTTAAAGGCCTCTGGCTTGATTAAGGGAGGCAGAGCAGCTGGCCCCCTGCTTCATCTGCCCCAAGCGTGACGGACAAACTGGAGCCACCCGCTGTCCATGGTGCTGAATCCCCCCAAGCTGGAGGTCGGCCGCCTTCCATGGTGCTGAATCCCCCCAAGCTGGAGGTCGGCCGCCGTCCGTGGCGCTGAATCCCTCCCAAGCCGGAGGTCGGCCTCCGTCCGTGGCGCTGAATCCCCCCCAAGCCGGAGGTCGGCCGCCGTCCGTGGCGCTGAATCCCCCCCAAGCCGGAGGTCGGCCTCCGTCCGTGGCGCTGAATCCCCCCCAAGCCGGAGGTCGGCCGCAGTCCGTGGCGCTGAATCCCCCCCAAACTGGAGGTCGGCCACCGTCTGTGGTGCTGAATCCCCCCCAAGCTGGAAGTCGGCCGCCGTCTGTGATGCTGAATCCCCCCCAAGCCAGAGGTTGCTGGTGCCGCTGGGTGTCAGACCCTAACTAACTGGAGGAGCTACACAGCTCTTGCTTGTCCAGCAACCTTCTGGTGCCTGAATGCTCTACAGGAATCATGCAGTATGGAAGTGGCTTCAGTTGCTTATATGTTTTATATTATATTGGTTCTGATGACCTCTAAACACTCATAAGAGTTGTGTGTGTCGCATTTTCAAAGACATATTGACCAAAATTCACAAATAATCTGTAACCCATTTCTTTGACTTGAGTAAAAAAAATAATACTCTTGCTAGATTGCTGAAGATAGAAAATAATGTTATTTTGCATATTTGTCCAACCAGAAATATTAATCTTAGTTTTTGTTCATAGGTCAATTCATTTATTTTCTTCTTCTTATTATTATTATTATTATTATTATTATTAATATTATTATTAATATTTAAGTTTAATGTAACTTATGTTCCATTTATTTCTTATGGAGATAATTGAAATAGGAACGCATGACATGGACTGTATAATCTGATCAAAATTACTGTTGAGTTGTTAAGACAGTACAGTAGAACTAATTGGTTTTAATTCAATAGCTCTAAGTGGCATGACTGATAGCTCATAATGGAGCAGCACACAGATCCTTGGGTAACACTCTTGTGGTTTTAATCTGTGCGTGACCCGTACCTGTGAGTGGCACGTGTGTGCGGTCACTTCCCAGGCTCGAAGCTGCGCGTCTCTGAATGCAGTCGGGAAACAGTCGGAGAAGGAGAGTCTGCATTGAGAGTGATTTTCAACACAGGCCTTAAGTCTCTTCACTGGCAAAACAAGCGAGAAAACAAACTGACACGAGGAAACGGAGTGAAATAATGAGGCATCATGTTTTCATGCAGGAGAAAACGTTTCAGTGTAAGACATTTTCAGTTCAGTCAGTTTTTTATTTTATATTTTCGCCTGATTTTCCCAAACAACAAAGACTTTTCTTGGGTGGGGGGGGCGCACCTGGCAAACCGCTGTAGAGCATCGTGATACAGTGTGGGGTGCAGAGTCAGCGAGGACTCCACAAAAACCGAGGAGGTGACATCTTCTACTGATGATGCCACATTTTTGCAGCAGTCTCTGCATGTCTGGGTAAGGCCCTCTTTCTAGCCCTGAGGATAACTCACAGCACAACAGTAACAGGCCAAAATATGTAAATGTGTACAGATGAAACCAGTTCAACTGATGTGAGCCAATAACATACTTCCACTGAGTTCATTCCAGCTTCCTCTGGTTGGTTCTCTATGAAAAAGCAGACATGTGGTCACATGCATCCGTTCATCTTCTTTTTGTGAGGTCACAAGAAATTCATTGAATATTTAAGTTTGGTTCTGTAGGTGAGGGGAGGTTTTAGAGGGTCTCGTCAGTCTTTGGCATGGAGGGGGGGAGGGGTCTTTCTCTGCAGTGTTCATTGCACTCTTGTGTACACCTGGACAGATGGGATATGGTGTAACTGCCGAACTCTGGGCGATGCACTGGCATGATGAGAAGAAGCAGGCTTGGGGGGCCACTGTGGGGGTGTTCCATAAAACTGCATGAACCTACTCCCCGCTGGGCTGAACCAGACGAATACTAACACATGGAGGCCCCACCCCCCACCCAAAACACGATTTAAAATGCCCATTTTTTTCCAGCAGTGTTGTACACTATGTTTGTCTAACACCCCCCACCCTCCACCCTTTCCTGTTCCAGGTTCTTCTGTGACCCAGCTGAGGGCTGTGGATCCGGACGAGGAGCCGCTGGTGTACGGGGTGGTGGGAGAGGAAGCCATGAGATACTTTGCAGTGGAAAGCAACACTGGGGTGGTTTGGCTGAGGCAGCCCCTGGATAGGGAGGTGAGGGTCCACACTTGGGTATTCGTGGGATTGGAGCCAGCATACCTTTTATAACAGTTATTATTATGATGTTTAAAAAACTGCACTTGTTGGTTCAAATCCCAGGAGGAGCATTTCTCTTGTACCGTTGATGGTGGCTTAACCTAAATATCCTAAGACTGAGAGATATAGACAGGATGTGGTTTGTTCAGTGCATCACTAGATTTGTCACACAGCTATTGGTCAACGAGCCATGATGTCATAGCTGTGTAGCTTCAGGGGAATCATGTGTAAGTTCTGGCTATCTTGGGTGAAGGACTACTAGGGTGTTTCTCAATATGTATACTTGACCATACTTGTGTACCCATTTTACGTCATCTTCCATTGCCGAAGACCTGTTCCAATAGTCAAGAACAAAAGAACAGAGGCCGGTAAAAATCCCCCAATGTCGTTCTTGCCCCGTTCCAAATAGCAAGAATACATCGTTGCATCCTCGCCGAACGAGACCAATCCCATGATTCACTGCACCCCTATTTCCTTCTTGGAAGGCAAGTTTGCAAGACTAATCTTACCAAGACTGCAAGTGCGGTCTTTGTCTTCTTGGTATTGAGAAACATCCCCTGCTTATCTTCCTGATTTCTGGTACTTGGATCCTGTTTCACCATTATGCTTTTTAACATGCTGCTTTTTTTCAGACCAAGTCAGAGATGCAGGTGGCGTTCACAGTCAGTGACAGCCAAGGGGTGCGTACCGAGACCGGGGCTTGGGATAGCGGCTGCGTAACACAGCACCAAGTTCTCACGCATTTACGAGTTCCAGAACATTTTATTCCTCCTAATTCTGGATCAGTTTATCCCGCCCTGACATCCAGCGCACAAACTGCCATGTCATCACACACCATGGTAGCCATATTTGATTTGTTTGCTGAAAATAATAATCAGTCACTATCAATGATTCGTATATATTCCATTCTAGTCTTCAATGTAGAGGAAAAAAAATTCCAAAATGTAAATTTTACAATTTTTCATCCGATTTTTTCAAAACACCAGCTGGCATTTCATAGAGCTTTTGTCAACAGTATCAAGGTTTCATGACGAGTCATTTTAATATTCCTTTAACCAATGGATCCGTTTCTTACAGCAAGGCCCTTATTTCTAATTCATATGCCGCCCTAAACTGACTCGCAGTTCACATTCTCTCAGGTGGGACTTCCCCTTACAGTGAGGAGCCCTAACTGTAACTGACCCTGACATCCTCTTCTTGTCTGTGGGAATTCCGCTGAGGGTGACCCATGGCAGAGGGCACAGTGTCTTCAACACACACATGTCCGTTACTTGTGCTGTATTTCCATAAGCAGGAAATGCGTTCTGCGTCTCCTCTCGGCAGTGTGAGAGAGGCAACAGGACACGGCGATCCATCTCAGCCGGTGAACAAGGATGAACCCAAGGGGTTATATGGATAATTAACCTATGAGTGGCTGTCTGTGTCGAGAACAACAGCAAGTGCGTTTTTTAGCAGGATAACCCACACGGTATTTCCAGGATAAGAAAGACGCCACATGAAGTTAGGATGCATTCGAGCATCAGTAATCCTGCATGCAGACTTTTACATCACCAGCCTGACTTCTGCTTCTTTTCCCAGGTGGTCAAAGACACGGTGAACGTGCAGATCGGGGACGTGAATGACAACGCACCCATCTTCTACAACCAGCCTTACAACGTGCGGATCCCAGAGGTACCGATCCCCCGACCCCGGGCGTCGCGGCTAACCTGCACCGGTACTGTCCTGCGCTGACACTGTGACATATGGGCAGCTTGTGGCTCACTGTCTGAATTAAAAAGGGTGGGATACGCTTAACTGAACCATATTTTTCCAGTTTAGACCCATAGTTAAGGACCCAGATGGCAACGGAAAACTAGTCAGTTATACATACAGCTGTTCATCATATTGTATGCCTGTGAAATTCTGAATGATCATTTTAAAATAATTGTTATAATTCCCAAGTTAAGCTGGCATTGTATTTCATGGTGCCCCATTTACCATAGTAACTGTTTCAACCCTGTTAACAAGTGCATTATCCTTGTAACGCTGGTTATTATTTTGGCTGTGGGTGAGCGGGTGGGTGGTCTGCATGGGTGCCTCGTTATTCACGGCTAGCTTGTGGTTCTGCCTCTATTCCCGCCGGTGAGGCTCGGCATGAAATCCATCAGTCCTAAAACTGGTCCTGTGACCTGAGAGACCTGGGGGTCTGAATTTCTTTGCTCCGCTCTGCTGCAAATACTTAGAGGCAGGAGTGTAACTTTGATGAGAGGTTAGCAGGCATCGTGTTCCTTTTGTGGACCGTTTACCACAGTGGCTGTGTTGAAGGCTCCTGCCTGAAGTGTCCAGCGGTATGAGGAGGTTGCATTAAGACAATCTGTGGTAGATATACCTGATTTTCCTTCTGTAATATATCCCTAGAGAAACTTTATTCATCCCTTCCGCTCCTTCATTCCTCATCCCTGTATCACATCTTCACTTCATCTCTCTGTTCTCCCTCCATTCCCCACTGTGTTTACCTCCTTGTACACTTCCTGTTTTCTCCTCTGTTCTTCTCTTCTGGCCCATTCTTCTTCTCTCTTTCCACTCTGCCTCTTTTTTTATTATTGCTCTTCCGCTCTCCCTCTATGTTAATCCTCAGCACAAAAGGCTCTGGCACATGAGAGAGAGAGAGAGAGCGAGTGGGGGGGGGGGGGGGGCACTGGGAGCCCTTCAATGGGGCATATATTTTGGGGG
>JAODJX010000065.1:13558520-13573221 GCA_026776945.1 Isichthys henryi | reverse complement strand
CCTCGTGCCCATTGCTTCCGGGATAGGCTCCGGACCCCCCGCGACCCACTAAGGATAAGCGGTTTGGAAAATGGATGAATGGATATATATATATATATATATATATATATAAATGATTTATTTATTTTTTAAATGGTACTATACTATATTCAGGTGAACTCTAAAGAGTCTAAACTAAAGAGGATGGTTTGAATTATTTATTATTTTCTGGAGCGTAACACGTTTGTACTCCGGAGCTGGAGAAACTGCAGAAGCTGCTGACTGAAACGTCTCTCTCGCTGACGGTCGGATGTGTGCGTCCGACCCCGAGCTTCTCCGCCTGGGTGGGTCCCGCGGTACTAAATTATCAGGAAGGAGCTTCAGAGTGCTCCTGGGGCAGCCGTGAGGCGGTAGTCCTTCTATCCCGACCCTCACACGCGTTTTGGAAGCCATCCCCTGTCTGGGGGGGTGGGACTGAGTCAGAGCCCACCTGTTCTCGCAGGTGGTGCAGCAGTGATCCGGAGACTGGCCAGCTATCCCTGGACAGCATTTCCCTCATACCTTCCTCGCCATTTCTTACTTCACAAAAAAATAATCAGGTTTTTCTATCATTCCTTTATCTGTCAGTTAAGCGCAGTCGCCAAAGAGCTGTTCCCCTCAAATGCCCCCCCCCCCCCGTCTTACTTTTGTTTTTGTGTTTTATTTTCAAAACACGACTAAATAAACCGAGTGCCCGCACTAAAATCATCGGCTTTATCATGCATTATTATACATTTATGCAGGCGTCTCTTTTATCTCAGACAGTAGATTTGCTTTCCGTAGCAGGAGGAAATTACATTTGGCCAGTCAGTCAGAGCAAACCAGCTCACATCTAAACACGACTTTTAGGGAGAGTTTTGGGGTGGTGGGGGAGCTGCTGCACAGCTCTGCCTCCCGCTGTCTGCAGCAGCTGTAAGACTCAGCTGTGGGCTTGTTACCAAACAGCAGCCTGGTTCAAGTTTCCCGGCGAGGCCCAGCTGTTACACTCCTGAGCTAATGATCTTGCCGGATGCTGTTCCTTTAGCCGGCGAGCTGAGGGCCACAAGCTGAGTCAGTCCTTTCTGACGGGAGAGTGCATCACACAGTCTGCGCCAGGACACTCACAGCGCCACCTGCTGTCTCTCATGAGGAGAGCTCCATTAGGGAGCTAAGGAAAAACGACATAACTTATTCGTTATTTAATGTTCTGAATTTTATCTCTGGTCTTTCTTAAAGAAAAATAAATATAAAACAGATGTGTTCCTTTTTCAATGTGTCAGATTAGATTAGATTAGATTAGATTAGATATGATTAGATTACTGATTGAAATTGAAATTCTTGAATTCTGTACTTATCCTGAATTATGTGCTTAAGATGTTTGTTTGAGATGTTCAGACGTTAGATATGTGTTTAAGTCTAATTTGGGACTGTAAATTTAATTAGCTCAGCCACGCTTCTGGGTGGTTGGAAAGGGGCTTATGCTTCTGTATTTTTGGGATCATTGTGTAATGATATTAATGGTGCTCTTTTGCGGTGTGCGTGTGTCTCCCTCTCCCTCTTGTGCTCTCAGGGGCGACGGTTCTCTATGTGAACGCTACAGACAAAGATGCCTCCAGAGAGTTTGGCCAGGAATCCCTTATCTACTCCCTGGAGGGGTCGCCCCAGTTTCGCCTGAACACTCGCTCAGGTGGGGTGGGGCGGGGGGTGGGGGGGGTTGTGCCTCTGGAGTGCACAGTCAGAGTGTTTGGCTGTTACGTGTTTGTGCCTGTGGAGAGAAGCAGTATGTGTGTAGATGATTGTATGCAGGAGTTTTTCTTGGTTCAGGCAGTTTACTGCCAGCGTGTGTTTCAGGTGAGATCACCACCACGGCCCTGCTTGATCGTGAGGTCAAATCTGAGTACATCCTCATTGTACGAGCCGTGGATGGGGGGGTCGGACCCCTGCAGAAGACTGGCATCGCCACGGTAACAGCATCATTGTCCGATTGCTGTGGGCATTCATTGGGGTTTGAGCACATGCTTGATGTTTCATTTTCTGTCACTGTGTTGGTGGCTTATTTGGTGTCACTGTTTTTTTGATGCCAGCGGTTCTCAGTGGGATTTGAGTTTCTTACTGAATCTGTTACAGGTGAACATCACCCTCTCCGACATCAATGATAACGCCCCTGTGTGGAGAGATGAGCCCTACCTTGTCAACGTGGTGGAGATGAGCCCCATAGACACTGACGTGGTCACGGTGAGTGTCACTGAAGCCTGTTGATCTATGACCTTTATAGCTGAAAGCCTGACCTCTGACCTTTATTACTGACAGCCTGACCTCGTGACCTGAACCACAAATATGGCATAGCTTGGGAACAGCAGCCAGTGACCTTAGAGCAATGTCATATGGCATGTGTCACTCAAAAGAAGTAAAAAAGTGATTTCAGTCATCATTAGTGTTCGTTCTACTTATACACTTTACTATATGTAGTTTAGACTCCAGGAGTAAAATTCAGATGAGGAATTTATGCAGATGTCTTGAAATAAATACAGTAGCGCGTTCATTGGACAGCATGGATTCAGGACCATCCATCCATCCATTTTCCAAACCGCTTATCCTTACTGGGTCGCGGGGGGTCCGGAGCCTATCCCGGAAGCTATGGGCACGAGGCAGGGAACAACCCAGGATGGGGGGCCAGCCCATTGCAGGGCACACTCACACACCATTTACTCACACATGCACGGATTCAGGACCATCGACCAAAATTAACGATTTAATGGTAATATTGGTTTGGAGTTTTTAGTTTTTTTAGAATAAAACTCACTTTATCTTAGGAAAAATTTACAAAACAGTGGAAAACAGAATCACGATTCGCCAAACTCAATTTCACACAAACTGCCAGAGCGCGCTGCCCAACGTACCGGCCAAAAACACAAGTACGACTGCATGCCTTCCGGTGACAACGAGTGGGCGCGTGTGTTACAGTCAGACCCAGCTGTGTGTGCTGAGCGTACATGTTTTACTGACTTCCTGTGGGTCCGGATGATGGGGGAGAGCTAAACTGGTCGGTGTTTCTGCCCTGTGCATCTCCAGTCTCGGATCAGCGCCACCCTAATTGGATAATTAAGATAAGGAATGAATTTAGGACTTGTTGAAATTAATCCACACAGTTTAAAAAAAAAAAAAACTCGCATAGAGTTTTGGTGTAATTTTCTATAATTACTTTTTCATTATAATATAATTAAATTATATCCAATAATATAATGTATAATTTACTGTTATTTTCTCATAAGCGGCGTGACTTGGTAGGTTATTTAAACATTGTAATTCTGAGGCCGGCTTGGGCCTATAAGGTGTGAATTACACCCCAGCACAGGTACTGTGACTCCTCCCACGGCAATTGACGGCAGAGCTTTCCGGAGGTGTGCCAGCGCTAATTAAGCTCCCAAATTAACAATGCGCCAGCGAGCGTAATTAATGGGGTCCGACTGGTAATTAAAACGTAGCCCGCAGTCAGACGCATACTAATTAATTACGCTGCTCAGCCTCGAGAAAGGGTCAAGCTTGAGGGGCTTGATGAGCGAGGGAGAGACGGGCGGGGATGGGGGGGCGGGTTGTAGCAGGGTGGCACCACATCACAGTCTTGCCTCTCCTCCACTGTCTGACCCCCGCCCCAATCATTTCACTCACTGTCTCCCTCCATTTAAGCCCACTTAACAGGCTGCTAATTGACCGTGTTGCTAATTCCTCCCCCAGGATAACGTTTGTCATGGTGCATGTGCTCACAGGGCTGTGGTTATATTCTTGAGGGACAGACGCCTCCCCCCCAGGATACAATCGCCATGCATGAGTGCAGTTCCGCTGCTTGCGGGAGGGGGGCGGTGGGGCGCATGTGTTTACGCCATCCTCGGATCGTCTTCACGGTGCCTCCTGAGATACTTTCACCTCCGAGGGGGTGGGTACCCAAGGTACCCAAGAAACTTATGCAGGTTTATTTAGGGACCAACACAAACTGTGATGCCCAAGCGTTGCCTGTTTTGTGCAGAACACACTGACAGTGGAACTTAGCTAGCGATTGTTATGAGTGACATCTTTGATATATATGCAGTCCATGGCCAGGTTATCCGCTACAACTGCTGGTAAAACCAAACAAAATCATGGGCCGCTGCCATTCAGGTACTATCTAACCATCTGAAACAATGGCTGAGATCGGCGTGATTTGGAATTTGGCGTAATAGCTGGTGCCTCACTTACCAACAGCAGCCACCTTCCTGAGATTTTCCCTCACTTCAGTGAAAACAGTAAACAAAAAACATTCATTCTGCGGTAGTTGTGTTGCTGAAAGCCCCTTATTAATGAGAGGGGTCAGGGGACAAATGGCTAGGTTCGTGAAAGCTGACAGGAAGGTCACAGGTGCAATAATAGCAGCTCAGTACAGCAGAAAGGCCACAAAACGCCTCCACACAGCTAGTGGTTCTGGAGACAGAAGGGGTTGCTGCCTGGCACTGGATGCCATTGGGTATATTCTGACTTAATGGTGAGAAGCTGCTACCAAAGAGGGGATGGATGGATGGATGGATGGATGGTATGGCACATTATTGATCTCAGGTGAAAGTTTATTAAGTAATTCTTAGGTATGTGTAATAACAATGAACTTTATTCAATATTCTTGTTTTCCCTGCTGGTTTAAGGTTTTTTTGGAGGGCTGTGTGCTGGTTCCAATACAGTTACCTTACACACTTCCCAGGTGCTGGCTGTAGATCCAGACAACGGGGAGAATGGGACGGTGGTGTACCAGATCAGCCCAGCCAACCCTTTCTACTCCATAAACAGCAGCACGGGCAAGATCCGCACCAGCGGGGCCGTGCTGGACAGGGAGAGCCCCAACCCCAGGGACACGCAGCTCATGAGGACCATCGTGGTCTCCGCCAGAGACAGTAAGACAGTCGCCTGTTCCTGTGCTGTGTCACTCCTGGCTGCCCTCTCTTCTTCCCTTCAGTCTCAACCATATTTCATTTATATTACATACCATTTGTGTTCTTGATTCTGATGCTACCATCTAGTCTGGCCCAGATTAACTGTAGGGGCATTTCTGAATTTCCTGATCCGCCTTCTGGCTCCGGTTCTTTCTGTCATGTGTGCTGTTGCCCGGGGGCACTTAATACCCCTAATCGAGGCTTGTGTATATGGAGCATAAGGTGAATATTTGAAATTTTTCGGTTTACTGTTATCAAAGGTTTCTTTTGTGCATCCACTAGGCAAAAACAAGATGAATTTTGTACACTCGGATTATGTCAATTATCAGTTGCCTTTGCTTGTAACCTACTAATTGCTTTTTCCAGTTGGAAATCCTTGATGATGTTCTATTGAATTCTCTACGCAGTAATAACCTCTTTTAAGCAAGTTGGTCAGAGTATTCTAGCTCTGCTATTGCATTGAACAGCCACAGCTTGACTTTCCTCTGCTTAAAAGTTTATTTGAATGAAACAGCTGGAAGGTCTCACTGTGTCTCTGCTGCCCCCCATAGGCGGAAGGCCTCCACTGCGCTCCTCAGTCAGCACCACAGTCTTTGTGAATCTGCTGGATCTCAATGACAATGACCCCACCTTCCTGAACCTCCCTTTCACCGCCGAGGTGCCAGAGGGGCTTCCAATTGGTTCCTCAGTCTTCAGGGTCCGTTGCTGGTGACATCCATCCTAATGTCATTTTCTGCTTGCCTTTGTTATTTCTGTAGCGTTACATTCATGTGAGGGTTTAGGGTTTTGTCGGTGCATGTGGTTTGATTGTGCATTGTACAGGCAGTCCTCAGGTTATGAACGAGGTCTATGCCATAAGTCTGTCTTTAAGTCGAATTTGTAGGTAAGTTAAGAAAAAAATAATGCATTACATAATAATAATTAATATACAGTAACTTACTGCGCTAACAAACTGCTGAAGCCATGCAATGTTTTCACAAGCATTACAAAGTAGTACTTGCATTTGTTATCGCAAACTATTTTATTTAACCTGAATGTTTAATATAATTGGCTTTATGGCAGTCCGTTCGTAAATACAAATTGTCCGTAAGATGTTCTTAACCCACGGACTGCCTCATTTTCTATGGTTCTGTTTTAGCCTCTGTGTGCATGAATTCTTCTGTGCCTGTGTGTTTACCTGCCATGTGAGCTTGTGTGCATGTGGTTGCTGGACACTTTCTTCACTGCGCACTTCTCGCAGATACAAGTGTCGGACCCGGACGAGGATAAGAACGGCCAGGTGACCATGGCCCTGCAGATGGGCATGCCCAGGTTGGACTTCGTCCTCAACAGCACCACGGGAGCCCTGGTCTCCATGGCGAGGCTGGACAGGGAGCAGATCGGGCAGTACCTGCTCAGGGTGGTGGCGTATGATGCCGGCCAGTTTCCCCGCTCCTCCACCAGTACCCTGACCATCACAGGTACTGAGGAGGGGGTGGGAGGGGGAGAGGGACACAGTCTAAAGGGTGGCACTCCCTGGAGGTGGTAGTCGGGGGTGGGGAGTGATTGACAAGCTACCAAGTATAAAATATCAAAAAATTGTAATTAGCACCCTGGGTGGCACAGTGGCTCAGCCTACAGCCCCTCTGGCTGGCATGAAACCGGGCTTTTCTTAATTTATTCCAGCTTCCTTCCACAGTCCACAAACGCAGTTAATTGGTGTGTCTGAATTGCCTAAAGAAAGTGTAGGTGTGCATTTTTGTGCCCTGTGATGAACTGGGGTAAGCACCAGGCCCCCATGCAACCATGACCAGTATTAGCAGTTTTGGGATGGATGGATGAATGACAGGTTTATAAACCATGTGATTGAAAAATAAGCAATTGCTGCCATCTAGTGGTGTACTTCTAACATTACAAATCTGAATGCCGAGTCAGCTGTTTTCCAAAAATAGTATTTCTGAAAAAATTCTAGTTAAATATCAGAGCAGCAGGAACATCTGCACTTGCATTTTTTTAAATACATGCAGGGCTGATGTATGGATGCGCATGTATTTGTGGCAAGTCTAGAGTCGGTCTCTAGGGCCACAAATCCTAAGGAACATGCAGGTTAGTTGGCAGTCCACCGCTGGGCTTGACGCGTGCCATCTCACACTACTTAAAGACCCCAGCTTCATCTAACTGGTTTTGGATTGCCATAGGAAACCAAATTGCCCAATAAAAAACTTATGTGAATACAATGAGAACATGTAAATTTAGCATACATATGACAGAAGTGGGATTTGAACCCACAACAGTGGCGGTGCAAGGCTGCTATATGGCTGATTGAGCTGCTTTCTTTAAAGCAGCAGTTTGTGTATTTTTGCTACTGAAATGCCATTAACGTGCCTCTGCCTTTTCCCCCGTCTCTGTCTGGCAGTGTTGGACGTAAATGATGAAACTCCCACCTTCTTTCCACGAGTGTACAATGTGTCGGTCCTGGAAAGCGTGCCTCGGGATTTTGTGGTGACCCGGCTGAACTGCTCGGATAACGACGCAGGACTCAATGCCGAGCTGAGCTACTTCATCACGGGTGAGCGAGGGCAAGGCTCGCGCGCATGTCAGTGCAGGAAATGCACTGGCTGTGGGGGACGGGGGGCGGGGGCGTGTGCAGCCGCAAGAAACCTCTCCGCCACTAAGCAGCGTGGCGTCTGCGGTGTGTCGGGCGTCACATGATCGGAGATGCAGCTCTTCGACCAGCTTGTATTGAGTGCAGCAAGTCGTGTAGGTTTCGCTGTGGTATGTCGCAGTCAGAGCGCAGCACGTCTTTGACGTCTGCCATATGTTTGTGAATGCGGTGTGTGCCTCTGAGCGGTGTTAACGCAGTCAGCCACTGTGTTCGCACTCCGCACAGCTAGAGGTCACAGCCCATGGCTGCTGGAATCCACAGTATGGGCCACCCACATTACTTTTATCTCTGTATTTGCGGGAAAGAGTCTAGGAACCAGAACTTACCCAACAATTACCAGGCATGGGCATCAGGGTTATTTGCAGCCCTTAAGGATAGAATAATGATACTTTATTGATACTTCTGAGGAAAGTGCCTTTTCACCTATCCCATCTATGAGACACATATTGTACACAGGTGAGAGCAAACTTGGGGGTCACAGCATAGGGTCAGCCAGCCTGCAGCTCCACTGGAGATGGGAATTAAGGGCCTTACTCAGGGGCCCTATGTTACTATTGGTCTGCCAGCCCTGGGATTTGAACCGACAACCTTCCGACAGCAGGCACAGTGACAGTGTTCTAACCTACTGAGCCTACCTCTTTATTTGTTAGTGCCTACAACCAGCAGGGCCAAATAAAAATTAAAAGGGGAGACTGTTTGCCCTGCGATCACAAACAGCTGCCCTCTCCCAGGTGGAAACGAAGACGGAAAGTTCAGCGTAGGATTTCGGAACGGTGTCGTCCGCACTGTGGTCGGCCTGGACCGAGAGAGTCAGGCCTCTTACACCCTTGTCATCGAGGCTATCGGTAAGTGGCTCCATACTTGGGAGAGGGGTATGTGTGAAGCTCATTGTACCATAGATACAGAAATATGTGATCTGCACGCATCCGCTAAGTGTTTCCTGCCAGATGTTCGCGTTTTGTAAGTGTATCGCTAAACTTAAAACGTCTCCGGTAGTCGTTGTTATCCTTGAGGTCTTCCTTATCACCCTGCCGTCAAGCAGTCAGGCGATGCATGCAAATTCACCACTTTCTATTTAATTTTTTAAGTGATTTTGAAGTTCCTTTGTTTCCTTTTACTGCCGTGAGCTAAAGACCTTTGAGGTTTCCTGTTTATTCTTCACACTGTTGAGTAACTGAGCTGCTCGCACCTGCTGCTCGAGAAAAATCTGGGTAAAACACCTTGCAAAGAGTGACCTCAAACATGCATGCAACCTGCTGAGATGTAGGTACACGGGCGAAAAAAAAAAAAAGACAAGACCTTTTGACCAAAGAACAGATTCCACAGTTTTGTCTCTGGGCCTGTCCATCTCTCACCGCCCTTCTGCCTGTGCTCAAATCAGACAATGGCCCGGCTGGAAGTAGGAGAACCGGGACGGCTACCGTGTACGTGGAGGTGCTCGACGTCAATGACAACCGGCCCATTTTCCTACAGAACAGCTACGAGACCAGCGTGCTGGAGACCATTCCACGTGGCACGAACATCCTGCAGGTACACACACCTAGACTGGCACACACGCTCGCGAAACAGAATACTCAGTCGTACCGGGAAAGTCTTCTTTTTTTATTGTCTTATAAAAATGGAAGGATTATATCATAATAGAGGCACTTGATGGAAAACAGCTGTAGAACTTTGGAAAGAAGTAGAGCAATGTGTGTATGTATGTTTAAGGAGAAAACTGTGAGATGGTCATGGAGTTACACTGGAACTCACGTTAGAGACTGAGACTGAGACTGGAATGAACCATTAACCCCAATCATGATTCAGCTATCAGCTGTGCTACTTGTGCTGCAGCTTTCAATATTAGCACTATAATCTGCACCAAGTAGTTAAAATAAAAATTAGATCTCCCCCAGCTTTTGTCTAAGGGGGAATTCCTCAAAAACTAGTTACCTAAGAAGCTCCTTTCAGGAAATGTCGGTTTAGTGGAGGAAGAACATGCCCCCCTCAAACAGATGCTACATTGTGATAGTAGAGTCCAAAGACCTTCCCCTCGGCAGTTTCGCTGAGATGGTACGGTCCGGCATGTTAAGACCCATTCATGGGGAGCAGGTTCCCATGATGGAGTGTACCAGGTGGGAAGCCTGACAGGTTCTTGTGTAAACAGTCAAGCGAGAGATGAAGTGTTACTACATCAGCGCCGAGGCAGAGCTGAAACCGCCTTCTGCCTCGGCAAAAGGTTTGCGCAGCATTTGTTTACAAGTTCAGAAGTTCACGTGCAGGACCCTCTGGCCTCTCGTGAACTTATCACAGATCTGTCAAGAAGTCAAGGCGCACTGCCACAGCATGTTTGCTGAGATGTTAGCGGGAAACTGATTTGTATCTGTGTTTTCGCATATACAGAATTCAATGAAACCCATTGCGTATTTGCGTATGGTTACATCCTGGTGTCTCAGACCAACTCTCGTGGAGTCACTTCTGTCTATGACAGACGCTCCCCCTTTTCTATCTCTGCCCCCAAATACGCATCAGGGATGGGGTCTTAAGCTTAGAAATAAAGGCCATCCATTTAACCATTAAAAGAGGATAATAAAGACAGGGTTAAGCACTAGTGTTAGGAGAATGTAGAATGAACGTAATTGCAGCCTCTTCCCTATTTGTGGTGATGACTGCCCACAGTTACGGTCCTCCCAGCCTTATTCTGAGTTAACATCACTCTGCAAGTCCAGTTAATACATGATATTGCGACATTGCCTTTGAGAGGTAAGGCTTAACCTGACTCTGAACTTCATTTCCCATCATCCTCTCTGCATCCGAGCCACCCGAAGGTTAAAGTAGATTCCTTTGATGCAGTCTGGCAACAGGCAGCAGGTGTGGTCAGCAGGAGCGTCCGTGTGGGGGGGGGGGGCGGTCAGATATCAGTGGCATGGTCATAGAGGCAGGGCACACTGAGGTGTGGCGGGGGGGTGGTAGACGGAGACGCCCTCCTGTCAGGCCGTCGCTGGGGGGGCCGTCGGAATGAAGACGTCAGGGAGCGACGCATGGAGCCCAGCCGCTTCCAGAGGCGCAGCTGCGGCTCACTGGGAGGGGATGGGCTGCAAGGGAGGGGCTCCCCAAGGCCACACCCCCCGTGGGGGAGCCCCGCCTCTGTAGATGGCCTGCACACAGCCAGGAAGGTGGTGCAGCTCACAAAGAGGATGAAGAGGCAGAACACGACGATGATGGTGGGGAGCGGAGGGGACAGGGCGGCGGGCAGAAGCGTGGGGCTGGCGGGGCTGCTGAAATTCACGGACAGCGCCTCCGTCGGAGGGAAGGAGGAAGCGTTGATCGCTGGGTTGCTCATCTTTTATGGATCTGGATAGAAATGACGGATGAGTACATTTACATTCAGCTGAACTTTTTATCCGGGGCACTATGCACTTTACACATTAAGTACTTCACTGTAGGGCACAGCAGCTTGTCCTGGGACTTAAACCAGCAGTCCATACCCTTCACAGCTCCACTACATTTCCTCCTCTCATTGCTCATTTATTTCTATGTTAGTTCATCATTAATAGCTTAATCAGCATCTTGCTGCTGTAACCGTCCACAGCCTGCACCCGTGCACGCAGCCCCCGCCTGCTGCTTTGCTAGATGGCACTGCTTCCGTTTGCACGTCCCTCACTTCCCCTCACAATCGTGACCTTTAGCACTTGTGCACCTCTTAGCTTTCGCTTGGCTTGAGCTCACGTTCTCGAGCGCGTAAACACAGCTTCGGCCCACACGGGACAGGGTGCCCTTACGCGAATCATCTGAGTCACCTCTGCTTTAACCTTCTGGAGTCAGCGGTTTCAGCCATGGGACCGAACAGAAATCTCACCAAACCGTTTGAAAAATTCTGTGATTCATTACTTTAATTTAACAAATGATTCAGTGGAGCAGTTCCAATGTTGCTTTTATTTTTTACATTTTTTTCCTCTTTTATGCCTTTTCTAATTGTTGGAAAATAATCGACATATTCAGTTTAATAAATTCTGCACTACCTAAAACTTTGAGTAGCAAAGTCAGCAGACTTCTCTGGTGGGGCCTGGGCATGAGTACAACCACGACACGTCGATTGGTAGCGACACACGCAAGTACACACACATCTTTACATGCACTGACATTTCAGGCAATTACATAGTTGCTTAATAAGTGACCGAATGAGATTCTTTGCTTGACAGAATATCTGCAGCATTTTACAAATAGTCTTTGTTGCTATGAACCTCCCCCTGCAACCCACGGTTCTGCACCCCACCCTGTACACCTCCTCCACCCCTTGAGCACTTCCCCAAATCACAGATCTTAACCATAACGTTTGTAAATGTCATTGGATCTCATTCAGCGGAAACAATGTAGAATTTATCAGTTTGTGTGGGCACTGGGCCATATACCTTCCGGTTCACACATGTGATCCCTGTTGGCTGATAAAATGTTCACACAAACCCGCCTGTCACTGGCCTGTCCTGTTCCATTCAGCAATTAAAATTCACACATGCGTACTCACTATAACTCTGAGATTCTGAGCACCTCCTCATTTCATCGGATACAGGCACACAACACCATTTATACCGAGATCAGTCTAGTGAATGTCTTTCATCCCTTTTACAAATCAAATTCACACCGTTTGTTTGGTTAGTATCGATACCTTCCCCATGACCAACAAAGAAGAATTTTGTTTCTGTCCTCATTCTGCAAATTGACACATTGAACATGGATAAAATCCTGCAGAGTGGCTCTAAATGACCAGAGTATACATTAGTAACATTCACGTTCATGCACGCTACTCATACGATGTGAAAAATGTCTGTTCAGGACGGTAAATGCAGAAATACACATGCTGGCACAAAGAGGGAAACGTTCCTGAGGAAAGTTCATCATGCGGTGGCATCGAAAATACATTAGCATTTACCTTGAATCTCCTCACCCACCGAGAGAAGCTGTTTCTCCAAGTTCCAACTTTCCCAACTTCTCCAGTTGCAGTTTCTCTCGGAGGTGAAAAAGAGAAAACTGGGGAGTTGGATTGGGGGGGGGGGCGGCCATGGGTAAAGGAATTATCAACCTGACTTTTTTTTATTTTGTAATTTTAATTCATAAAGATGCAGAATGCCTCAAAGAGTAAAGTAGCACTTTTACATTGTTTTCTCACATCGTTCCCATATCTGATTTTGCTTGTCTTTATGAAATGAACTTTACTGTGGAAGTTGTGCTCCCCTGTAGTGCTGAGAATGGCACAGTCTCGCTTGTATATCCCATTCATCACCCTCAAGCCTTAACCCCCACTCTACCCATCCAGCCAGCACTCACTCCCCCCCAAACCAAAAAATCCTTTATCAAGCTAATGAGAGCAAAGCAGGATCCGCTGCTCTGTGTGTGTGTATGTGTGTGTGTCAGTAACTAGGTTTGTAGTTGCTATGTATGAGTCAGTTGACATGGATATTCTTTTTTGTGACATTTCTTTACGTGTCTGTCCAATGTGACCGCAATAAAAGGGTATAAATCTCTGTGTTAAGTTGAAAGCAGATAATTTGGGCTCAAACGTTTGGCAGCCAATCAGAGTCGATCTGTTTAATCAGGTTGAAGCTGAAGTTCCTGAAATGTTCTCATCCTCCTGAGTTTTTTTTAAGTCCACTGAACGCCTGAAAAGGGGGCCGAAACGTAGCAGTGCGACCCCCCTGAACGGTCTCCACGCCGCACCGGCAGAGCCAAAGTGCTGCACTGGCCTCTTTGTTCTGTGCTTTTCCAAAGGTGCCCACGTTTACAAGACAGGCTCGCCATTACGGGAGGGGCGGTCTGCGTCGCCCAGGGGTTGCCATAGTAGCGCATTAGTTAACAGGAGGTGGAAGCGGGGGAGGAGGGGGACATGGAGGAGCGCAGTCAGGGATGAGGTTCCTGCCAGCTACTTCTATGAGTGTGTGTGCATGTGTAAGGACCAGCTGTGTCAGGCAGCCTGCATTCTCAGACTCTTACTATTATTAATATTATTTGTGTGGTAATTTTGTCTCTCCCCACAAAATTATTGGGGGGGGGGGATTTGCATAGACCAAAATGTCCCCAAAGTCCGGTAAAACTTGAAACTTCCTTACTTTTGGGGACACTTCTTCAGGTCCCCATTTTCATAAGCTCAATTTTATAAAAAAAAGTGCAATGAAAAGTGCCAAAAGTCTTGTATTTTGGTTGGTTACTTAAGGTTAAGGGTGTTGTGATTGGGATTAGCGTTTTTCCCCATAGAAATGAATGGACGGTCCCGAGTTAGATTGGAAGACCAATTTATGTGTGTGTTTCAACACAGGTGCAGGCCACAGATGCAGACCAGGGAGAAAATGGTAGAGTTCTGTACAGGATACTCTCTGGTAAGTGCCCGGGAGGGTCACCTCTCACTGCATCCTGTCCTTCAACTGAAAATATGCACAATAATCCTCCACTCACTAAACAAGAAAACAAAAACACATCGCCCATTGCAGTCAATATTCATTAAAGAACACAGCAGAAAATAGCTAATATGAGCAGTTACTTATAGAAAAACTGTGTATGCCTGTGCGTGTATGAGAGGAAGAGTGAAGTCAGGCAGCTGTAGCCAGTTTGAGAGCCTGTACCCAATAAGGCACCTCAGTCGACTTTGCTGCATCAGTCACCAGGTGTATGTTTAGCGTACATAACTATATGGCAAAATGGCACTTCACAGAATTGGCAGCCAGGTGCATTTAAAGCACTTAAATTAGTGAGTTAAAATGGATAAATTGGCCTCTTTGAGCAGTCACTTGCATAATGTGTCATGAGGGCTGTAATTTATCATGTTAACATCTCAGACTTAATTGAATGGGGCTTAAAAATTTGGAATTGAAAGCTGAATATCGGAGAGCTGTTTTACGGCTGGGTATTAGTCTGACAATGAGCGCTGCTTTCTGGGTGCCACCCGGCCGCTTCGCTCCTTCACAGGGAACATGAATCGGCAGTTCAACATCAACGAGCTGACGGGGCTGGTGACGCGGGGCGAGCGAGCTCTGGACCGGGAGAACAGCGGCTCACATGTGCTGGAGGTGGAAGCGTACAACAGTGACCAGGGCAGCATGCGCAGCTCAGTGCGGGTGAGGCTGAGGGGGGGCAG
>JAODJX010000065.1:13537053-13557335 GCA_026776945.1 Isichthys henryi | reverse complement strand
ACTGGAGAGCTACTGCGAAGGCTAACCCGTCCGTCCGATCCCACTGGAGAGCTACTGCGAAGGCTAACCCGTCCGTCCGATCCCACTGGAGAGCTACTGCGAAGGCTAACCCGTCCGTCTGATCCCACTGGAGAGTTACTGCAGTACAAATTGCTGAAAAAGTTAATACTGACTATGACAGTCAGGGCCTGCATAATATTAGGCAGGTGGTTTTATTGTTATGGCTTATCGGCGTATAGAACTGATGGCATTCCTCTATGAAAATTAATGCAGGATTAATGCAAAACCAGTGTAGCCGGCAGATAGCTGGGAGCCACGACGATCAAAACACGTTTAGATTTGATCAGTGAAAAAAGAAAACATAAAAAACATAAAAGTGAGATGAACGACAGAGGCACAAGAAAGACGAAAGGGTGATGGGGAACAAAATGGGGCATCCTGTCATTTCACACATGCCTACAAAAGCCAATGACACCAGAAAAGGTCAGAGACATGAGTAACTGCAGACACTGTACTGTGCAAGACATGTGTATATACAGGAACATGCAGAAGCATCTAGACCCCTGCCTGTTTCTCTCTGTTACTAAATGACAAATCAGAGAAAATAAAAAATAACTTTTTATTTAAGTGTCAGTGTTTTACACTAGAGACTATCCATCCATCTTCAGAGCTGCTTCTCCTATTCAGGGTTGAAAGGAGTTCGGAGCCTGCGGGCACAAAGCAGGGAACAACCCAGGATGGGGCATACTCACGTACTCACACACTCACATATTCACACACTCACATACTCACACACTCACGTACTCACACACTCACATGTTCACACACTCACACACACACACTCACGTACTCACACACTCACATACTCACACACTCACGTACTCACACACTCAAATATTCACACACTCACATACTCACACACTCACGTACTCACACACTCACGTACTCACACACTCACATACTCACACACTCACATACTCACACACTCACGTACTCACACACACACACACTCACACGCTCACACACTCACACACTCACACCTACAGGCAATCTGTTAACTCCAGTTAGTCTCAGCATGTTTTGGACTGTGGGGGGAAACTGCAGTAACTGGAAGAAATCCCACAGTGACATTGAGAGAGCATGCAAACTGCACACATGGAACCCTGGCTGAGACTCAAACCCAGGCCCTTGAGGTGTGAAGCAACAGTGCTAAGCACCATGCCACCCTTCACTAGAAACTATTCTTAAGAAAATAAAAAAAAACGAAATAGACTCTTTGCATCAGTATTCAGTGTGTGTGTGTTTTGCAGAGGCTCCGAGTTTACAAACTGAACAATCCGTGAATTATTAAAATAACTTCCACTCTTTCTGAAACCATACAGGTGGGGAACATTATTAGGGCTTTGACTCTGAAGGGAAGCTGAGAAAATGGAGACAAAAGAGAAGTTATATAAAGAAATAAACAAATGCGTAAGATAGTTACAAAAGCAGCTTTGGGATGTCTCAACGGGCACCGGTGGTTCATTTATCAGGAACTGGAAACTCTGTCCCACCACCAGACACTGCATGGAAAAGGTTGTCACTGTATATAAAGCAGAAGGAGGCTTCGGAGAAAACCACATTGGCGGCAGAAATCTCTTTGAAGGATCCGCAGAGTTCAGCAGTGGAGTCAAGGCACCCCAACCAGCCGCATAGAGAGGTCTGCATAAGGCTTGGGTAAGAGAAGCCATTACCCAAAAAGAGTTGCAGCGAAGCACGTCTCAGGTTTACAAAAAAGAAAAGTGTGATGCAATCTGAGAAAAGAGACTTTTGGTCACATGTGCTTGGGAACGTGCTTTATTAACCAGAATTCAAAAATATATGTGTGACACAAATCTACCATTTCACAAGGCTGGTGAAGGGCGGTGCTCATCACATCTTGCAGTGGTGATGATTTCCATCTGTGGGGACTCAGCTGATAAAGTGAAATTCTGCAAAGAAACCTACGCCGGGCAAGTGAATAGGCCGACACTTAGAATAAAGACTGTCTCTCAGCCGGACAATGATCCCAAACTGAAGATTAAAGTAACACTATAGCGATCAGTCAGAGCCCTCACGGCAGTCCAGAGGCACTATTGGAAAACCACACAAGCTTCATCAGACTCACTTGGACAGCCTGGAGTGATTCTACCAGGAAGAACAGGTGAAAATGACCCCAGAGCCATGTATAGCTAAGCTATACTGTCCAAGACAGACTTACCCACTCCATAAGTTATTACTGCTGGCAAGGATACCACAAGCCAAGCCGCCTACAAAGGAGAGTGTTAGTACCAAGGCATATGATGTGGCCGCCTAACCTAAACACAGCAGAAAAGGTTTGGAGGAGTTTGACCAGAAAGTGACAGAGAAGCAGCCAATGAGTGCTGAGCATGTATATGACAGCTGGGAAAGTATCCAAGGAGGCCACCTCATGAAACTGGCATGGAGGAGAGAGCAGGGTCAGCCAATCACTGGAGCAATTGGGGTTAAGGGCCTCGCTCAAGGGCCCTGTGGTGGCATCACTCTGACCAGGGATTTGAACTGGCAACCTTCTGAGTCCCAACCCATAGACTTCTCTCCCAGCAAATGACTTTTTAGTTTACTACTTTATTGGTCAGTGAATAATTCCATATATGTTATTTTATAGTTTTCATATCTTTATAATTATTCTAAAAGGTAGTGATTAGTGCAAATAAAGCTTTCAACGGATAGATCTGTCCAAAGTTTTGCCTGGTACTGTATGTTTGAAAACACAGTAGTAGGTTTGCTTGTATTTTTTGGTGCATGGAAGAGTGAGGTTTTAAGGGATGTGTCCCCAACCCGTAGGTGATTGTCTACGTCGAGGATGCAAACGACGAGGCACCAGTCTTCACCCAGCAGCAGTACAACCGCTTGGGCTTGCGGGAGACTGCCGGAATTGGCACCTCAGTGATTGTGGTCAGAGCCACTGACCCAGACACAGGTACACACTCACCCCTCCATCCACACCTTGCTTCAGAGGGGCCCTTCCTGTTCCTGTTCCCGTTATGTCTGTCACTGCCTGAACACACATATAAAATGTGTTACCTCTCCTCCATCCCCCTGCCCACGTCTGCCAGGTGACGGTGGAGCCGTCGCTTATGCCATAGTTTCAGGTTCTGACCGAAAGTTTGAGGTGGATGTGAGCACTGGGCTGCTGACCACGGTGGATTATCTGGACTACGAGACCAAGACCAGCTACTTAATGAATGTGTCGGCCACGGACCAGCTGCCCCCCTTCCACCGTGGCTATTGCACCGTCTACGTCACACTGCTCAATGAGCTGGACGAGGTGGTGGCCTTCCTCTCGGCCTCCTACGAGGCCACGCTGCGTGAGAACATCCCCACCGGCACAGAGGTGGTGCAGGTCCGCGCACGGTCCGCTGACAACCTCAACCAGCTGTCGTACCGCTTTGACCCTGACACATCTCCAGTGGCCCTGGCACTCTTCAAGATAGACAGTGTCACTGTGAGTGAATCTGCCTTGATGTTCTGTGCAGCACTTAGTAACTGGAACCTCACTTCTGTCACAGTGGGTTTGGGGGGCGGGTGATTTATGTTAGGAACATCATCACAATAGCAATGCAGTTGGGTTGCCAACTATGGAGATTTTCAGGCAAGTTTATACCAGGGCTTCTGCTATAGCCTTTAGACTCACAGAATTCTTTATTCAGTTAGTTGCAAGACAAATTAGTAACATTTTTTCTTAACCCTGCAACTCATTGAAAGTCTGATGAGTGGGGAAACATTGATTTTAACCATCCTTGAGATCCATGTTTTCTGAGCACTGCATGAGAGCCTGCGCAGACCTTACTAGCCGATTGCCTGTGACACTCTTTCTGCTTCCATTAATGGCAGCAGCCCGGTTTGCGAGTAGTGTCAAAGCGGGGACCTGAGCGCACACCATGGCTGACTTGCCTTGGCCTCTGCCCCCCTCCCCTCTGCGCCTGTCTCTCTGTCTGTCTCCCTGTAAGGGACGCATCACCGTCACAGGCTTGCTGGACCGGGAGAAAGGGGACTTCTACACCCTGACAGTGGTTGCTGATGACGGGGGACCCAAAAAAGATTCGACTGTGGTAAATTCTGTTTTCCAGTTTATTACTTGTATTTCATCATTAAAACGCATTAACCCTCAGTTCCACTCCATGACCCCACACTGAATTAGCGGTTGTAATAATAATAATAATAATAATAGATACTTTATTGATCTCCGTGGGTAATATAGACAGAAGGGCAAATTATAATATATATTTTTCTTCTCGTAGTTTTGTTGTGTTTACAGTTTCTTAAAATGCAGTTTCTTAAACTGAGCAACAATTGAGTTACGTTACCCCCAAACAACAGAGGAACACTGTGCAAAGTCTGACAAATCTGTCTTGCAAACATTTTGGTGATTTTTTTTTCATAGAAATGATCCATCTTGTTGTTTTTCTCCTGCACACTCACGGATTTGCAGAAGGTAACATAAATTTCTGTGCAACTGTTTACTCATACTGTTTATTTATACATTTCCTTTCTCCGCTGTACTTTCTTTTTCTACTTCTCTCATATTTTGTAGATCTGAAAATGTTTTTCGCCAGTTTATATTTCATTTGTCACACCACCATAAGCAATTGACTTCATGCCTTATTTAAGAATCTCTTCTGTGCCAGAATACATCCCAGTCCAGTTATTGAACATTTCCCTTAAGTCTGAGTTCCCCATTTTGACTTGCCGAACGGGAAGTTTCTGTGTGGATGCACACTTGGCTGCCTTAACCTGCCGCACAGCATTCAGTGGCTGTTTGTGTACCTCTTGGCAGGTATCAATCACTATATCGGATGAGAATGATAATAGCCCTGAGTTTGACATCACGTCGGATGTGTCCGTCGAGATTCCGGAGAGCACTCCCATCGGGAAGAGGGTGGCGGTGGTGCTGGCTCGGGACAAGGATGCTGGGAATAACGGACTGGTAAGGCGGGAAGGCATGATATACGGAGCGCTTGAAGGCAGCAGGGTGCACGTTTATCAAAGGCATCTGGAGTGTTAATTGAATTGATGAGTTTTCCGGTGTTGAGGTTGTCCCTCTAATATGCCTGTGTAAGCCCCATATCCAGCCACAAGGCAGACTGAAATACCTGCACGCTTATTTCCAGTATGTACCTAATTGGCTGCCTCAGGTTAACTTCACTCTGGTGGCTGGCAACATGCGTGACGTATTTGAGGTTCGCACCACCAACAACACCTACGGGGAGATCCACGTCAACTCAGCCCTCGACCGGGAAACTGTGGACCGCTACCTTCTTAAGGTGAGACCATCGTGTGTCATCCTGGAAGGCGTGGGGCTCTGTGGCTTGGGACTATGATCGGAAGTGTTCGATTTTAGTGTCTGCCCTGTAAGGCGTGGCTGCCCCGTCCTGGCTTGTTCCCTGCCTTCCCTCCTTCTTCCCTGCCGTCCCTCCTTCTTCCCTGCCTTGCCCCCACAGATTCCAGGATAGGCTCCATACCTGCAAAGTCCTGCATAGGACAAGCGAATATGGAAAATGGACAAACGGACATCAGATCTTACATTGCATATCAGTGTCATATCTGTGATATTCACACGTGTTTCGTTGCAGGTGAGGGCAACAGACAATGGCTCTCCTCCCCGATTCAGTGAGCTCACCCTCACCGTCAACATCCTGGACGTCAATGACAACCCCCCAGTCATCCAAAGCCGAAACGGCTATAATGTCAGCGTGAGCGAGGTGCGCCCAGGAAGCACAGGGGGGGCCAGTGCCACATGCATGCGAAACTATTCCTGATTCTAACCACAGAGATGCAAGTTCAACTGAAATTCTTACCAGCTTCACAGCAGTTGATATTTTAATTCCCTTTTCAGGCTTTTATCACTTTTTTTATCACCATATTCACACTTGACACCCAAGGGTCAAAGTGCCACAGCCTTCATGACTCACTGACCACCTCATAGAGGCGAATAATAACAGATGTCCTCGTTGCACTTGGACAGTCAAACTTCTATCCTTTAAACCTGGAGTCATATAGCTCTTGTGTATTCAATTTAGTATTCATTTTATTTATCTAGATCAGTGTTTTTCAATCCGGTCCTCAGGGACCCACAGACATGTTTTGGGAGAAAGCAAAATGTGGACTTTTCTGGTAGGGGGCTCGGAGGGAACAAAAACCTGTGCCGGCTGTGGCTCCCCATAGACCGCATTGGGAAGCACAAATTTAGAAAACTATTACTGCAATTTCCACCTGCAGTCTAAAGACAGGCTGTTTTACATTTGAAACCGGTTCATTTATCTGGTTTAGGAAACTGAAATACTTTTCGCGTAAACATACCTGTGAAAAGTCCACTGGAGATTACGATTTGATGATGGAGGAAGCAGCTTGTTTGGCGGGATCGTCAAACAGAGCAGATACATAGGCCTCACACCCTGAATCTCTTTGGGCTCAGAATGTGGGCGGAGGAACGTCTGTGCTGCGTGTGGCAGCCAGTGACCGGGACATCGGCCCCAACGCCATGCTCTTCTACTACATCACTGGGGGCAACCAGGACCTGACCTTCCGCATGGACCGTGTCACCGGGGAGATCGTAACCCGACCCTCGCCCCCCGACCGTGAGCGGCAGCAGCAGTATCGCCTCACCGTGACCGTGGAGGACGATGGCACTCCACCACTGTCGGTGAGCCTGGGGCGGGGGGCTGCAAAGGATAGTAGGAGTAATGACAATAAACTGAGACCCAGGGCGGACTTTATCTGAGGGACGACAATACCGTGCATACTGAATCGTCCGCTGTCAGCTTTACTGAAAGCCTGCGTCCTATTCTTCTGCTGGAGTCACCCTTGTCCTGAACCTGATCACGTGTCCTTCCCCATGTTCAGAATCTAGCCGTCAGGAGCCTTTCGAGATAAACGAGCGACTTAACTGGAAACTCGTTATCACATTATACCAGCTTCATGCTTTGTGAGATTCATTAACCGTCTGCCCTCCACTCAGCCCTGAAGATCTGTGACGTTTTTTGAGCTTGAGGAAGCAAACCGCTCGCGTCTGTCCCCATGCAGAGTTCTTACATTCCTGCAGAAGCACTTGACTTTTATCTGTTGTAGTTACTTATCTGTGTTAGGGGTGGGGGGAAGGGTGGCGGGGGCCGGGTGAAAATATAGCTGAGCAAAAACTACAAAAAAGGAAAACCACATTAGTGTTTCTTTTTTTTTAAAGAGGAAGTAACAAACCAAATGGCGCTGTGACTTCCTCCTTCTGACAGAGGTGTCTGATAAGCCCCGCCCACCCCCAAAGCGCACTGTCCCAGTTTAGCTGTTGCGTGAGTGCGTCAGTGTGTGCGGAGGGACAGCCCTCACTGGTTCTGTGCCCCACACACGTATGTAGTAGTGACACGCTTGCCTGGTTTTCGGCTGTTGTGTCCCTGAGCACTTTGTCGGACTCACATCTCTAAATGCAAGTATAAGATATTATAAGATATAAACATTTACTTTATATAGGATAAGTGGTTATGGAAGAAGAGTGACTGTAGGGGCATCAGACAGACAACAAGCTCTGACAAAGGAGTATTTTTCTTCTGCGTGCCGTGTCTTTGGTTTGCCCCAGAAAGCTCAGTTGCGGGCGGATGAGGCATATAGCGTGTCTGTGGGCAGGTGAGAAAGGCAGGGCAGACTGGGGGTAGTCAGCATCCTCAGGCTGTGAGTTTTTGCTTCTTCACTGTCCGTGAGCCACCCACTCCCCAGCAAGGCGACACGTTTGTTGGAAATCAGTTCAGAAGCTCGTGTCGACCTTCAGCTGAGTATAAAGTGATTCTTGCATCTGTGCGCCGAAATCCGTCGTAATCTCTGTGATTAATACCAAGACAGCTGCAATGGTTGAGGGGGGAACTCACTGCTGAGTCAGAAAGAAAGACGAAATCCACTTTATTGCCAAAAAAAAAAACAAAAATCAGAACAGAACAAAAACCTTCACTGAATTGCTCATTGTCACTATTTTGTTCAGAGATTATATACAACTTTATACACCTTTTATTCTTTTTTATGCACATTCATCCAACTATCAGTCACACAGACACACACATACTGTATTATGTAACCACTGCTGCCTACCGTGAAATTTCAGTGGCACAAGCAGGAGTATCCTGGTTTCATGTGACAATACTCTTTATAAAGTACAGCACCCTCACCACTGACAGACCAACAGAGGCCTTCCCTTAATTACTGATTCGGCACACATGTTATTCCACATCTTTCGCTCTAACACCAGTCTGATGTAGACCATTTCACATTCACATCACAGTACCATTCACACTCATAACAAATTATTGCACAGCAGGGTCAGTGTGCCAATAATATCTCAGATAAGACCTGAATGAATCTATCTATATAGACACACCGACATCCAGTTTTTACCCGTCATTTGAGCCAACTTTCTCATTCATGTGTACCCTGTTACAATGAACATTAATGATACAAATCTGCTTATACTCCTTCCCGGAAATACAGTATCTCAAAAACACAAAGAATTCAACACTGCTGTAAATGTTGGCAGAGAAAGCTGGTCTGACCTAACAACACGTCCTACTAAATATTAACTGCTTCATCCCTGTTGCGTTTCCTCAGGAACCATAATCGCATGGAATCTTCCCAGCTGGAGGACATTATCTGTACAGCAGTAACGCAATAACAGGATCTAACACAAGCACACAACACCATACAAAAGAGAACTTTCAGAAGGCATCCATTTCGAAAGCCATCAAAGTATCAAAACATTTTATATATAAAACTTATAATATAGTATATGACAAAATTCTTAGTACAAATCAATATGTAAAGTCCTGTATTACTTTTTAAATGGTAAAAGTGTACTTTTGTATAGAACTTTGGTTAGAAACATTGAACATGAACATTGTAGAAATGTCCGAGTCCTTAGCATTGATATGATCCTTCGAAAAAGACAGGGAGCAGAAACAGGGCAGCACAATGCTCACATCACACTCATTCCCAGGGGTGTGACAGGATTTACCAGTTCACTATGGGTCCTTGCCACCTGACAACCACACTGCAGATTGTTCGCTACAGATGCCGGATGCGACCGGCAGTGTCATTTGCGACACCGAAGTTTCACACTTTTCCCACATCGCATACCCGCTTGCTTGCTCTGATTGGACAAGTGAGGCAGAAGTGTTGTTTGAAGAGACAAAGATCAACTGAGGTTAAAACCTCCGTGCTAAAAGTACTAAAATCAGAAAACCAGTCAGAAACCATTATGCTCAGGCCTTATCGATGAAATAGCAGAAATAGACGGCTATGAACTATGAAATAGTTCATGTAGGTATACGCTAACTGTCCTACGTGAACTAATATGGCAGTAAACCATAGGAACTCTATTATACGTAAGCTATATGGTATTTTGCTGAAATATTGTACGTGCCATAAGAGCCAAAGACTTGCTAGTCAGCACATTAAGAATGTTCTAGCATGGCTTTTAGTGGCTAATCTGCCTTGTGCTCAAAGGAGGATTTGGGATTTGATGGACGTGCATAACAACCATGGCTGTAAGAGACGCGGTTGGGAAATCCTTTTGGTTTTGCCCCCCCCCCCCCCCATTTCTTTTTCAAAAATAAGTTCAAGAGCAAAGCATTGAGAAAAGGTATGAAATATGAATTATCTGTGGTGAAATGCAGACACAGAAGAAAGAGTCTTCTTTCGGGGGTAGACATCTGCTGATTGCCAAGGATTGGCTCCACTATACCTGCATGAAATCAGGGGATTCTGGGATAGGTCCTGCAAAAAAGAACAAGGAATGATCTTAGTTACTGTAACTTATTTCTTATTTGCAATGGCTTATTTTTCTCGGAAGGACACACCGACTGAGACGCGCAGATCACCAATGGGCGCCGCACGAAAGCACTTGCTGTACAAACCTTCATATTGCTAATGGTTTCCAGGGAATTGCGAAAATATTATGTACTATTTCTGGCTGGTATTATGTCATCCATAGCTCACATAAAAAAAAAAGAGAAGACTAAGAACAGCAGTTATTGTATGCCCAGATATATCGTTGCTGAGTGGTTCGCAAAAGCAAAAACAAACAAAAATACCCAGCTGATGCACCCTCCTCATGGCCCAGGCTCTCCGTGAGCAAATGATAAACAGAACATGACATTCTAAAGAGGAACCAAGAGCAGGCCTCCGGGTCAGAAACAGGAAGAAGAAAAGGGGGAAGTGACATCGCTGGACGAGCACAGCCTGGGAAACTGGCGTACAGGTGTTGGTCAGGACACTGTGACAGCTGGCCAAAAACACGTCTAAATGTCCATAAAAGAGCAAAGAGAAGGAATCCAGAAGTGAATCTAAATTAGTGACCTGCTCCTTGTGCCCTGAGACACCCAGCCGGATACTGACCCTCAGGAAATTAGCAATTCAGTCAGGAATCTAAGACATTCCAGGACAGATGCTCTGAAGTTAAAATAAGCCTTTAAAGAGGACTGGTGAATAGGCCAAGATGTTGGGTTTGATTTCTGGACTGCAGCTGCACAGAGGCTCGCCCTGGCTTATCAGCTGTGGGCTGCGTGTTGAGCTGAGGGGGAAGGGGGTCGTCATGGTTGCTGTGCGTGCATCTGTAAGTCAGCTGTGTAACACTGGACCTTCTGTAGGCATCTCTGACAGCGTTTCCCAATCCGGTCCTCGGGGGAACCACAATCGGTCCATATTTTTGGTCCCTCCGAGCTCCTTGCCAGACAGTTTTTGCGAAAACGTGGACTGTCTGTGGCACCCCGAGAACCAGATTGGGAAACACTGATCTACACCCATTACTTTGGGATATACATCAGATGTGTCTGGTCTGTTTTGTGGTGTCAGGGTCTCATGGCACACCTGCGTTTCCGTTGTTTCACTGTGTCTTGACCTGTCCGCAGAAACCATTTAATGTGAGATTTTAGTCTAATATCTGAATGTGTCAGAATTGAACTGTTGTGGTGTCAATTTGAGTTTTCTTTTCTTAGTGTCCTGGGATATATAACACATTAGTATTGTTTCCAAAAGCTCTAGAGTTCTGCGCTGTCTGAGAGTTGATACGAAGTCGGTGTGGGTGAAAATTTCAGCATCATCAGCATTGTGTGGTCATGATGTCATCGTGGCTGATTTCAGGTACACCGTGGACTCACCATGTGCCGGAAAGAAGACGTCCCCATGGGTGGGAGGGGACAAGGGTGTGCCGGGGTCAGAGAGCAGGTGGCGTCCTGTCTCAGACGACTGCCTCGTTAGGATCTGGGACACGGTGCGCGTCTTCGGCTGGGGGCCATCTCCCAAAAACACAGGGTTCTCATGTCCTCGGGCTTCACTGTTCAGTGCAAATGGAGGATGACATATATGAAGGTGAACTCTGAGGGGTTATTTTCGTAAAGATAATCTCGGGACGCTCTACAGATTTTTAAGAAACTCACCTGTCCATTCTCACCAGCTCGTGTGAACCTGTCAGGGGGAAGGAACAGCCATGATTAACAGTATCAAGAGGAAAAACACTGTTATGCCTAAAGTGTCAGGGTCTGATGTTCAGAAACAGGAAATGAATCTCAGACAGAACAGGAAGTCAACGTCACAATTGCTTGGGTCTTCAAAGGTTGTTTCTATCATGGTACAAACATGGTGTCTTTATGCTGAACACAGGATATATATTATGTACAACAAAATTACTGAAAAAAGAAATTCTGTTATGTTAAAGTAACTAAAACATAATTCTTTATGTATGCTATGGGTTATTGCCCTTTGAATGTCTCTAAATGCAGCCTTTAATAGACAGTACTGTTCTGGTAAAATCAGTAATAATTGAATTGCATATCTGTTTGACCAATATGTCTGACGCAACAATTATGAAAGGTGGTTAAAGTTAAAGGTGGTTAAAGGTGGTTAAAGAGACTGTGTGTGTCACTCTGTTCACACCACCTGGTGAACACAAATAGTAAGATGCACTAACCCTATACCTGTATCATCATACATAATTAACACTGCAGTACATAATTGAAACTGCAGTAATTATTAAGCAAATATTACAGTGCATATGTGTGCTTGGGCATAGTTGCTTACGTCTGCTGGAGTGGGCCGTCTGCCTCTGCTTGTACACCAGCAGTAGGATCAGGGGTAGAGAGAGAATACCCATAATGCACCCTGCTGTCGCCAGTCCTACTGCCACAGTGCCTGGGGGGGGGGGATAGTGAGTAGAAGCAAGAGAGAAATCCAAGTCTTAATTAAAGGGTTTTACCATGTCCTCCACACCTGCAGTCCTGTATGTTTTTGGGTTCTTTTACACGAAGTGGTCTTGGTTTTGTCCAAATAACTTAAATTCCAACAGTAAAGTGCTGAACATAGTCACAGGAAATAATGTAGCACACAGATGTGGTACCAGTACGGCTAAGAATGCCTTCCAGTTCAGTGCTGGAGTAAACAATGCATCAGTGAAAGCGTTCGAAGGTACCTTCGGTGGGTTGATGGTCCATAAACGAACATTTGGCAGTCTGGTTTCGTCCTGCAAAGGTATTAGGGCATAATCAGTCAAACAGAAGTTTGCATCCCTCCTCTAACTTTCCCTGAGAAATTCTGATTATAAGTGCAAATGTTGCATGAGCAGCTGTTCGGATATGAAAGTAGAACGGAACGGTTTGTTACGAGAGACCGAATGAGGGAAACGTTTATTATAGCTGACCTAAGCAAAATCTTGTAAATGTGAGAGTTCTGTCTACTAGGGGTGTCACTAGGGCTGTTTTAGGGGAGCTTTATTCCACCTAAAATGTTCTCTGCTCCAGCCCCACAAAATAATTCATTAAAATTGCCAGTGAGGCTCCTGCTATACAGTGAGTCTAAAGAGGTGTACAAAGGTGCCATCATACTCATTCCCTACGACAGTGTTTCTTACCCCGATCCTCTTGGACCCCTAGACAGTCCACTTTTTTTTTGTTGTTTAAGGTCTGGGGCCCAGAGTGTCTGGGTGTCCCCCGGAGACGGGTTTGAGAGACACTGCCCTAGGATGTGCTATGGGGGGGTTCTGCACTTACGGGGGCTGACATTGAGCAGCACGTGGCTACGCGCCCTCTGTGGCACCTTCACGTGTTGGTGTCCGCCTTGGACCTCCTGCTCCATGCAGCAGTAGCGGCCCTGGTCGTCACGGGTCACGTTGGTCAGGGTGATGGAGAGGGTATTCCCCGAGGCACTGTACTGCACGCCCAGGGGCCACACATGCGAGTGGTTGCCTCTGCGGGGGTGCAACTTGTTCGGGCAGTTCTCATCCAGGTGAGGAGTGAAAAGCCATAAGTGCCTCAGGTGGTCGCCGGTGTGCAAAAGTGAGCCCTCAGAAATGCACTGCATGGTGACACTGGAGCCCTCTGGGCAGATGTAGGACATGTGCGCAGGAGACAGCCTTAGGTGGTCACTGCTGGCTGTAGAGAGGCAGAAGGGGAGGGGTTTTCAGCGCTAAGATGCTAGGAGCACTGTTAATTGTGCTCATGGGAGTTTTACTTACACAAAAATGTTCTGATGGCAGAAGGAAAAACCATTGGTTCAGAGAGATAACCAATCAGATCGTAGAGGAGACAACACCAAGACATCTGATTGGGTAGATCGTGAAACATGGTAGATATCGCACACAACATAAAATAGTTCCTAAAGCAAAGTCATCAGAAAACTTTGTCAGGTCATGGATGGCATTGTTGGAGTTAACGCAAAGTTTTAAAAATTATGAAAAAGGAAATTAAAATTTTTGCTGCAGAAAATTTTTCTAAACATATAAATTCGGACATCGGGAGCTCAGTAAGCGAGAACTACCTGTACAGTGATTACGTGTGTTTAACCAACATAAAACACCGTGAAAATGTAGTATGCAAAAGTATAAAGAGTGTAGAGTTTTGTGGCGACTAAAGGATTTTACCGTGAGAGTCTAGAGAAGCAGATTTCTTTTTAATCTTTGAGTCGTCTTTTTCAAACATGCACATGCTGTCTCAGTCACCCTCATGTTGTACGCCCTGTCCTCATACCCGTATCTCGACAGTGATCACACCATGGTACTTTTGCACCTATGACCATGTATCTCGGTAATGAGAAAGCAGATATTTAGCCTGGCCGGCCTGACCACTAGTCATATTTTTAGTATAAATGCTGAGATATGCCATTTTAAAGATCTGATTTTTCAAGAAATATTTTAAACATGGGTCAACAAGAATTACGAGTAGATGGATTTCCTGAGAAATTGCTGTGTGGCTTTACTAAGGCATTTTACCTTTATCTCAGCCAGCATATCTACTGCCTCCAGGTCTACCGGAACTTTATTACTTAAAGATGGTTTGAAGCAGGAATAAGCGCAGACGACTGTGCTTGTATTGTACTTTTCATCTTTTCCATTTTCTGCGTACCTCCCAACTTGTACCTCCCACCCTTTTATGGAGTGTTTGCATCTATGTTGGTCTGAACTTCCCTTAAGTCATGAGTGTTAGCTTGTATAATAGTTAGCCCACAGCAGTCAGTCCCAGAAGCACTCAGAGAAAATAATAATGTCTTCTCACCGATGAGACATACTTTGTTTAGGCAGCTTGTGGGAGTCATTATATTAAAAACAACTGGGAAGAAAACAGATGTGTCCTCAAGCCCCCGCCCTGCCTGCCCCATTGGGGGGAGGGGGGTTATTGTATGTAAATAAAACCAATGTTTCCACAAGTATTTAAACATAAGTAATGCACATCTTATCCACGGGGAATGAACAAAACATTCTCGGAAAAACACGGCAGCAGAAGCCATAAGGAAACAAGTTTCCGAAACAGACAAAAGCAGCCTGTATGTGTAAGCGGCGTATCTCACCTGAGCCACAGCGTCTGTGGGCAAACCAAACACAGAGAGAGGCTTGTCGTACCTTAGCGAGTGCCATGCAAACAGCACAGAGCCGGCGCTTATCGTAGCATACGCAGGACACAGCTTTCTCTGGGCCCGTTTGGGATGCCTTTCTGATGCGGTGCCCTGTGCACACACATGCATCTGAAGGTGTGTTGGTATGACTGGCTATATATGCGTGTCAAAGGGTGAATCTGACAGCGCTGTTTTTTTCTGTGGCTCATGAAGTTAACTTTAACACCTTTTTTTTTTTTTAAAGCCGCAAGGGTATGTTACCTTGTTTTTCCCTGTAGCACATGTCCCCTTTACCTCCCTTTGGCACTGCATAGAGTGCCAGCTCCACAGGGTGTTCCTGTATGTGTGAAACCACAATGTAATGATCAGGCACGCCTGTGCTGTATAGATATCAGGGAACTAGCCTGTTCCATCTATTCAGTCTCCGCTGACCCGAGCATGTATGTGCTCATGCAGAGTTTGTGGGGATGGAGCAGAGCCATCTTCCTGCAAGCAGCCTGACCACATGGGCCTTTCTGCTCACCCTAGACCTGCATGATGATTTGTTTCTACTGTAATGATATTTGGTCCTTGTTCAGCTGCCTTCCTACCAACACACAGCGAGACCCTCAGACTTCGGTGGCCATAATAATTAACTCCCCCCTTCTCCGCCCCCAGAAACAGTGGATGCAAGTTCTGCCAACTTTTATGTCAGACAATAGTGAATAGCTTAACATGGAATGCTTTTTCCATGGTTGCCCCCCCCCCCCCCATTCGATTTACAGCAAACAGCTGCTGCCTTCAGCCTGACAACAGATATTAAACACAGTGTGTCTTGTGCAGCCTCTCTGTTACCTACTAGATAGCTAAGTCACTAACTGAAGAAGAGATACGATTATCTTAAGTTGAGGGCAGATACTGGCTGAGAAGTATGAGATGATTGCTGGGGTGGGAATGGAGCAGTACATTGTATGGTGGAACAAAAACGGCCGCAGTTTGTGTGTCCGTTTGTGTCAGGAAGAGTAATAGGAAACCCAGGGGCTGTGATTAACTGAACCTCCTGGCCCCCAGACTCTTCCTGTCTTTCCGAGGTACAATACAACACACCGCTGGCTTCTGTTTCACACCATAAAGCTTTCCTCAGCATTATGAGATTGTCATAGTTTCCATTGATGCCAGGATCCCGGACCAGAATTCCTGTTTCCAGTCTCAGGAGAGTCCAGCCTTCATTGAGAGAATCCGGCCCAACCTCCTGAATAGCCCGATCGGGCCGCCCCTTCACCCCCGAGGTTTTGTTTCCATTGTCGTTTCCTGAAACCTCCGGCTCGCGCCTACACTACAGGCTGAAACTTCTGCTAATCTGCACGTGACTCCCTTCTTGGCCTGAGTGCATTTGAAAAACCTTGTGACTGTATGCTGAATAGAGACAGACAGGCTCAATTTATTACCATTTGTCTAAGGGCGGCCACTCGAATCTCGAATCCTGTGCTGTAACCAGACATCTCCGATCACCGTTAGCTTTTTTTTAAAAAAAAAAAAAAGTCCACTATTTGCACCCCTATTCTAATGTGGATTGACTCGGATAGATCCTAATAAGGTCTGGATGCGTATGGAAGTAGCTTACACTAATGTCAGAAGAGGTAGCAGGGAGCAGTGAATGCATGGTGCTGCTGTTAGGTGAAATGGCCAGATCAGTATCCTATAAGATGCTCAGACTGCAGCTGTCACACATTATTCTCTAATGTCTGTCTGTGGCTGACTGCACACGTTTCTGGTGTTGGGCTGAGTCCTGTTTCACCTGCAGGAATCTGGTTTCACGTTTCATTCCCACACAGTTCCACCCTTCCAGGTACTGGAGTGGCTGAGATGCACTAAAATTTAGACGAGAAGTCATGAGGCAAACGCCATGATTTGTTGTGTAGTAACAAGGTGGTAATCACACTAGTGTAAGGCAACAAGCTCTCATATTTGAAGGGAACTATTAACCTTTTCCTTTTACTAAGAAAATTATCGCTAATATACTCCAGACACGTCTCCAAATCATATTTTGCTAAGTATAAAAATTGTCCTGAGTATAACTATGAAAATGACACTAGTTAACAAGACTTAACCAGGGTGCACCCTGACCATAACCCTCAGTGCTGCTCTGAGAAAATACCCCCGCCCTCTCCAACCCCAACTGCACCACTAACCAGGATAAGTGAAAAATCAACACCAAAACCTGGGAATTCTGGAAATCCGTTGGTTCTTGCTTAAGAAATATTACGTTAAACTAAGTCATTGCTTCACGTTAAGATCACACAGATAAGCAACTTATGAAGTAATGACACAGCGAATGAGTTATGAAGGAACACCCTCGCCCCACTCCATTTTAATTACCGGAAGGCACAACAAAGCTTCAGGTGTCATTCCCTAAAGAGACCATTTACCGAGCTATCGGCAGTGGTGTAGGTTACTCTTTGCTGAAGAGGTGCTGAAAGGGGATGTACAGACAAAGGTCAAAGGCTCTTCCCCCCCCTGTTAAATGACAGTTTAGTTTGGGGAGAGGGTTAACAAACTGGACCCTCTAGTTCCTGTCACAGTTCCAGCTAGCTCCAGTTCTCCATCTCCTGCCAGCCAGTGAAGCTGATGCGACTCTGTGTCCTGTATGCTTGCGAGAGTCTGCTGAATGTGTTGCTGCATTGGTTTCAGTTCCATAATCATATCCCACACCAGTCTCTTAAGATTAACTCCAGCTCCTTTCTGTGAACCACCACACAATCTTCCTCCCACACTGCAAGCTTCTTCCATTTTAATTATAAGGTTCCCCAAGCCTTGTTCTGTGCACCCTTCGACTGAGAAGGACATCTTGCAAAATTGTTTATGGTAATAATGTTCAGAGTGGGCTGCTCCTCCATTTCTTAATTCTCAGTTTCACAACTGCCATTGTATTGAGTCAGCCTACAGCAGCTTGTGTTTTATCTGTGTAAGATACCAGCTGTTTAGGTCAGGGTCAGGCTAAGGTCAGACACTGCCATGTTATCCTTGAGTTCATCCTTGCTGCATGCGTCCTAATGGGAAATGAGTGGATGGATGAATGAGAGACACACCCTTGGCCCAAGGCCTCCTGCCGTATTGTGGATAAGGGAACGTGTGGTTCTAGGAGAAAAGCCAAACACGGCATCAGCAGAAATAACCTTGAAGCGGCCATCTTGGTCCATTCAGCTAAGAGCCCTCCAGTTCAGCCTTGGGTGGCATACTTGATCTGACTGAACTATCCTTATGTTTGGAGATCTTGATAAACTTCCTGTTGGACCTAAGTGGTGGGAGACCTTGAGGGAGTCAAATGTGTCAGTTGTGGTCCAACCAGGCAAACAGACGTGCTGAACTCCTTCGCAGCAGCCTCACAAGCTCCGGCAGCAATCGTGCTCACACCAAGATATCTAGGGTTCTGTGCTTCTGCCGTATCTGACACAACTTCCCTTAGTTCAACGACAGACAGAAGCTGCCTTTTTTATTGAGAGGTAAGGTCAAGTTCAGGGCCTAAGTTGAGCTCCATCCCACCTGCAGATCGACCTCTCAGACTGCCTCCCACCCCCACCGGCTCATAAGTTGTAGTGAGATACTGTAGCTGAAACGCTTGAGTAAAACTGACACCAAGCAGTTAACAAGGGAGCAGTAAAAACAAACAAAAAAAGTTTTTTTCCTCCTCTCTACATTGTTATTGTTTCTTAGAGACAGTCTAACATACCAAACAGTATTAATCAGTACAGTCATTCCCTATTTTCCAGTAAGCCAACCCACGCTTAAATTTCTACCCCTCAGCTGATGCCTAAATAAATGCGAAAACCATAATTATAAAAAAAAAAAAATGCAAAAACAAGTCAGGCTGTTCTATTTTCACAAGCTGGTTTGTCCATGTGCCTAAAGCACGCTTATTCTTTTGTGGCGCATTCTGAGGTAGACCACTAACAGTGATGTATTTAGGTCTTACATGTATATTTTAGTAGAGCGTTATTCGCAAGCACAGTTTCAGACCAAAACTATGAATATGTCCATTTCTTTCGGCATGTCTGGACAGGCAGCTAAACAGTATTGTCTTCTCTAAAAAAGTATTTGTAAGAAAACGCGATTTTAATGTGCGATAAATAACACCATTTAAAATGTGCAACCGCCTTTGTTTTGGTACTTTTTTCTCTATGGACAGAGGAAAATGTGAAGGGGAAACTGCATAATTAGGTTTGCGCGTAAACTATTTCCACGGGAAAAGATAATGTTTTAAACAGGCCTTACTGGAAACGTAGATTCGACTAAAAACTGAGTATAACCCCAAAGCATTTCCCTTTGCAGACAGCAACGTACATTAAAACACACTTCAACGTCCCCCAACACTGGATCTTTCGGGCACTGCGCGGTTAAAGGGTCTGGACATGCAGGGCGTTTCTCTTGCAGTTTCAATAGCCCAGGCAGGCTGGATGGCTTTCGATGCAACCCGAACCGTCCGAAGTGCTTTACGGTGACAGCGTCACACGCCGGGGGCAACAGCTGCTTTTTGTCTTGGGGATCACAGTAATGCCGAAGGGGGGAGAGAGGTCAGACAAAGCCCAGACCCTCGCCAGGTGTTCATTTCGAAACATGGGCATCTGTAATGTGCACCGAGGAATTTGCGGGCACATTGATATGTTTTTATAAAATGTCACTGCAAGAAAGCGAAGCAGTGTTTCTCCTGACCCTAATCCAGCTGCACTCCCTGAATGGCTTTAGTTCAGACTCGGGAAAATGAAATGAAATGAATTGCAATAAAATAAACTACAGACGAGTTGAAACTGTTCTTTATATATATATATTGTATAGATAAATATAATTATAACTAGTAAGTAAGTCATTCAGCACTAAAACCCTTCAGTGTATCTTGAAATGTGCAGTGTATAAAAGCGCAGACCGTGTCCTCATGTTTCAACTAGATGGACCAAAAGTTACTTTTCTCACCATCTGGCTTTGCTGCGCCCCGCGAAGGCTGCTATCTGCGCCGCTCGGCACCGCTTACCTGGACCCGGAAAGCTGGTCGCTGTCAGGTAGATGCAGATCCAGCAGAACCCGAAGCGAATTCCCGGGGACGACTTCCAGTATAAATCCAGCATGGTGATCTTGCTCAGATGCATGCGTGTTGCGGAGAATCCTTTGTTAATGTTCGTATTTCGTGTCGCAAACTATCCTAAATTGTTTCTTTGTCACACAACAACCTCCTGCGTTTGCGGAAGTGGTGATTTAGTTTTGGTGTTAACTCTACATACTGTTCATTTTGTAACGTGATACGGAACCCCTCCGTCTCCCCCCCCGGGGGGGGGGGGGGGGGGGGGGGCGGGGGGGGGGGGGGGGGGGGGGGGGGGGGGGGGGGGGGGGGGGGGGGGGGG
>JAODJX010000065.1:13502558-13516638 GCA_026776945.1 Isichthys henryi | reverse complement strand
CCCCACCCCCCCCCCCCCCCCCCCCCCCCCACCCCCCCCCCCCCCCCCCCCCCCCGGCGCCGCGCCCGCCTCTGTCATGACCTGCGTGTCCAGTCCTCATGTGTGTCACGCCCACCTCATTACCCGCGTGTGATGGGTAATGAGGTGGGCGTGGCACACAAGAGGACTGGAGGCGCAGGTCATGACAGAACGAGCATCCTGTGGCTTACTTGTTATGCGAAGACCTTTGTTGGATGTATTTTAATGGACTGAATGCTGTGCCACCCACTTACACCAGGGCACATTTGGCCGTGAGCCCCAGGCCTCGAAACCAGAGGATGACCGGTACCTCAGGGCTGCCATACAGGAGTATGACAACATCGCCAAGCTGGGTCAGATCATGCGGGAGGGGCCCATCAAGGTGAGGCCCCCATCAAGACGCCCTTGTGCAGTTACACTCAGCCCGTCTTACACACATATTTGTAAACAGTGGTGGCACAGTTTTCCGCCCTCAATACTGCAGCCACAGATATTAACCTGTATCACAGCGTCTGTCAACCGTTATGTCTGGTGTTGTTTACTGAAAGACAGTCAGGTTAGTCTAAGAAAACAAACGTAGCTGTTTTTCCTGAGGGCGAATACAGGGGTGGGGCTACAGGGGAACTGGCCCCAGTTTAAAGCTTTATTGGCCCTTCCGCTGTCGCTCACTGAATCAAATCATGTCATTGGCTAATGACAAGGTTCCACTATTTGAATTATGGCCGACTTATGCCCTCCAATGTAAATTACTCTTGCTTTTCTCCTAGGACACGTTTAATGACCTTCGGTGAGCTTGTATATGACAGAGAAAGGCAGTTGCTGTAAGTTGTCCCGGTACGGTTCGGGTGCCGTGTTCTAACTGAGCGTGACTGCTGTCCTACCAGGGTTCCCTCCTCAAAGTGGTGCTGGACGACTACTTGAGACTCAAAAAACTCGTCGCAGCCCGACTGGTCGCAAAGTCTACCGGGAACGGCGACCGGTCGTCCGTCACCGAGGTGGGGGTAGGCGGGTTTGAAGACTCGTGCTGTCCCCTTCCCATCCTCTGGGTGGCACTCTTTCATTGATTTTTGATCCCTCTTAGCGTAGCGATGTCCTGCGTCTGGTAGCTCTTCTTGCTTCTAGAGACCTTGTAAAGGGTGCCGTCTCACCAATCTGGTGTCCACTGTGATCTTTTCCTCTTAGAGTCTGCAGCTGTTGCCTTGTTTATGCATGTTTTTTTCTCAGAAGATAACAGCCTTGATTTCATCAGAGATTCTGCTCTCCTCTCTGAGCGATGGCTCTAACCCTAACCCTTCCGCTCTGTTCTCTCACTGCTCCTTATTTCCTTCAGATGAAGTGTCCTGTCACATTACCTTGATGGAGATACACATCCTCGTCCTTCAGGCGAAAACCTCATCTGCTCCTCATCTGCTCATTCTCACTGTCTCATTCCTACCCCCAGCTGATCCAGAGCGACCTGGATGAGGATGAGGATGAGCGTATGGTCCTGGGGGGTGGGCGCGGCACCCTGCGCCTCAAACACAAGCTGCCCGTCGAGGTGCGTGGGCCCGAGGGTGTGCACGCAGTCCACAGCAGCACGGGTACGCTGCTGACCTCCGACGTGAACAGCCTACCAGAGGATGACCAGCGGGCCCTGGCACGCTCCCTGGAAGCTCTGCATGGGGATGGGGGCCTCTACTCCGAGCGCAACGCTCGCACCGAGTCTGCCAAATCCACGCCACTGCACCGCACCAAGGACACCGACACGATGTCTGTCAGCCCGCTGGAGATCACAGAACTATGACTAGCGGAGGCCTCGCTGGTCTGAGCGCGGCAGTGTGCACATGTGTGTCACGCCTCTCCTCTTCCCCTCCTCCTCTGGACGGGACACAGTTTTGTCTGGTGTGCCCAGTCGGGAAGAATGAAGGAGACTTCCCCTGCAACAAGTTTGATGCATTAAATCCCAAAAGTTCTAAAGTCTGTCAGAAGAAATGTTGAGTTTTTGAACTGTTTCAGACAGAACTATGCATGAAACCAGAGTGCAACCATCCTAAACTGTGAGACCCGCAACCTGTGAGCTGCTAGAGCACCCTAAGCAGCCCTGCTGGAGGCAGGATAACTGAAAAATTACATTTAGAAGATTATGCCAGAAAATGGGGCAAGGCCCCGATTGTGGACAAGCCATGACCCCACAGATGTCCACCAAGCTTCTGGGGAAGGGTCTCAATGAGGGGGATTCTGTCCTCACCCTGGAATCATATCCTGAAGTACTCGCTTTTCCAGGGGAGAGCCAGAGAAGGAAGATTCGGCGGAGCTCCAGACCGTCGAAGCTGACACACAGGTCGCGCACGCACACGCAGACCAGCGACAGGCCACTGCAGAGTCTTTTTTAAAAATTCATTTTAAAGTTTGAATTTTTTGTGGTTAAAAGATTCAGTGGTGTAGACATGGGGGAGGGGTGCAAGGTAACCTTTTTGTACCAAGACTGAAGGAGCTGCACAAAAGAGACTCCTGTTTCCTCCATCCTCGTATGCAACAATGAAACTGAGAAGCCTCCTCAAATTATCTGTCTCAGGACTTTGCTTTCCTGTGCCCCATTAAATTCCCTAACCCATCTGGATAGCCCGTTTAAGAAGGACCCACTCCTCTACCGGACGTGGCCTGGCTGTTTCACCTCTGCCTGTCTAAAATCTTGTTACAGGGTCACTGCGATATAAGATTATAGGCAAATGGCCAGGTTTTTTGCCTGCAGGCTTGCCTGCTGAGAAGGGTGCGGATGACAGGAAGTAGATATTTTAATTCTGCTTTTCATGGAGAGGAACACAGGGGGCCTTGCTGGGAAATGAATCCACTGAAAAGAAAATATTTTGGGAAGCACATTGGTGTGGGTTTGAAGATTTGTATATGGCAAGCAGTGACGCACAGGGCATATACAGTAAACAATTCGACCTCCTCACACCCAAGCTAATAACGAAATAAGCACTGCCATCTATAGACTAAGTGTGTATGGGTCCATTTTTACAATGGTTTATTTTCATGGCAAATGTAGGAAGGGGAGGCAATATTTTCTTGATGAATCTGCAAAATTGAGTGTAGTGTTAAATATACGTCCAGGATGTAATTGTGTTCAGAAATGCTTTTTGTTTCTTTTACTGTATTTGTTTTTATTTACAATTTTTATATGCAAATGTGTGCACTCGTTTTGTTTTTTAGCTTTGTTTTGTATGTTTTTATTGTTATTGGTGTTGCAGCTGATTGTCGCGACCATTGAATGCTGTAATAATTAAAGGTATGATTTGGGCCCGTTTGTTGTCAGGGCTGCTGGGGTTTCTGTGACCACACTTGTCACCTGACAGTCCCTCCCACTGATAAAACTCCGGTCGGTTATTAAAACATATCAACAGGCATTGTGGGCTGTTTGTCTTTGATGTGCTTGGTAATCATTACCGCTCTAACCCTTTAACCTGAGTACTGTGACACTGCTCAAGTCCATCTCCTCAAATTTATACATTCTCAGTAAAAGGACATTAACTGAAAGCAAATGTGGATATTGCAGTTAAAAATACAGGTATCACTGGCATTTAAAATGAGTTCTTATTCCAATTTTCTAAAAAATGCTGTCTATACTAATACTATGTTACCATACTCTGTTACTCAAGAAATAGTTTGAGTAACAATAACCATTTACATTTCATTGATATTAATGGGTCAGCAGTTAGTACTGAGGTCTCACACCTCCTACGCTGCAGGTTGGATGCCGCCCCCTTGCTGTGTGTGTAGCGTTTGCATACTCCACTGTTCGTATGTTGAATCGCTGTCTTTAAAGTGCCTGTGGGATCTGTGTATGATAACCTAGTATCCTAAACATGCTGTCCCGCGCTCTATATTGGATTAGCACTTACAGAAAACCGATGCATTGTATCTTATAAGTGGACATAAAACCATTCCTTACTCATTCCCGTAATACTAGATCTAGGGTATCCATAGTAAGTGAAGTGTGGTTTGATCATTATTTTTCCTGCTTTTAAACATTGTAACACCCAGTTGCAGGTGTAAAACAAGCCACAGTCCTGCTGTTCTACAACCTGGACAACTGACACCGAGTTAAGATGGAGGTAAGAAACGTTTTCATTGTATTCAAAGTTTTATTAAAATCGTACTTACAGAAACGAAAAGCAGCACTGGGCAAACCTCTCAAAATCTTACCAGAGCACTAACCTTTGCATTCATTTGCTTTCAAAAATATTACAGCAAGTTTTTCTTTTATGTTCAATGGCTGCCGGTTCACCAGCATACTTCTTAGATTCTTCCTAATAGCTTTTATTGCTCTTATTCATAGCAGTAGCTTAGATGTTTTGAAAATAATTAGGGATGTGTATCTCAATAATATGCATCTAGATAAATGTTTTTTTGATGTAATACTGCAAAAGGACATTTGTACATGTAAGGATTTATATGATTTGATTAATCCTGATTGGACAGGATTTAGATAGATTCAAAACAAGCGACTAATTTTTTTTACTGCAAGAACCATGTGAGACTATGGGTTTAGTGACCGTTTGCTCAAGCACGGAGCAGGGAAACAGGACAGAGGCGATGGTCGGGGAAACGTGGGGTTTATTAAAGAAACACACCATGCGATGCAACAAACGGACATTAAACGTTAATGACAGACCTGGGGAAACAGACTTGAACGCGGACTAAATACAGGACATGATATCAGAACAAACGCAAGACAGCTGATACGATGGGAAGTCAACGCAGGTAATGAGGTGGGCGTGGCACGAAAGCATGCACTCCGGGCGTGCCCCAAGTGGAGCAGCTGACAGGACGAGACCGGGAAAACAGGACCTGAGAAACAAAGCATCACCGTGGCACAGGGAACAGAACTGAAACACAGAACAAACAGAGGGGCAGAAGCCAAGACAAAGCCTGACACAAAACGGGAAATGCAGACAGGCAAGAGGGACCCCTGGCGGCCGCGAGACAGGAACTGGAGTGGACCTCGAAGGGGCTGAGGAGGAAGCCGGAGGAACTAACGGAGGGGGCGAGGAGGAAGACGAAGGGGGCACCAGGGAAGGCGAGGAGGGACAGCCAGTAATGAGGTGGGCGTGGCACACACGAGGACTGGACGCGCAGATTATGACAATGGGTAACTGATGTTGATTTTAAAATTTCAACATTGAAAAAGTATTTCAGCAATTATTACAGTAATACAGATTTTTGATGTTGTGATGGGTACTTTGATTATTGAACCTTGATCAGTGTTTCGACATTTTCTTTCTTGACCTGGACCGAGGAGTAAGAATCAGTGTAGCTGTTTTGTACATTCTTGGGTAATAGAAACAAAGCCAGAGTTGGAGATGCTTATAGTGAGGGAGAATCACCACAGTTTCCCTGTCTATTTACCTGCAGCAACTACAAGATACAATGTATATGTTTGCTCCTTGCAACTTTCATAATTTATTAAGATACAAACAAATTTGTCAGCAGCTAAAAGTTCTTACAAAAATATGTAAATATACATTCTATAAATTCACGTGGTGGATGTTTTGATCCAGCTCTTTTTTGCTCATTTCCTTTGTTTTGTATTATTACTTAGACTTTTTTTGCAGTAATTTATTTCAAAGAAAACAAATTAAAATAATAATGTAACACTCATGTCCATTTAAACATTCACTGTCTGTTCTCCATTTTCCAGGAATAGATGAAGTAAAAACTCAAAGTCTCACATTTTTGATTATCATCTTCCCCCCTCTGGTGCCACCTGGTGGCATCAAACAGTTACATATCCATTTACATGGGCTAATTATTAGCCGCTAATATGTATGAGACTGGTACAAGACTGTGTAGTCATGTGAATCTCTGTCATTTAAAGTCAAAATGTGTCAAAAGGTGTGACTACAATCACTGTCATTATTGTGTGATCCAGTTCTAGTTTGACAGAAGATTTTTTGAGTCAGATAGATCACCTGCATTTGCATGCAGAACTGAGCCCTTTTCGGATCAGTCCTGCTTTCCTGATATGGTCACAAGACAGAAAAAAATACCCTGCAATTCAGTCACACCTGAATAATGCATAAGAATCTCTGACGAGTATAGCAACAGAATACCACCAAGCCATTATAAGATCAAGAATCAGAATGAAATTATTTATCACTTGCCAAGTACCAGGTATATGCGGAATTTTGGTAACACATTGCTTGAGGGGCCAGAAATAATATAGTATTATGCTGGTACTTATGTATTTATTAACCAATAACTAATTCTTAGTTACATACGGACCTCAGCTTCATTCATCATTAATGAGTCGTGATGCATCTTCTGTCTCAAGCACTTTCTATATTTGTTAATTCTGTAAACCTTTGTGAACTACTGGAGAGAAAAAAAACGAATAACAGGTGAATTACTGATCTCTTATTTGTTCATCTTCCATGAATCGTAACATATATTTTATCTCAAGTAGAAAATATATTTATTCATGATTTAGCTGAATGTTACCAGAATGTCAACATCAGTGCAAGAAAAAGGTGTAGAAAACATGAAAAATGTTCCATTTAAAAACATAAACTAGACTATATACAAATGAACAACTAATTAAAATAAAACAACACATGCAAAGTAAATAATTACAGAAAATTACACATGCAGCACCAAGGTGAGGCAACTATGACTGTTCCTGTATAATATGATGAAGGAGGGTGATGTTGGATTTGTTAACCTGCCAGTATGTTTCTGGTAGGTTCAGGAGGGTGCTGATTTCGAACACGTCAGCATTCCTTCTCTCCCCTAATGGAAGGAAGACAAAAACTCTCAAACATGCTCTTTTGCACAGTATTCATATACATTATATGTATAATTGTATTTATTGAAATTTTTTTTTTTATTTATATATTTTTTTTTGTATTTATTGTATTGTATTTATTGTATTTTTAAATTGTACCTTTTGTAGTTAATGTTACGTGTATGCACCTAGGGTCTGAGAGTAACGTAATTTCAATTCTCTGTATGTCCGGTACATATGGCAAAATTGACAATAAAGTTGACTTGACTTGACTTGAACTCAAGGTGATAAGAGGCGCTACAGAAACACAACAGGGATAGCAGGTGTATCACTGGGTAGTCAGGCACAAAGATGAGAAATAAACCTGCAGCCAATCAAATGCATAAATACAGATGACGGTGTGTGGGATCAGAAATCCATCAGTGTATTCAAGTCTGGTTACGGATCCTTCCTGATTTTGGAAATAAGTATGCAAATAGTACAAATTCTTGCACATAGCAACAATTCCTCCCATATATTAACTCTGTCTGTAAAAATCACTCCTATGCAGATTCTCACAGAAAGAATGTCCCAACCAAGTAAATGTCCTTGGTTTGAAACTGAGTGGAAACTTAGGATGTGTGTGGATCTGAGGTTTAGGACATATTTATTCACTAATCACTTACCACTGTGGTTATACTGTCAATGTTACGCTTTGAAAAACAGGTATACATTTTGGGAGATGCAAAGTGGTTCTGGGAAAGGAGACAGTACACAGCCAGTCTACGTGGATGGTCTGTAATTCTAGCATGTTGAAATCATGATGACCTTTCACCGCAAATTCATGCAGCCTGCACAGGAAATGAGAAAGTGGACAATGATATCATTATGAAAGTAATGTGTTTCAAGTGTTTTTCTGTGAACAGAAATTACTACAAAAAAGAAAAATATAAAACAAGAAAAGCCATTTAAAAAAAATCTTTTACAAGAATAATTTGTGCTTAACTCATTAAACATATATGTAATTCTGTATATAAGAGATATGAGCTCATCATTAAGTTTTTAGCATACAAAGTTATCTGACATTTGGTCACTGCTATTACCTAACCAGGCTCAGAGTGTCCAGTAGGACAGGGCAAATACACTACATCATTAACCTCAGAACTACTAGAAGGACTGCGCTGAAATCACCAAATTATACATTTATTTACCTTTGATATCAATAAACCTTTATAACCTCTGTGGTGAGATTGCGGCCATGATTTCAGGAAATGGCTCCATCTTCTGGTCAGCATCCAAAAAAACTTACCTACATGCGTTCGGTAATGAGCCATTGAACGTATTTTATTGCCTAAACATACACAGTATAGTCTCTATTTATTCATCAGCTATATCTCTGACTGAATGTGAGAATGTTATTAACACGCATATACAAAAGGCTCGGCTTCCGGGACATTCCGTATCCCGGAATGAAATTCGTTTATTCCAGGACAGACGACCGAAATCCGGGGTCGCACCGGAAAATCCTAGGCGGATGGCAATCCTACCCCCACCCTATCAACAACTTTTATCGTCCCGCCATCCCTCACTGGCAGCCTGAAAGTCCATATTATAAAGCCTATTAAAGACAGTTTACCGTAAAACAAAAATTAAAGTGACCTATTTGTAAATAGAGTAGTTGGAGTGTAATTACAGTCTGTCATAACTGTCTAGCACGAATAACTGTGAACAAAGCATCAATATATGAATGGAAATTAATTATGAGGCTATTATAAGCTTTACTGTCACTTGTAAAAAAAAATGTCAGCTGGCTGAAATAAGATTTTAAATTCGAGACAAGTGCACACATTTGCACACGCATTTACGGGTATGAAACTGTTTTTTTTTTTACTTTGCAAATAGTCTGTGGGGTTGTAAACTAGCCCACTGCTTTGATGTAGCCAATTTTAGGTTAATAATGGAAAATAGATTGCCGTAATGTTTCCTGCCCGAAAGCGTGACTTGCACGCGAGATAAGTGAGAGTTCACAAAACCCAGAGAAGTTGTCAACAGCTGTCAGGTTCGCAAATGTTAACCAATGAAAAACAGATCGCGAAATGATTTCGTCATAAAACAGGGGATGTCGTTTACTGGAACCGCGTTGGGAATTGCGTACCGAAAAGCATGTGCATGCTCAGCAGCAGCCTCATCAGCCAATCACGGCGCGTCATTCATGTCCGTCCAATAGTGATGACGTCAATTGAAAAACTTGCGCCGACGTTTCGCGGGATTGATGGTAGACCTGCTATAAAGCCTAGGTTTGTACACATTTTTAGCGATTGATTAAACAGTTTATCAGAGGAATTGTTCGGAATACATTTCCATTGCATTCGTTATAGTTTTAAGTTATTTTCTATAATTTAATTTCTTGTTAACTTTATTAAAGGTATGTCAACAATGATGTTAAATTCCTGCAGATGAACAATCACCCAGAAAGTTAATTTAAGATAAATTCACATAGGCAGCTATGTTTTCATATGGCGCGAAAAACAGTAACTTGAAAGTTTAGTAACTAACTAGCTAGATGATTTTACCTTAGTAAAAGAGTATCCGGTATACAGTTAGTTAACTAATAAGGATGACAGATACATATAGCACTAAGAGCAAATGCATATATCAAAACGTCCCCAACTGTTGATTTCTCTGGTTGAAGTGAAACAAAAGTGAAACTGTCTTACATTATTTGATCGTTATTTTGTTGAATGCGTCTCTTTTTATTTTGCAAATCGTTGTGTTGTCGCTGAAATTGAGATGGGCCGGCCATTGTGTTTCATTTGTGGTTTTTTGCATTGGTTTCTATCTGATTGGCCATTCCTCCACAAGAAGACCGAAGAGGGAGGCTAGTACAGAAGAGAAAAGACACAAAAGGTGGAGAAAACGAAACAAAGGAAGTGAACTGGGGAGATGTCTGAGTCATCCCGGAGTGCAAGCCGGCAGAATGGTGTGCGTGGGAACGGCGGGGATTCCGAGGAGGAGGACGATGAGGAGATGTTTCTCGGTGGTCCGTCTGCAACCCAAGAGGATGATGACGAAGACGACAATGACCCAGCTCAGAGAAGACAAATTCGGCACCAGTACCGGGAGCTCATTAATAGTGTACAGCGTAAGGGTCCATTAGCTTTGAAATGAACAGTAAGCCTTAATATTGTCTGTTGAAGCTGCTGTCAGCTGTTGCAGTCAGAATTAGCATCATATTTAAGCTTTATTTTTGCTGTCATTCTTGTGTTATCCACAATCTATAATGGTTAAGAATATAAAATATTGAAGGTGGAGGCCTTTCAGATATGGACCGTGAATTGTAAATCATTGCATTTATTTCACAGAGCTTTTGTCTAGCGCAGTCTATCTCAGCTTATGTTGGGTGGAGTGGTGTGTGAGTTGGTGATGTGAGATTATGCAGAAGCCGGGTCTGCATCTGATCCAGTCTCTGTCCCTGTTCTTCTGACAGAGAACCGGGAGGACTTGTTGAGTCCTTCCAACAACAAGCTGACGGAAGTTTTGGAAGAAGCCAATAGACTTTTTGCAAATGGTAAGAGCGATAAGACATCTTTGTTCAGGTCCAGAATGCCACCTTCTGTTCCTCTGTAAGTCACTTTTATGCATCCACTTGGAATGTGGCTTACATGAGCTCTCCATGGCTCCCTTGACAGTATTATCCAAAGTAATGGGGTGTTTTACCTTAGCTGTTTAAGGTGGGTTTGCGTTTCTGCCATGTTTAGAGGGACAACAGCGGATTTGCTCCTTGAACTTGAAGCAGTAGCCTTCAGGTTATCAACGACAGCCGACCACCAGCTGGTTTAGCTTTTTTAGGTCTGAATTCCACCTTACTGTAGCTTTCTTTTCTGACCAGTTCGACAGGCCAGGGAGGCTGCGCTGGACGCCCAGTTTCTGGTGCTGGCGACAGACTTGGGCAAGGAGAAGGCCAACCAGCTGCATGCTGATGGCTCCGCCTTTGACCCCTCCGCCTTCGCAGAGCACTTGGTAGAAGCCAGTGATATGGATAAATGGCACCTCAAATGGAATTGTGTACTGTCAGTTACCGACTGGTTTAGCTTAAGTCCAGTTGGTTTTGCAGATTCTTGTGGGCAGCCCCTTTGGTGAAGCCATGTCATAATCCCATTCACCATGCGTTATGAAGCCCTGTTTCCCCATATCTTCTTATAAGTATGCAGTGATATTTACTGTGTTGGAATAGAGGACCTGGGGCAGTCACACTGAGGCTGTTTAGGCAGTAAATGATAGGGTACTGCTGTAAAAACTAGAAAGTAAATGATTTTTTGTAAAATATGTGCACCGAGGAAGTGTTCAGACCATAAGTGCTGCTGTGGGGTGCAGTGTTTTCAATTATAAGTAGCTGCTATATGATTTTTATTGTACAAAAGATTTAAAGTTTAAGGGGTTCATGTAATTAAGGAATTAATGTTCAGTGCCGCTAGTATAATTTGCAGATGGGAAGGTGTTGGAGCCATTGGTGTCCGTTATCTGAGGCACATTGTCCCTAACCACCCGCAGCTGTCATTCATGGGCCTGAACCGGCTGGAGGAGGATGACAGTATGGAGGATGCAGCTGGCAGGGGCTACCTGCCCGAGGATGCCTGGCTGAGGCTGGCCCAGCGGGCAGAGAGCTGCTTCAGAAAGGCCCCCACCTTCCACTTCATGTGAGGCTCCTTAACACACGGGCGAATCGCTCAAAGGACTGGGCGCTTCACCAGGACAGCGCTCTTCTGCTCTTAGGGCTGGTGTATACTTAACACTCGCAACCCGTCCACGTATGCATCGTGGCGTCCACGCATTCATTCCATGCGTCATTTGTGCACCTATGCGTGGAATTAATGAATTAACAACATGGTGTCGTACGCACACACTGATTTTCTGCACTTTGTCAGCCAATGTAGGGTTGGGAAATGTGCTGTATTAATATCGACATTGCAAGTTGAGATCAGGTCTTTTAAGTACCTTCATACTATAACGATGTTATTCAGCAGTAAGGAATTTTCATAGTATTTTTCAGTACAGCTCTGATATGTAGAAATCTTCATGATAATATTCACCATGAGCGAGGTTTTTACGTCTCGCTTGAACATTTATATTCTGCTATAGGAAACAGAACTTGGCAAAAGCGTTAATTTTAATGACTGTTCCTTTTTATGATTATCTATTATATGTTTAACGTTAATTTAAAGTTTACCATCTCTACTTCTACACGAGCTCTGCATAATAACTTTCATCGTTGCTGTTTGTGAGAAATTGATTTATTTTGAACTGCCCATCGCAGGGCACACTCACACACACATGCACTCCTTCGGGCAATTTAGCAAGTCCAATTAGCCTCAGCATGTCTTTGGACTGTAGGGGGGAAACCGGAGTACGCGGAGGAAACCCCATAACGACATGGGGAGAACATGCAAACTCCGCACACATGTGACCTAGGCGGAGACTCGAACCCGGGACCCAGAGGTGTGAGGCAACAGTGCTAACCACTGCACCACCATGCCGCCCCCTTAAATGGACTATAAATATTTCAATTCCAAAAACTGAATCTGCAGCATTTTTCCAAAAAAACATACAAGTATGCGAAAGTCAAGCTATTTCCATCTGACAGATACTATATACAGCCTTGTAAGATTCGAGTTTTAATAAGGAAGTGTTGGCTTATTGAAGTTTTCATGTATAAGTGTCGTCGGTTTCTGAGCTGTACAAAAGTAGTTAACGGTAGTAGTGCCACCTCCATTGATAGGTGCATCATCAAACTTCAGCTGAACCCATGCTGCTTCATCTTTCTGTATATTGTGTGATTCTAATTCATTCGTAGCCAGATGATGCTGACTGTGTGTCTGTGTCCATGTTCGTCTCCCTAATTTTTTTCTGCAGGTTGGGCTCATTCCTAGCAGAGCCACCACCTCCACGGCAACGGGTGGAGAGACAGAGGAGGGCGCCAAGCCAGGAGGTGAAGAGAATCATGCCCACTCAGGTGAGCCAATCAGAGGGGGCAGGTGGTTCTGTCTGCAATTGATGCTTCTCAGGGTCTCCATGGACTGGACATGGCAAGTTGGAGTTCAGGCGCTGACGTTAAGGTTAACGACCATTACTGTTACGGTAATGTTAAGGGTGCTATATGTAACCTTGAACCTTGAACCATTCTACATCCCATCAGACATTAATAGACGAGCAGATCTGCCGAATTGATGGATTACTACTCATTTGCCTGAGATTCAGCTTTTTTTTTTGGATGATTCACTGACATGCCATTATGTCCTTTATTAAAACATTGTATTTGAATCAAAACAACTGAGACCCAGTAATTCAAACTGCTGTACCAGTTCCCCCAGTTGCCTCTGTTTTATAGTCTCCAGGAAGTGCTGGAGTGATATGGCACATAATAGATGTCAACAGTTTTATGCTTCTTCCCCCCCAAGCTGAAGAAGATGGAAGAGTCTCAGCAAGAAGCGACAGAGAAGGAGGTGGAGCGCATTCTGGGGTTCCTGCAGAGCTACCACAATGAGAACCGTGAGTGTGACGTCAATCAGCACTCAATCTGGAAAGATGCATGCGGCAGTATCTCGTTTTGCCTTCAGGGGGCACTGATCTCTGATGTTTCCTTCTCAGCTGAGTTACCCATATCGTACTATGAGTTTGTCATCGACCCGCAGTCCTTCTCCAGAACGGTGGAGAACATCTTTCACATCTCCTTCCTGATCAGGGTGAGCGTGGAGGCCAGCTTTACGTCGGGTGTGGCCCATATGTGGGTCGAACACAGAGAAGAGAAAGTGCTGTTCTAACATCGCCCTTCTTGGTGTTTCAGGACGGCCTGGCGAAGATATACCTGGACCAAAATAAGCTCCCATGTATCGGTATGAAGCCTGAGTCCTCTAGTGCAGTGTTTCCCTACCTAGTCTTCGGAGACCCCCAGACAGTCCGCAGTTTTGCTTTCTCCCAGCTACCTATCAACTGGGGACAGTGAAAAATGTGGAAGGCCACCAGTTTGGATAAGAACTGAGGTTTAACACTCATACATACTGCACATACTGACTCCTATTATTTCTGATGTCCCAGCACCTACTAAACAGGAAATGAGAGAGTAATATATGTGTGTGTGCACCCCTCCCTCTCTCTCTCTCTCTGTGTGTGTGTGTGTGTGTGTGTATGTATATATATATATATATATTCTCTGTGTGTGTGTGTGTGTGTGTGTGTGTGTATATGTATGTGTATGTCTGTGTATGTGTGTATATATATATATATATATATATATATATATATATATATATATACACACACACA
>JAODJX010000065.1:13473970-13490396 GCA_026776945.1 Isichthys henryi | reverse complement strand
AATGTTTATTTTAAAAATCCATTTTGACCAGCCGTTGTGTATTTTCGTTGCCGTTTATCGCCGGCTGGCACTAAGTAATCGTGAGTAATTTAAGGAAAATTTCAAGGATCCAAATGAGCTTTGTCAAATTATTTAACAAGTAATAATGTGTTCGTTTGTTTTATAGTCAATTTAAGGGTCTGTTTTATCATTTACATGGATATTTCGTGAGTTCTTTCATCCATCTTGCATTAAGTGGTTACAGCGTTCTATGCTTATAACGTACATGTTTTTGGTATCCCGTCTTGTACGTAGTAACGAGGTTCCACTGTAGTCAAAAATTGTGATGGTAAAAGCTGTCAACAGAGGTGACTGTAGAAGTCAACCAGCAGTATTCCGCAAAGCCAAAGACATGACACCTATGCTTGCACAATATGTCTTGATAATTTCTTTTTGTAAAAATCTTTGGGTGATTATTTTTAGAAAGGCATTGATGATCATTTGGGGGTGCTAACCGTACCCCAATGATACCAGCACTGCTCAAATTCACCTAGCAAAGCAAGGGGCAGGATTCAAACACCCCTCCCTGGATGTGTGAGGCGACATAGCTAACCAATGAGCGTTAACAGAGTCAGTCTTTATTGAAGCTTTTCTTGAAGATGTTTTCTAATAATCCTTTGTGGTGTTTGGAGACATTCTTAACAATTTGTTTTGGACTTTAGTAACCGTCATCCCATTTTATTTGAACTTTAAGCTCATGGGAGTTTTAGTAACACAAAAATGTTCTGAAGGGAGAAGGAAAAATGATTGGTTCAGAGAGATAACCAATAAGATTGTAGAAGAGGTTGCTTGGATCCACCTCCTCTACAATCTGATTGGTTATCTCTCTGAACCAATCATTTTTCCTTCTGCCCCCAAAACATTTTTGTGTAACGAAAACTCCCATGAGTGAATCTTAAGTCTCAGGACGGCCGCTTCGTTGAACAGGAGGACACTGAGAAATTTTTAATTTGATTTTGTTGCCATAAATTGGCACAGGCTGTGCTGCAAATGCTCCTGCCTAGAGTACACATTATCCCTGTCAGTTATGTATAAAGGATGCGGACAGCTAAGCGGCAGTGCAGCACAGACACAGTCATGTCTGCAGACTGAGGCTTGGTACTCGATGCAAAAAACTGATAAGACTTTGCATACGGCTCTACAGCCAGGCTGCCGACATAAGCAGCAGCATTTATTAACTGGCAGCACTTCCAGGTTAGCTTACTGGTCATGGAGGAATTGTACTACGAAAGCTATTTTTGTGATACGAGCTCCCCCTGAAGGATGGGAGGAGGTGCAACAGTATGCAAACACTATAATACAAAAACCCCAAATCAGAGCCCAGGATAATGCAAGGTGCAGCAAACACACACCATTCACACACACAGTGGCAACTCCAGTGCATTCAGCTTACTGTAAATACATTACAGAGCACAAATACTGTAGGTTCTTTTTGTAATTTTGGTTAATCATGGTTGTCAGAAAGGCAGAAAGAATAATAACAATTCATTAAAATATGGCATTATTAAGTTGTCAGGATGCCTACTTGTTCTTTCAGTGAAGGTGTGTGTGCGTTTGTGTATGTGTGTGTGCGTGTGTGTGTGTGTGTGTGTGTGTGTATGCATTTGTCGGTTTGCATAGATCACATTTGGGGACAAAAATGTTCCCAAAGTGCCTTAAAACCTGAAACTTCCTTACTTTTGGGGACACTTCTTAGGTCCCCTTTTTCATAACCTCAATTTTATAAAAATTGAATGCAGTCAAGTGCCAAAAGTCTTGTATTTCGGTTGGTTGCTTATGGTTAAGGTTAGGGCTGGGTAGGGGTTAAGGGTCTCATGATTGGGATTAGGGTTTTTCCCATAGAAATGAATGAATTGTTCCCATTTAGATAGGAAGACCAACTTGTGGTCGGACCCGACTTCTATGTTTATATTAATAATGACTTTTCAGTGATTGGTTTTATATAATAAATAGATGAATATTGAGTCTGACCGACAGACAGTGCAGCAAACAGCACTTGTGAATGAGCGCGTGTAAGATAAGTGCCCTGCGTTTCCTGTGAGGAAGGCAGGATCAAGGCTACAGCCCCGGCTTCCTGCTGATTTTGCACACGGTGTGGATGTTATGCCAAGGGATTAGCATCGAAGGTAGCATGAGTTACGACGTTTGGCACGTCTCAGGAATCCTGGATACGGATGAGCCACACAGGGGCGTCATGGGAGCTGAAGAAAAACAATGTTCCCGTCCTCCCAATTCAGAGGGTTCTGACCCAGGCTGAATGAAACATCAAACTTAAAAAAGTATATATATATATATATATCTTTTGGGGAGCCAAAAACACTGTAGCAGCAGTGCACACTCATGCATGCTCTTCCTGTATCTACGCATGGACTGCACAAAGTAAACCACACACACATCCACATACAAACACACACACACCCACAGGTTTGTAATTATATCTTTGTGGGGACTCTCCATTCATTTCTATAGGGAAACCTCTAATCCCAACATGACAACCTTATACCCCCAACCAGCCCTAATCTTAACCATAAGTAACCAAACAAAATACGAGACTTTTGGCATTTTTAATTTTTTGATTGAATTCACAGATCTTTGAGGGAACCTGAAAAATGGTCTCCACAACATCGAAATAACACTTTGTCCCCACATTTGGTCCCGACAATGCAACATAAACGTAATCCCACACACACACACCCACGAACACACACACACACACAGACACACACACGCACACACACACAGACACACACACACACGCACTGCCTTGTATCTGTCCCTCCTCCCACTGTTTTTTGCAGTCTCAACTTGACGCCTACGGCGTGATTCCAAAAAACAGCTCTGCTCTGCGCGTGACCGTGTGTGTGTGTGTTGATACAGGCACACGACCTCACAGATTTAACCATGCAATTTATTTAAGCTTCTCTGCTTAATTACATAGTGATCTTTCAACTTTTTGTTGCTATTTTTTTGTGATTACGGTCATGATTCCGTTCACTCATGGTCAATAAATGCTCACACTGTATTACCTCCAGAGAGGAACAACCTTTCTTTGTGTGAGAGGTGAGGTTATGGTGTTGGAAAATCCTCATTATAAGAGTTAATCACTTGACCATGGTTGCCCAACAGTACTGTGGAAGTTCAAAGGGCTTGCAGAATATGAGACTGCAAGCATCATGAGTCATTGCATTCAAATATCATCCTGGAAAAGGAAACAAAATATGCTTTTGAAACCAGTTGGACATGTTTTCTTTTGCCAGTCCGATCTGCCCACTCTTGCTTGCCTGGCAATTATGACACCACACCTTGGGAAGGTAATAACAAGCAGTCATACACAGTACACAAGCACAGCTGTTAATGTCTGGAAATTTTGGCTAATTGTGAGGCTGGAAGTACTGACTTCAAACAGACCCAGTCTTTCATCTGGCTGCTCACAGGCAGTGGGGTGGGGTGGGGTGGTGGGGGGGATCGGACAGGAAAGGGCTGGAGATCCGTGTTCCTCAGGAGAAGCTGTACTGGAACTGGCAAACAGGAAGTGCATGAACGTCTGACACATGTGCCAGGGGCTGGTTGGAATGGAGAGGAAGACTTTAGTGACCAGGCAGTTGGTATGAAGAGCCTCTTTTATAACCGGTTTCCATGGCGATGCCTCGGCAAGGGATTGTTAATTCCATTGTTAAACCCATGTTACAGTTGTTGTTTGATGTTCGACTAACGATGGGGTGGTCAGAAATGGTTAATAATTGATGTAGGAGAGACATCATTGTCTTCTTGTTGGCATTACAACTTTCTAAAAGAGGCACTATCCATAGAATTAGCATGGTCCTCAGCCCAATATCTGTGCATTGATACAGTTTGATGGCATCTCCACCCAAACGGCAACATCATAACAGTTATGAACACTTCAGATATTGATTTATAAATCTATTACAACTGTTATAACAGTGAGGCATCTCATATAACTAAAATACTATGGTCAGTTTGTCACTGGATTGCTATTGATGTGGGTGATGATTCACTCCACAGGGTCCGACCTGTCTTCACTGAGGACGTTGCCCTGTCTGCACATAGCCATCTTCTGTTTCAACACATATGGCATAAAGATCGAGATGAGTTTCTTTTTTTAAGGTGGGAATTTTCTCCCTGGGAGTAAGTAGAGATCAAAATCCTAAGTGGGACAGGCCTCTGCCTCTGGAGGGAGTTTCCCATAGATTGCAGAAGAAGCCTCTTGCAGCACAAGCCCCTAATCTTGATGCACAATATTGAACTGTCCTCTTTCTCTACACAGCTGTTTCAGTCATCGGTGTGAAAGATGCACATTCCTTCTAGGGCATCCTAGAACGTCTGTATAGATCTGTCTGGTGTCCTGCGTGATGGTGACTCTTGCACTTTGCTGGTCTCTTACAGCCTTAAGAGGGATCTTTTATGGATAGAGTGAGACTTTGATAAATCGTTGCGTGATGGGGAATGAGAGCAGCTCTCCAGCAGATCTGGTAAGGGTGTGTTGCTATGTGTGGGGTATCCAGTGAAGGTGCACTGGGGTAATGCTTAAAAACTAAATGCTAAATTAACCTTTAGCTCCAGCTTAATTTGCTATCCTTTCTGCTCTTTTAATCAAAACTTGTCGCTTCATTCTCTTTCAAGCATTTTTCATCATTGGTGTGATCCTTCGTTTTTGTTTTGAAAGGTACTGAAATTACCATACAGCTGCACCATACAGATATGTTTCGAACGGACACTCTTGAGGTTTCATGAGAGCCAAAATAGTTTTTCTAGGCAAATTATCAGGAGTGAAATGTGTGAGTAGTTTTTTTATGCTATTTGGTGGGTCCAGAACCTTTCTGATGTAATTTGGCTGCTAACACCAGCTTCTGCTAACTTAAAGTAAATCTTGGCTGCTGAGTAAAGGTCCACCTATATGGTTATCATTCTGTATCACCGTTATTGACATACTAATGTATGATATGATGAAGCAATGTTTGGCAGGTAGGTACAGTGTGGAACGCATCTTCCGCGATAGGCAGGGGGGTCACTGTACTTTTTTTACAGAGAAAACAAGTGTAAAAAAAATAAAATGACACATTACCTTATTGTTATGTAATTATGGCATTAATCATTGAAGTAACTGGGTTATATTCTTCTTGTGACTTAAGCAATGCTATTATTCCTTTAAAAAATACAACAGTAACTTTCTAAGTTTAAATGGCCATTTCGAAACGTGTGATATGAATAATATTTTTTTCAGCCACAAGGGGTTGCATCGGGCAATGCGGTGTCATTACCCTCTAAGACAAATGCAGAACAGAAGGTACCATTGGTAAGGTTTGCTGATGCTGTGAGTTCCATGTCTATGCATGTGTGTGTGCCCTTACAGGTAGTCATGAAAGACACTAGCGTGTGAGTGTGCGCACGCGTGTGCCTGTGTGTGAGACAGAAGCTTCACATAGCTGTCCTCTGAACCAGCTGGCTGATTCTTTAATCCTGGACTTTGTGGTTACTGGGTCCTCCTGTCCACACGCACTGAAGTCTGGACTTGAATGTGGCTCAGAGTCTGAAAAGTTGACAATATACGCTCTGTACATTTTTTGACAGCCTCCCTCCCAGTGTGGCAGCCCATAATTGAGGGAATGAGAGAGTCAGCGCTGGACAGATTGATTATCCTCAGGGGAGGGAGGGAGAGACAGACCAGCTTGTTAGGGAATGAAGGGCTTAGCATGGCCTTGGGTCAGGTGGGGTGACTCTGCCCTTGGATCTTCTTAGTTTGCACCAGCATAGTGTTTGAGTGTGTGTGTGTGGGGGGGGTGGGGGTGGGGGGCATGCCTGTTTGTGCGTTTCTGGGTCAGGATCCGCAGCCAAATCCTCCTACCGCGTAACCCGATCCCACCCCCCGCAGACGCTGCTAATGTGACCTTTGACCCAGTTCCCAGCATTCACCTGCAACAAGACTGGGACTGTGTGACCCACTCTCTGAGAGCAGGAAGTGTCAGAAAGAGAGAGGGAGAGAGAGAGAGAGAGAGAGAGAGAGAGGGAGGGAGGGAGGCAGAGAGAGAGGGAGGGGCTGAGTGAGCAAGAGAAACAGAGCAAGAGAGAGAGCAGGAGTCCGTCAAGAGCGTAGAAAGAGTTTGACGGGGCGGGAGGGGAATTTCGAACTTGAGTACTTTGGTCAAAGTCAGTGGCCACTGCTGGATTGTTGGTCATACTCCTCGGTCTCTGGACTGTTACACATCTGGACCACGTGCTTAATCACAGGCTCGGCAGAGCTTGGATCTGCCAGACGGCTCCCCCCCCTCACTCCCGAGGTAAGCTCTCCACCTGCCCCCTCTCCTCCCCCGCTCCTCTCCGCACCTTTCCTCCGCATGCAGAATGGAAATTTTTAGGGGGGGGGGGGTTGGGTGGTGTGATTTGGGAGTTCACCAGGGCAGCGAGCAGCAACAGACACCGTCGCGGGTTTTGAACTGGCCGGTATGAGAAGGGTCACTCCTTAAGGGCAGTGACACGGTAAGTGTAGTGGAGAAGCGTGGCGTGCGAACACCAACACGTGTAGAAGGCTCTGGCGTGTAAGCTGCAGGGTCTCCCGGCGTGAGTGAGGTTCGGACAGTTCATGTGCCTCGGTGTCATAGATTTTGCTGTGGCTTTGGGAGCGTGTGTCTCCAGGCAAGGCGACTGGGAGTCAAAGTCTTTCACCAGGAAGGCAGAGCGAGACTTTCTCACTTGAAGGATCTACAGGTGTGTAGAGGATAGTCATGGCTGCTTGTTTACCAGGATTGAGCTGATCCATCGCTGTCCTCGGGGATCATGCAGGTCTCTCACAACCAGAGCAAATGTTCTAAGTGTGCAGGTGAAGTCCACAGTCAGCTCGCTCATATCAGACGCTTGTGAAGTCTACTGGCTGATGTTGCCGTGGTTCCTCTTGTGTTCTTGTTGCTGTGGTTGCTCTGGTCAACTTCTGCAAGCTCACCTATATATGGACCTGAAAGCGTTTGATGAGCTTCTGGTTTCGTGTTGTTAATTGTCCTTCAGGCATGAATGGACCTGAACTTTCTCACACAGAAAAGTAACTTGCATGGAAAGAAAACTCTTCTTAAGGGCGACTGAAGGTTACATGCAAACTGTCAACTTTGTTATTATCGCAGTAGAATTATGGTGTTTAATGAATGTTTTGAGGGGCAAAACACGGTTTAGCTAAGGTACAAATTGCTGTGGCAGTGAAATCAGTAGTATCTGTTTGCAAAATGAGACGCGTCCCTGTGTAAAAGGCTTTAGCGTAGAGCTAGGGTTGCGAAAAATGCAACACATGGAGTTACCGCTTGAGAAAGATTACAAGAGGGAAAGAAAAAGAAAGAAGAAAAATGACTAGAAAAAGGGAGTGAGAGTCAGGATAGAAATACGTTTCTTGTTCATTGATTCTTTTCACACATTAATAGAGACTCACCACAAAAGAGCCCATGCAGAACTTTAGTGGACAATAATGGGAACCTTTGAAGTGATTTTAGCTGTAACCAGATTCTGTTGTTTGGAGACGACAAAGGACATTGCACAAATTACCATTAAATATGACAGACTTACTGACACTATAAGAAAAATATGTATGTTTGACTACTAATGTGAAAACTTTTCAGAATGCATAATTACAGAATTTTGTAGAAATGGTACAATCACACCAAAGCCTTACTGTAGTGCTGTAAAATGAAGTGTCAGGGTTTCGTGTTATGTGAGTTTTCGTATTCTAGGTCCAGTACTCGGCAATGCATGTTTTAGCTCAGTCAGCTTGATTCCTATCGGCCCAGATGTGAAACTGCAAAACAGCTTTCGTTCTGTGGGTATTCGTACTTCTGACCCTGATGGTGTTATTTCCTAGCGGGTGGAAGATTTGAGTAAATACCGCTTGTAGATGTGTGTAGGGTGGGCTGTGCACGCATGGATCCGTCCCCCCCGATCGATGGGCTCCTGACTGGGACAATCCCCGCTCATCCCAGCGCCGAAAGGCTGTGTTCATATTGTGTGCCAGGTGATGTATTAGTAACATAACCCATGACAGCTCACATACCCAAGGGGCTACTTTCTGAGCGCATGTAGTGCCTATAGTGCCCTCCATCTGTCATTAGATTTTTTTGAGGGAGGGTATGATTATGTTCCCCTGTGACACCAGTTTTTCAGTGAAATATTAGACAGAGGCAGTAATGATCAGCTAAGGTTGGGATCAGGGTCGGGGCCATTCCAGAATACAAACGTTAATTCCAGTACAAATCAGGAAATGGAACTGGAGTTTAAATTAAAATTTTAAATCTCCCTGAAATTTGAATTCAATTCTGTTCGTCATAGGTTTTTTTTTTTTCAATCCTAACTCCAGTTCCATTTTCTGATTTGCACTGGAATTGATGAATGCATTCCGGAATGGCCCCAACCCTGGTTGGTATTCAACATGTTTGCTAAGTGTGTGAGTGCGAGGGCTATACAGTTGAAGAATTAAATACTTGCCTGGAACAAAAACACATCCGAATTTGTTTTAGCGGTATAATTCAAAGTGTAACATTAAAAATAATCCGAAGCATGTAACAATAGCTAAATTGAAGTGTGCAGTTTATTTGTGTAGCAGGACAGATTTTCCAGTTTTACAATGTAATTATAACACAATCAGATATAATTGGACCTGGATACTTTGTAGCTCTTTTTACAGCTCTCTGTAAGTCATAGCTGTGCGGTTAGGCGCTTGGTAACAGGAGTCAGGGTCTCCTTTTGTTGCAGGGGCTGCCGTTGCTGTCCACAGTTCCCATGACACCACAGTCCTTTAACATGGGCGTGATATTGACCCAGTAAAATATGTAATTTAGGCTCTTCCCAAAGGCATCCCTGCCTTACCATCCCCATCCATTATGCCGCACACGTCTGCTTGGCCATTCAACCTGGGAGAGGATTAAATTTCATCCATCCATCCATCTTCCATAACTGTAGCGCAGGGTGACGGTGAACCTGGAATCTCAGGATCTCAGGAAGAACCAGGCAGGGAACATCCTGGACTGGGCACATGCTCACAATCACACACTTAGGATGTATTCTGACAGGCCTTCAGATGGTGGGAGGAGTGGGAGGAGGCAGGGGCATCCAGAAGAAAAACAATGCACGTTTTAGAAAAGCTCGCGAACTCCACACAGACACAGCGCCAGGGGCAGGAAAGGAGCCCCAGCCCAGATGGTGCAAGGCCACAGTACTGTCTACTGAGCCATTATAACTCTGTGTAGGATTTTGTACACTTTATTAATGGAAACATTTCCTTTTTTCAAGAATATTTATGATTATACTTGCAACATGTGACCACATTTGGCCAGTCTTGCTATATATTTGCTGAACTGCTGGCAGACAAAATGGGTTCTTATGCCGATAAAATCAGGCATTTTGAATGTGAGTCATACGCCTTCATGGGTCATACGCCTTCATGCTGAGTTGTGTGGTCTGTAACAAAAGACTCAGAATGTGAAGTGAAAATGATGATAGATGGAGGTTTAATCTCCTCTGTCACTTGATTGGCTTTCGATCGGGTGCATCGTAAAATGTGCCCTTAGCCCAGCATGGAGGTGAGCCTAAGTGTGGGTCAGTAAGGCGGTGAGGGGGACTTACAATCCGTGTGAAGGTGTCTCTCTGATTGTACTGCTGCTCTGCTGCTCAGGTTACAGGCCGTCCTGAAGGTTCCAGAGGGGTAGAGGAAAATAAGGACGGTGAGGCAGGCAACGAGCTGGTCCAGGTGCCTCCGGGACCGGGGCACGGGCCCTCGGCAGCTGCTCCACAGTCCACAGAGGAAGAGGAGGGGGCGAGCGGGCAAGAGGACGAGGACAGGGACGAGTTACTGTTCCCCCACGACCTGCTGCCTAGCACCGACCTAAGCAGCGAGTTCTTCAGCTGGGAGACGTCCCTCAGGTAGGCGGTGGCCTTCACACGCACGGCGGACCGTGCTTCCTTTATCTCTGATATACTTTTTACACCCACTGATCCCAGGTATCAAACTTCTGCCCTCTATCCAAGCGTCTGACAACTTGGTAGAAAGGCAGCTGGTCATGAGACAAAACCCAGAAATGAAAACCGAGAAGCTTTCTCAGATACGTCACTCTCACCAGCTGTTTACACACAGGAAATGACCCGGACAAGCACTGCGGTTGCGTTTGCCACACAGCACAGCAGAGGTGTATTTATGAGCCAGTGGAGAGAGCGTCACAGTAGTTCAGTGAGCCTGAGTGTGTGTGTGGCTTTAGCAGGGAACCACCTGTGGGTTTTACAAATGACAGATGTCCTGATAGACGCAGACACTGATCTACGTCTATGGGTTAAACCCTGGAGTCGACCGACAACAAAATTAAACTGCTTTAAAGAAGCTCTCCATTGCCTGCATCGTAGTGTTTATTAAGCATTAAATATTTTTATTGAATAACCTTGAATAAATATGAGTTTTCCAAACTGCATTATTGTTTTTTTCCCTTGATTAACTATTGTAACAAAGTATAGAGGAGAATTTTTAATATTTATAAACAGTTACTCATTTGTGAACAGGAACACAGGAACTCTTCATTAAGAGTTACTCATTGACATGCTTGTGGGTACTCATGCTAGTATGGAAAGCATATATGCTGTCACAACAGAGCTTCAACAAGCTAGAACACTTCAGAGACATTTCAGTGATAAAGCTGGAAAGATCAATTCACCTTGTTTGTCTCTGTTAGTTCAAAATCAAATTATTGCAGTTTACTGTGTCTGGTTCAGCTTTGTGGATATGGAATCAGAAGGATGGGATCCTGCTTAGCAAACAGGCTACAGAAAATGAGGCTCATTCATACCCTCTGTTTGTAGGGAGAGACGGAATGCAAGGGGTCAAAGGCAGAGAAAGAGACTTTTCACTTTTTTTTTTAGCTTCTCCGGTTGTTCTCAATGACCGCTGTGGTGTCACATTCTAAAAGGAGCAGAAGTTTAACTGGGAAGGTTCAGCAGTGGGTGAGGGTGGTGTTAAAGCATACTTAGAGCGCATAATTTGAAATTTTGGAAGAAGAGAACAGTTACTGGGTGTATAAGGGAGGGTCACACCTGTGGGGCTCAACATTTTACACAACGCTAACAGGTGACCAGGTGAGTCCATTGCAGCACTGCTGACACACACACACGCACACACACTCCACAGAGAAAACGAAGGCGTGCGTGTCTCAGAAAGATGGAGGTAAAAAGTGAAATTCTGAACATGGACCACAACGGTGTCTGTATCTCGAGGTGTGTAAGCTAGGCTAATATTAAGAAGTCATTTAAAGTCTATGTGCTGAAACCCTGGTGTCAGCTGAAGCTTCACTGTGCGTGTCTGTGTGTGTGGACAGGACACAGGTAAACTCAGATGAAATGAAGAGTGAGCAGGTGACAGAGGGGAGCCCCCTGCTGGTCGGGCTGCAACATGGCATGGATATAAATCACCAGGTTGCAGGTTTAATGAAAAGGTATCAGACAAGAAGAGTGACTGTCTCCCTGAAAGGAGACAGTGTGACAGCAAAGATGGTCAAAGACAAGGTGTTCTTTGTAATGCAATCATTTAAGTTTATAATTATGCATTTATCTGCATTGCACCATGGGATACCAGGAAGTAAACTCTAAACAGTCATGTTTGTTTACAATTCCATCTTGTCATGAACCATCTCTGGTGGGAGGGAATGAGCCGGCCACACTTCTCCTTTGGCATCTTCTGTGGTTCTGAGAGTGGCTGCTCCGGGTTGACGCCGTGCCTTGTCTGTCTTGCGTCAGATGTTTGGAACGTGCATGAGGCCTTGGCCCCCGTCTGTGCTCTTGCATCTGGAGTGATTCCTCTTGCGGCCTGTGTGTGGCTCCGGATTCGCCTTGCTCTGATTTGTTACCGCAGCGTGAGGTTTGCTCTTGGCAATAAAACTGCATTTGCTGTGTGGCATGTGTTGGGCAGGCTGTGGGGCCTAGCTTCCCTGCTGGAGCCTGTCCCAAAAATTAACGATTACAGCTTTGGCAAGCCTTGCCTAATGCAGTGTAGCATCCCTGCATATATGTTTGTGCTGCGTATTCATGCTAAATTTTATTGTACCTGAAATCGACAAAGGGGTGCCCTAGATGGGTTAACGTTATAAATTTAGCTGACACTAGCTGCTCATTCTGGGGCATGTTCATTTTTTTGGGAGAATATGCAAGAAGAAACATGCATTGCCATATCTAGAACATTCCATCCTGTAATCACTGTTTTGGAGCAGAAGGTTCTCTGATTGCCATATACCATCCATGAAATGGCTACATATATGCATGTATGTATGTATTATTATTATTATTATTGTTGTTACCATTTTGTCTTAATAGCTTTTTCACTTCTTTGCATCGTATCCCCTGTGTGGGGCAAAGGTCAGAGAGTTAGACTCAGCAAGGGTTTCATTTTACTTTATTCACACCAGGAAATGCTGTGTTTGACTATCGGTGTTGTTGAAGGTAAGGCCTCATGAAGAGATACAGCAAGACTGCTTATGGCTGGATGCATTAGACTTTGAGTGTTTAGGCATTAGAAAAAGCAGGTGGAGGAACTTCTGGTCTGGTTCTCGAGGCATTCAGGAGATAAAGATGGAGTAGAGAGAAAACCGAAGGCAGAAAAGGAAAGAGTGCAGATGTAAGTCACACATTTAATTCAATTTATTCAATATTTCTTCATGTTTACATCATGACATTTAATCTGTGCGATTCAATAACCTCTTTGTGGTTATTTAGGGATGTACTTTGTGATTCAGGGAAAAGGCGGTTGCCGGGTGAAACAGTATCTCCGTGTTTGGTGGAGTATGCCATTAAGACTCAGTCATGCATGCGCCGGGCCTACAGAAAAAAGGCGGAGGGATATCGCATTGCTGTAGCGAGCTGCAGTTCATTCGGAAGAGGCAGTTAAGGAATGTTGGTCCTTCATGTTCACACTTGTGAGATCTAGGTTCTTTGCCAGAGAGGGAGTCGTGCAGATGTCGAGGTAGGTCAGGCCAGTTTATTAACCCACATGAGACACTGGATGAGCAAACAAAAACACAAAAACAGCAATGTCACTGCACCCGGGAACATTTATCTTTGGGGCCATTTCTGTGGAAAATCGCTCAGTAATAAAGCATTTTGGGCTAGACTATGTTTGATCCTGAACAGATGTGTGTGATTGTAGTCTGACAGGCGCCCTGGGACTGTAGTTAGGCTGGAAATGCCCATACTGTGACCTGGTGCATTGTGGGAATGCCTTTGATGTTCAGCATGCAAGTACCTGTGTCAGACTCCTTCTGCTGCAGTGCGGGGGAAGCTGAAGGTAGAAGTCCATGCAGAGTCCAGCCAAAGGCTGCCATCCAGAGCCAAAGGTTGGCACTAAGTGAAAGATTACATCAGACACACACCCACACATACCCTCACTTAAAACAATTTGCAATTTTTTATTTTTTCGCTACTTCCACATTTAGTACGCAGTGGTCAGCCACAGGGGTGTGTGTGGAATGAGGCTGTCAGCAGTTAGGTGGGGCAGGCTCCAATGGCAGGCTTCCCTGTAGTCAAAATGATTGACACCTCCAAAAATAAAGACCAAAAAAATCGCTTTCTGTGAAAGAACTGAAGTGGATAACATGTTAAGAAAAGCCAGCAGCCCCCTCTGGATGAAGCTAAATGAATGAACAGACCCAACAGTGTGGGCCAGATAGAACTGGTTTGCAAAACTGCCCCGGAGCTCAGCATGTAGCTACTGTTTTGCATTTAGCATGTCAGTTAATATCTGCCCAGGCATCAGTAGAAGGTGCATTTTCCAGAGCTGAGTGGCTGTGCAGATCTCCCGGAGTTTCCGGCTCATTCCGAAGGATTCAGCAGCCCGTGTGCCATGTGTGGAGCTCTGAGTGTGGGTTTGTGCCTGCACACCACCCCCCGTTCAGGATGGAACGGAGGTGGTCCTGCCTGCGTGTGCCGTGTGCAGAGTGTGGTGTGTGTCTATGCATGGCTTCTGGCATCTGGAAACATCCGCCGTGTTTTCATTGGGAGATTCTCACTTCCGTTTTCCAATGTCGACAGCCCAGACTTCAGTGCCTCCGACCTGGCCCCACCCCCATCCACCCTCCTCCAAGACCCTGAGCCAGACACCCAGTCACCTCATCTCCCCGATGAGGTCCACCTCCTTGATCCCGGTCCGGCACAGGTTCCCATGGCAGTGGGGGTTATAAACACACAACTGAATAGCCAGGGGGCAGTAGAGATATTCAGCTTCAGAGACTACATCATGGGCACCATGAGCGAGAGGGATGAGGAGGAAGAAGAGGCAGACATCGATGCAGCAGCCCCATCGGATACCAGCCTGTCCAGTGGAAAGACCGAGCTAAACTTTCTCACAAAGCCAGAGCAAACAGACTGTGACACCGAACTCCAGATAAAGATGCACGAGATGACAGGCTCCTTTAAAACTACACAAACAGACATAATGCCAAACACCTCCTCAGCAGAGACACTGATGCATCTCCAAAATATGACGCCTTCCAAGCACACAGAAGACAAAGAATCTGGGGTGAGCACAGACCTTTTGGCAGAGAAAAAAACAGGGGAAAATGTGCATTTTCTCAACAATGGACCAGGAGTCCTTGCCCAGGATATAGAGAGACAATGTGAGACAGAGGGGGACACTCTGACTGAGAGGAGGGACATGGAAATTGATAGAGAGTCAGGAAGTGAAATGAGGGAGACAATGACAGAGTCGACTATGAATTTATTAAAAGGGACATTAAGAGATTCAGGTTTTGTGGAAACAGGAAAACAAGAGATAAACCCAGATCTTAAAAATGAAGACATTCTGCCAGGAACATGGACACTGTTAACAGATGAGACAAAAATGGAGGTGGGGACATTTAAGGATGTCCTGCAGGGCAGGGACCCTGTGAGACTGACAGAGAGCTCAAAGGTGGTGTCCCAGAGAGACCAGGTAGATGAAATGTGCCTCGATTGTTGGGAAGATGCACAGGAAGATCTTAGCGGAGACCTGCAAAGGAAGGAGCATGCAAAAATGTGGGAAGAGAGGAGGCGTGTCTCTCATGCAAAGACTGAGCCACAGGCACAGGAACCGCAGGCTGAGACGGTTACTGAAGCAATGCCACAAATAAAGCCCGGCTCAGCTGAGGAGCCCCAAAAGGGGGGAGCAGAGATGCTGATGGATTCCCAGGCAAGGACGGGCCCACTGTCACCACCACAGCCGGAGCCAGAGAACGACACAGGAGGAGAAAAAAGCATGCGTGATCACACAGGCAGCAGGGCAAAAACATGGCCCAAGTTAGTGATGAATGCAAATACAGAAACTGAGCTAAAAATACAGATGAAAAACATGTGTGAGTTAAAATCACAGACAGACTCACTGTCGGGGTCAAGAGTGGGGACAGTCACCGACACTGGGTTAAGCTTAAGCTTACAGAGGATCATGGGAACAGATTTAGTGGCAGACAAAGAGAGAGGTTTGAGCTCAAATACAGACAGGGGGATAGTTGTACAGGAGCAGCGGAAGACTGCAGGAGAATTTGATGCACTAATGGAGAAGGATTTAGAGACATGGAAAGAGTTAAATGTACTAACAAATGTGGAGGCTGGGCTGAAGGCACAGCCGCCCCGAGAGTGGTCAAGTTACCAGGAACAGCTGAGCCTCCAGGGACAGTCAAACATCTGCCCCCTACTACTAGGCCCTGAGGCTGGGCCAGATAATTTTACTGCCTTGGTGATTTCACCTGCCCTCAGCCTGCCCCCTTACCAGGGGTCTGAGCAGCAGTCCTCTCGTGGTGGGGCAGATGGCACCCGAAATTTGATATCAGTGGCTGGATCCACACTCCGCAGTCAAGATTCAGCCCCTGGGTGGGGTGAAAATGACAAAAATGCACTGGAGACATTTGCTGAGCTGGTGCCTGTTGACCCGAGCTTGTCCGGACCTGGTCAGGACCAGAGCTCTGCTGTGACAACAAGGATGGGGGCCCACGTGGACCAGTGTGCACCTTGGGGCGAGGGAGGCATGGGGGCACAGAGTGTCCTTGGAGAGGCTTTGATGGCCGCTGCCGCTGCGTTGCCACTGACAACATCCACTGCGATTGAACCGAGGGAAGGCGAGGGAGAGGCGGAGGAGAGATGCGATTCGTCCAAGGGAACGGCTACGGCAGCCAATTCAGCAGCAGCAGCAGGGAGAGAGGAATTAATTTCACCTCGGAACATAGCAGCAGAAGCATCTGAAATCGCTGCTGTCGGATTTGTGACGCCGTCATCAATCCTGCCGGAGAACAGCCACTCATCTGCCCCGGCGGACGGGACTGGTGAGCGTGACAGCGCACCATTGCCGGGCAGCTGCATTGAAATGCCACACAGCTCAGCTGAGAGTGAGGGGGGGGAGGGA
>JAODJX010000065.1:13458979-13473965 GCA_026776945.1 Isichthys henryi | reverse complement strand
CCCCCCCCCACCCCCCCCCCCCCCCCCCCCCCCCCCCCCCCCCCCCGCCCGGGGCGCCCGGCAGAGGGGCTCTCTCTGTCTGGTGGACCAGACTGACGTTTTGCTGCCTGGCCCTCCACGATGTGACTGCCAGGAAGTGAGAGGGAGAGAGAGAGGCAGCACAGAGTGGGAGGAGAGGGGAGGAGGACGCACTGCTTTCAGAGAGGCAGCGGGGCCTGGCAGCGGGGCAACGGGGACAGAGGAGCAGCCGGAACTCCTCGCCGGAGCACGTCACGCCGCTGGACCGCCCCCTGACGTCAGCGACTCTGCGCCGCAGCACGGCCGCCAGCTCGCCGGCTTGCCAGAGAGCGACTCTGCAGAAAGGACTTTGCGGCCGCCAGCTCTTTCAGAGACACATTCTACCCCTCCCCCATGGCCCACCACCCAGAAAAGACCCACTGACCCCACGGAAGAAAGGAAGAGAGGGGACTTGCATCCTGAAACGGACGGACGGCAAAAGAAGCCACCGAAGGATTCTCCACAGCCTCCGGAAGCAGCTGTCATCAAAGAGCAGGCGGTGGGGGTTCTGATAGGGAGAAACTACACGGAGCTGGGAAAGACCTCGCCAGACTCAGCTCCAGAACCCTCCATCCAGCCTGCCCTGCCATCAAGGCCCTCGGCTGTCAGCCAGCTACTTGAGCTCTGCAGCATCTCAGAAGCGGATGGACTAAGAAACAGCAACAGCCCAGAGAAATCGAAGGAGGCTTTTTGCATCAAGCATCTTTGGCCGCAAGGTGAACTACCCACTGAGAAAGAGGGGCCCAGGGGGACTCCTGCAAAGCCAGGAACCGAGCACTCTGGGGTAAACTCACACTCCATGAAGGACAGTACCGGAGACCAGGCAGGCGCCATGAAAGGCCCAGAGACCCACAGGGAACAGGGCTCACCGAAGAGAGCGCGTGATGGCACGTCAATAGCCGTGGGCAGCTGCGCCTCCCTACCTCCCCTGACTGTGCAGGAGAGTCTGCACCACCCAGTTGTGGAGAGCAGCTTCACCTTTCCAGAGTTCTTCAGCCTGAAGAAGCCAGAAACGCCACCTATGCCATATACAGTGACAGATCCACGAGCTGCTGGTCAGGCTGAGCCGAAGAATGACAAAGCTCATGCAGAGGTGGTAAAACCACTTCAAACGGTAGCAGATCTGCTAGGGTCTGTCAGCAAGCCTGAACTGGAACCTGTCCAGCGAAGCAGCGAAACAGCTATGGTGATGGTGGAACAGTTGCCAGTAGGACCAGGAACTGAAGGAGAGTCCATCCAAAAAGGCCTTGAAGCAGAGGTGGTGAAACCCCCAACATGTATAACTACAATGCCAGAGCTGAGGGAACCTGACCAACTAAACCACAAGGCCGATGCAGTCCTGGTGCAACCCCAGATACAGCCACCTACAGCAGCACATCTACCAGACATTAACACTAAGCATACAGAGGAGGACAGCCAGGTGGAAGAAACAGTAGGGGACAAGGACAAGACTAAGCATGATATCGTGAAGGATATATCTATGGAGCATGCAGAGCTAGATCCAGACAAGCTGCTGTCAGATGAAACCATTTCACTGAATACTGACAGCCAAATGGTCTCAGGGATTATAAGACCTGTGGAAGAAGAAACAAAGAGTAGAGCTTTTGGTCTCTCAGTAACAGCTGAGTGTGAGGGAGTTGACCTCACAGAGGCAAAGGAGGAGGGAGGTCAAAGGGCAAAGGTCATGGAAACTGAAGGAACTGAGGAGGGAACAAAGACAGGTGGAGAAGATTTCAAGGGGCAGGGTGTGTCAGCTGCTGTGGAGAAGCCACCAAAAATAATCGCAGGAAATTTGAGAGACAGGGAGGAGTTGACCATCTCAGTGGGGGTGCCTGACACTTCCCTGGAGTCTGAGGGTTTCCCTGAGGGTTTCTCTGAGGGTTTCACTTCTGCAGCATCGTCAGATACCGCACAGCCGAAGGATGCTTCTCACTCCAAAAGTGAATTAGAGAAGACCTCACTCACCCTTACTGAAGACCAGAATCTATGCGTGAGCTCCTGCAACTTCCCTGAAACTCCAGAAGAACAGAATCAATTTCTGATCCAAAACAAATCCATCGAACTCCAAGATTGCAGTGCTGATCCTGCGACGTCCACAGATTTAATAGCAAATTCAATGGCTCCTGTCTTAATGCATCTAGAGTCAGGCAACACAGGCTCAGCTGATGCCCTTACTTCAGTCACTGCTAGCTCACATGGGCCTCTCCTCTGCCATAGAGAGCTAACCAATGATTGGGAACCAACAATGATTCTGCAGACTGGAAATGAACACGAGAGTACAAGACAGGAAGAAATGGGTTTTTCATCAGATATAGTCAATGAGAAGAGTGGGTCTCGGGGGGTTTCTGGTCTTCAAGAAACAGATGTCAATATCCCCATTATTGTCTCCCATGGTGACCTAGCAACCAACGATGAACATAGAGATACAGTTTCATTCCCTACTCAAACAACAGCAACAGAGATGGATATCAGCCTACCTGCAGCCACAGTTCCCACTACAGACCGCCCTAACATGGTTTTAGAAAAGGATCAGGTCGGGAAGGAGATCTGCTCTGCTGCTCCCACGCTGAATAATGTCAACTTAGACAAGGTGGAAGATGGGAAAAAGAACAGAACTTTAAAAGGAAGGGAGAAGGAACAACAGATAATTGGCGGCAAGGAATCCACTGTAGAGATGCATCAAAGTGCAGTGGCTCCTCTCTCATGTCCTCATACTACAGAAGAAGGAGACACTCAGGTGAAGGGAGTAGAAAATGATGGCTGCCTGAATGCCGAGGTTAATGATGGCAATGCGGCAAACATAGCAATCTGTGATACGGGGGGTGTGGGACAAGCAGGTACTGAGACAAGTGAGTTATTCATCCATGGCTCCACAAATCCTTCCATGGACTTGGCAGCGGATGCCACCCTTTCACCTTCCTGTTCGGAGCCTATATTATCTGAATCTCTTTTAATGATTGCCTTCAATCTTGCTACACTGGACACAAAGACTGCGTCTCCTCAAATAGGAGCCGAAGTAGAATCTAAGTCTATGGCAACCCGGACCTCTGAATCCAGCACCGAAAATGCTGTTTTATCAGAATCACATAACACTGTGCCAGCCTCCAAAGAAGCTTCTGAAATCCATCATGCCGTGGAGTCTGAGCTGACACTAGGTGACGAAGCCAAAGTGCTCCCAATGGAGTCTGAACCAATCGAAACTGGGCAGGTTTCACCAGCCAAGCCTCACCATCAGGCTAAAATGCTTGATTCTCTGCCATCAAACGCTGAAAAAATTAATAGCGCTTCTGACCTTAAATCAGAACCTAGAAATGCTCAGCCTGAACGCAGTGGTATGCTATGCTGCCGCAGGGCTGAACACAAACCCCCAATCACTGGCCTTGATTTCACATCTGTAGGATACCCATATGTAACCCCCGGTAACCAAACAGAGGAAGACAAGGAGGAAGATAACGGAGGAAAAGATTACAGACAGCGAGAGACGGAAGTGCTGCCGAGCGAAATGCTTATAGATGAAACACCCGTGCAGATGAAACAGGAAGAAACAAGCAGACAGGAGAAATATGAAGACAGCCCTGATCCTGGATTAGTCTCTGCTAGCATGGAGCTGTCTGAAGACCCATTAAATCAGAATGTAGGATTAAGCAGGGGACTATATCTGTCTACGGATCAGAACCAATCCCTCCCGGTAACAGAGGCAGAAACGTCCTCAAGCCATGTCGGTGATTACACATGGGCAGGAAACTCAGCTATGAGCCAATCCAGTCTGGATCCCATCCCAAAAATCTCCCAGCATCCACAGCAGCAGGAGGCAGGCGGTGGCGGAGATTCACAAGAGCGTGACGCACCCTCGGCCGACGATTGGCAAGGTGTGCCAAGCTTCCACGAGGAGGAGGAACAGTTCAGGAATGCAGCAGCCCTGAAATGTCCTGAGGGTGGCACTGCCAGGGAGGAGATTCCACGGAGGGCTATCGAGGCCCCACTAGGTGGCGCTCAATCCTGCCCCTCAGTCTCAGACATAGCCGATAAATTTGGAAGTGGTGCCAAAGAGAGCACCAACACAGATGCATCAGATATGGTCTCTGCTGGTTCCACTCATGTTATAGTGAGCAAGAATGGGCCAGAGCAAAGTCCAGGGCCGGATTTTTCAATCTCAACCGGTTCTGTTCCAAAGTCAGGTGACCAGGACAAAAATTATCAAGACACACTGACACCAGGCTGTAAAGAAAAAGAAACTATATGTGACATGAAAGTAGACACTGTGGCCGTTGTACCTACAACATCTCAGCAGAGGGATGCCATAGCCCATGACCATGACATTGCAGCTGCAATCCACAAGGAGATCCCCCTTCAGTGCTCTCCTGCGACAGCTTCTCTCTGGGACAATGTAGCGACGAGTCTGTTTCAAGACCCTGTGGTGCCTCCTACACATTTCACTGCTTCTCCTGCCTGTTCAGATCATTTAATGCGGGAACAACAAGTTGCTGCAAGTTTCGACATTCACAGTGCAGCTCAGACATGCCGCGGACCCCCGGCAGATGTGGAGCAGTGGCCTACAGTCCCACCGTTAACAGACAAGTCTGCCAGCCAGCCGACCTTGAGCATATTTCCAACCTGTGACTCAGGCGACCCGCAACACCTGGTGTGTGGACCTACTGCTGAGGGTGAAGTGGACAGCCCTTCATCCACAGCAGCGACCAGGGAAAGTGTGGAGCTGGAGAAGCCAGAAAATACCACCACGGGGTGGCACAGTTTAGCCTCGGAATCATCTGAGGACAACCATCTGTTCAGTCAGGCCAACAGTTCCACAGAGAATAACAAAGTGGTTCCCCAATCAATCCAGGAAGCATACATAAGTTATGAGCAAGCTCTCGTTGTTACTAAGGAAGGACGACACAGAGTGGTCCGGGCCACTCCCACCGTGTCCCTTGAATGTAGATCCTTTTCAGATTTTAAAGATCAAAGCAAAGGATCAAAAGGTGTGAGAGACAGCAATGAGGTTGTACAGGACACTGATAATGACACCCAGGAACAGCTTACTTCTGGGCCTCTCAGTGACAAAAATAAGGGATTATTGAAGGAAAAGGAGTTCGGAGTCCCTGTTCGAGCTGAAGAACATTCACTCTCAGTAAGCCCTCGAAGCAGTGTAGCACTCATCAAGATCCCTGCTTCCAGAGAAGAAGAGGATCTTCTGTTTGATGGGATGCGGGTAGAGGAGGAGCATGACTTTGGCATGGTTCCCACAGGGACACTGGCTGGGGATCTGCACCCAAGTGACACACCGACGTCACTACAGGCACATTGCCCCCCGCTTGCAACGGACTCCCCTCCAGAGCCCATTGTTGCAGACTGCGACAGTGTCCACGCTGACCCAGACGCAGCTCATCTCACTGCTCACAGCTCAGGTAGACAGTCTGTGTGCCAAGGCAAAGACTTAGAAGGAGGATTAGGGACAGAGGCAGTGTGTCAGAGCAAAGACTCTGATGGAGGCATAGGGACAGAGTCAGTGTGTCACACCATAGACTCTGATGGAAGCTTAGGGACAGAGTCAGTGTGTCAGACCAAAGACTCTGATGGAGGCTTAGGGACAGAGTCAGTGTGTCAGAGCATAGACTCTGATGGAAAGAAGCACGCTGGAGTGACCTCAGAGGATACAGGCTGGCTGATAAGATCCCTGCGAGAAGCAGCCACTCTCTCTCAAACAGAGCAAACATGCAGCCGCACTGAAGAAGTCTCTCACAACAGGTAGCGTACATCACGTGTGTGTGTGTGTGTGTGCGTGTGTGCGTGCGATGCCCACCCAGACACCCATGCATATGAGAAAGTGTGTGCAACTTCATAATTTATATCTGTAAATGAAATTTAAGATATTATTATATATTTTTAAAGGGATTAATTAATCTTGCCTCCCTACTGCACTGTCAGCATCCCTGTCATCTTGACAGGCACGATTAGAGATTTGTTAGGTAAGAAACTTGTAGCCAGTGAAAAGGCATATTCAAAAGTTGTATCTGAAATTATATAGTAAAGAGTTAGTTGCTGTATCAGACATATAGCTAACTGTAAATTAAGAGTTTACGTTTGTTAGAGATGGATGGATGCATTTGAGTCTCTCTGCGTTTTTTACTGGTTTTTCTCAAGTTCTACAGTATATTCATTATACAGCATTCAGTTACAGTCCACCCATATGGCGGCCGATCTTGTGGCATAATGGTTTCTAAAACAGACATTGGAAAGCCTCAACTGTGGCATGATTAGCAGCTAGTGATGGAAATAAAATGGTAAAAATCTGTGATGATTCAAACTATGGTAAATATGTGAAATGACACCCGCAGACAACCAGGCAAATTCAGGGTTCTGTATGTTGCACAGGGGTCTTAAGATTTTGATTGACATTTTGATCAACATGCATTATTTACTAAAACATGTGACAGTTACAGATAATATGTATTTACTGTATGGTGTATTGATTGTATTAAGGTGTTTATATGAGGGGAGAAACAGCAAAGAAAGGAGCTCATTCTTTCTGGCTGAAACGGTGGAGTGACAATGGAATCGTCACCATTATCACCAGGGAATGACATCATCTCTGATATCATCTGATGTTCCAAGAGCAGAATGGGCTTATTGACATGCTCTCACACATTGGGGTATCTTAGCACTGGGGTGGGGGGGGACAACAGTGCCTGGAAATCCTCACAGTGCGTCCCACACGCACACAAGCACTGAGAATCACATACATTAATCTTTACAGACAGATTTTTCAGATATGTTAGCTAGGTTCTTTGTCCCACAAACAGAAGCCATAAAGTTCATATCATACATTGTTCCTAATATTAATAGGCTTCAGCCTAAGCCATTGGCCATGAACCCAATAAGACACCTGCTTACTAGCAAGACTTAACAGCCAGCTGTTGAGCGCAGTGTGAACCTGTCATCACTTTATCTGAGGGTGCAACACATTTAACATGCATGAAACTAAAATAAACACAGGATTAAAAGAGAGAAGAGCACATGGAACACAGATCATGAGACATTATCAAAAAATGTAAAACATCAGGTGTGTAGTAGACCGGATCCAGGCACAGTCTAACTGCACATCTACTTGTGCTTCAGCTGGGGGGGTCATTACAACTAATTGTCATTTTAGGAGGTTGATGCTGAATGTTTGTTCTATCCTGTAGCCCCATCCAACATCTGACTTCACCCCAAGCCAGCCTAAAATTCTGTAAGGCCGACGAGGAAACAGCGCCCCCAGAAGGCACGAAGGAAGACCAGCCTGATCTCAGGTATCACAGTGCCTCCTCTTTACTGCGATGTCCGCATAGCGATGACAAGATCACATTAGTGCTTGGGTGCTTTTGAGACTTCCAAGTAACATAGAGGAGCTGTTAAGGGTCAGTGGTTTTTGTTTTATTTATTTATATCTTTGGTTTATTGAGTCATTCTTGGTTTTATTATGGAATTTGTTCACTGGGTGAGAATGTGTTGAAAATCTCGGTACATTCCCCCAAAGACCAAAAGCCAATGTGTCTCAGGTGGTTTGAATTTAGCGAAGGGATCAGATTTTAATGTACCAGCTCTTGGTTGGTTCTTACTATGTCTGGACTGTGAATGGTTCAATACATAATGCAGGCCAGAGATAAACGCAGCACCGGAGGATTTGCTAACAGTAATCATAAGACTGTGGTGTGGTGGATTATGGTCCGAAACCTTCCTTGTATCAGCCCAACGAACCCTCTGAGCATTCCGGGAAAAAGCCGTGTCTCCTGTACGAGTTCAGAGGAATGCCGTCGATTAAAAACATGCAAGCATGCGGTCTCCCTGTCAGTGTCGTTTAGGCCCCAGCAATAACTTGTGAGGGTGGGGGTTTGCATAGGTCACCAAAATGTCCCCAAAGTGCTGTAAAGCCTGAAACCTCCTTACTTTTGGGGACATTTTTCATAACCTCAATTTTATAAAAATCGGCGAATGCAATCAAAACAGTAAAAATTGCAGAAGTCTTGTATTTTGTTTGGTTACTTATGGTTAAGGTTAGGGCTGGGAAGGGGTTAAGGTCGTCATGTTTTCCCCATAGAAATGAATTGAGAGTCCTCACAAAGATATAATTACAAACCTGTGTGTGTGTGTGTGTCTGTGTGTACAACACTTCTGCTAGTATTACCGCCTTAAAGGATGGTGGGATGTATTCTTTTTCATTTTCCTCTTTCCTGCCATTTTAAAAGTTCCCCTTTAACTTTGTCACTGTCCTCTACCTTGATGCCTCCTTCCTCTCTCACTTTTTTATCTCCGTCGGGTTATCCCCCCCCCGCCACATGCTTTCAGAGCACTTGCTGCCTGTCCGTCACGCCGACGGTCCAATTACTTCCCTCAGAAGCAATAGGGTGGGGCTAGGTGAGAGGAGGGGGGAGGCAGAGGGAGGGAGTGAGAGATCTGGGTGGGCAGCCGAAATCCCAGACTAAACACAAGATGGGTATAAGTTTAGTGCTATTCGCCTGTGGTTATCTCTGGGAATATGTTTCTGACTTCTCTGGATAATCCACTCTTAAATCAGCAACCAGCCTGGATCACTGGATCTTTTAATCCCAAGGGCTGGAAGGTTTCTTCTTCCCCTTTTGCTAGGGATCACAGGGGCGGGGTGTACAAGGGGCAAGGGCTGTGTTTTCCAGCAGGAGTTTCACATGAAGTCATTGGTGGGGGGAAGGGGCCCCACTGTGAACAAGTAACGTGTCGCAGTGTGCACGTGCCTGCGATTCGAAAGTGTTTGTGCGCGAGAGAGAGAGGGAGAGAGAGAGAGAGAGGGGGGCAGGGGAAGGACTGGCGAGTGGAGTATCTGTGGTATTTTAAGTGTGGCGTCCTGAGAGAGAGAGGTCTCCCATCATTCTGGAATTCACCCTCCGCCGTTCCTGGGGATGGGTGGGGGGTGAGACTCCGCTGCCCAACGTCGGGTGAGTTTTGTCTCCGTTCTCCGTCACACGGAAAGGCCCACTTGCCTCTGGGCCTTTTGGTGGCTGAACTGAGGCAAGAGGTCCCTCTAACTGACATGTATGACCTCCTTACATCTCGCCTTGCGGTGTTCGGGGGGGGGAGGGGTAATGAAGTTCTTTTGGGGGGAAAAACAGAGATTCATCTGTCTGTATTTTCTCCTATTTCTTTTCCTGGTGTTTGTTATTTGTGGTACATAAATACCTTCAGTCTTCCGATTATTCAAGTGTCTGTGACGTACTGGCATCCCGTCCAGTATGTTTCCTGCCCCCAATGCCCCTGTGCATTCTGGGATATGCTCCAGGCTCGTGCGTTGAATAAGGGGTTCTGGGAAGCCAAATGAATGAGAGTTATGCAGGTAATCCCCTGAACAGGTGGATTACAGTCAGGTGAGCTTTAGCACGCTATACGCCCCACAAATGTGCAGTGTGTAGAGGGGCGCACAGCTACTCGTGTGCACACTCCTGTAACCACACCAGGCTTCGCTGGCTGGTGCTTAAGGGGGAACCAAAGACTTTGGACACACTGAGTATTGGTAGCATCGCTGTGGCTAGTATGGGGAATGAGATCATGGAGCGTGTCTTTGGCTGTTTGAATGGGGATTACGATACGGAATTGTGTGGAGTTCTTCTGTCATTGGCCAGAGGGTTAGGTAGTAATAATTCAAATCATCACAAACAACACATCTGGCTAACCACTTTGCATAAATACATCCAATTTATTTATCCTGAAAGCCCTTAAAAGTTGCCTTCATATGCATCTATTTCTAAGAATTACTACCTTCATAAAGCATAATATAGAATACATGAAGGTGATAGAACGAATATATATAGAATATATGTAAAAATATGAAGCTTTTTTTTGAAAACTGGAAAATGGCTCTTAAAAAAAATCAAGCATGGCAATAAATCCTCTCTTTTTGGGGGGATTCCAGACCCTTCTCATTTCAAACCACAATGAATATAATAATGACGGGACAGATACAGCATCCATATCCATGCTGTACTTCAACTTTTGCTCCAGCAGAGAAACCAAGCATCAAACATGTGTCAGATGACCAGCTCCAGTGGACACTGAGTGTCTGTCACTCCATGCACCGGAAGCTTGTGTGGCTGTTGATATTCTAATCAGACTCACTAGTTGTTATGGAAATCCAGTCAAAAACAAGCCACTGTAACGCGCCGGTGACACACTCAGAGCAAAACACTACCCCTGCCCCCAGAGAATCATATGAGACCCCCTGCGTTTATCCGACTGCTGGATGGCTGATTTGAAATAAAAATCCATTCCCAGCACCTTCACTGAAAATTACTTGCTTGTTATTACGATGAAATGGATCTACAGCTGTAAAATTAAGTATAAATTATGAACCTGTTTTTGTAATGATTCCCATCCATCCATCCATCCAACCACTTATCCAGTAGAAGTGGGGCATATTGTATGCCAGGAAACACAAGGCACAAAACAGGAAACAATATGTATAATACAGTCTGTGTTGTTAGTATTCTTATAAATCAGGATCTTGTAGAAGACGGATGAGTAGGTGAGAAGTGCCTTTTTCTAAGGGCACATATCCTTCTGTGTAATTACTGCCGGGGGGGGGGGGCTGCCCCTGTGTTATTCTGTCAAATCTCACCGTAACCCCAGTAATCTCTCTGCTGTCACCGGTGACCACTGAGCTCAAGAGCGAGGCTGTCATCTGCATCGCTGCCCAGACATGTCCCAAGGTCTCGGCCGTTATCTGCCCGTTGCCATGGTGAATGACGAAGGTGATGCATGTTTTCATGCTGAATGGGCGAAGGGGAGACATATTGTTAATAAGTCACATTCCTTTATCGATGCGTTTAAATATGACATCGCTGAGCTGACTCTACTCACACCAACATACAGATATGTGTAAATGAGGTAGCAGGAAACACTGTTGAATTATTAAAATTATATTTAGCTACGGTAGTTAAATAACCTCAACTACGGTAATCTCGTTTTAGGACTAATTTATGAGTGTGTAGGGGCGTGTTTGTCTGTGCATATTGCAAAAGTATTATTGCATGGATGGATGGATGATTGCATCCACCGAAACACAATCAAATGTTGAGATATAAATTGGGTAATGTCCAAAACCATCAGCTTTCTGTCATTACATAAACATGTAGCTATCAACCAATAGAAAACCAGCTTGATGGCTTTTAACTAATGGGGTGTGAGGAAATGCAAGGAGGAGGGGTGTGGTTCTGCCCCTTTCCTAGTAAATGTCAATGTTTCCTAAAAGGCTGTTTAGAACCCCTCTGAGTTTATTTACCGTACTATGTGTTCTTGTAAACTAACCGCTGACGCCTTCGGTGTAAACAGCCTGACAGGTGTTATGGCTGTTCTAGCGTGTGCGTTCTGTTGTAATGTGTTAGTCTGTCCGTGGTGCTCATGCGTGAGTCTATCACAGCGGACATGTTTTTATATCCAGAGCTACATTATTGGTGCTACTGGTGCTGCACAGCCAAAGATAATTACTGCGAAACAATATCAAAGATTAACAGCAGCTGTAAAAGCGTCTCTAGTGCTCTGTGGACCATTTTAAAGGAGAGGGTCTGGACAGCTGGCTCACAGCCAGTCAGAATGACATCATCCAATCCGCTCTCCCTGCATTAACTCCACACGGACTAGTGTGTTAGTATTGCAGTGCTGGATGTGATGTCCAGGACGCGGGGAGGGGGGTCTGGCTGCCTCTCCCCCAGTAATGAACAGGATCTGTAAGTATCACAGCCTCCAGGCAGTATTTGTTACTGTACATCCCTACTATCTGCCTCTAACGCTAACAGTTACGTCCCTTAAAGTCTGTGTCCCATAAAAAAACACCAGGCCAGGGGGCAGGGGGCGGGGGGCGGGATGATCACAGCGGATCATCTAGATCCCTGTAAGACTTCATAATGTTTGCTCTGTCTGACATGGAGATATTTTCGCCATTATTCTGTGGCTGTAAAGTGAAAAGGCTCCTTTTCCCCATTTCCATCCAGCGATTGCTCAGTCTGCTTTCGACTCCATGCCTCAGACACGGAGTGTGGCATTTTTCTCATGCCTTGCCTGAGGTTCTCTCTCAGGCCCAACATCCGCGCTATGCACAGTTGTCGAGGGCGCGCCAGCAGCCTTCGGGCAGAGGCCGGGCTATTTTTAGAGCCTGGCAAAGGAATGGGTTAGAGGCCGGCGACGCCTGACCCCCCGCCGCACCCTGCCCTGCCCTGTGACACCCATTGGGGGGGACTGTGGGGGGGTGGGGGGTTAGCCTTCAGTGCCTTAGGTGCCACTGGCTGCCCTGGAGGACAGAGCAAAGCTACAGGCACAGACCCGTTCTGGGACACGTAGAATAATACCTTTTATATAATGGTCCTGTTGAATTCTCGAATCTGATTGGTCAGATGGGTGTTGACTTCTTTTTCCTAAAGCCGCACATGTAGGGCCAGCCAGGCAGTTCACAGTAGTTAATGGATGTGTGATTATAATCTTTAATTCTAACTAAACTTTCTTAAAATTCCAGATGTAGAACATAATTTGCCACAAGAAGAAAATATTTCTACTAATAAATGACTCAGAAACGTTAAAATAAGGTCTACAAACGTGTAGTAGTCATGGTAAAAGCAGGGTAAAGTACAGCGAAACATGCATTAACTGGTACTTAGTGTAGTATATAGGGAGTATTCCTTCCACATTCCAAAGGTGTACATTTTAAGTTAAATGACTCCAAATTGCTCTTAATTATTTTTAATTAATGAGTGTCTCTGCGTGTCTGTGTTGATCACCACGCTTCCCTGGATAGGCTACAGATTTCGTTAACTCTTAAAGCACAGACTGAAAACGTAGGAATGCATGGATGTGTGTGTTACCTTGTGGTAAACATAGTAAACTTATGAGAACGGGACCATGGTTTGCGTCTTTCAGTTTGCTGACCTCTATGACATACTAAGGAGCCATAATTTTGGGGGTGTGTTTAGTGACTTATACAAATGCTTGTTTTAATTTCTTCTCCATTTAATTAAAATTGATACTCAAAATATAATTTTACCAATAAATACTTACTTATTTAAGACCGCTAGACTTACTACAAGTGCCACTGGCCACTTTGTATAATCCAATTGTTTGACAGCTGTTGGTTCACCATTTGGTCGTACTTGTCCAGAAACACTCAACAAAAACATTTAATTTTTGGTTTCAGTTTTATCAGTGGTAGCACGGCCTTAGTCGTCCTGCTCAGAAACAATACAAAATTTATAAAGTGTTACCAGGAATGTCTGTGGTCAACCACAGCCATGATGATTGGCTGTGTCCCTGCCAGTTTCGGTGATCTCATGCAAAATTAGTGTCATTAAACGCAAACAGTTGTGTTAACAATTTCTGCTGGTTGTATAGAGAGATCATTACCCCACCATCAATAGTTGTGAAGCCTCTAAACTCCAGTGACGCTGTGTGCCCACTCCGAGGGCAGTGACTCTCACTTGCCCAGCAGAGGAAATGAGGTCATGCAGTGCTCATATACGTAGCCAAGACATTTAAAGGTATAATATTTAATTACCTGTTACAAATAGCAGCCCTGTACGGTTAAGTTACTAAAAGTCCAAGAATATCTAAACATGTAAGGTAAGAACAAACTGCAGAACAAATCATTTATATAGTTTTTAATATGGTGCTAGAAGGATATCGTCTGTTAAAGTCCACTCCATGTTGTGAAAGAGAGCCATCTTGTGGCCAATGAAGATTCCAGTCTTCAGGGCTCTGTTTATCCTTTCTCACCAGGTGCTTCCTGATTGGGCAGACTGAAGCAAGAGGCTCCACCCCCAACTTGCCCGAGTCCTTTGAGAAACAAGCTTTCCAGCCACACCTACCCAACTACCTTTTTGAGGAGAGTGCTGATTTCCCTACCCCTCCTCCCACGCCTCCTGAGAGGTGCACTCCTGCTCTACCACACAGTGAGCTCCCAGCACCTGGGACCCCCCCACCAGCAACCCCAGTTCCTGATCTCCCCACACCTACTCCAGTGCGGGTAGAGTGCCCCACAGTCTGCCCACAGGACTTTGGACTCAGGTACAGTAAAACCCGCACAGCAAAAAACCTCTTCATCATCCCCACTCTTTACCTCCATCTTTTTTGCTCTTTCAGTTGCAGGTTTCTCCATTTATTTCAATCTAAACGTTATTTTATGGTTGGAACTTCCTTGTCATAGGAGTCAGCCTGATTTTTTTTTACTGAAATTCCCTGGTTTCAGTTAAAAAGCAGTAAAAGGGCAGTAACAGTTTGGAAAGGATAAACATTTAAACAGTGTGAGGACATTAATGAGGGAATGAACTGTCAAACTGTGAGGTTTCCCCTAAGAAAACGCTGCGAAGAGTTCAAACTTCAAGTATATGGAGTCATGTTTATGGTGGGACTGGGTGCCCCGCTGGTCTGTCTCTTCTAATCCATATTTATAAGTGAACCTCAGCCTACAATCCACGTACTCTTCCTGAGCGGCCGGTATCATTAGGACGTAAGAAACTGAAAAGGACCAAGGAATGGCCGTAGAAGGTAACAGAACGAGAGCATAAACACGAACATCTTCACGCAACACTGCCACGGACAATGGATTAGCTATATTAGCTTGTATATTTATGTTTGCCTAAAGACCTCGATGCTGTGATTTCGGGAGCCTTTGGATCCTGTTTATATTAGGGGTTTATATCCCCTTATATCACATTGCCAAGTTGGAAGAACCAGCTTTAGATACAGGTGACCAATGAAATAGAATCTCTGCTATGCGAGCTGTGTTAGAGACTTAAATATAGTGGTTATTTATGGGGCGTTCTGACTTTTGCATATTTAATTTCCATCCATCTGTCTTCCATAGGCACTTACTCAGTACAGGGCTCAGTACATAGGCACTTACTCAGTACAGGGCTCAGTACATAGGCACTTACTCAGTACA
>JAODJX010000065.1:13446120-13458879 GCA_026776945.1 Isichthys henryi | reverse complement strand
CACTTACTCAGTACAGGGCTCAGTACATAGGCACTTACTCAGTACAGGGCTCAGTACATAGGCACTTACTCAGTACACCCTGGATGGGATGTATTCAATTTCTGTGCATTTACAGCATAATTGTTCAGGCTAACACAGTGTAGTTCATTTTTCTGTTAGTGTGGGAAGGATGGAGGATGAGACATTAGCGTGCAGAGAGCACATGAGATGGACTGTAATTCAGAACAGAAACAATGGCTGGCACAGGCGATAGGGACTGTGATACATAACAGCGTCCTTCACTGTCAAGCAGCTTGCTATAATGAGAATATACTTCAAATAACATAAAGCGTCAGTACTTGTGATCAGCCCTGGAAGGAAGAGTGATGTTTTCCTGTGTAAATAGCAGCACAGTAATAATTTCTGATGCGGCAATAGTAAGGGCAAGTTATAGCAATTCAGCCCCTATTTATGGCCAGAGAAAGATGTCCACGGTCACCAAAGAGTCCCGGATGTCGTGGCGGAGGTGTAAGCGGTAGGATCCAGTCCTGACTGCAGGCTTTTCTGATTTCCCTCCATAAATTCCCAGCACTCAGGCACAGCAGTGTTTGCTCAGCTAATCTCACTGTGCTGAATAAGGAGGGGATTAGCCCCTGTTACATATCAATCAAGACTGTGTGCTTAAGCTGTGACAGGGAATATTAATTTATTAATCCTAAACTGGGGCTTTAACTGCAACTTAAATTGCTTGTTATTCATTTTAATGAAATATGAGGTGAATTAATAATCAGCCATATTGCCAATATTTAGGTGCCGGTATTTATCATGGTCATGTGTTAATATTCTATACGTAGATATGACAGTCGTGCATTAGACAAAACTCAGACAGACCCAAATGTTGGTTGGAGAGAATGAGTAAAGGTACAGTATGTATGTGTGTGTGTGTGTGTATGTGTATGTATGTGTAAATAGACGCTATGGAAGATTCTGTTCTCTGATGATTTTTCTATTGTGTGATTTCCACACTGGACAGTAGGGGGCACTAGTGATCCTACCAGTACCACAGGTTTTAAATACCCCTCAAACCCCCTGAGCTATTTATAGTGGCTGCTGCAATTCTTATGCGCACAATAATGTCTATTCCATTCCTAAGAAGATGATCAATGACCATGAAAGCTGTCTGTAGGGCTGTCAGAGCAAAAGAAGATATGCAACTGACCATGTGTGTTCTGTTCCACGAATGCCACCCCTGCTGCGTATAATAACACACTTCTTTTGCTATTTGTAACAGCTAGAGGAGTACATTAAGATCGGCAATAGTATGTATGGCAGAAAAATGAGCTTTGCCACATGAGGTGCAAGAATGGAGTCTGAGTTTTTTTGCCAAACCAGCGGAGGCTCATTCCAGAAGGCAGAGGACGAACACACATATCTGAACACACAATGTTGATTCGTGTTTCAGCAGCTCAGACATCTGCATCTCAAAGAGGACTAACAGGGCCAGCGATGGTTACTTTGGTGTAATGAGGCCTAAGCACCTGATGGAAAATGTAGACAGATCTGGATCAAAACAAAAGAAAGCTTATGTTGAATATCTGTCCTACTGTTTTATTAAAGGTACAATTCTTATTTGTCATCACTGGATAAAATATTTAATGTGTTTTCATAAAAATCAAATTCTACCATTTGAACATTGACATTTTTTGAAGATTTACTAGAGCAGTTGCGAGTATAAGGCTGTCACATGAGGGCTAATTTTGGGACATGCTATTAACATCCAAGTCACATGGCCATGTCCTGACCACTGTACTGCCTATTTTCCAATGCTTTTGTGCCCAAGCTTCTGATTGGACCTTTCTGAATTTAAGAGCCAGATGCACATTGGTCATGGTCATGTGTGTTGCACATTTGCGTTCACTTACCTGATGCTTTTGTCCAAAGTATAGAGGAAAATGTGCATTCTCTGGGATTCGACCCCATTCCCTTTGCATTGTTAGCCAAAGGCTGTGCTTGTTCAGTTAAAGCTACAAGAGGTGCATTCTGAGACCCTAACCAAGACTGAATGTGTATCTCATGTTACGTGTCTAGGATCCAATACTGAGCATCGAGTAAACACCACATCCAAAAAACTCCATTATTACACCCTATTCCTATACAAACCCCCTAATCAGCGGTCTAGAATAAAACCGCACCCAACCCCCCCACCCCCAAGTAGTCAGCAACTAACTGAAAATATCCCAACTGCAAACCACACACAGTACACTTCCAAGACAGTATTATTAAAAAGCTTTTATCCTGAGAAGGCTGACGATCTATTATCTTTTTGGTTGGCATCCCTCAGCATGGGGCTGGGCAATAGCTCCGCAAAACACATAGCAAAAAAGCTAGCAAAAAAATCTTATGTCACATAAGCAAGTTTAATATATATGTAGCTAAATTGATTTATTAAGGTTCAGATTGGTCCAGAAATCCCATAAAGGGACAGGGGCTGAATTTGAATGGGATTGTATAAATTCTGTATAATAAGAGCAATTAATCATGGCCACACAAAGGAACAAGGGTCCTTCAATGCAGATATGGCCATTGTTTGGTAAGCCTCAGCTGCTCAGACACGGTCACAAAAGAGCAGGGATGTCCTGGTGAATTAATGCAGCCTGCACACATGTTTTCGTGAGCGTGCACTGCCTACAGTGCTGGAGTAGCTGTGTGGATGGATCTATAGAACAGTGGGGGGGGGGGGGATATGTTGCAGAGATGTAGGGGGTTGGAGATGCGGAAGAGTTTTGCAGAAGAGCTCTGAAATCGGATTTACATACTAATGTATGTTAAGCCCCTCTTTGCTTAGCCCTCCATTCCCGCTCGTGGCTGGTACAAAGGCTGGTTTCATCTGGATTAGATTCTGATTCAGTGGGGTTCTGGTCATATTTGGATCAGTCTGTCCTTCAGTGCTCAATCTGGACCCTGCTTTCCACCAGATGGGCCCCTTTCCCAAACCCAGCATCTACTTCAATGTCTTTTCTGCTACAATGGCTCTGTTTTTTTTCCTGCCCAACTTTCTTTCAGTCAGAGTTAAATTTAAATACAATCAATGCTGCCATAGCATGCTGCTATTAATTATCTGTAGCACTATGAAAAAATACATCAGGGGCAAAGGCTCAGTGACTTAAGAAAACAATAATGCAAGAGAAAGTAGAGTAACAACATTTCTGAACTATTCTAGACACTTCACACTAAATAGCAAGAATGAAAGCCACACACTGTAGCTGAGCTGTTTATATAGGCAGTGCGGATCATCAGCTGGCAGTGCTTCCAGGTTGGTTGGAAGGTCATGGATGGTGTCCATGGCAACCGTGACCATGCAAACCCAGCTCCCTCTACAGGACTAGAGGAGATATAACGGCATTATTTGTATAGCATTAACCAAGACATCAATACAGCTGTGGCTTTGCGTATTGATGATTGGGAGTTTAATTCCTGGCTCTTTGTGTGAGTGCTTTTTCCTCTCACATTCAAAAAGCAGGCCAATAGGTCATTTTGTCAACATATATATAATTCATTTATTTATTTGTTTGTTTGTTTTACCGAATTTTGTCCTCCTGGCAGCACTAGATATGAAGTGGATAAACACAGATTCCTTGCCTTCCGACTTAACACCCGCTATAGATTTCTGCCTGCAGGGATATTAATCTTTAATTTAAAAAGCCTTCCTTGTGTTTTCTATTGGCCTCACATTTCTTAAAAAATTAATGGCCTGACTTCCTCGTTTTGAGGAAGGGTGCACGTCTGTCACTCCAGGCACCTGAGACTGTGACACCCCCAGGGGGAGTGTGACCCAAAGCTCACGCAGTACGGGTGTGTTTGTGCTGGCGTGGGGATGCTAAGCAGGTGAGCAGTGCCGAAATATCAGATTATATAGTATAAGGCTGCTCTCTATCAAGAGAGTATCAAGGATCAAGGATTGTGAAAGTGTGTTACGCAAGTACAATGAAATTTAATAGCTGTTAAGACACAAATAACATTACATAACTATACAATACAACATTAAAAACTATGCTATACAAATATAGGACATATCGGATATATCTATCCATCCATCCATTTTCTGTAACTGCTTGTTCATGATCGTGGGGGCTCCGGATGGGGCACCAACCCATTGCAGGGCAAAGCATATATTACTGTTTGAATTCACTAAGAAATATTCAATAAATAACTGCTGTACATATTGCGTCCTCTGCTTGATATTAAGTGGGCTGCACCTAAATGGAAGGGATTTAGACTGCCGATTGGAAAGTGTCTCGACTTGCATGCCGAGCGATTACGTGTATTTAGCACACAGGTAAATAAATAGAGGTTTTCCTCTTTTCCATGCCCATGCTCACTTACCGTTAAACACAACCTTTAGTGCGAGGGCGTATTTTGGAATCTTCGCATGCCGACTGCTACGCTGCGTTTGCCCTCCACGGCATCTCTCGTGGACGAGCGTGACACGAGGCGAGGAGTCCCGTGTCTGATGAGCATTTGGGGGTGTCAAGAACAACCAGGGAGAATTCGGGTGAGTGTGCGGGTGGGGGGTAGATGTCCTGCTGAATGTGCAGCTGTCCCACAGTGGGGGAGGCAGACAAAGAGACAGACGCAGCACTGATCCCTTCCCTTTCTCGCTCCCTCGCTTCTTCATCCCAGACGTGCAAATAAAATTATGCTTTCTTTTTAATAAATGACGCATATTCATTTATCGGTAGTTCCATCTTCCATCTTCTCTTGCCCATGAAAATACTCACCATCTCAGCCCATTTTCTCTGGGTTCTGATCCCCAGGGCTTTTATCAGGGCGCTTGGTATCTTAGAGGTTGGGGAGATGTTGTGTTCGGATGACCTGGAGCTATTGATCACAAAACCAATCACAGGGAGCCTCATGGGTAAAGAAGAAGCAGGTTTATGTTCCCCAGTGACATCTGCACAACAATATGGCTGCCAGCTTAAAAGCTCAGTCTGTCTGTCGGACTCGAGGAGCCGGGTTTATCCCGAAATGTAGCGTGGATGTTCCTCTTCGATCAGGGGAGCCAACGCCACATGACGACAACATGGCCGCCTATGAAGACTGTGATTATCATATGCCAGTAGGCAACAAAGCAAGATGGGTTTGATTTTAGTAGAGTTCTTTGTCTGCCAGTGTCATGCTTGAACAATAGCTCTGTAATCCTCATTTTACCAACAGCGAGCTCCACCTCCAAATTTACAAAGCTTCTGGGTGTAAATACCTTGCCTTGCCTGGGCGCTATTAAACTTCATGGAGCATGGATCTTAACCCTACAGGCACAAGACCTGTTCTCAGTTCACACACTCACACACACACCGACACCCACACACACACACACCAGCATTTCCACTCTTTATCATATGCAGACATTTCTAAGTGAGAGTAAATTAGATCTTCAGAGCAGACTCCTTGGGGATTTGGGGGGAGGGAAGGGGTGACAGAATCCATTTAGAAATGACAGCTGGGGGATCCAGTTAAAACACACTGCTTTCTCTGTGCGGTACAGAGACAACACCTCGGGAATGTCTTCCCACATGGCCGCAGAATCATAACAATGGAAAAAAAAAAAACGGATTTGCTGAATCATAAATCATAAAAGTTAGATTTTTAAAAACAGTTCATTGATGCACCCTATTGTAATATTTCCCATTGTGTTCGTCTGTTGAAATGAATATGGTTACAACCACTGAAAAAAACGGCATGATGCTTTCATCAGAGACAAGATGAGAGAGTGAGAGAGGGAGAGATAGAGAGAGAGAGAGAGAGAGAGAGAGAGACGCGAAGGGTTAAGGCAGGAAAGGACCTGCTGTTATCCCTGTTCATTGTTTACCTCTTCTCACGTCTCTCGTCCTGATCATACGCCGCCTGCTGGGTGCCTCCTTTGTGTGACACGCTCGGAAGGTAGCCGTGGCGGTATGGCTGAGCGCTGCTAAGGAATACGGACAGATAGTGAGCAGGTCCGAGAAGAGCTATTGTTCTGGTCTCCGGTGGGGAGAGGACAGCCAGGAGAAGCTGGCGGAGGGGGGTTAGAAAAGGTGCCTGTTTATTTAACGCGTCTGGACACACGGGAGCTGGAGAGCAGCACTGAGTGGAGGAGAGCCAGGCAGGGAGGCGACTGTGAGCGAGCATCGTCGCCAGACCTTCGCTAGTCTCCCTGCGGTCCCCCCGCCCCCACCCTCACCGCAACGCTCTGCATCTCCTCTCTTCAGCCTCCTACGTCCCTGCGATGTAGAGGCGAGTCTACCACGCTGGAGAGACAGGGACAGAGAGAGCAGAGAGGAGGAGACGGTGGGATGATCTTGGAGGCTCGGCGGGGGGAGGTGGGCCGCCGGAGCTGCGGCCCCTGATGTGAGCTGTCCTCATTCACTGCACTGCAGCGCAGCAGCAAGCGGCACCCAGCCCGAAGTGGGGACCACTGCCCAGAGCCAGGGGCAGGTAGAGGGGCTAGAGAACAGGCAGGGACTGGAACTCGGGGGGGGTGGGGGGGGAGCACACTTAACTGACGATGGGAGCCGCAGAGTCTATGGAAGAAGGACAGGCCACTGGCCTGCTGCAGGAGCGCATCGAAACCATGTGAGTCTGCCTGGGGTCGGTGGTGGGGGGCATCCAGAAGCTGTGTGTACAGTATCAGGACAGCACACTGTCTTCTGTCATCAGTTTGTCTTTGTTACAGAGGGGGGCACTGTATCGAGTGCTGTTTTTGTTATGCAAACGCGAGAACATGTGTGCAATGTGCATGGGCAGGGTAGGGGGGCACTATTGCCATCGTTGTGCAGACCGTGGGGGGGGGGTGTCTCTTTGGTTTCCACGGATGCTCTCACTGCAGGACCGCTGGCGACGACCCTTTGCCTCACGCACGGCGCAACTCCTCACCATCTTTCCTCGGGAGGGCTCAGCTTTCCCTGCGTGTTTATTTATATCGCGGAACAATGACGGGGGTGGGGGGCATCTAGCACGTGTGGCAGCGCATCAGAGCAGATCTTGGCTTGTGTGTGTGTGTGTGTGTGTGCGTGTGTGTTTATCATGGAAATTTGGAGGTTTTGTTGTATGACGGAGAGACAGAGGGATCGGCTCAAACTGCTCGCATATGTATTTGGGGTCTATTTACGCTGGTCTCTGGGCTAATTACTGCGCGGGAAATATTTGTGTTAATTAGCCACAGAGAAACGGTCCCGGGAGACGGGTACAGGGCTGGACACGCTGCCTTCACACTGCACTGGCATCTGGCACCCTGTTATCAGCACACTAATGACACACAGGTTGAGGCTAAAGAGTTTTTAATCCTCTGTCAACGTACACATGGAGACAAAAGATAAAGTACAAAGTAGGCATATGCTTGGCTCAAAACTGAACTGTTGCACATGTCAGAGATGCAGACAAGGGCGATTTTATGTATGACACCCACCCTGTAAAAATGCTAAAGGTGACGGGATGCTTTAGGACTAATGTCCATTTTTGATGACATCGGCAAAGGGGCAAGAGCAGTGAAGTCAGATGCTCATTGATCAGACAGAGGTTGTCTCAGGGCAGCAAGCCTGACTGTATCATCTGCATGACAAGCCTATAAATTAATTTCACCCTCACTGTCATCATCAGCTTGGCAGACCTATGAGATGGAGTCTTGCCAAAGGCACACAAATGTTTATAGAAATGACAGAATTATACTTACCTAATGTATTTTTGTGTAAGTATATGAGTATAATTCTGTTCATTAATTTTCTAAAAAGTAAATACATGACAAGTGTGTATACAGCTTACATGTATTTCAGTATGCATACAGTATATCTTTATGGAAGGGTTCGAAATGCAAATCCAGCAATCAGAGTCAGTTGGCAAGCTTTGATCAATCGAGTACAAACTGATCAAAACTGAGTATTAAAAGTGCTTACAGAGAATATCACACAGAAAAAAACAGAAACTGGAAAGAATGCAACTATAGCAAAAGCACTGGGGTTTGAATGTCCAAAGAGTTAGTGAGCCATAGGTGAAAACGATCATCGCATTAGTCTTCAAATGACAGGGGGTGCTGACACATTACATGTGGGTGAAACTGTAGTAGTGAGAGCATGACAGAACCCCCTCTCCCCCCCAATAGTACTGCATGTACCTGTCAATGTCAATAGTCAAGGAGAGCAGTGAAAGCAGGACTATCATGTCAAATTAAGGGGGGGGGGCAAGGCAGGTGATGATGGGGTGCTGGGGATACTGTAGTGTTGTACTACCAGTTTTTACAAGGAAACAGTTGGATTGATCTCATACTGTGGTGGTAATTTGAGACAGTAGGACATGGACTTAATCTGTCTAACAATCAAGGCCAATGACCTGTGGGTTTAACATCTTAGAAGGAATCCTGAAATTGATATGTCAAGTGGATATCCAGACTTCCTGGCTGGGGTCGGGATGTCAGCAATGGTCTGCATTGTGCAGCTGTTGTCACATGGCATGCTACAGACACATATGGGCATTCACTGCTGCTACGTCTGATGGTTCTCCAGAGCATGGACCTTATCAGAAAAGACACACATGTGAGCCAGATACCTGGGTAACCAGAACTAGGAGCAAAATGCATCCACTGTAACACAAGGAGGAATACTGTACTAGAACAGGGTCTTAAGTCTCATGAGGGTCAACAAGCAGAAGACAGGTCAAAATGGGAATGGCCCCTTAACAGGGTGTGTGTGCTGCCGCATCAGAACTCAAAGTGCATATAAATCCTTGATAAAAGTTGCCAAATTGAATTTAGACTTACGAATCTGGCAGTTCTTTAGCGGAACCAAGGGCTATTTTATGTAAGCTTCTGTAGGACCAGACGTGGAACTGAAAGTCTGGTGAAGAAACTAAGATGTATCAATAATGATGAATTTCCTATGGTATTCATGCAGAAACTTGTTTTTGAAGGGCTGAAAAACCAACGGTGCGCTGACAAAACCGTACGGCATTACAAAATATTCATAGTGTGCGCTGTTGGTATGAAATGTGGTTTTCTACTTATTGCCTTCAAATATTCAGCTGTAAGAACTTTGCAGATCAGGTTTTGTGAAGGACCTTTACTCTTTAAGCTGTTCTAGGGCTGCAGGAAACAGGAGGAGTGAATGATGATATTCGACCTTTATGTTATTCAGCCATAATAGTGAATACAACTTTGAAAACCAACACTTTTCTTTACCACAAAAAAGAAACAGGCAGCAGCAGGAGAGGCTGATGAAAGGACAAAGCTCTGGTTTAGCGGCTCCTGAACGATATTTTCTATGGCTATAGACATGGGCATGGATAATGAATAAATCTGAACCTTAGGGTGGAGCGCTTCCAGGACGCAGATCGATGGCACGATCTGAGGATCGATGTACAAGTAGGCCTGTACACATCTGCTTGCTAAAGACCTCTGGTAAATCTTGATATTCAGGGGGAATGACTAGCGTCTCAAAGGATTTTGAACTTCCTGTTCGACCTGGATAGGTAAGGCAGTGAAAGATAACATTAGCTTTTTCTTTGACTACGTGATGGTTTTTAAAAAGGCATAAAAACCATGGAAGACCTAATACGACACTGGGTGATTCTGTCAATATGAAATAGACCTACATGTTAACATATGCGGTATTTTGTTAGCCAAATGTGAGAATAATACAAGCATAGATTTTAACAGAGACCTATAATATTTCGTCCTGGTTGTAAACAGTGTGATAGTTTAGGTCATCACGCTGCACAGAATCCCAGACTTCAGACAGCAAAACGTTCAGTTAGGGTCTCACAGGGAGGCTGATTTTACATGTTTAATGTTTTTTAATGATTGCCAGATAGAGGCGTAGATATTAAGATCTTTCCTGTTATTAAATGCACTTTCCATGGTTGTCAGGATTCTGTTTTAGAGCCATTTGCGAAATAGGCTTTAGATTGTAGATCCATCACTCGTATGGGACTGAATAACATTTCAGTCTGTTGAATACATGCAATTGTATGTACTTGTGGTATATGTCAATTAATCACCAAGGCGTGTGATTAAAACAAATAATAGTTTAAGATCCCTACTTATAATACACTACCCTCTCCTATCTTATTGTCATCTGTACATCGAGCCTTTTTAAAAGCATTGAAATTCAGCGCGTCCTTGTTTGCAAGTAGTATTTTTGTTGAAAATGAATAACCAGTATATCATTAGTTTAAGTTAAACCAAAATATTAAAATATGGGTCAAAAATATATATTTTTTGTAGAATAATAGATTCTACCTTAACTTTTTAGGTGTATGAAAATAATGTAATTTGTTGACTTGATTTCATTATTATTTTTATTATACCACTAAAAAAACATACAAAAATGCAAAAATGTTTTACTTCATTGCATGTAACCCACAATAAGCAATCAATTTGTATATGATAATATGTATATTTTTATTAGTTTTCTCATTTTTTTCCCCATAACTCTTGCACAGGATTCCATGAAATAATTTTATTACAGAAGTAACAAAACATTGATTAACTACCTCAGAGGCAAAATTGACTATTTAAACAATGGAATTGTATAATTTGAGCCTGTTTCAAATTAATTTAAAAAAATATATATCTTATGGTAATGAGTTTGTGACAATGACCCATGTAATTCCCTTTGTGATAAATCTACATTAATTTGGGGATTCGATGTATAAATATTTATGATTATAAGTTTTAATATTAGGTGCGATTAATCACAGAAAAATGTGCAATTAATTGTTTAATAAACATTTGCATATATACACTCCGCAGAAGACACGCACAGACACACGCACACACACACACACAGAGCCATCACATACAATTCTAAAAAAATAACACTGTTCAGTTTCCAACAGACTATGAATATGGTCACGTTGAAGCTCAAAGGGTTCTGAGTATTTAAAATGTAAAATTTGGGGGTAAGATTTACCTTTAAAGCTTTTGTTAATTATTGGCATGATTGGCAGTGAATAATAATAATAATAATAATAATAATAATAATAATAATAATAATAATAATTAATAATAATAATAATTAATAATAGTCGATACTTTATTAATCCCCAATTTAATTATCAATTTATCAACTCTTTAGCTCAAAAGCTGTGTGACGAGATGTTAACCATCAGGGTTCAGGCCGAGTCCATCAGCAGGTGTTCATAGTAGACAGAAGGTGGTGGAACACAGTAGAGGATATTTTGGATCTCCGCGAACCGTATGTTCGTTCAGTGTGGATCCAGAGGATTACAAACTAGCCACACGCTAAACTTCAGCTGCCACATTGAATGGCACTTAAAAATGCCAGGCAGGGTTTCTGTTTGTACCATTGTGGCATGTACAAGTCTCTGCACAGAAACACAATGAAAGTCACTGCATTAGTAACACACAGGGCCAGTGTGCTCTGGAATGTGGTTTTTGTCCCATCTCTCTCCCTTCCAGTAGATGGCTCCTTAGTGGCCCCCTTTCCACTGGAGAGGCTACTGAGGAATGTCATTGTGCCCCATCATCGCGCAGCTCCACACATCTGTTTACAAGAAGTGGCTCTTGTGCCTCTGCTGTGGGGGACAGATGTCACTGAATCAGTGTGTCAGTCTGTATGCACCTACGTCACACTTACATGCACCAGAACCTGTACAGAGACTCATGTGCTCACACAATTGTTTGCCAAAGATCCATAAATTACATAAAACATATACTTAGCAAGCAATAATAGTTACAGAAAGTTCACATTCAAAAAGTGTGGACAGCACTGTTATATCTTAGCACTATACTTTGTACACAAAAATAGCCTTTAGCTTAGCTATAGCTCGAATTAGGTAATCTCCCATAGTAACAATGCCAAAGGATGAGGTCTGAAGCAGAGGCTCGGTCATTGACCTGCTAGAGACATGTTCACACATTGAAAGGGGTCTAGGTACCAGCAATGCGAACAACAGGGTGTAGGGGAAAGTAGAGACTCTAAAAAAACTTGTCAAAATGACCCCCCAGGAGAACCACATTCTTTTGAAAGTCAGGCCCAGTGTCAATTGTGCATTATCATCCTGGCTTGGGAGTTTCTAAATGATTTCAGTAGTGATTTTCTTTGCCCATTCAATAGGGGAAATCCACCAAAATGGGACTTTTTTTAATTAATTCCCAGATTTCCTATGTATCCTCAAGCAGTTTTTCTGCCCCTTGAACTGAGAATCTGTCCTAGTTCCCAGGAAATGTAGTCTTTGGTGCCACCAGGAGATGCCCGTAAGGACAAAAGGAGTTATATGCTCAGCAAATATTTCGTTTTTTTTAACTTAATATCAACACCCATTAAATTGAAGTTTAATTATCTCCTACCAATCAGCACTATCTGCTTTGTTATCCATGAATCCTTTTATGAAATGGAACAGAGTTGTTTAGGTGAATATAAAAACAAAAATCATGTTCTACCACTGGCTTCAGGCCAAACACCAGGAAAGGAAGAACATTCTCCATTTATTATTCATGAAATCACAATAAGTGTCATTCGATTCCGACTTCTACCATAACAAAGACAAGGAAGAGGTGACATATTTAGCTACCCTTGGGTGCCATTTTCCTTTTAACTTACACATGGTTGTCATCTTGTTTCAGAACAGCTGTGTTATGGTTTTTCTTTTCATTTGTGAGCTGTATCGGGCAATAGTCAGCGATCAAGAAATTGCTTAGTGACTTGGCTGAAAAAATAAAGGTTAGATAGATAGATAGATAGATAGATAGATAGATAGATAGATAGATAGATAGATAGATAGATAGATAGATAG
>JAODJX010000065.1:13418698-13433304 GCA_026776945.1 Isichthys henryi | reverse complement strand
ATTGCTTCCGGGATAGGCTCCGGACCCCCCGCGACCCAGTAGGATAAGCAGTTTGGAAAATGGATGGATGGATGTTTACTAGCTATAACAACAATAATTATAATCTGCTGGTTTAATTAAAAGCTTAATCGCTGAAGCATTTGTCTAAGCATTTCATCATGCTGCCATTACACTAGTCAGACGTTCACACTTATGGACTTCACACTTACCTCATAGAGGCATGGGATGGAAACAGCACACTGCAAACGCTGCAGAGACAGGCTGGGCAGATATTTGGGTGGTGGGGGAGGGGGTGACGTGCGATGGAAACGAGCTGTGAACGCGCAAGGGCCCTGGGGATTTTTTTTTTTCCTGTTGCTATGGCAGCAGGTTTCCATGATTCCCTGGTGTCCTGCAAAGCTGTAGATGGGAGCTGTCCTGCAGCAGCCGGGAGATCAAATGTGTGGTTTGTTCAGGTCAGGGTTGGCTTATATATTTTATAATCACAAGTCGGGATGGGGGCACTTGGAGGGGACATCTTGCGGGCTCTCATGGTACCTGAATATGCCGAGATGTACCTGGATGGAAGCAGTGCGTAGTTTGAGCAACATGTCCAATGCCTCTGATCTATTATAGCGACTTGTCTGGTAACTTTATCCCACCTGAATTTCACCCATAGGACATCTCTTTGAGAATCATTCGAATTCCAAACATGATTCCTCTAACCAAGTCTAACACACAGCAGTGACCCCAGATTAACCAGCTAACTCCCCGCTGTTGACCCTGAGAAGTCACTACGCAAACCTCTACCTGACTGCCCAGTGGAGCGAATTTCCAGACTAACTACTGTTCCCAGCCCATGTGAATTTGAAAGGGAAACCTCAAGTGTTTCTGAGAAACGCTGCAGGCAAAAACTTCTTTCTATGCTGCTTCAACGGTGTGTTTCAGCACCATTGACGGTGTAACAGTGTGCACACTGTACCAATTTGTGACAGATGATAACAGGCAGCTCTGAAAAGTGTATTTGCTTCATACAACAAAATATTACTTCCTATTACTTGCCAGTATGGTCGTCGCTTTTATAACCATACCGGATCATTATTTTCAAAATGTTATTTCATGGACTAAACCCAGCAGGTCTCTAGTTTACTGCGCTGTGTTTGATCGTCCATTTCTCTGGCTCACAGTCAGCTCCCCTTCCTTTATTAATCCGCTTTGCTCATGTGAGTTTTACTTACACAAAAATGTTCTAAGAGCAGAACAAAAAAATGGTCCAGAGAGATATTTAATCTGGGATCATTTATTACTGTCTGCTCCAATCCTTTCTGAATTTCCATGTTTCTCCCTTGTCTCTCAGTAACACATTTAGGGTGAAGAAGTCTCCTAAGAGGTCTTCCCTGTCGGAGACATCATCCCAGGTAATCACACCTCCCTGCCTGCCAGTCTGCCTGTTTATCTGCTCATGACTGCATTTGGCTGGTGATCTGCCTAACTGCACCCCAAATATCCCTGTAGTTACAAGAACAACCGGCCATCCGTCTGTCTGTCTGTCACGAGTTCTGTTTGTACTCTTTCCTGCTTTTTAATCTGTCTGTCTGTCCATAGCATCCCAGAAACAAATCTCTCTATAAATATGCTTTGTCTTCATCTACACTTGCTTGGTCATGACATCCTGCGGCAGTTTCCTTCAGCATTAATAAAATATCTATCTATCTATCTATCTATCTATCTATCTATCTATCTATCTATCTATCTATCTATCTATCGGTCCATCCGTCCGTCCGTCCGTCCGTCCATCCATCCATCATAGGGTTTTACATTCGTCAGTCTGTCCACCTTTTCCTCACATTCCTTAAAGCAGTGTTCTTCAATCCGGTCTGCAGGGACTCCCAGACGGTCTCTGTTTTTGCTCCTTCCATCTTTTTTTTTCCTCCCACATTTTTCCTCCCCCTCCTAGGGACCTGAGAGGGAGCAAAAACATGGACTGTCAGGGGTTCTCCGAGGACCGGGTTGAGAAACACTGCCTGAAAGACTCTTTACCTTGCCATCTCCCTGTACATTTACGAAATGATACCATTACAATCCAGATTTTTACACCCTTTCTCTTATCAGTCTCCCCTGACTGGTCTGGTCATAGTCTGCACTTGTGCACAAATATTATTAGCCCGTTTGTCATGCAAAATGTTCTCTTTTTTTAATATAAAAGATGAAATGTTCACTTACGTGTACTTTGTGTCTTTGTAATGTTCCATTCTAACATGGCCAACTGTCTTGTATTTCCACACCATACCCCAACAGTCGTGTCCTGTGTGTTTTTCACTTTTCACCCCCCTTCATCCCCTCCACGCTTACGTTCAGGAGCCCACCCCCCGTGCCACTCCTGACACACCGCCCGTTGTCCCGCAGGACGAACATGCCACTGACGAGGAGAAGCTCGCTTCCTCCTCCAATCAGAAGTGGGCCGCTCTGCAGGGAGTGGAGGCGGAGCTGAACTCTGACCCTCGGGATTACCCCCAGCCCTCTGACCTCACTGACTTCGAGAGCAGCCTGTCTTCCCATGGTGCGATGGGGGGCAGTGTGTGGTGCTGTTGTATGCGTGAGCTGGAAGAGTATCAAGATACTATCTTCTTCCAGAAATGGCCAGAGGTGCAGGGACAGAACAGGCAGGGCATAATATGCACATCACATAGGAAGATATATTCAAGCTTAATAACCCTGTTTTAATACGATACAATACACAATATTTGCCATTAAGCATATTATGTCTGAAACCCCTTTGAAGTTTGATGTTTTCTCCGAACTTTCTCTTTGATATGAAAAGCAGATGAGCTGAAAAACTGTTTATCAGTGTACACATCATCCCCTGCCCATGATGCACTGCTCCACTGCAGTCTCATAACTGGCATGTGCCCCGCAATGGCAGACTGCCATCCTGTTCTCGTTTATTAAACCGCATGTTCAATACATTATTCATGAGACAGGGTGCTAATGAGACAAAAACATGGTGGGGGGGTGTAGAGAAGCCTGACAGAGGAAGGAAGCTGTCTTGGTGGTCATACATATGTTTTCTGCTGGGTGTTTGTACATGCGTGTCTTTGTTAGCACACGTGTGTGGGATACAGACACACCGACGGCCAAAGGAAAGCCAGCCGAGCCATATGTGTTTGTTTTACCCAAGTTGCTCAAAGTTGGTGAGTTGTTCAGCCAGGCTTGTGGCTGAAATGACAGCCCAAATTGGTCTGGGGGGGGGGCATGTGCGCAACGTGAGCTCTGCAGAATGGCTGCTGCTTCTTGAGAATGTCAAGAATGAACAAAAGCAACCACTAACATGCAGAAATCAGTTCGTATTTCCACATTTAACCGTGGAAAACCCATTTGCTGAGACTTGCAAAGTCTATTCTGTAAAGTTTAAAATGGGCCTTCAGCTTTTTAGAGAGACACAGCTTCTGAAATGAGCTAGATAGATAGGCTGAAATATTATCTCACGCACCATGAAGCTACACCCACACTGCGCCTCACTGCGCCTCACTGCACCTACAGACGGGTGCAGACACTATCATGTGACATCATGAGTGCAGCTATCAATCAAGTGTCCCAGTTGTCTGGTCTGGCCCTACCCTTCCCTCCACAAAGCTGTGGTTATTAAGTGTTTATAAAGTTGGCTTGATGCTAAAGCTTCTCCTGCATCCTCCGTTCATCCCATTGTGCACATATACCCTTAGGCTTCTATTGGTATTCACTGTGCCTCTGTTTTTGTCATCAGACTATGAGATTGAGTACATGGAGAAGATTGGATCTTCCACTCCAGTGAGTATTTATATCATGTGGCATTAGTCTGACATGACAGTGTTGCTCTTAGTAAATGCAGGTGTGCCTGACTGTCTGCGTGTGCCTGACTGGTCTGTGTGTCTGGGGTTGGCTGCATTTTAGCCCCTTTGGGTGGGAAGCACCTAACCTGGATCCGTGTGTCTCCCAGGCCACCTCTGGGAAGAAGCCGTCTCTTTACCTGAAGCTGGACTCTGTGACAGACAGCCCTACCAAGGGCTCCCGGTCAAGGAACTCTGAGCCCAGCTCCCCCTGCACAGGGTACATCCCTCTGACACACATCTGTATTTAGCGATGGCCAAATGAAGTTTCATGAACCATGTGCTGTATTTTCTGACACCACTAGATGGTGCTCTCTACTTAAAAAAGGGCTCAATGCATGCCCCAAAGCAAATCAAGAGCACCATCTAGTGGGGTCAAAAAATACAGAAAATGGTTCATGAAGCTTCGTTTGGCCATCACTGCATATATTTACGAGTACTAACCCTAATCCTGTTTACACACAGTTACACACACTCTACAGATTAACAATCACACTGTCAAAATATGCTATTGCCTCTGGTTGTGCACAAGGATGAGTGGCAGACTTAATAATTTTTAAAAGTGCTGATTTTTGTGTACACAAAAGCCAAATGAGGGTATTAGACAAACCTTCAGGGAAGATCAGGGGTGTCATAGGGACAGGGCATGGATACGCTGACAGATTCGGGGGCCCTAACCCCTTACAGGGGCCCTTGAATCCGTGAAAGTATAAAGTTATGTACTGTAATGTAAAGGGGGCAGGGAGACCCAAGGAGGCCCATAATGTCTCACTACATCCCTGGCGTAGATATCTTGCAGGGAAGAAATCCTGGCATATATACATATAAAGTAGTAACTTTTAAAAGTCTAAGACTATTTATCTGGGTAGTAAGTGCACTTTTGATCAGTGCAAAAAATACAATTTAGCATCACAACATACGCAAATTAAGAATAACACAAAAAGTAGTAAGAGTTTCTCCTATTCTTCAAAAAGTCACTGGTATCTTGTTGGATGGCTGGATGAACGCCACTTCAGTTCCCAAACCTCCCCTCAGCGGCACCCCAGCCATTCCTTGTATTTATTAAATTTCACTGCCAGCTCATTTAATTAATTAATTTAATATTAGTTATACTCAGTGTGCTAGTGGTCCAGTCATAAAATATAAGGGAGTACTGGACGGTTGCTGGAAATGCTGGGGTGATTGTAGCAGAATTTTCAAAATGGCTAACACCCCTTGTCAGGCATAACAGCATAGTTTTACACCAACATGAAGAGCATTTATACATCTTTTTCTTCGGCTGCCTAAGACTTTTACACAGTACTGTAGATCCACTCTTCCCTTTTCCAAGCACTTCCCCAGGACAGGGAGGCTGCCCACAGCCTGTGCCAGGCAGCACACGGTGCCCGCAGCAGGGGTTTCCCCAGATGGGGCGTTGATACTCGCTGCTTCTCACTGAAATGATGCATATTCACAGTCTGCAAGCCCACCAGCGATATCCAAATTTCAACTTCCCCCCTCCCAGGAGCTTCGAGGAGATGGAGGCGCAGATCGCCGGGGGTGCCAAGTCACCTGTGCTGCACCCCCCCCGGGGAGCCCCGGAGTCAGAGAAGAGCCGGAAGCGAGAGAGTGACTCGCTAATCCGCGGCCCGGGCGGCGAGCGGGACGGACTGGTGAGTCAGAGCCCCAAAGCAGAGGCAGAGATGTGATTTCAGCATATGATTTCTGCGGGATGCACGCCAGTCTGTGTTATCACTCAACCTCCAGCCTGGTAGGCAATAGAACTTCTGCTTTGGCGTGGCTCATCTGACCCAGTTAGCGGTTGCTCAGCTGTACTGTCTTACCACAGTAGTGTATGCAATAAATGTGACAGTGCTGCTAAAGGGGAATTTGTTTTAAGATGGAACACAAAGCCACAGCCAAGGCCTGTCCCCTACAGTCAGCAATTCTGGGTTGTAATTTTAAGTATGACCATTAGAGGGCAGTGTTGTGTAGTAATTCAAAGGTGTGCTGTGACATTCGTTCAGAACACTCTATCTGAAGGATCATCTGCCAACATCTTGTGAACATTTTTTTTGTCATTGATAAAGTAATTTATACAAAAGTATATAAAAAAATATGCTGATTCTGATGGGGGATGGAATTAATTAGCATAATTGCATATATTCTTCCTGGCTCCAATCTGTTCTTTTCACCTTAAAGTTACCAGCACTTGAATGCTAAGCTAAGCTAAACCTTAAAACTATGTAGTGGCTGTTGGACTTTGATAAATTTCAGCAAATCACAATTCAGTCACATGCCAGTATTACAAGCCATATGTTTCGCACATCATATTCGAAACAACTAACTCCCACCATCAGAAGGCTTGATGGTTGCTGGCTTTGCCTGGCTAACCCCCCACCCCATCCCCCCATCAACCTCCACATCCCCTTCCCTGGCGTAGACCCTTCCCCAGGACCCTGAGGACCCCACCAACGCCTTGCTGTTAGACAGACTGGTGGAGTCTGGGGGCCCTCTTCACTACCTGGAGCCTGACCTCGCTGAGACCAACCCCACCGCATTCGCTCAGAAGCTGCAGGTGTGTGTCCCAGAGATCTCTGCCCAGCGCCCTTTGACCCCTGACCATGTGACCCACTTGCCCAATCTCACTAGGCCTCGTTCCGCCTTCCTGTCCTTTCTTACGTTGTCTTCTTCCTTTTCCATCCTTACCCCTCTCTATTATTGTCGTGAGTTTTTCCTCCTCTTGAGTTTTTCTTTGACGCCGTCTGAGTGGGTGTATAGATCCTGAGTAGAGGATTGTGGGTATTTTTGGACACTGTTGAATGTTGTGAGCCATAGAATGGGAATGACATTCGTGCGTGAATTTCTGCCCGTTTCAGAATAAGGTCTAGTGATAGCATTTGTCCTCTGACCCCTCTCTTCCATCCCCTGGGGAAACCCTTCCCCACCCCACGACACCGCTTTCCCCCCGCCCCTCGGCCTCGTGCTCCAGGAGGAGCTGGTGCTCGCTGCTCTGAGGATAGAGGCCTTGCAGGTAGCCCACAAAATCTCCCAGACCGCCCTGCCCACTGTAACCCCAGAGGTACTGCACTGAGCTGGTCTTGCACATATACCAGGCCGCTTTCGTGTGTGTGAGCGCGTGTGCGTGCATGCACGCGTGTGTGCCTACAGATCAGCCAGCCTCACCTCTCGTACTAAACCTCCTTACCCCGCCATTGGCGCCCGCTGAAGCCTATAGCTTGACCCAGCGCACAGGCGCGTAAGAATGTTCACTCGCGGTACGTGGCTCTCCATGTAACAATTCTAACCTGCCTTGTTCGCAGTTGACCTCAGCTGACATGGGTTTCACACAGATATTATCAGAAGAGAAACCTACAGCCTTTATTTTAATCAATCTGCATGTTATTCCCCCCCCCCCCTCAAAAAAGCAGAAAGACTTGCAGTATCTATGTTTGGGCTAACAATAATTTATATTTACCTGAACTTTAGATGTCACAGTATATTTACTGTGGGATTTTGTTTCTGTTAATACCCAAGACACATTTGTCCTGTAGCTTTTAAATAAAACAAGTTGCGCTCTTATTTTCTTACTGACAGCTGGCCTTTAGAAAAGTGCCAAAGTTTAATCCCAGGGTGCATGTTCACAAGCAATGCTAATTGCAAAAAAACAAAGTATAAAATGTTCATAGAAAGCATTTTCACTGTTTTTACGTTCCCTAATGAACCACATCATAATTTTTTTTTCACGCTGCCACATTTAGAATCAAACATTCTGGGTTATTAAAGTGATCGGGCCTGATGAAGATCAGCGAGGCTAATTTCAGCAGCTGGCAGTAAGTGCTTGATAGAACCTTACTGGCTATAGAATAGAAGTTCCAGTTGTGAGTTTACTTGTCCTCTTTCTGAGGAAACAGATGTTTGGGAGCCTTACGGGGCCACATTAAACTTTTTAATCCCTCTCGGGGCTGCCGATTTGGGACTAAATATAAAACCCTGCACACCATAGCTTAACTCCCAAGGAGAGTTTATAAAGCAAGTCCATTTTTAAAATAGTGTAATTTATGTGTGTGTGTGTGTGTGTGAGAGAGAGAGAGAGAGAGAGAGAGAGAGAGAAAGAGAGAGAAGGAGGGCTAGGCTTTGAGAGGGCAGGTCCTGCCACCCTGGATTACAGCTGCACTCAGACTGACAGGGGTAATCTTCACACTCATGTAGACACACACACACATACACCCACAGAGTGATAATGAAATTCTCAACACTTATTAACTGAACAGAATAGATAATAATTATTAGTGATATCATCTATGCCCACTAACAGCGCATTAGTGAAAAAGACATGAACGTTTGTTGTTTAAGCTTTTAACACCAGTTTTGATTGGGATGGGGTGGTTTTGCTGTGATTATTGGGCCAGTTTACACATAGTTCCCATGGTGTCGTCAGTAAAAACAGAATGATGATGGTCTTTAATCGGAGTCTTGTGTTACTGTACGAGGGCCTAAGTTTGGGTTGAACATTGGGGAGCTGAGTCTCCACCCATTTTTGTGTTTATTTGGGGGGCTTGTATTGGTTAGTTTTGATTATTTGGGAGGGTTACAATCCTCCTCCCTCCCATAATTTATGTCCATGCTACGGTGCTGCAGACTGAATTCTGGGAGCTGACAAAATGCCACACACACTTCTGTCCTGCTAAGCCCAGTCGCTGCTTCTGTTCGAAACACTGGAAGATCGTTAATCTATTGAATGATGGATTAGGAACTTAAATTATAAGGACTGTTCCTTAAAGAAATCTTTGTCAATTCATCACACCCATCGCCCTTCCTTCCTTTTCCCTCGGCCCCTGGTCTGAAACAGTCACGCCTAAAGCCCAGCCATCGCAGATAGGATCTCAGTAGGTCACCCATGGCTGAAATATGAAAGTAAGACAGCAGAGAGCCCCATGTTGCACTTTTAACATCACCCCCCCACAAGACTAAGAAATACACCCAGGACCTCTCACCGCCACATCTAACCTCCCTCCCTCATTCAGCCCCTGAGTACATAAAGACGTAACCCAGAAGGGTGATGATGTTTTTGCTCTTTAGATCTCGGCTGTTGCTCTCTGGGTTCCTGGTCTGGAGAAAAGCACCATGATTTGTAGGCTACCCAACACAACTTCTCCTCCGATAGGTCAGAAACAGGCAGTGTAGTGGATCCCAACAGAGCTTGCAGAAATCCCAGGGGATGCACCCCCACCAGGAGAATTCCCACAGTAGAGTAAGATCTAGAAAACCCAAGCTTGTCAAAGCAGGCCACCTTTTATCTGCACCATGCTGTCCTTCTGCTATGTTCCTATCTTGCCCGTATTAATTTCTCACTGTCAGTCACTGTTTATTCACATCTGCCTCTTTTGTTGCTTCGTCTTTCCCCCCCCGGAGCATCTACAGACAAACAATCCCTGTAGCAGAGTCTCAGAGACTAAAGGTGCAAGTGTAGAAATACTGTGACGTTCACAGCCAACGCTGAATGTTTCTTGATACACTTTTGTTTGCCTTCTACAGTACATACAGATACTGGGCTTTAAGGGCAGAATTCAGGGCGAAATTCAACATTCTCAGGTCCCTAAAGTCTGACATCAACAGTTAGATATGTATTAGCATAAGAGTGATATAATGAGGAGTCATGTTGATTTAATTGGTTTACAGCCCACATGACTGTCTCCATTGCTTGGGCTGATTGTGGTGCTCTGCAGCTCTGGCACTCAAAAGTCTGCCACTACAAGATGCTAGATCGGGCCATCGCTAAGCACCAGTAATGAAGAAATCGTCTCAAACTGAAGGACACTCAAAACTTACAGACATTTCATTGAAATGTGCTGATTATGGAGGCACATCTTTAACCTCGGCTGCGGTAGCCTGTAGACTTTCATGGAGGGCGACACCTTCCAGAACAGAATTCCGGTGAGCCGTACTTTTTCAGACATTTTAAGTTATCGGGCTGAACTCCTCAGCTCACATTTGCAAGATGTGGCTGCCACTACTGCTGACTGAGGCGGCACGACAGTTAAAATGACGGTTTAAAAATTACAGCAATTTAGCACAACTCCCTCATTTATGATTGATTAATTTATAGTATTCTTTATCTTCAAGCATCTTGGGAGGCCCTTAAGTGCTGTCAGGGATCTGGAAAAAAAGGTCCTGGAGGGCTATCATGCAGATTTTCCTGTCCCAATTAAAGCTGTTGAGCTGTCAGGGCTCATTTCTCTGAAAGAGATCTTTGGCTTGCCGTTTCGGGAACAGCTGTGCATTCCTAGATACCAGCTTTGAGGTGCACTTCCTGGTGTTAAATCGGTGTTGTATGTGTTAGCCAAACCAATTAGCTTGATTACCTTAGTCTTACAGAGAACTGGAAGGAAAAGTGGGAGGATAATATTAAAAATATTGATGCTTTAGGTTTTTATTATTATTTTTGTTAATATGTCACTGGCTTTAATCCATTTTGCTTTCAATTTGAGCTAAGCTAGGAGGCCATTGTGAGAAAGTCAACTGTGACCTGGTCTACGTAGCAACATGCTGACCTTTTCTGTGATGCAGCCTGTCACAGCTCCCCCACCCCCACCCCCACCTCTGCTCCTGCAGATGCAGCCCCTATCCACATATCACCATAGATCCCAGTCTTCCATCACCTTTTCAGCCTGGACCCAATCACAACCATGCCACACTGTGACAATCATCCAATCAAATCTCAATGTTACTACTTTGTTGCCGACATTTTCAGCCAATCAAAGGACCTGTACCATTTTACTACTAAGCCAATGGACGCAAAAGATGACGAGGACACGGATCTCAGTTATTCTTCCTCTGAACCGGCTTGCTGTGGCTCTGTACCGAGTTTGCTGTCTGGGCTGCTGAGGCTGTGTCGCTTTGTGGTTCGGTTCAGGTTTACCTCACGGCGTGTTCATGTGTGAGTGTGTGTATACTGGGTACGCAGAGCCTGACCAGTATGCTCCACGCTGTCTCAGCACCAGAGGGAGGCTTTGTCCCAAGCGGAAAGCGCTGTGACCAAGAGCACCCTGTATTCCCGGACGGGGTACAGCGAAGAGGACGGGAACCCGTACATGCCCCGGGACCTTGACCACTCCCTGGGAATCGCACGTGAGGAGGTATGCCAATTCCTAATGAATAAAATATGTGGCCCCCTAGTGGTCCCTCGGAAAAGGTGCAAGATGGCATCTTATATTATACTGAGAGGAACCATTTCACCCTAGATTGTTGCCAAGGAGAAGGAGGCAGCTGAATGGCAGAGGAAGTACGAGGAGAGCAGACAGGAAGTTGTGGAAATGAGGCGAGTTTTTGCTTTCAATCCAGGTGGCTTTGTCATCCACCTCTATTGTCTCATTACTATTGATACGACTTTCGCACAGACATCTGTACGCAGACACGGAGAAGGTGTCTGCATTCAAACACCACACCGGCAGGAACCCAAGGCCAAAAAGCCGTGCCAGTAAAAAAAAAAGCCACTTTGAATAAGAGCCACCAACGCCAGAGGAGATTTGGCAGTAAGGGGTGGTGCCAGTTAGCGCAAATCACTCAAGATGAAGGGGATTTTGGGATGTGACAGGGCCTTGGCTCTGTATAAAAGATGACTCACTGCCATTGCAGACAGCATGCATCATTTATATTCCTGCAATATTTTCAACAGCATATAGTCACAGCAGTGTTGTGAGAAAGTCTGGAGTTAGTCATGGTTTGTATCACGAGCTACAGGTCAATTCAAAGCATCTAGGCTTCATGTTCGCCTTGAGAGGTGGGGGTAACGCTGCAACCGAGTATGGCGATAATAAGTTCCCAAAGGCTTTCTAATGGACAGAGATTAAAAGAAGAGATTCGGAGAGGATCTTCAGCCATCTTCTGTCATCCCCAGGACTGGCTAGCTGGCTAGCAGTGTATCTGGGACACTGCACTGTGTTACTATGAACCAGTTCAGACACATATAACCGATAGGAAGCCAATAATTCACACACCTGTTGTCTGTCCCCTCCCTCCACACACACACACACACACACAAAGTTGGTCTTCCTATCTAAATGGGGACTGTCCATTCCTTTCTATGGGAAAAACTCTAATTCCAATCATGACACCCTTAACCCCTACCCAGCCCTAACCTTAGCCATAAGCAACCAACCAAAATATGAGACTTTTGGCATTTTTACTTTTTTGATTGCATTCACAGATTTTTATAAAACTGAGGTTATCCAAATGGGGACTTCAAAAGATTTCAGAAATTTCAGGTTTTACCGCAGTTTAGGAACAATTTGGACCTCAAATGTGATCTATGCAATCCCACACACACACACACACACACACAGACTGCTGTTTATGCTTCCATCCCGCTGGCCAGTAGGGAGGATTTCAGGTCTCTGGATATTGCAGATATGGCACAGCTTACCTCATTATCCTGATTTGACTCGGGGTCAGAGAGGGATGAGAGGCTCTCGGAGGCATTATTAACTCCTCTTTGGGTGAACCTGCTCCCCAGACAGGTAAACCAAGGGGTTTCAAATAGCCACTTCAGGTGGACAGACCAAGGAACAAAACGATTATCTGGGGATAAGAAATGAGCTTTCAGCCAGGAAAGAGATTCAACCTCACTCTCTGAAAGTCCAAATTAATCTGATATTCGCCCCTAAGTTTTAGGGTCACCTACCAGTCACAAACACCTAGCTGCTATTGCATCTGATTAATTATCATTACTATAATTACTGTTGCGGTCCTAAGTAAAACAGGTTCTCGAAAGAGATGCTTTGTGTGTTTTTTGACTGAAACATCCCCTCTGTGCCTTTGTAACCCCACAGGAGGATAGTAACAGAATATGAAAAGACAATAGCACAGATGATCGGTGAGTATCTGCCCTTCTGTAGGGTGTACAAACATTCAGACGTTCTTTATTTTTAGGGATGACATCTTCTGTCTGTATGACTGAGGAATTCCTCCAGAATTCCAGGTTACTCTCTCTCTATCTCTCTCTCTCTCTCTCATTTCTGTTCTGTTTCTCCAAGCCCCTGCTTTCTCCTCCTCCCTGCTGCTCTTTAATTTATGCCAGAAGGCTAGTTTGCGTCATCCTGTATCACCTGCTATGGATGGATAAGCTGCCGGTATATAAGCGCGTTCACAATGAGACGGTGGACTGAATCGCAACATGAGTCCAAATGTGAACCAATATAAACTTAAACAAAAAAAAGAAAAACAGGAAATAAAGTCTAGTTTTACTTCCACTCTTTAACCTTTATCTGGCTTCCTTTGCTCATGAGGGTAATGACTCACTACGTCGTTAAAAGCACCGTGATTCACATATTAGTGGTAATGATGCAGGATTAGCTAAATCCGCAGTTTTACGCTCTGTATTTGAGAGGAACAAAAATGTGCCTCTAATGACCATCTCCATGCTGTATGTATATATGTGTGTTTGTACACGCCATGCTGTGAATAATGACACATCCCTGCCATGTCACTACACTGAACATCATTCACGTCGGCTGGCCTCCTCGCCTGCTGAATACAGCCTCTCACCTGACTTCTGTCTCTCCATTAGCTTCTCATCTCTGTCTCCCTTCAAGTCCGACGTGCTTTTGTTTGTTTGTTTTTTCATTCTCCTCCTGCCACTTCACGTCTTCTCCATCCTCGCCAAGTCTGTCATTCTTCACCACCCCCCTCTGCCTCCCACCGCTCAGTCTGACTTAACACAATCCCTTCTTTTGTGTTCTGCTCCCATGTTTGCTTCTTACAATTTGATATTCCCGTAAGGCATGCCGGGTAAGTAAAAAGGATATATATCTATATATGTTTTTCTTGTGTCCCAAAGAGAGAGCAAGCGAAAGAGAGAGAGAGAGAGAGAGAGAGAGAGAGAGAGAGAGTTTTTTCCTCTGCGTTTAGTAACATGCATTGTTGTGTTTTCATTTATTTTGGTCTGCATTTTTCTTTAAGATCTTATCCGTGTTTGCAGTTTCTGTTGTCTCGATTACTGTCTTGTCTCTGTCATGTGCTGACATCACGTGCCGCACGATTCCTCAGTGTGTTGCTGTGGAGACGCCGTTGCCATCTTTGTGGCGGTTGGCGGCCGGCTTGGCAAGCCGTCGCCCACGTCGTTGCGAGGTTCCAGAGAACCGAGCACGACTTTCCCAGGGGACAGGCTAAAACCACAGCATCCTAAACACTGGTTATACCATCAACCTTCAGTTCATCACGATCACGTATCGTCAGATGAAATCAATGAGAGAATACTGAGCCCTACATGGTTAGAAGATCTTCAGACATGGGATTCTGTATCTTGTAAATCAGAGAGAAGTTTACCTGCTAAGACGTTTCCTCGACATACCCTTGGCCATCTTTTGGAATGAAGTCTCATCTTTTTAATAAGCCAATATTTCCTGATTGAGATTATATGACATTATGATGGTCATGAATGCACTGTTTGTGCCTTACAGAGCAACATCCAGGCATTGCAGGTCATCTGTGTGTTAATTGTATGGAATTATTACAAAGACTGTCTTAAAGAGCACATTATCTCATGAGCAGAAACACTATTTATCTATAATTCAGTGTTGGTTTTGTCATTGTGAATCATGAGGTCAGTTAATTCTATCATTCAGTTTTAATCTATTTATTCTGCTTATTCAACTATATATATAAATTCCTAATATATGTATTTTAAAAAACATAGTTTAAAATAGCAAACCAATTAAACCATCTAAAATATGTGTTTTTGAAAAAAGGTATATGTCTGTATGTGAGGAGCTCTGCTGCTGT
>JAODJX010000065.1:13387580-13415461 GCA_026776945.1 Isichthys henryi | reverse complement strand
TTTTGTTTATTTTTTTGTTTTTTTCTTTTGTTTGTTTTTTGTCTCGGCGTTGGGGTGGGGTCTGCGTGGGGTGGGGGGGGGGCGCCAAGTGGTATTTTGTCTCACTTGAATGGTACGTCCTCCAGTTACTGTGCTGATGGAATTTATTTAATTTGGGTCGGATGTGTCGATGCCCTGCTACGGTCGATGTACCACGAGGTGGGGGCGTAACCCAGGGGGGAGGGGGGTACCCCTCACGGATACGCAGCGCCCACTCTGAAGTGCAATAAAGGATGGCAATAAACGCCTGACTCAGGTCTGCTTCTTCCAAAGAGGCAGCAGGAATGCACAGCAGAAATGGATCAGCTACGTTACCGGGGTCACTCACACACACACACACACACGGGGCTTAACATCACTCATCATTTTAATTCTACATTTTAGCAATTGTTAAAAAAGTAAATCGAACCTGTATCCTTGGGAACTTGTTTTTTCACTAGTTAGTGCCTTTCTGGGGACATTTTTGTGGACACAGTTTGGCCCAAATGAGGTCGCAGAAGCCTTACGCTTGCAGTTTATTTTTTTTGCCAAATCACTGGATCAGGTCAGGTCAAGTACTTTGCTCAAGGGTACAGCAGCAGGGCTGTCATGGGACCAAAACTGGGAAGTTCTGCGCTCTTGCCCTGGCGCGGCTCTCACGCAGTCGTCATTTCCTATATCTACCCTGAGTGAGTATAAACCCAGATGGTGGTAATATAAAGATGCGACAGACAGATGAACAGACAGATAGAGCAGGTTTTGGGGGATCATCCAACATTCCACTCAAAAATCAAGCATTTGGTCACGGCCCCACCCCCTGGTTAATGTTCAATCAGGACAGCAATGGCTCGGAATCCCATCTGATTCTGTTCTAGGGGGGTCCCATGTACGCCTCTTCGTCACAATGTCCCCTGCACTGTCCTTTACATGTCTGATTCGCTTGGTCGCAGCAGGTCCCAGGAATGACACTGACCTGTCTGAAATGCGTCACATGGTTTCACTCAAATCAGCATTTCCTCCATGTGGAGCTTGACTAAAAAGGTCAGGTTTACCTGCATAGGACACTTTACTCCACGTGTCTGCTGAGTCAGGAAATCCAGGGCCTAACATCGGATCCATCACCCGACTCATCTGGTGCCAGCCGACCGCTGTTTCCCTGTGATCGATTCAGTGGCATCTGAAGTACACTTAGATCCACCTGCTGTTTATAATGAGTGGCATTGTCACTTAATTGCACTCATTGAGCCGCAAACTGTACTGTGCTAGAGATGCAGAGAGCTACAGTAGTGTCAGGTTTAACACGTCCTGGGAATGGAAACAGTGATCACTGCATCCTCACACTGCAGACATGTATACAGTGTATGAGCTTCACCCCCAGCTCTGTGTGTGTTCTCCTCATGGTCTCACTGGTTTTGTCCTGCAGCCCAAAAACAGCTAAGACAGTTAAGCTCACTGGCTTTCTAAATCGCCCATAGTGTATGAATGTGAGAGTGTGATGGGCCGGCACCCCATCGAGGTCGTTCCCCTGCCCCGTGCATCCTGAGAAAGGCTCCGGACTCGTGTTGGATAAGCAGCTTTTGAAGCTGGACGGATCGATGGATGAGAGAATAATTTCCAGTCATCCGTCAAACCCAGCAAATGTGAAGGACGTGTCGACCAAACTAAAAACTCAGTAGAAAGTGTGACAATGCAGAGAAAAGACACATCATTCACTGTAATTCCTTGCCAGCTGCTGCAAATAAATAAATAATTAATAGTTACTACAGGGACACAATCTACAGGGCACATCTTCGCCTGGTTGCCAAAGACACACTCCAGCAAAGAGGTGCTTGTAGTGATTCATTTTTCCTTCTGTGCAGCAACGCAGCACAGAATTACTAAACATCAACATCCAAGCGGCAAACAGCAGCCGCTCCTCGATGAGCACGGCGAGGCTTTGGTCACACGACTAGACAATTCTCCACTGTAGTTGCAACAGCTTCTAACCGATAGCAAGTATCTACATTTACATGTAGCTGTATTTGCCTTTTAAATAAGGGATTCAAGTACACAATAACACAGCTTTCTGTTTTCTTCTGTCCAATGAATGATTATTTGTATGTTGAGTGGGTTGTGGGTTGGGGGGTGGTTGTAGCAGGCCGGCACGTGTCTAATACCGAAACATTCTTTACATCTCTGGAGGCCTGAGGTTTTTCATGAATCGCAATCTGCTGTCTGGGGCCAAGGCCCGTGAACTTCGTCCCAGTGCGGGACACATCGCTATCCCACGCAGGCTGCCGCAGGAGCTCCGGGGGGCGAAAAAAATGATTTGACCTGAAGTGAAGAAAACTGGAAAAAACAAGAGGAAGAATCGCCCAGTGTCCCCTCTGGGAATTCCTAGCGTACGGGACACAGCCGGCCCATTCACAGTGGCGATGGGACTCGCGTAGGTACACCGATACTTTCTGGATGCTCAAGACAGCAGCGACATCACGGGGTTGGTGTAGGTGGGCATGGCCATGCGGGCGGCGGGTCTTTTGACAGCAGGGGGCAGGGCTGACCTGAGGGCTTCACCATGTCTGTCCCTCCCCAATCCGCCCGGCCAGTGAGCGGCTCAGACGAGCGATCAGCCTGTAATCTAGGTGCTCGTCGGGCTGCGATAGCGGGGATTATCATCGGGGGTTTAGCTACAGGCGTGTTGCTGTGTGGCTCCAGCAGAAACCATTACCATGCAAGCTGTGCATCTCTCCCTCTTCTGCATCCTCCTCGCTGCCCACAGTAAGACTGTTTTTCTCCTCTCATACTGTCTTGAATTTCCTTTCTCTCATACTCCATCTATTTTGCAGTCTTTCTTGTCCTGTAGCCTCTCCTACGGTGCTTTTTTTTTCCTCTTTCCCTTCTTCACTTTGTCCCCCATCTCTTCCACTCCTCCCTTTCTTCTCACCCGAGCTTCTCTCTCCCACCGTTCTCCGCTTCCACGGAAAGTGTCTCCTTCTCGTCTTCACACCTCTATTTTTTCTCGTCTCACCTTCCTGCTTTTTTCTGAAGCACGACCTCAGTCAGTTAATCTGCTTCCTCTCCACATTGTTTAAGGCATTAATTAATAATATTAATTGGGTAATTGATGGCATATTGGCTGGCACCAATCGGGTGGGGAGTGGAGGGTGTCTCACATACATGAGGGTCCTTATGGTCCCTACAGGGGACTCGGTTTGAGTCCATATGGAGATGAACTTGACATCTTGATGTATCCTGCTTCAGTGTGTCAGGAACATTGTGCTTCTTATGATCCCTTTAAACTGTAAATTATAAGCTAATATATTCTCAGTTGAATTCTGCTCAGGTTTGTATATGATGTTAATGGTAAAATGGTCTTTTCTACCCTACCAGTGTGTTACTATCCCTGTAAATACTTCAATTCATCATCAATGGAGATGCCAGTGTAGGGTGGGGGACTCATAACAAAATCAGGGTCAGATCTGTGGTCTTTCTGGGGTTGGGGTGGGTGTTCATTTCAAGGAGCTTCTGCGAGGAGAGGGTCTGTAACTCAGGTAAGGGGTGGGGTCCGTGGATGTACAGAGCTTTGACCTGTGAAGCGAGGACTGGGCTGTGCGGGGAGACGGGGCCCACTGTCTCCCTGCATCGGCACCAACCTTTAAGCTGGGCAAAAAAAATGTCCCTTGGCTTTATCAACCGAATCCTGGCCACACCCACTCACCCTCTGGATCTTCTACCGAAGGTCGCTGAGAAGGGACACGCCAGCTCTGTAGGGCCTTTAGTACAGCGAAAAACGTTTTTTCTTTTAAGCACTGCTCTAAAAATGGTTTCACTCAAGCATTTCACAGGAATGTTTCACAGAACATGTTTAAGAGGCGTTTCAAAGCCTCTTTTAAAGCACCACACAGTGGCAGCGCTGAGGGCGAAGCCTCGGCTCTGGAAAAAGACGCCTGGGATTTGCCAGCGGTGTCCACGTTGTGTCTTCTGCGGTAAATGGGGCTCACTTGGCAGAGACTCTTACCTCTCTCATCTGGGGCGTGCAGTCATACGGCTTTCGCGAAGAAAACTCTGCCAGACTCTCGACCCCGGGCTCTGAAAAGCTGAGGCGATTAGCCTCTGAGCCGATGAGGTGACTGGGCCTGGCGGCACGTCCTGCCATCCGCGGTACCTGTTGGGTCTCCTGACTTCACCATCGGGTTTAGTGGCTTGAGCTCAGCGATCAGCAGGATGCCATGACTCGCTCCACACTCTCCCTTCTCTAAGCTCCAGCGTAGTTTCACTGGAACTCTATTTGTACAAACTGTCAGCAGCCAAGCTAGTATAACAGGATCGAACTGCGCGAATCAGACTGGACCGACCCCTCGAGTGACTCTGGCCAGGGGTTCGACAGGACAATGTGTGTCAGGACGCAGACTCAGACCCTGTCTGAGTCTTTCTGTGCTGCTGCACACGCTGAACATTTTCGCCATTAGGCACAGTGAGACATCGCGCCCCCCACATTCAGAACTAACTGAGTTCCTCGCTCAACTAGCTCAAGATCCGGCCCTTAGCCCTATAGCCCCCCCCACACACATTGATTACCCCCTTGGCGGGCTCCCTCTAGTGTAGCGCCAAGTTGCTGTGATTCCTCGTGTGCCAGGATGAGTCACTGTTTATGCCTGCCCACAGGGCGCCGCCGGACTCCTCGGTTTAATGAAGTGTCACCGCTGATGTGTCCGCAGGTCCCTTAGCATCGGACGGCAGCGTATGGTTCAGTCGTGACAGCGTTTGCGTTAGTCTATTTTGAAATCCCTTTGTTCCCCATTGACTTGAGGCTCTCTTTCTCCCCCAACAGGCGAGGCGCTGAAGTGCTACACCTGCGTGGGCTCCACTGAAGAGGAGTGTAACCAGCAGGGCTCCAGGTCATGTCCCGGCTATTCGGATGCCTGCGCCATCATCCGGGGCACCAGTAGTGAGTTACCCACTAGAGTCCCATGGTCTTTCCCAGGAAACCCTAGGAAAGTGTATGTGTGTGTGTATGTGTGTGTGTGTGCTCACACCTCTGATCAGGGCAGACCAAGGCACAGGTGAACTAAGCGATTGCCCCCTACTGTTCAGCCTGACGGAATGGGAGGGAGGATGACAAACGTCATTAGCTTAACCAAAGTTAGCTTTGGGTCCCGAAAAGGGTCAGACCAGCCCTGCCTCCCATAATCCAGCCAGGCAAGTGAAAAGCCCAGAACACACAACCTTCAGGAAGGTCATCATCGTTAAAGGGCCTGCAGCAACAGCAATCCAGCAGACTAGCCGAACGGCACCTCAGCAGCTAGTCACGCCTCACGGCTCTGCTGCCCAGCTTTAGCTCCAGGCTGGCGCGTTGCGGCTCGCGGACAGCGGCAATGGCGGCAATGACGGCCGTTGTAATGACGGGAAGGTTGGCAGACTCTGCCGTCTGGATGCGGGGTTCGGATGCAGATGGGGGTTCAAAAAGGAGTTTGATACTCTATCCCCCTGATTCATGTACCTATGCTGTCACTCTGACTGGGGCTCAAATGTCAATATGCATTAAGGGATTAAACACTATATTTCTCATTGGTTTTGGAAACTTTTTAAGTGCTGTGACATTTCTGATAATGTATATCAGCAGGTACTTTTATTTTTGGACTCACAAAGACATAATTTCAGAAACGGCTGCCGTCTATGACTTTTAAGGTCATTGACTGGACTGAAGGCACCACACTAATCAGATTAAGTGCCAATTTGAAATGGTGGCATGTGGTTGTGGGGGGGGGGGATGGACGTTTTGAACAGACACAATGGCTGTGCGAGATGCTACCATAGATCTGTGATACTACATTTGCCTGTCTGGCTCTTCCTCTCTCAGGCAGCGTGATGAAGACCTGCTCCTATAAAACCTTCTGCAACCAGGCCATCAGCCATGGCTACCGAGCACCTGAGGTCAAAGTTCACTGCTGTTTCACTGACAACTGCAATGCTGTGGGCGGGGCCTCCACGCTCATGGGCGGGGCCTGTTATCTGCTCGTCCTTTTGCCTGTCTTGTTCTTTCTGCTACAAGTCTGACATCGCCAAGCTCTTCCGACACGGCACTCAACCTCCACAAACACCCCCTCTTGGCAAATCATCCCATTTCTACATAATAAGAGCTAATCTCCTCAGATACTCCCAAACAGCCTAACACAACCTCCTAACACACTAAGTGTTCCAGTAAACCCTGGCAACCATCCACAAATACCCTTCACACCACAATATTCCTCACATTTACCCTGAAGGTGAAATATCTCCTGCAAACCCCCTGGTGCCCCTCTCACTCGTGCATCTGACAGACCAGGGTGTCTACTGAGCTCTTCTAAAAGCAGTTCATGTCCCTCACACCATGGCTGGCTCCCCCAGAGATCTCGTGCTCTTCTCTAAATACTCTATAATTACTCTAATTGCCTCTCATTGCCAGGTCAGACACCCTGTCACCTAATCAAAACAAGCCACGCTACCTCTATGCACTGACCGAGACCTTTTTCAAAATACCAAAATCACCCCCTAAGCCATATGCCCCAGTGATGCTCTTACCTCTATATCACATCTTTATCTATATCTTACGCAAACTGCCTCTTAAACCCGCCTCCCCATGGAGAAACCAGTCACACAACCATACAGGCTTATGTCTGACCTTTATCTGACCCCCTGCCCCGCCCACTCTCCAACCCAAAGGGATCCTTCAGCCAATAGTGAGAGGGGAACATGGCAGAGTGAGCTGTCATTGGTTAATTAGGGCAGCATCTTTTTGAAGAGAGGCATTTTCAGAAATGAGTGCAGGCGTGATTATGTGATGCCTATCCCACCCGACTATTTACCTTACTTGAATAGGAACCGTACTGCCTCCCAAACTGTAAGCTGCTTGGAGATTAAATGACCTCTTTTGCCACATTGCCAAGCTGTCAGGCTCTCAGACATAGACCGCTGCCATGCGTAGCGGCCCTAGTTAATCCCACTCGGCTGAAGCACTTCAAAGCTTTTCTGACGCCTGTCCAGCAATCGGGGGCTGGAGCAAATACTGAACAAGCCACGGAGAATAAATGCAGACACACGGAAACACAAACGTCTCTATCTTTTTGGAGACATGCCACTGACCAAATGTACTTAATAATGCATGACTCTATGATAACAAAACCCAAAATATGGTTGAAGACGTAACATAAAAAACTAATATCCCAAAACAGTGCACATTACAGTACATCCAAAGTCCATATTTCAGTATTAATGCCATTTTTCTTCTAAAACGTACACGTCCAAAGACACCAGAGAAAACGCATGTCCACACATGAAGATCCACTCAAACACACCGTCGCTGCACGTGTGAATACAAAAAAAAATAAACATCTAAAGCCATTACTGGCCGTCCTAGAAGATGCAGCATGCATTGCACAAGGAAAGACCTCATTAATCAGTCCTACGGAATTCATTTACCTCCATGTTGTAAATATTAAACTATTAAAATTGTTTGTTCTATCTATGCAGAGTCTCCGGGTGTGCATAATATTATTGGGTTGAGAAAATAAACTGCAGCTATCTGCAAGGTCAATGAATGAATGTCAGACATGAAACCAAGCGGTCTGTCTTTGCAAGGCGTCCTCACCACGTTGCCGTGACTACGCGGTGCCGACACCTCGCACATTCCGCCTGTGCTGAACCTTACGACATTCCAGAGACGATTCTGAAATCAAAAGCTCGTTCCGGTACAGCTGTCACACCGTATTGACTTTCAAATTCCGCATGCAAAACTCTCGCAAAATACATTTACGTATAAATTAAAAAGGAATACACATCACCTATGTCCCTAGAGCGTAGTGGCAATGAAATTATTGGGTTTTTATGTATTCATAATACACTTCCGATGCTATTTGCTGAGCAGGTGCTGCGGGGCAATGGGGATTGCAATTACAAGTGGGCGTAGTCGCGGCTGTATCTGGAGCGCCGCGCCGATGACTCGCACGCAGCGAAACACCGCGCCAGCGAAGAGCCGGACATACATGAAGAGTCATGGGAGAGGCAGGGCGCTCAGTTCACCTGCTTATGCAGTAACAGGGGCACAGCGATCTTGGGGCTTATTCCAGAAAGCAGGGGGCAGGTTGAGAAAACCAGATTACCTGGAGAATTCCCATTCTATGATGGGAAGAACATGCCAGTGACAGGTCAACGAATAATATAAATCAGCTTTCATTGGGAGATGTCCTCCTTTCACTCTGCTGTTCCAATCTAGGGTGTATACAGGGCACAGAGGCATTGGCCCCTGCTGAAAGGTGATTGGGCGGTGGAGTGCCCAGCCTCCACGTATCATTGGATAATAATAAGGGTGGCCCATCTGTGTGAATTATGGCCCCTCATCAAAAATAAAAATCCTACAATCCCCTCTGACTCCTACACCCATGTCCACATGTCCATGAAGACTGGGACGCCAGACAATGTGGACTAACAGCAGGTCACTTGGTGGCTAAAAGGATGGAAATACAGGAGGAAAAAGGAGCCTGGCAGACCGAGAGAGGAAGCTGAGGCTGGCCTTTGGGAGATGACATTTATATTTAATTATTACCTTAATTAAGACATGCTCCATCCAGCAAATCATGCATACCACTAATACTATAAGAGCAGTTTAGCACTTCATTAGTTGCTGTAGTTAAAAATTAAAAAACAGTAGCTTAAGGACTTTGACAAGAGTGAACTGTACACTATACTGTATTATTGATTTTTTTTTTCTCAATAATTCGATTTACATATTCCCAAGAACAGGTGTCATTCCGTTGTATTTTTTAGATTAAAAACTAGATCACTACAATATAAAGATGAGACTATCCTCTACAAACCACACCTCACGACTCACAAGAAATCATCTCATCCCAGAAGACCCATGGGCTTCTAAAATTCATCTCTGCTAGGTCTTTGGTGAACCTCTCTATCCGATTATGCTAAGAGTCTTCCTTCTGCATCCAATGATGATAGTCGTATGTTTTCCATTTAATTTTTTAAATATTTCTTTGCTTAAAATCTCAATATTTCTCACATTACTCACTCGTGTAATTTTAAAATTCTGCAGTTTATTTCTCCTGGGGCATTACGCTGACAAATAATTCAGACAACAGACATAATTTGCTGAATTGATCATAAAAAAGCTAAATGTTCTCCTCTAAGATCCTCCTAGCTTCTCTTATGAGATAGCGACTCAACCGTACAATCCTCACTGTGGCAGCTTCCCGGGGGCTGGGCTTCATTGAATAAAACACGCAGCAGTGACTGTAAACTCTCATCTCTCCTTCTTTTAGATGCACAAGAAGTGTCCAGGTTTTGATGGCTAGGTTTTGCGACTGGAGATTGGAAAATAAGCCATCAGTATTTTTAATAATGTGATTATTCATCAAGCTTGATGGTTAGTCCATATTATAATGTCGACTTGGACGTCAATTGGAATCGCAACCTCATTGGCCGCGCTCGTTGACCAGGATGCAATTCAGCACACCGACACATGGTGGCAGCATTTACACCCAGAATGTGGCGAGTGCTTTGCCAGTGACCATTTTAATCTATGGCTTATGCTTTATCCCTGGGAATACAAAATGACAACAAATATGAAAAAGACTGCAGTCAAACCACAAAGGCACTTCCAGTACTACAGTAAAATACATACAGGATGCAACCCTCTCACAGCTCCTGTAATTATGAGTTAGCTGGAAAATATTCAGTTGCCAAGAGACTGTCTATAAAACAGCTGTTTGGAACCTGAGCTATTTTAGATCTTTGTGCCAATTTCATCACATACTTCTCTGGGATTTCCTATTTATAATCCTCCTTTTAGTGCGGGCAGAAAGATGCATTAGAGGTTGCAGCAAGTGGAATCTTTGCTGCGTTGGAGGCGGGGATGCGAGGCATGTGAGGGCGTCAGGGTGCGGTGACAGCAGACGGAAGCTGGCCCTCAGCACAGGGGGGGGGGGGGCAGCGGAGCGGCCAGAACCAGCCGAGAGCTGGGCTCTTTATACCGCTCCCCGGTAACGATATCGAATAAAAATAAACCCCTACGCAGTGGAGAGAGAGCAGAAATGTGACCACTGTGCATAACTTTAAGTGTCAGGGGAACAATCTCAAGCTGGAACTATTTAAAGTGCTTGAAGTCAGTCATGCCCCCCCCCCCTCGTGCTACTCCCCCTAGAATCCTGTCAACCTTTATCTCCCTTAGCTTGCTTCCTCTCTCCTCTTCTTCCTTCACTCGCACACTCTTTCTCTTACTTTTTCCTACCCTCTGCTTTCCTTCCTACTCTCTCTTCCTCCCGCTCTCAGTACAGTCCCCACATCCTTTCCCCTCCTCCTCCACCCCCCTCCCTCCCTGGTCTCTCCTCTGACAGAGACGTGTGAGACTGTGAATGGAGCACCCCGGAGGAGGATAGAGCCTAACCCCAAACTGTGACACGCTGGGATCGTCCTGTCGAGCCACCTCCCATTCCACCCTGCTGTTGACCGTGTGCCACACACACCCCTACCATTTTCTGGGACAGAACAGACCCATGTCACTCCAAATTAGTTTTAGTTGGAAGTTTTATTCACCCTGTAATTAGGGTCTGAAGGGGCAGGAGAGTGTGTGTGTGTGTATGTGTGTGTGTGAAAGGGGGGGGGCACTACTTCAAAGGGATGGGGCTTTATATTACCAAAAGAAATCAGCCCATCACTGCTCGTTTTCCTGAAGGCTGAGGACATTTTTTTTTCCGTAACAAGCATTTTGACGCGCTGCTGTTGACATGGCAGGTTTCCGTCCTACATTGTCGTCGCTCTGCTTGGGTGCAAAACACGGTGTTTTTCATTTTCATACGGATGCCCGTGGCTGCGGCATTGAAAGCCAGCAGGTGAGAACATTCAGAACAAATCTTAGAGAAAAAAAAATTACAGTGTTTGAGGCGGAGTGGCTCCTGCTGTTTTGACGTGCATCGGCCTCGTCGTTATGTGAACCAGGAATAGCGCGAGGTGCAAAGCGTCTTCGTTTTTTTTTAAATCCCTTCCCTGTCGCCTGGCGGTGCAGTTTCCACCCTTTACCGGTGAAGTCTGGCTCGCACCATGCCCGCAGATTAGAAAAAAAAATCATTCGCAGATGCGTAATGACGATCAATAGCACAGCGTGGCGTCTAATCTCTAGACTCCTCCCATTGGAGTGGTTGAGTAGTTTTTTGATCTACGTGCCATAACAAACCTGCTTGGTTTAACTAATATCCCAGACAATTGAACACAGAGATAATGATGCCAGATAAAATAGACCTAATAGCTACTCAAAAATCAACCACACTTCAGCTCAGAAAGGGATAGTTACACAATTAATCCAAGTCTGCCTATCTCAGCGTGCCCTGCCTTCCATAACGGGGCTCTTCTAAGCTGCAGGGTGGCACAAACCTTGACTAGCAAGAAGCATGAAGCTGTCTGCCTTCTTTGTCACAGATTATCCCATTTAGTGGCTTACAGCTTCCAAATATTCTACAGTTGATACAGACATGTTATGGTCCTGTAACGTCCTGTTGTACATCGCTTGCTGTCACAACCCTTCTAGTCACAGAGACCTCAGTCTTGGGTGGTATTGTAAGAACTAGATGACTCTGGAAGGCTTGCGGCACAAAATATCTCAGGCTTAATTCTTCCATATAACATCTACGTCCTTCATACATGGGGGCTGTCTAGTGTCTGTGACGAGCTGTGCTAGTCACGGAGACGTGAATTGAAAACTTACTTCCTCTCTTCAAAATATCAAAAGCTATCCCATATGAGACTGGAACCAATGGTTCCCTAGTCTAAGCATGGATCAGACAAAAGCCACTAGGATGGCCCAGTAAGCTCTGAAAGGGCGCGTTGAATGTTCCACATAGGGGTCAAGGCTCTCGGAGACACAGCGGCTGCACGGGAAAGGGCACGGTTTGCGTGGCTGAAACTTGCGGGCAGTCTGGAGACCAACTTGACCAGAAGACAACAAAACACGCCTGTCACAAAGCGTCCCTCTTTGAGAAGCAGCCTGTCATCGGGGGCTTAGATTAATCCAAGAACTCAGCCACAAAAATAAAAATGTTCAGCGAACCCAACGAAACAAACAGAGGAACAGAGAATGACATCAAACGATGTCCCGATGGAGCAAAGTCAACAACCAGGACAACGGGAATGGGAGCAGGAAGCGGGCGGTGTTTACTGGCACATGTTTACTGGTGTGCGGGGCCTGGCCAGCCGGCTGGGTTCATCCAGCGGTCATGGGTTCGGGGTCTCTCAAACCCAACTCTTTTGAAAAAGATCCCTGAAGCAGAATTAAAGAGATCTTGCTGTGGAGCCCAGGCCACGGGCGGGAATACGATGGGTAGGGGGTGCGGGGGGTCGCGTGTAATCAGCACCTTCGCCAATTCTGGCCACTTTGTAATATAATAAATAGTCCCACCCCGCAGCAGGGTACAGACTACAGATTGCAGAACTAACAAGGGCAGGAAAATAGCAAGGAAAAGTACTGTAACTATCGGGGGGGGATGGAAAGAACAGCAGAGAAAAAAATAAAGGAAGATCGGTTGGAAGTTACACAATAAAAGAAAGTCAAAGCATTCAATATCACCCATGGCCCCTCTCTCCAGGAGTCAGACTACACAGAACAAACTATACACTGTATCATCAGAACTATACAGGGCTCCAGATACTGCTTCATACACAGACAGAGAGCATCACACAATACCTGATAAAGTCAACACCCACGTCAAAGGTCGACTCAAGCATTTCTCCAAGAAAGAGACATCTAAGATAACATTTTTCAGCAAAACAGAACAAGGGTTTGTCTAGACAAGATGTTGACCAGGCCTCGAACAAACAGAAAATTAGGAGCAAGCGCCCCGATAATCACGGCCTGCTTGCCAGACCAAAGCACTCAGCTCTGTCGGTGCGCCATGAGGCCGGGGACTAGCTGGATGGACTGCCAGTCCACTGCAGACCACACACACCCACACACTCTCACACATTACAGGCAATTCAGAGGCACCAATGCACCTAAACTGTATGTCTTTAGACTCTAGAAGGAAACCAGATCCTGGGAGAAGCCCCTGAGGGAGAATGTGCAAGTTCCACATGCAGAGCAGTGACAGAATACAGCAAGGTTAGAGCACTAAGCCACCACAATACTAGAATTAGAACAGTGTGAAGTTCACAAAGGTTTTAATAGAATTAAACACTACTCAAGTCTCAAATTTATCGTGACTTCATGAGAACATTTTCCTTTAATAAAAATGCAAGAGCAGTTAAAGTTTGACTACAACAACAAGTTTGACAACAGTATTAAAATAGCGTAATTCCTGTTATGCAAAAAATGACCTCATACTCTGTTCTAAAACTAAACACTATGAACATCATGGGAATCAGCCTTATATATAGATACGTGTCTTTCCAATTGGTATATATATATATATATATATATATATATATATATTTATCAGTGACAGTAATAGAATCACTGATACGTATAAAAATGAAGTTCAACATCAGCCCGCTGCCATGGCAACCTCAGCCTAACGTTAGATCTTGAGATGTCGGTTAGGATATGACAGTGATGTTGGTTTTCCTGAAATATTAGCCCAAGTGCTCCCTAAACAGCTGTCATTTAAACAACTCTTTCATAAGGCATATGGCTTTTGTGTGTTTTCTTTTACATAATTTTCTCCAAACAGCAACCAATGTGGTCCAGCTTGTAATTCCTTCTGAAGCAGGGAAGCTGTTTCTTCATAAAAGTAGATTTTTCAAGCTTCCAAAAAAAATCCCCAAAAAATTCACTTGACACTAATGATGGTATGATGACAACACTCGCTTGGGGGCCCAATTTTCACACCATGCTCCTTTTCAGGAGTCTATCATTTGTGTGCGTGTGTGTGTGTAATATTATGTTTATGTTACATTATGGGGACCAAATGTTCTTCACGGCGACCCTGCATCAGTGAAGAGGTCATAGAAGATGGATGGATGGATGGATGGATGGATAATAACACTCCAATATATATCAGGAGCAAATTTGACAAGTAAGTGAATTTTACATTTTCAAGGCTTCTCCTGACAGAAACACATCTTCAGGCTTCAGGAAGACAGATTCGAAGTTTGGGCAGGGAAGCCGTGTCGGGCGGTGAATGAACCACACCCTCCGGGTGTCAATTACCAGTTAGATCATCAATGCTTTTTTATGCACACTTTCAATTCGTATTAAATAGAGGTCTTCTGCCCCCTGAACTGCCTTGTATACCCATAACTGTGAAGTTACACAACTGAACTTTTCTTCACACTGCCGAGTGCCAATGCAGAGCTCTCTCCAAAATTATTTGCGCAGGCATAGTTTAAAAACAAGCAACTGCAGGAAGACAGAAACACAAAATCTTTAAAAAGCAAGGATCAGAATACAAGAAATATTAAAGTCACCAGTACAAATATATTAAACTATTACTTAGTCCTGACCTTGGGATTCCCCTGTGAATTCCGCTAAGCTATTAATAATTACATTTAATTAACTTGTTAATTGAATATGGCCTCATTTGAAATGTCTTGACCCTTATATCCCTTGGGAAAGAATTGCTGCAAGACAAATGTTTCTACATACAAAAATTAAAGGCATTGTTTCTCATTAAATTGTCTACTGTGTGATTACTAATTCTGTGACTCAGCATTACTTACCTTATTGTTTGTGTATGCCCTCAACCCTTGTAATAATATAGTATTTTATCCAATTTATTCAACCAAAAGCAATAGAAATAACTTACAAAAGTCAATGTTTGAAACGGCCAGATATAATATGTTTTTGGAATGTGAAAACAATAGCTGGAACTGTTACAGGTATTATTGTGCATGTTATTAACTAAACGTGGAGAGGAACACGATTTCAGTAGAAGAGGCTGCAGCAAACAGAAGGACGGTGGGCTGCATGGACTGGAAGCAAGGATTATCGTACCACGCCTTTGTTTGGCGAGGCGGAGTTCCTCTTATTAGGGTATCAGATTTCTTCCCATTTAAAATCTCAGGCTCAGTGGCATCTGGCTTTCCTCTTCTGGGGTGGCAGAGCTAAGGAATCCGCAAAGCTCAGGCGCTGACACGACCGCCTCATGCCATTCCCCGCATCCCTATCCCCTGCTGCAGCTAAATTCATATTCACATCCATTTATGTTTACATTGGGCCCGATATGCAGAGCGGTAATAAAACAGCTCATAGTGAATTCCGCAGATAAAATTTGTTCGGATAAAGGATGGTTTCTAAGGCTGCAAAATGGCATGAACGCATGATATTAGCAATTAGAAAATTATGTTTGGTTGTTTTATAATTCAGTTTATGAATACAAATTAGTCTTCTTATCTACGACCTTAAAAATGACTAAGTCTAAATACAATGACAAATTAGACTTTCACGCTTCAATTAAAAGAACGATGTACATAATTATCTGTTCATTTATCGGCAGTTGTATGAACGCGTGCTTCTTCCTCGTAAGCCTAGATGTAGACAGGAAGTGAGGTAATCCATGAAAAGGAATCCATATCACCGCAGCTTGTCATATAATCTGAATGTATTAAGACATACATTCATAGGCCTGCTCTTTGGGGCTTTCGTGTGTATTTTTAGCATGGAGTCTTATCTGAGGACGAAAAAATACTGAGAGGAAAATGAGACTAAAATTCAAGTTAATGGCTCAATGTTTACTGGTCACTTGCGATGTGTATCTGCTATAGGCCAAAGGTTCTGCTCTGTTTTCTTATTAAGCTGCTTTTACTGAGAATCCAGCATCAATAGGGTTCTGAGATGTTAAGACTAGCCGCAGTTTAATATTTCCCGAGCAGATTCATTTACTAAGCAATTAAACGAAATTAAGCAAGCAATTTCAAATAACCGCTGACGAAACGAAATCTCGAAGGTATCACTTTATCACCACAATATATTACGTGTGCCTCACGTAAAAATAATCCTTTATTCTCTATCATTAACAGGTAAACTGCGATGCCAGGGGCTCATATCCTGGACAAATCCTCCTCTGAATTGAGAAAGCAATCAGGACTGACGCCCAACATGTGTAACTGCCTTTATTCGAATTTTTAGCACACGTCTGAGAGCATAATGAGGTACGCGGCGTGTTTGAAATCGGCACAAGACGAGTGAAGAATAAGGAACCAGCTTCCCTATCCTTAGGAAAACCTGCAAGGCCATCGCGCATTTGGATTTAAACATCTGAATCCGAGGATGAGAGCCCTGAATTGCACCCCGTCCAACGTAAAGGTGGCGCGGTTGATCAACTGCTTCAATTTAATCAGCGTGAGCTGCAAGGCATCATCCTAATGGGGGAAAAGCTGTCATTGCGTAAGATTTCTCTCGGAGGTACTGGCACCTCTAACTACATTTACTCTGAATGATAATTTTAGTGACGGACTCTGTAAATCAGAGGAACACAGTCTGGTATTGTTAGCGTTCAGTAAAAATGAAGGGAGGTCCCATCAAGCCGTTCTGGCATGCCAGCGTACAATACAACAGCTATTCAAATGATCTAAACTCGTGAGCAAAACAGATAAGGAATTAGCAGTTCCCGAGGTTCAACAAGTAGAGCTTTGTGCGAACAATGCAGAGGCGTTGGGTGCAAATCCAAGGGAGTGCAAGTAAATTGTAACCCTTTCCTCTAATATGAGTCACTTTGATTAAAGGCATTAGATTAATATTATAGCTGTTAAGGGTCATTGCTGTAGCAGTTAGCTCACCTTACTGCCCCATCTAGCCATGTATGCTATTTTAGATGAATAGTTATTATTTCCATTTATGTTCCTTAATCATTTTATTCCTTACAGAGTCATGAGTGTGGAGTCAGGGAAGCACTGGGCACAAGGTACATGTCAAGACAGTCAAACATGTTTAGAGACAGAAATCCATCAAACCATGCGACTCTGGATTGCAGGACGGAATCCCACATTAACTCCAGGAGGGCACACACACACAGAGGTAGGAAGCAGACTTCGAACCTACAATCCTGAAGGCTGTAGTGCAACCCAGTGAGCCACCGCTCAGTTAATATTTAGTCAGCGCTCATCAAGTTAGTGTATGAGCACTGTCGCGGCACCATGCCCGCGGTAACCCCCGTGTTCACACGCAGACGGCGTGTGGCTCACGGTACACCCATCCCCGACTGGAACTTTGTCGTCACGAGCGTCTCGTGACTCCGACGGCATGACGGCGCACGTTTTACTGCCCAGGCGGCGAGGCGAAGCACGCACGGGCGGACTTGGAACAGGAAGCCTGCAAGTGGGTTTAGATCACAGGCAGCCTGCTAGCATTTGTTAGTCACTAATATATTACTGGAAAGATACTGGTGGCTTTTTACTCTGCCAGTGTTATTTCTATTCTGAGTCATCCTTGAGAAATGACAGGTCACGTTTTACAGTATTTCCTTGGGAATGCTAATTACAAGGACAGTATCTTGTGTAGTGATTCAGACCTCCTAGGTTGTGGATTCGAATTCAATGTCCCCCAGGAGCCCAGATGTCCTCTGAAAAGCCCAGAAAGATGCAGCTACCTAATGCCATTGAACTACTATTTATTGAGTGTATTTGTGTGTGTGTGTGTGTGTGAGAGAGAGAGAGAGAGAGAGAGAGAGAGAGAGAGAGAGCAACAATAGCACCCTCTACATGGTGAATTCTGCCACTGCACCCCACGAACCTGTGGGGTCAACTCGAGCACTGTACCAGTAATTGAAAATTTACTTTAACATAAATTACCCAATTAGCACGTTACACAACTGCCAAAAACAACTCATAGCTGGTGAAAATCACAAAAAAAAAAAAAAACACGCAAAAAAATTGACATTTTATACTCGTATATCTATGTAGTGGAAACATTATCTCTGACTGTGTAATATGCAGACCAAACAGTTTTTCTTTCTGCTGGGAAAATGGAAGAGAGAGCAGGAAGCTTGTTTGGTAAACATGAGGCTGCCAGATCATCACAAGACACCGTCCAACAGTGTTTCAGAATAATACTGTGGATAAGGGACGTCGCGGGTAGCCAGACGATCGATATGAGCATGTGCGCATTTGCAGAGCTCTGTAAGAAGACAGACAGAGGAATATAAGTGCAAAAATGGGCAGACATTTTGAGAGGAGGACAGCTTGGTGGGAGGGGTGGTAGCAAGCAGGCGGAGAGGGGGTGGGGGCCCAAGACTCGGAGCCAAAACCAAATCACATCAGTAACGGGCTTGGCTGGGAAGCGGCCTGCTCAGTCAGTCAGCCGTGCCGTGCAACCAGGATAATTAGTTTTGGAAGCAAATATCAGCTGATATAATTGAGCCCTTTCTCCTGATGAAGACCCTTTGTGATGTCACTGCTGGGGTGCTAATTGAGGAGGGAAGGCGGGGAAGATAAGATCAAGGCAGGGTGGGCCAATTCTTTATTTATTTATTTTTTTTGTTAATTTTTTACGACGCTTTTTTTTTTACTGAATGCCCGAAACATCACATCGATGTTGACCCAGAAAAAAAGAAGTCTGCTTTCTGCTTCTAGGGATTTACTTTAGGTCACAGGACAGGGCGAAAAGAGAGGCGAAAGAAAGAGGGACAGTGATAAAAGGCGAGAAAAGAAAGTGAATCGAGCAAGATTATAAAGGGGTTAAAGAGTGGAGATGGGGTTGTTTGGAGGGTGGGGTGGGAACACGGCTTGTTGGGCGTTGGACTGCAACACAGAGGGTCTGCCACAGGGGGCTGTGGGGGGGTTTGCGACGGACTGTGAAATCAGTCAGGGGATAATAGTAAAGCAAATTGGTTTTGACAAGTGAGTCGATGTGGAAGTAATACAATCCTTTTAACAGAGAATGGGGGCAAATCCAAGAATGCCATGAGATAATCAAAGGGGCGGGGGGGCGAGATGGGGGGGCAAGCATGTGCTCCAACTGGCTATGAGGTTCAGCTCCTCGGACAGGCTGGCAAAAGCTTCCAGAAGACTCCGGATTTCAGCTGGTTTCTCAGCGCTCTGGGTCTGGCCGGGGGGTGATCCTGAATGCAATCAGACACAAACCGTACACAAGGTGTCCCGCAGAGCTCATCCCAGCCAAAAACCTGGACGGTGTTCCTATCGGTTCCAACACTGCGGTCCAACTGACAGGCGAGCCAAATGTGTGTGACAGCCACCGAGGGCAGACGCACTCAGGAGGGGATCAGCTATCACCGGGCTGTCCGTCACATCGGCAGTGACATCCCCGTGTTCAGGGCGCACAAAACGAAAATGCAGCAGGGGCCAATTTCAATCTCCATAAAACATACATCATACACCATGGAACAGTTATTGAATCTGCTTCAGCAACTTAAGCTGTCTGCGTGATGCCAACCTGCAGGCTATCTTGGATTCAACTTATTCTAAGAGTTCTAGGGTGAGGAACTTCCATCTAATCACAGGGACCCTGACACCCTGGTCCAGGGCATGAGGATTCGGCTTTTGTTGACACGGCGATGACACAGTACTTAACTAAACATTGTCTTCCATGACGATCATCATCGTGGTTCCCTTCATTTGAAACCACAGTGACGTCGGTTAATCTTCGGAAATATGGAATACTGGAAAGCAAAAGGACATTGAAAATCTAGTAGTTAACATCAACATTACAGGCCATCAGAGCCTGCAGGGGAATTACTGAAAAATGCCCTTTGTCCAGGCCCTGTATGTCAAATAACCAGGCAGCCCCTTTCATTGTGAATAACAGTGTGAATTCATCACTCAGAAAATTTAAATTATAAACCAAATTGTTCCTTTAGTCTATTTTATACAAAGTTCCAAAGGAAAAAACCAACCTTGTCCACCGCAGAGGCGGCATGCGTTTGAATGTCACATTTTTAATTCACAGTGTAACATTTAGCCCAATGAGAGGACTTGGTTGGCCTTTGCATAGCTAATTTATTTTAATGGTCATTTAAAAAAAAAAACACACTGCGATTTCCTAAAATTGTTTTAACCAAAAAAAAAAAGGACCGCGAGTGTCCTGTTCATTGTTCTCTCTTGCCGACTCACAGATGTCAGCTACTGGATTGAATTCATTCATCTTCCATACCTGCTTATCCAGTTTCGGATCACAATGGACCTGGAGTCTATGCCAGGAAACACAATGTAAAAGACCCTGGACAGGATGCCAGTCCATCACAAGGTACACACTCATATACTGTACACTCACACACTCACTCACTCACACACTCACTCACACACACACACATATTTGTATTCATATCTTTGCAGGGACATTTTGTTTGGTTACTTATGGGTAAGGTTCATATCTATAGCAAAATCCTAAACCCATAACCTTACCCATAAGTAACCAAACAAAATGCAAGATTTTTTAGTTTTTGAGTACATTCACAGATATTTATGAAATTGAGGTGTATATTATGGGGAACTGAAAAAAAGATTTTAAAAAATAAGAGGTTTTACCACATTTTGTGGATCAGGAATGCATTCATCAATTCCAATCAATCAGGAAACGGAACTGGAGTTGGGATTGGAAAAAAAAACAGGTATCGGGAAGAGAATTGAAATTGAATTTCAGGGAGATTTAAATTCCAACTCCAGTTTCATTTCCTGATTTGGATTGGAATTGATGAATTCATTCTGGAATGGCCCCAATCCTGGTGGGGATATCACATACAAACCCAGTCACACACACACACACACACACATAAGGCAAATAGAACCCAGTTCGTCTGACTGCATGTTTTTGGACTGCAGGAGGAAATTGGGACAAACCCAAAAAATAGTCTCACAAAGAGAGAGCAGGGGGTGTGATTTCATCTCCTCACCAAGGAGGAGAGCCTTAGTAAAATCCTCAGTAAGTCGAGCGCAGGTCTAGCACGACGCGCATGGGAGTACAGAGTCACTCCCAAACCCTGCTAACGGTGAGCTGTTAATAAGGGCTCAGCGGGAGGGCAAAGCCCCACAGCACGCTGCTCCGTGCTGCCTGCAAGCTTCTGAGACGAACGCAAGGCTCCGGCGTGTCGCTACGCCTTTGTCATCCTTTGCATGGCAAAGCGTGTCACCTTCGCCGATAATGGGAAATGGATGCGAGGCGAATTAAACATCGGAAACATCAACCGACTGCACGAGGCTCCCTCCACGCCCTGATGAGGGATGCCTCCATTCTGTTTGGCTCGACAGGGAGAGAGGAGGAGGAGAGAGATGATCGCTGTCACGCCGAGGCAGGGAAAGGAAGCTGCTCCCTGCTGCCAGACGATGACACTCGACGTGGGCTCATTCACGGGATAAAACACTGAGTCATATTAACCGGCAGCTAAGTGTGGGCATCGGCACAGCAGGATTACGTAACACACAGGCAATATTTGCACCCCACCCCCTCCAAAAAAAGCCTCAAATACTTATTACAAGTTTCTGACACAGGATTTTCTTAATCGCAATAATCCTGACTGCATATTTACTGAAAATCCCCTTGAACTCCAGAGACATTTCCAGAAAGAAAAAAAACCACACATAGCTTCGCAGTAATTTTTGTCCCCAATGTCGGAGAACAAGAGCAGCTTCATCCATCTGCCTGACACACATCTGAGGCCTGTATCCGGGTTCCCCAGTGCAACTTTGATGTGTTTATTTGTGAATCATAAAGCATTAGTTTCACCTTGAGAGCATCACACTAATGAGAATACCAAAAAGACATCAGCTAATCTTCACGTTATCCCCGTACAAAGGGAATGAAATCCACCCCAGTCGCTTTCCACATTTCCCATCTGCTTCGTGGCAGCCTCTTTGGTTGAACAGTTATTTTAGCTTTAGCGCACTGCGGTCAACTGTGTAGCTACACAAAAAAAAAAAGACGAAGGCAGAACCCCCACCCAGCAGCTTTTACTCCTTTTTTCCACGTTGCCTTTAATCCCAGCGTTTCTGACTCAGACAGGTCACAGGCTGTAACAGAATCTGTAATGACCTAAGCTAGCCTCCATGGGGGGCCGGTTTGGAGTTACAGTGGGGGCCGGCTGCTGTGACTCTCTCTGTTTTCGCCAGCATGGAGGACATTAGACTGCTGGGAAGCGTGCAGAATTAGGGTCCCCCCCCCACACACACACACACACACCTTAACAGTTTCTGATGTGGTGCAGTTTCCTGTTTTCTTCACCAGGGGCTATGGAGACCTGTGCACATGCGGCAGTGTCAGGCCACGTTGAGGAGATTCCCAAGCAGAACAGCTTCCTTTGCTTCCCGTTTGCCGCTCTGACGTACCTCAGCTGCTGGATTCCTCTTTTGCTTGCATCCTCTTCCACATGTTCTCTATAAACAAGGCTTAGCTTAATCTGTTTCCAGTGGACTCATGCTACAAGGTCACTTAACTACCTGCGTTGCACATGGACCAAAGCTCTCAACTCGATCTCACCCACGTACAGTATGGCTTAACATTCATGTATAACCAGGGATGCACAAAACTGGTACGCAAGTACGCATTCTCCATATATAGTGATACCTGTGGCAACTTCTCGTCATAAAAGCGCAAATGGGTATTTATTTTATGTGCATTTGTGTCGTTATGACAATTACTGTGCATTTGAACCTTTTTGTGGCTCATTTACACTTCTTTCACGGTATAAAGACTAAAATGCACAGTGATTTCTTATCATAACAGTGCAAAGGCACATAAAATAAATATGCATTTGCTCATCCACGTCTAGAAATTGCTGTGTATATTGCTTTACAGGGCAATTGCAGACTTGTGTACCAGGTACGTGCATTCCTGTATATAACATTAATCTTGCCCCCTATCATTTTAATTAAGCTGTTTTCAAATTTTATTTTTTTGTTGCCCTTCACACATAAGTTCTCGTAAAATCCCGAGCTGACCCAACCCGCTTGCAAAGCAGTGGCAGGGGGGCTGTGAGGGCAGTTAATGTGCCTGCTCCGATTTAACGTTTTCACACGCGGCTGGTCCTTAGCCACCCAGGGCCCGCTCCTTGATTGGCCTGCGTGGAGGCGGTTAAGGTGTATCCCCGACACTCCTGCCCTATAACACGGCACTTTGCCTCAGGTGCCATGCTAAAATCGCGACCGCTGCAAAAGTTAAGGGTCACGTCAGGCGTGATGCATTAGGGGCCGAGTGGCGGAGTCAGCCTCACGTGTGGGGAATGTATTAGGGAGCAGGGCTGTGAAGTGTGCAGAGAGCACCATGCCCACTCGCACCTAAGGAGGGAGCTGCACATTAATGTGCACCATGTGACTTTTTCAATTCCACTCCGTTATTCCAATCCGTTATTCCACTCCATTATTCCACTCCGGCTCCTCAGAATTCCGAACAGCAGGTAGGAACAGTAGGCAGTGCTTGGGGAGACCCCACCGCCAAAAACACTTCCCCACTTACCCGGCCCATCTGGCACGGCCTCCTCTGCACTGGCCTGCTCCCATTGGGCCGGGGAAGATGAGCTCAGGTGTCCTGGGGCGCCTGGTCCAGCCACTCACTGCAGGTCACGTCCTGAAACATTTAGCATGGGACTGTCAGTGGGCGTCTGCATTTCCATGGCCACACAGCTCGCTGTAAAATGAAAGTCACAAACAATGGTACAATGGCATACCAGTCCAGCCAGCCGTCATTCCCGTTCCATCACATGGTTTCGGAAAGCTGTGCTACCCCCTCAGAAAAGCTCAATATCCTCATCACTCAACTTATTAACTTCCTCAAAATATAAGCGTGTGCTAATTATAATAAGCAATCTCCATCATCAAAGACAAGTCCCCATAGAATGCACTATCAAACCCCCACCCCCTCCTCCAATGAGAGTCCCCCGTTCATCATCCACTCAGCCCCTCCCTACATGCAGATAACAGAGATCCCCAACACACAGAAGTCTGGCCCTGCATTCCCGGGCCCCTGAAGGGGAGTAAATAGGGAGAGGACTTAATTAAACTGGGGTCTGACGAGACTGGGGGGCGGGGGGAGGGAGTGCAGAGGTGGGAGACTGAAGGTGGAAAATGGGGGAGGGCCTGAAGGTGCAGGGGATGTACAGCAGCTCTAAAGTGCTGTCCTGTTTATTCAATAAATGCTTAATCTGTGCCAGAAACCTTGAAGCTAATAGATAAACCATTAATTGAAATTAAATTTAAATAAATCATTAGGGGGTTTATAATTAAAACGGTTATTGATTTAATAAAACTGTTTCATTTGCAAAACAGTAAATGTGTTCTTAAAAAGTGGCACTTTTGAAATTAGTGTGGCAGAAATTAATTTTCCAATTTGTACTCCGAAATAGGCACATTATTGCATTCTCTGTGACTGTGCGTGACATTATGTGCATATCATAAAATTAACTACAGCAGGGAAATAAACAACGTCCTTGAAAAAAACTCATTCTCAGTTTATCTTTTAAGAAATCTTGAATATTTTCAGAATGTTCAGTAGAACATATCGGTGACAAACAGCCAATGGGAGACGGCCTTGAATCACAGCCAATGATAAGGCTGGCCCCTAGCCATGGCCAATGGGGAGACGTGGGCGAATTCAGTCCTCCAGAAGAGTTGTTGTCAGGTTTTATGTGTTAAGCTATATACAGCATTGCATTCAATCATTACCACTGCGACATAGATGTCAAACCTTATTACCTTTAATTAATGCACAATTCCCTAATTTTTCAGCTATAATAAAACAGTACATCATTGTTAATTATCCATTGCCATTGTATATAGCAGTTCAGTTACAACAACTGGCAACCATTGACAGAGAGCGGCAACCGACCCTGTGGACGTTGGCCTGACCGATCCGCTGGAGCTCAACCTGCGTGGCGTGATGTCATGACAAAGACAGCCCACCTAAAGGCACCCAGCTACCGTACGATAGGAAGATGTGCAACTGACAAGGGGGGGGGTTAAGAGACCTCGCAGGGTTCCTAGACCAAACCCCCTGATGAAAAGCCTTCAAAGAGAGAACAGCGGTATGCTGCTCGTCACACCCCCACTGAGTGCCAGCAATAATAACGCGAACAGCAGCATTAGTATTTGATTATAATATTATGGCCCAATATAATATTATGGTATTACATGACTGGAGCTTTAATTTAAATTCGGTCGAGGGAATCTCTGGCGCGTGGCGGCAATGTGACGTGTGTGAGGCAGGGTTAGCATTAGCTATGCACTGAGCTGGAGCAGCACCACCTACTTATCGGCTGATATTTGGGCATACAGTTGAACTTGTAAGGTCGGCACACCCAGTGAGGAGCTGACCATTGACCCCACGGGCTAATCCACCCACTAGTCCTTCGTAAAGGGATCCTGCTTCCCTCCTCAGATAAATTCCAGATTTTTTCTGCTGGCATAGTGTGCTGTGTGCATTTTATATCTATATGTAAAGTGCTCTGTTGGGAAGGATGTTTTCAAGTAACAGATTGAGGTTACAAATACTGCCACGGTGCAGAATATTAACATCATATTTGGTTCTAAAAGCAGCCCAGAAGCCTCGAAGAGCAACGGTGATTAGAGCACGGCCCAAGTCCAACATGCTCGCAATATATTACACTCTGAATGCGACATTAACACAGGGGCCCAAAGCACATTAACACCTTTGCATGTGACATGATCGCAATATCACAGGGTCTGTGACACCGCATGTGACATCATTTCAGTACGACAGGGTCTGTGACATCCAATGTGACACCATCACTCTATCACAGGGTCTGGTACCTGCGCAGAGAACACATGCCGAAACGAGACGCCGTTAGCTCAACATGACACGCATGCATACTGTATGTGTGCCGGCTTGGGCAGACAGACGTAAAGCCCTGTATGGTGTTTGGTCTGCTGGAAGGTTACTGGAGGTCACAAGAAGTGCTTAGAAGGATACTTCCTTAGGGAGGGGCCAAAAATTTAATAATTTACAGCATGCCTGGGGTGTGTGTGTGTTTGTAATTATCACATTGTGAGGATCAGATTTCTGGGGGGAACAACCTCAATTTCATAAAAATCTATGAATGCAATCAAAAAACTAAAAATGGCAAAAAAATATTCTATAATGTTTGGTTACTTATGGTTAAGGTTAGGGCTGGGTGGGGGTTAAGGGTGCCATAGAAGATATGAATTTATGGGCTGCATGCGTGTCTGCATGGTTATGCTGCAATGAAAATGTAGATGAGGGAAAGAAACACGTGTGTGTTTGAGAGCAAAGAGAGGAACAGGAGAACCTCATGGGAACCGGGACCGTAGTCAGAACGCAGAGTCGTAAGGCAGATACTGTGTGTGCATACCAGTGGGTGTGACCTGGGGCCACACTGGCCACCTAAGATGACGTAGTAGCTGTCCGGTTCCACATCCGAAATCCTGGGCTGTGACTGTGGGACGGCCATTGGCACTGCCCTCTCCTGGTGGCTGGCGAGAATACAGACGCCCCAATGTATCGCCCTCCCAGAACTGCAATGTTCTCGGTGCTTCTGCCTAGAGCATCCATTTCTGATGCCTGCCCACTTCGCCACTTCTTCTCTTACCCCATCTCTCCTCCTCTCTCCCTCTTTTACCCATCTCTCCTCTTCCTCCTCCGCCTTCTCTTTTTCTTTTAACCCCATCTCTCATCCTCCTCTTCCTCACTCATTTCCATCAAGTCCACCTCAGCATGCCCAAGCCCGCTCCTCTTTCGCTCCTCCTAAGGGAGTCGTTCATGACCACAGGTCATGGTGGAACCTCCCACCCTATGTCATTATCACCTCTCTGCCAGGGCATGGGTTTTAATCTGCAGGGGGGAGGGGGGCAGCTGTGACAGCACCCACACTCACTCCTGCCACCAGTGGGATAAGCATGAGCTGGGGGCAGGTGGCACGTGGTTGCCAGCCTTTCAGGGAGTGTGAGAAATGCACTGCCCCCCCCCCCCTTCTGAAACTCCCCATCCCCTATGGGATGCCTGACCACAGTGACCGCACCACCTTCACATCACAGTAATCACGTTCTGGCCCCAAAGCATAATTCTCACCCCACAGAGCCGCTAGACACCGCTGCGACGATGCAGCCCCCCACCCCTCGCTCACACCTCTCGCCACAAGCCCCCAGTCTGCCTCAACAAATCTTGAAGGAGTTGGAAGAGGTGGGGAGGGAAACTACTTATAAACACGCTCCTTCCCAGGGAATCCGCCACTCTGAAAGACACTATATACCTGCCATTCATCTGGTGATGAAGCGTAGGGGACCTGGGAGGCACGGTGAAAATGAACATGCCCCCCCCTCAAAAAAAAAAATCCCCCACAAGCTCATATGTGAAAATGAGTTCGAGTCATAGAGGCTGCAAGTTCTGCACCTGCATGCAAGAAAGCATCACAGGATGGAGGATGGGGCCGAGCATCGCAATACACACATTAGACATGAACTTGTGTGAGACAGGAATGCAGCGGAGCATGTAAACACAGGCATGCGCACTATTTATGAAGAGAAACCCCTGCCATAGGCTCCAGGGTACAGACACACATCCGGACAGCATTGAGTGATCACTGCACGTCTTTCTCAATCAAACACACACCCAAACACAGAGACCTGTACTCATATCTTTGTGGGGACCGTCCATTCACTTCTATGGGAAAAAACCTAATCCCAAAAATTACAACCTTAACCGCTACCCAGCCATAACCCTAACCCTAACCAGTCCTAACCCTAACCCTAACCCTAACCTTAACCAAAAATAACCAAATAATACACCAAATTTCCCCTTCTGGGGACAAAAAAATGGTCCCCACATCGTCAAAATAGCATCACATTTGGGTCCCACAATGCAATATAATCCTAATCCACACACACGTAGGGTATACCTATCCTTATGAGGCGCGTTCATTTACTTCTATGGGAAAAATGCTAATGCTAACTATGACAACCTTAACCCCCACCCTGCCCAAACCATAACCATAAGTAAC
>JAODJX010000065.1:13365260-13382834 GCA_026776945.1 Isichthys henryi | reverse complement strand
CACTCACTCAAGCACACCTATGGGCAATTTAGTAACTCCAATTAGCCTCAGCAAGTTTTTGGACTGTGGGGGGAAACCGGAGTACCCGGAGGTTTCTGCAGTTGTGTCACCGATATGTTTCATAGATCCATTCAAATAATGTTTTATACAGTATATCTCAGTATGGCACATACAAACCAGACCAGGCTATTAACTCCACCTATAGAGGGTGTTTTAATATCCTAATCACCCATTTTTTCCTATTTACATTCCCTTACAGATAACAGTAACTCTGCAGAATGCCTGTTTCACAGTTTCACTCAATGATTAATTTGTCAGGTGCAGGGCTGATGTGTTTATATAGACCTCATCAAATCAGTTTATTCAATGCACTGTCTGTGTTTATTGAACAGAAGCATAAAAATGGATTCGATGGCAGGTCGAGGCTGCTGGAGCTATAGAGATGTAGGCAGTAGATTTTTCCCCAGTGGCAAAATAAGACTATGAATAGGATTGTCTAATTGTTACAAAAAATATAAAACGTTTCAACTTTCCTCATTTGATATATCGGCTGCTTTTCTCTAATGTGGAATTTAAGTAGTAAAGAGAAAAATACTACATACTGATCATGGAAATATTTCGCTAATATTGTATTCTTTCCCCAAACAGGAGCACGTTTTCCCCTTTTCCGCAACAGCTCCTCCAGTCCCAGTATGTAATCACTTCACCTCTACACTCACTAGACTAAGAGCTATTCTAACGGCCCCAGAGTCGAGGCATAACGGTGACCGAGAAGGGAGACCAGCATCTCAGCCCAAGCATGCACAAAATGGCTGGTGATTATCAAATGGGTGGAGTTTCTGAAACATCCAGCTAAGTGTGCACATTTTAATGTGACGCCCTTTGGAGGTACACACCATGTCTAGTGTGTTATACAGTGTAATAAACTGACACAGAGTTTCTAGGCAAAGTAAATTAGTAGCTGTCGATGAGTATGGAGTTGGGATTATATAAGGCTAGGCAATGGCAAACATCAAAGCCATCACTATCCCCCCCCAAAGAAATAGAATGTCCGAAGATATACAAAGCAACATGGGGGCTGTGTGTGCAGAAGCAATACACACTGGGGGGGGTGCTACACTGGAACATCCAACTCTTGAAAATATGGCGGGCCAATGCGACCCCATTAAGCCACTACACTGCCTACAACACCCCCCCCCCCCCCCCCCCCCCCGGCCGCAGAGAATAACCGTAAATCATTATAACTTCGCTGCGGTTCGTATGAGATTCTGATAAGTCAGCAGCTAAGTTTGAGCCTGGCGACGCGATCCCGCATGCAGAACGGCCCCAGGCGAGTCGCGCGACATGTCAGGTGACTGCGGTTCTGCTTTCATTATACAGCTTCAGCTTTGCAGGGATGTACTGAAATAGGCCGGGCACAAGGCATTCACAGCATTTTAGGTGGGGGGAGGAAGAAAAGAAAAAAGCTGCCATTTTACTAGTTGGAAGGGGGTGACAAAGACTGATGCTGCCATTTAGGTATGGTGGGGGGGGAACCATGGCAGCTTCATGGGGCTTCGCGATATCAGAGCGAATGACACACCTACTCCAGATAACGGGGGGACAAGAGCGAGACAGAAAACAGCAAATGACGCTAAACATGGGGAGCGGGGAACAGGGGTGACAAGTCGATAGAGATCGTGGCTGTCACCTGACTCCCCCCTGCCCCCTGTGGAAATCCTTGAATTTTCCCAAAACTGTGTGCCACAGGTTGGGAGAGTCTCCCTGTGACAGCGCCTGGCTGAGATCTTAAAATAGACATCACAGCTTAGCTCATGAGTTTTGAGCTGTTTAGTCTTTCAGAAGTTATACTAATTTAGCCCTATTTAAATCATTAACAGTGAAAACAAGCTTGCCTCGGATTCCACGAGAGGGACTTCAATCTCATACTAGTGCCCTCCCCCTCGCCAGTCCCCAAACACTCTCCCTTCCCCCATCCCAGCAGGAGTGTAGCACAAGGCTCTGCACCCCCCCACCCCCTGCGCTACTGGGAAGGGACACTACAGTTGCCACGCTCCAAAGGAACAATCGTTTCTGTGACTGTCACCTTACGCCGCGCGCCTTCCTATACTCCAGGATGTTTTTAGGGCAGGGATGAGAAACCAGCGGTTCAGATTTCCTGTATAGATTCGACCATTATAAATAAGACATAACACAAGATGCCAAAGTGCACGTGGACACAGGCCTGTTTTTTCCACCTCAGCATTACCGGGGTGGTCTCTCTGTCACTGCCCGTGAGGTTTAACCGGCGTCACGCAGAGTTACAAAACTCCAGGCCACCATCGTGACTTTAAGGAGGCGCCAAAAGCCGTGGTGAGCCCGCAGTGTATGCCAGTGACATGGCATCAACCCCACGCTCTGTTGGAAAGCACCCCACCTTCCGAAGCCATGTGCCATCAGGAACATAGGCAGTTTTTCATGATTTTTTTTATATTGTTCTCTGAAGTCTGTTCCTTATATTTTTCCGATTGCAGCAGACTCTTCCTAGCACCATTCCCACTCCATAACTCTTCCAGTAATGCCAGTTTTTCTTTTTTCTAATTTTCCCAGACTTCGCCTCTCTCTCTCTCTCTCTCTCTCTCCCTTTCTCTCTCTGACTGATGTGGCACCTCCTTCATGTCCCCCCATCTCTCCATCCCTATGATAAAACATGCTTCCCTTTATCTTCCCCTTACAATCTCCTCTGCCCGCCATGGGCAGCATGGCCTCTGGTCATCCTGCGAGATGCAGCTTTGGGATGGACCTGGCCGGGGAGGGGCGGCTGTGATGTGGCTGTAGGCACCAGAGCACTGGGCACAGCTGTGTGTCTGAGAGCCAGAAACATGGACCCCCCTCCCCCTTCAGCCCTCCACAGGCAGCACACCCTCGTATAAGAACTGGAACCTGCTTCCCTGCATGTACAGTGACTCCAAAAAGTATTTGGGCACTAAAGCCATGCTGAAAAACGTCAGGATTTTTTTGAGTTACATAACAAAACATCAAACAGAACTGACTTCATGTAAAAGGCAGATACCTTAAGCACACTTTGCAAGCAAAGCATTTAAGAATAAACTATTGGTTATGTTGTAAATTTTTAAAGAATTGAAAGTGTTTGGACACAAATCTAGTGGAACATGATCACGGAAAATGTGACGACGCACTACACATACAGAAACAACGTCTGTGTGTCCGTAAAGATCATACACCCACTTTACTGTACATTATCTTGGAGCAGTTCGTCGAAAGAAATTGTAAAATTGGACAAGAGAAGTTACATAGACTCTCAGAAAAAGTGTAGCATCATTAATTTTCACCAGGGCCGGTTCTAGGCAAGCATCACCATCTGTGCCCCCGCCACCCCCCCAGATCAGCGCCCCACCAGAAGCTGGCACCCTAGGCAGCTGCCCATGTCACCAATATGACTGACCGGCCCTGGTTTGTACAGCTGATCAGCACACAGCTGAATCTCTCATCTATCACTCTTGACTATATAAAGATGATGGATGAACAGACAGCAGTCCAGCAGACCAAGGAAGGATACAGCAAATTGGATACGGTAAGTATAAGTAGAACCAAGAAACACAGCAGCAACAGACTACAGTGTCCAAATATTTTGTGAGACCACTGTACCTTCAAGTGCTTTCAGAAAAACTCCTTGGTTTTGTTGGGGGTTTTTTTTTGGAGTTTCATCCTTTTCTCAGTTGCACCTAGGAAATGTGCTACATTGGTCCCAAAAAGAGGTTCCATTTCGACACTGAAGTCTATCTCTGCTGCTATTTCTTGCCTCTTATTTCTTCCAAATTCTTCTTAGGGGCCACTGCATAAGTCTCCCAGAGCAGCCTATGAATTAAATGGATTAAGAGAAATTAGTTATTAGTTAGAAATCAGATACAGATAATTAATGTGTCTGGCACTGAATTCATTTATGCATGTATTTATGCATCAATCTATACTAATGTAATGTGTCCAGTCCACTGGTGGAAATATCTTAGTTAAAATAATTGTAAATGACTATCTTGGGTAAGAAGGATTCATAATAAGCAAACACAAATGAACAGTGACACAAAATAAGATAATATTAAAAAAAAAAGTCATTGACATATTGGGCTTAATTTTGTTCTGAAGATGCTAAGGCTGGATAATTCCTTGTGTTATTAAAACTGAAATGACCTTTCCACCTTATTTGGGTTTCAGTAAATGTCTTCGACTCATGTAAACGGGCAAAGTGAAAATTTCTCAGAACAATAAACAGAGGACATCTGCTTTGTCTCTACAGTTGCTATGGTTATGGAGACACCAGTCATAATTCACAGCAGATTGTTCTAAATACCCATGTATCTCCCTCCTTATTGTAGGCGTTAACATTCACAATAACGCCTCTTTATTGGTTTACTAATCCCTCACAGCCTGGTCTCTCGCTTCCCCAGTAAACTAATCAGGTCCACTTATTTCTCTCAAATTAATTACATTTATTAATTTTATCCAGCTGAAAAAAAAGGCGACGGCAAATTGTTAAAGGTAATCAAACTAATCCGACCAAGTAATACCCATGGATAATTTAAACACAAAATAACAGTTAAAAAATTATACTTGTATATAAAACCGTATTACTGACATCGCATCCAGGGTGTACCTCAGGCTTGTGAGCTGTGCTGCCTGGAAAAGGCTTCAGACACCCCCACAACCCTCACCAGGGTAACTGGTTGGAAAATGGATGGATGGATGGATGGATGGATGGATGGATGGATGGATGGATGGATGGATGGATCAACTGAAAAGTTAACAAATCTACTGAATAGGAATACATTCCCAGTACAATCATGACTATAAATGACTATATAACTGTCAGACTACAAGAAAATCTCACCTGCCCGCCACCCCCACACCCCCAAGACGGTGACGTCACATTACAGTACCATTGGTTGCACCAGTCCTGTTAGAGTACAAGTAATTGTGCATCTGATCACCACGAAAAGAAAATGGTATCCATGTTGGAACGTTAATGCTCTTATGCGAATGGATTTTCATAATTGATCTCAGTAGCTTGCTGCTGTGGGTTTTGGATCTGCCCCCAGTCAGTCTTTTGTTACAGTTAAAAATCATTACCACATATGGCTATTACCCCCACCCCCACCACTACTGCAGGTCACAGCAAGGAGTAATGAAGGCTTGGAATGGAAGACAACAGGCAGGTGCTTAGGGTACCTGAGAAGCCCATTGTTCAGCAGGGGGTGTAGATGTGTGGACACAGGAAGGTGCTTAATGCCCCAAAGCGAAGCAGAAACAATGTCATTGATCTGCACAAAGCTACCTAGTACAGAAGACCTTTCTCCTGAGTGATGAACTCTGCCACATACAAACTCTTCAGAGATATGGTATTTTATTTATTTAGTTTATAACATACTTTTTTATTTGAGGAAGCAGGGTTAGACAATCCCTACAGCAACTTTAAGGATTAACAGCATAATGGTCAAATCCCTCTCTTGACCCGGAGATTTAAACCGGTGACCTTCCAATTACAATGAGCCGCACATACTCCCCCCAATAAACCGACACGGGCTTGAACCTGGTTCGTATGACACCACAGCAAATTCTCCAATGCAAGAACGAAATGGCCTATCTGGATTTTTGGCATAACTTTCACACAAACCTTACATCCTTTTTTATCAACCACTTATTCCATGCAGCTTAAACTCTAAAAGGTGTCTGATTAAGGGTTAAAAAAGGTCATGATTATACAAAGAAAAACAAATGAATTCCTATGGAATTTAATACCAAAACTACATTTTCCTTCTCAAAGCACTATATTCCAGAATCACTGGACTGAAAGTCAATCACAGAGCAAATGGACAGAATAACTCATTAATGAATCTAACAGTTGAGTGCACTCTTTTTTTTCAAAGATCCATTTCCTTACCCACTGCAGGGTAAGAGTGAGACTGAAATTGCCCCCTCAAATTGCAGGCACACATACGTTTTTGGACTATGGATGGAAACGGCAGGACATGGAGGAAAGCCATACAAACACATGGAGGGAGTGCAAACCGCACATGCACGAAGTCAGGACGATGACAAGAGCCACAACTCAGACTGCGGATTCAGGAGACTTTTCACTTTTTCCAGACGTCAACGTATTCGAAGAATACTTGAGTATTATTTCTAGTATTGACTAAGGTCTCAGGTTTGCAAAAACAATAATCCCAGAGAGCTGTAAAACAGCATCACACAGCTACACCAGACCACTCACCAAATGAACACTTTGGCTGCCATCCTGTCATCCCGGCCAGTATAGTACCACTGCAGCGTGAACATAGCTGTCATAAACAGACTCACACACAAGATTTTTTACCACACAGCATATTTACCTTTCTGCCAATAGCTTGAGCAAAGACTTGATGCCATCATCCATTTCATGGCGATTCCCGTTTGACCGCTAGCAATGGAGTCCCTCAAGTGTATACGTTCCCCGCAATGTTATTTACTCGGGGCCTTGGGCTATTATTAAGCTAAGGAGGTGGATCACCTTGTAACGCTGCCATAATGAGAATTTAATTGAAACGAAGGCATAAAACCCAGAGGAGCTCCTACAGCAATTGAGTCTTGTCAGAATCGTTTTCAAGACAGAATGTCACAACCGGGAAGAAAAATCTCCTTCGTTATCATTTCTTTGATTGCGAATTTTGTTTCGCTACCCAAACAAATCATTCTGTCAGTTCAGCAACTCAAACAGGAAAGAGAAATAATTAAAAGCGATTTAAATTAAGTGTTAGTGGAACAATTTTGATCTATCTCGGTGCCGCTAATTAACGCTGTTTTTCATTTAAACTTACAGTCGGAGCGTGTTCATAGGAGACAAATTGAAAGTATTCATTTATATTACAATACCAGAGTCATACAAGGTAAAGCAACACTCGCAGAAACAAAATTCTGCAAATGACAAACGGATCCCAGATAGCACCATGCTATTGTTTCAACGTTGAATTATAGTTAAATGCGTTGAATTATGGTGAGTGTTAAATAATCAGCGTTAAAACTGAATTGATTTTTGATCAGATTTTCCATATTGAAAAACTGATGGTGGCAAAACCTTGATTCAATGTTGATATAAAGTGAAAGACTGAAGATCAACGTTGTTTCAACCTTTTTGTCTGATATGGAATCAATGTCATTTCAACATATGTCTGCTATCTGGGATGTCACGAATAAATTGTAATTACAATCACACGACCCTGGTTTTATATGTCAGCATGAACTTCCCGGCATGGGAATTGCAGCTGTTATTAAAACCTGCCTCTGAAATAACTAACTCCTGACGGTCAAAGTCAAACATAAGCAAATATATTAAATATATAAAATTTAAATAAAATAAAAGAGACGTGACATACGTAATATTACCTATCCGTAACGAATGGCATTCACAAATAGCAAAAATTCTGCTTAATGAATTGTGTTGCTGTTTTCAACACAGTCTCCAGCCTTGGCATGTCATCCCCAACTAAAGGTGAAAAAATCCCATAATTAGAGGTCGCGGGACGAAAGTGGGGGGGCGCGGTGGGAGGGTTTCCAAGAAAGACGCCGGTAACACGGACCTCGTACCGCAGCGGGCTCCTCTGAACCCGGTCCCCGAAGATAATGGTGTGGCTTTGAATTGTTTCTGAAATATGCCGGAGCTGAGCGCACCCGGGGGCCCGCAGAGGACGGCGGCACCGGCGGACGCGGCCTGACGTGTGACGGAGAAGGAAAAACGCGTCGCTTGCAATTACCGGTGAGGCTTATAATGAGCCGAGAGCTGTCAGGGCGCAGACAGCCAGGATGATCCGGTCCCCTGTTATGGACCGGGGAAGCAGATCGCTACGGACCGGCAAGAAGAGACTTGTGTGTGTGTGTGTGTGTGTGTGTGTGTGTGTGTGTGTGTTATTACATTGTGGGAACCATTTTTTCAGCCCCCACAAGAGGAAACTCAAATTTATTTAAAAATATCTATGACTGCAATCAAAAAACTAAAAAATGTCAAAACTCTTGTCTTTTGTTTGGTTACCTATAGTTAAGCTAGGGCTGGGTGGGGGTTAAGGTTCTCATTATTGTGATTAGGGTTATGCCCATAGAAATTAATGGACGGTCCCCACAAATGTGTGTATGCGCGCGGGCATGTGTGTGTGCGTGCCTGCCTGCTTGCCTGCATGCACGCATTCGTTTGAGACTTTTAACATGTATATGTACATTTATGTGATTGATTGACCAATGTTTATAAATTTTCAAATGATCATTACTTATATACATTATAGATGTATTAATAATATTAATATCAAGTCCATGAAAATAGATTAGGCACTAATTGATTAAAAAGTCCATGACTTTTTTTTGAGAGGAAGAAACTTAATCATTAAAACCTGCAAAACTATTTGACACTCTTTCAAAGATCTGTAAGATTTTGAGAAAAATAATTTACCACTAGAGAAGAAGCTGTTATGCTTTTAAATAGGAGGCATGTAATTAGGAAAGTTATTTATTTAATTAACCCCTCAGCAGCAAAAATACCACTGAGTGTGGGGAATGTGAAATATGAGAACACCAACAGCTTTTGGGTTTAAGCTACACTGAAAACTTTACAGCAAAGTATACTTCGAAGAATACAGTGCTTTCATATACAGTATAATAAAACATCCACTCAGAATTGTCGGTAGTTTACTCTTCATTACCAGAAGCATTCTATGCATAAATGTTGAACTTGAACTATCTTGGGCTTTCTGGAAAATAATCTCTAGTATAGTCTGTGTCACGAATTGAAGAATTTTTTTTTAATGCTTAAAGCAGTACAGTGCATACAACTACCCAGGAGTTTTCACCCACCGTGAGTTAAATAAGACGTTAATTTGAATGTTAATTGTGGATTTGCGTCCTGCAGTCCGGAAAGCGCCGGCAGTCCCCAGAGTTCCTGGTTTCATGTGAGCCTGTTGTTGTGCTAAAGAGCTCACATTTTTGCAAAGAGACAATCGAGCAATCGAGAGGGAACAAATAGAGGAGTGAAACCCAGGTGGTTGTGCGTTTTTTCGTTTTGCAGAGGGGGGAGTCCTGGAAGGCGGGAGTGGGGGATCTTGGGGGGATTTAGGCGAAGCAGCTGCACTGCTGGAGAAGAGTTCGCCCCCACATACCCTAAATAAGATTCTGCTCAGTCAGGTGATCAGGAAGGTGCAATGAATTGGGGGGGTGTGAGGAGACCACCAAGCCCTTCAACCCCAGGTTGTGTCACACATGGGATTTGCCCTGGTGGGGTGGGGGGCTTGTCATTTCCCTTTTGATAACTGCTCCTCCATCCCATCAAATATCTTAATTTTTTTCACAATCAGACTCCCCCAGATGGACAGAATAATTGCTTTGTTCATATTAAACAAACCCCCCACACCCCCCATTCTCTGTGTGCGCCTCAGAGATAAAGGATAAAGGATTGTTCCGGTAATCTTTTTACAGCCATTTTTCTGTGGCCCAGTCAATTCAGCGACCAGTCAGCGATTTCGGATTACCTTAATGTGAAAATCCCCCCCATCTGCCTTAATTACTCCTTTACGGTGGGATGCCTTAAATTACATCCATGATGAACTGGGTCCGGCGGGAAGAGGTCCCCCCCCCACCACCTGGTGATGAATAGACCCCCACGCACATGCGTGTGTGGGCGTGCGTCCACACCTCGTAAGTGTACCCGGGCCCATGTCCGTGCATGCCACAGCCCACCCTCCCGTGGCGATTCGCAGACTGCACCATTTGCTGAGCTCAGCACGCCAAAGCCCGACTACTCCGCCTTAATTGCAGTCTTAATTGTGGCCAGGCTGGTTCGGGGACTGGAGGGGGAGCCGGAACAGAACTGCAGAGAAACACAAGAAATTCAGATGCTTAACTCCTTCCCATTTGCTTGGAAATTGAGCTTATTTATTGGCATAGTTGAATTTGAAGCTTTATAACTTCAGAGAGATATACCTGATACCTAAAATCAAAGATGAGAACTGTTAAATTAACTGTATTAACTTTAATGCTTGAAATTTCTAACTTTTCCACAATATAGGGACAATAGACAATAGCAGTGAGCCTGGCGCCAATCCCAGGGCCAAGGCTGGGACACATTGGACAGGACACCTTCACCTACAAGCATTTTTTTGATGCTCCAGGAGAACAAGAAAAATGATCATAGAGGAAATGACAGGTGACAGGATAGTAAAACATAGAAAACACCCAATTGAACCCCAGTGGTTGTGCTCTGTCTTTCAGGGTTTAACCTCTTACTTCTTGTCATTCTCCCCCAGTTCTGTGCACTTTCATATAATGGCACTGGACTCCAAACTCTAGTGTCCTTGCCGATTCTCCACAGACTCAAATGGATCAGTCTGGTCTGTCCCTTGTTTGATTTTAGGGTTCCGAGGAGACCCGGTCCTCATCGGTATCGGCAAGAAGCTTCAAACGCTGTAACAAATTAGGCATGTCACGAGAGCAATGAATTTGAATCACCTTTCCTGTCCCGCTTTTCAGGACTGGCCGAAAGTCAAACTACCCGTGTGGCTGTCCAGAACATTCCAGAAATGTAGAGATGACATTGTTCATAAAGGCTTTATTCATCAATCTTTAAATAAATAAATGACGCAAATCATGAATAAATTTTTATGTATTTCTCTACGACGGCCTTGTTGAAGAAAAAGGGTTTTGGCCGTGAGTCTTCTGCGGGAGTATGTGTGTGCGAGAGAATGATGGGGAGTGAGAGAGACAACCGATTTTTTTTTCCACCTTCACCTGCAGTCCCAAGACGTTAACACAGGCAGGTTAGACATGCTGGTAATTATCGCAGCCATTATCAGAGCCAGCGTTTCTATGGTCACAGAGTGAGGAAGTGACAGAATGTAATACACACGTCCACACGTACACAACCGTTTCAAGGTACTTCACAGACACTGCTGTACAGATTTGGCTATATTTACTCAGATGGCATGACACACTCACAGGCACACATACATAAACGATTCGACGCTTCAGTCATTTTGCTTACTTATATACACTCTACATTTAATACTCTGTGTTATTCTTGCAATTTTCTTCATTTTATTATAATGTGACTAATTACTCAAAAACAAATTCCTTGCGCTCGTGCTGTACATATCAAATAAAGTTGATTCTGATTCTGATTCATACCTGGTACCCATCCCTGCCTTGGCACGAGTGGCTCAGTGCTTGTTTGTTTAAGCATCGTGACCCAAACAGGGCACGCAAACATGTACGCACACTCGCCAGACCCTGCACACATCCCGTGAGCCTTATTAGCTTTGATTAGCTCGAATGACTGCAGGACAAACGATCGGATATTGAAGGCCCTTGACATTAATGTGGACTAAATTAAAGAGCTGGCTTGCGGCTGTTCTCAATCACCGTGATGGGGAGCGATATCGTCCTTTCTTTCTCTCCCTCCTCCCACTCCACCTTTCCCCCGGTCACTTCCTCACATCCCGAGACAGACAGCCCCTCCGAGCGAAGCACACACCATTTCAGTGTCATTCCTCCATCACCTTCTCCCCTTTGTTCTTCACTCTTCCCTTTTCCTTCACCACCTTCATCTAACTTCTCACAAAATCGTTCCTTCTCTTCTTTTCCCTCGTCCCCAGCCGTACTGCTGCCTTCTGGCATTTGGCCTCTCCTGATATTTATACATGTGCTGCCTGTCATTCTTCTACTGACACGGTATGGACAGCCAGGCTGGACTGGTGTTTGTGTTCCTAGCTGGAAGAATTCAGCATTGTCTTTTGCTACCTGATTTGTGCTGCATGTTCTTAGCATACAAGCCAGATCCGACAGTTTCAGCTCAGCAGGATGCAGGCCACTATTTTATTCTATTTCAGAAATCCACCCTGAACGATTAAGGAGATTAACTATATTCTCTGAGGTACAGTGGGACCCTTTGGGGGAACTGGAACAGGGAACAAAGTCAATGTCCTCGACATACTGTCTTAAAAATGGTGGAGATGAGGAGAGAGAGAGACGGTTGCGCTGATTGATGTTAGAAAAAGGAGTGAAATGTGTGTGACTGCCTGCGTGTGCCTGTGTGTGCGTGTGTGTGCGTGTTTGTGCGTGTGTGTGCGCTCAGATTGGGGGTGGGATGATAAATGGTGACTGATGGGTCCATATTCAAAGCTCTGTGTCACATTAAGCAGGGGGCCGTACCAGGGTAATAAAGAAGACCTGGTGATGAAGACAGGTTATATATTTTCATTTCGCTCAAAAACAGACAGATACCCCCCTCACCTCTGATATATGTAAAAGTACATATGTGAATGCAGGGTTGGAGTACATGTGAATGCGTGTCACTTGGTGACACTTGAATGAATTTCAACACTGAACCTTGGAAACAAATCAAAACCTCATTCCTTGAGTGAACTGTGAGAAGTTCATGACTGCATCTGTATTCCCTACCTTGGGATGGCATTTACAAGTGATGCAACCCTATAAATTGTAGACTTCTAAAGTAATCCTCCAAGTTAAAAAAACAGCCTGCAGTGATTGACCATTGTCCAGGATCCAGGAGCCAAAACCTTGAGGAAATCTACAGCTTGTGTTTTAATGAGAAGGAGCCGGATGATTTTGCCTTTTAAGCGTGAGACTGCTAACATGCTCGATCGGGATCAGCTTCCCTCCACTGCCTCTGAAAGAGCACCTTTAGCGTAAAAAAAAAAAAAAATCACCCTCTTTGTTTTCAGCTGCAGTCTGACTCATTCTGTGAATTGTGATGCTTTGATGGTTCTGGGGACGCGTTAGAGTGCCTGATCCCACCATCTGGGACACTTCCCCACTATCTTCTGCTACTGGAGTAGAGTGCTCATCTCAGAAGGCTCCTGGAGACCTTGCCCTAGTGATACCAGTCCTTCATGTCGATTCTTCCTCATCCCCATGCAGGAAGAATCAAGACCCGGGGGGGACATGTTGTCAATGACATTCTGTTCGAGATTATCAGAGGATTGATTCCCTATCACCCCCCTCACTGCTGAGAGATACCACAGAAAAGGCTATTAGAATCCCACTGATTGGATTAATAGGTTAATCAATCCATCGGAGAATGAAATCTGGCGCATCCACTCAACACTGAGGGATAACGATTTAATTTAAGGGCTGTTTGTGTGTAACTGTTACCTGTACTCATATATACTACAAGTAGCAATGTTATATGGTAGCAATTGAACCCACAGCCCTGGGGTTGAGACCCACTTACTTAGTAGGGATGAAGAGACAGATATATAATTACACATCAATGATAACATGGTGCAGTTCTACAAGAATCTCTGTCTATGAGGAGCTCGCATAAATCTTTTTTAAAGAAATATTTCCAAATTAAAAAACAATCAACTTAACTAAACAATGTGCATCAAAATGTCCAAACACCCACTGATGTGCTTGAAGGTTAAATGCCAACGGTCATATCAATTGAAAAAAAAAAATTGAATGTTTCAAATGTCCTTTCTCACAGACAAGAATTCATTTGGATTCCCCATAAACTTTGTCATTAGATTCAGAAACTTTCTCTCCGAGTGCAAATTTCTTTCAGACAGATTTGTGGTTCCATGTTGAATGATCCTAAATAATTCCCCGATGTACCATTCCTACCACACCAGACTTATTATCCCATATTTCTTGTGGTATTTCTTAAAAGCTTGGTGAATAACAGTCTAACTTCATGATTTGATTATTTTCCAGAAGCTAAACTTGAAAGAACAGGCTTTAATTACAGAAGGTGCAGCTAATGCGCAGCAGTCTCTGTCATTAGCATTTATGACAGGAAGCATTGAGACATCCTGATGCAGAGACGTGTGCCGTGGGTTGGACCGTGGGTGTCATTAAGGCTGACAGTCGTGTGTCGACTGGTGTCCTCTGAGGGAGCAGGTGTCTGGGGGGAGCGGGAGGGGAGGTTTCCGATTCCGCTTGAGGACATAGCACCGATGACAGAAAGACTGTTTTTCTGGAATAAATAGTTGTTTTTATATATATTTTTTTTTTTCTCGGTAGTGGCATCCATTACACATCTTTACCATTTTTATCCAGAAGCGGCAACGTAATGATGGTTCTCTCTGGAAAAGCTTCACAGGTGTCAGGGAAGCTTGTGGCCTGTTTTCAGAAGTGAGACGTGAAGGCCCTCCATTATAGCCACCTCAAATGAAAGCATTGCTAGGCTGTGGTACTGGCAGGTCCTGAGAATTACAGCTCATTCGGCTGTGACAGCTTGATTCCATAAGTTAATAGCTTATTAATGGAAAATTTGCGTGTCAACAGATGCGTTGGGTGATTATTCAAAGTCTCTGACTTTGATGAACAAGTATCCGATTGAAGTGCTTTTGCAAAAGAATGACTATACGCACACAAAGCTATAAGCTCCTTTGTCATCTTTTTATTATTATTGCGTAAATCCTTCGTGACATAACAAAAGGGTATATTCATAAAAACAGAGGAGCTAAATGTCGACTGGCTTTATTGAAGGAGAATGGAAAGTGCCGGTAATTTTGCACTGCAAACGTGTCAGCCAGCCTCATCTCTGGGGGGTTTCTCACGGAGCCACTGCGGGACAGAGAAGTGGGAGGGCTGGGGGGAGCTGCTGGAAGCTTCACCACGTAGACCTCAGCTCCTCATGGGTGTCGACATCCTCCTGAAGGTAAAGATGTAAGTCAAAATCGGCTAATGTTGTTATTAACAGCAGCTAGATGCATTAAAGGAACAGGAAATGTAATATCTTCACAATCCCACAGTTTTTTTAAATAATATCTGCCATTTATTGAATAAGATTTTTAAATTTATTTAGCAGTGACTTTTACCCAAAACACCATACATTTTTGAGACAGGCAGCTCGGACAACCCCTGGAGCAACTTGGGGTTAAGATCCTTGCTTAGTGGCCCAACGGTGAAATCACTCTGCTTGACTTTGGGACTTGAGCCAGCCCCTCCTTGTGTTGTTTTCAACAACAAGCCAAACCATACAGTTAAGGCCAGGGGCGTTGCTAAAGATTTGGCCGCATGAAAGCATATCATATTGGGCCCCCCCAGTTCAGACCAGTCCAGTCATTTTCCCAATTTCTAGGGCCTCTGTCACTCTGGGGCCCTTGCAATCATCTTAACTTTGTGTAACCCTGGTTAAGGCTTTGAAAATTGTATTTTGAATGTCGTTAAATGGAGATTAACTCGATCATCTAGACAACAGTTATTGAAACTGTTGCAATCCGACCATCCAGACAGAAGCCCCAAAACAGAGGATTATAGTTTGGCTGCCATGGGATGCCAGAGTGATGGAGAACCCGATTATGCAAATGTCTTTTCAACGGTAATGTTGAAGAGTCCGCCTGCTGTTTCGGGCATTCTCGCTGCCCCCACACTTAGCGCTTCGTTAAGTTCAGGGACGTAGGTTTAAGCCCCAGTTGCATCTGTACTGCTTACAAAGCCGTGGTTCACATCCCCAATACTTATTGACTCCCCATTGCAGAGACACGCTGACATGTCTATGAATAACGTAAAACTACTGAATAGGTGGCGTTCGGAATCATGCCTGCGGTATGTAAGGATCTCGGGTCTATGTAAAAACATGCAGCTTTCAGGTACAGTAGGTAGTAAGCTGGCATCAGAGGGTAGCAGCGCAGCCTCACAGCCCGCAGGGTCGCGGGTTCGACTGATCCGCCCCCGGCTCTGTGTGCGTCTGCATATTCTCCCCCTGTTTCCACCCACATTCACAAAACCTGCAGTTATTTGAACTGCAGTCTCCACACTGCTCAGTGTGTGACTGTGAGTGTGCGACCCATGATGAACCGGCATCCAATCTACGGTCTCCCCTGTTTCATGCCCTTGCCTGGGACAGATACCAGGCTCACCGTCATTCTGTACTGGGTAAACAATGATGGAATTTTAGTGGGAAAACTTTCCTGGGGAGTTAATTCCTTCCTGCTGAATATTGTACCTTTAATCCTCCTAAAGTGGTCAGGGAAAAAAAAAATCGTAAACTTCAGCGCCCTTGAGAGTATAAAATTAGAATTATTTCGGTAATTAGTGTTATTTGGCAAATGAAAGTTGGTAGGCTTGTTGCAAGGCTTGTAGGTCTGAAATTGTCTTTGATTTATTAAGTAGTTTTTTCTTAATAACTATACAGCAAACAACCAGAGTAATTTGCATTTTCTACCCCATTGTAATTAACCTGAAGGGACGTCCGTGCTGGAAAGCCAGGCTTTATTCTAACTGTCAGCAGGACAAATTGGTCTCTACAGCCCGAACACAGCCACCGATTCTCAGATATGGTCCTATTTAGAAAGTCAATAACAGCCAAGAAGGCCACTTATCAGTTTATTACGCGTCCATTGTGCAAAACATGCTAATTCCGATGAAATGTTTCTGCCAGTTACAGATCACAGGCAGAGTCTGCCAGTTTCCATGTTAATTACTATTACAGTGATAATGCATTTATTCATAATAACTAGACAACGGCCGTCGGGTAAAATCAGCACGGATGTCTTGACAGATGTGAGGCCCTGGAATGTTCCACGATGACTTCATCATGGGGATTCCTCTCGAAGGTCTGCTGGTTTGTTACTGCATGGTTTGGAAGCAGTAACTGGAGGGTGACAAACTGGAGCCGTCCACAGAATGGGGTGTGGCTGACTGGGGGGGGGGGTCCCCTGGTGTCTCTATCCCAAGATCCTTAATGCTGTCATTCCTGATGGCTTTGCTATCATCCTTTGTCCTTAATCTTCTTAGTGACACAAAGGAGCCACCAAGGAGGCGCAGAGGTGTCTCCTGCAGGAAGGCGTAATGGGAGGATCTCCCTGACTGTGTTTGTGCGCCATTGAGAGCTTGACTAGGATTAAAACTTGGCCGTGGACTTCATTTCTTTTTTCTTTTTTTTTTTTTGGGGGGGGGGGTCCCCAAAATGAATTTTAGCCATTTGGCGGACGGGGGTCCAACGACAAATTTTGCTGGCCGACGATCCCAAATGCCAGATGGCCAGTCCCACCCCGGTGTGCAGTGTGTGTGTGTGTGTGTGTGTGTGTGTGTGTGTGTGTGAGGTCAGGCGCCGGGCAGCGGCCTGCTCTCAGTGATGTCCCCTGTATCACCAGCAGCAGGAAGCATCACACCACTGAGTATTTACTGGAATTGCCCGCCCACACACCTCCACATCACCTCTTTAATTACCGGGGCCTATTGATCCGACCCTAGACGAGGTCTCCGATATCACCATGGCCGGAGTTAATGACAGACAATTCACCCCCCCGCCCCCCGTCGTCCTATGGCTGCTCTTGCAGGGAGGCTGGGCGCTTTGTGGACAGGAGAGAGAAACCCCCCCCGCATTACCTAAAATATACTGGAAGCGAAATGACCATCAGTTTTCTTGGTGGGGGGGGTGATGTAACAGGGCCACCTGGAACCAGCGCCATTGGTCTCCCCACCCACACACGCTTAATCTGCCACCTAGACACCCCCAAGCCGGTGAGCCAACTCCACCCCCCCCCCCCCCCCCCCCCCCCACCGGGGATAACCGGGCAAAATAAGAGGAAAAACCCCCAA
>JAODJX010000065.1:13339008-13359452 GCA_026776945.1 Isichthys henryi | reverse complement strand
TGGGGGGAAACCCCACGACGACATGGGGAGAACATGCAAACTCCGCACACATGTGACCCAGGCGGAGACTCGAACCCAGGTCTAAGAGGTGTGAGGCAACAGTGCTAACCACTGCACCACCATGCTGCCCCTATTATTATTATTATTATTATTATTATTATTATTATACTTTTTTTATTATCATTTAAAGCATGTGACAGTTTTCATGGAAGCGGACAAGGCTTTTATTCACTGGAATGTTCTAAGGGAGAAATTCAGGTTAAGTATTGCTCAAGGGTAAAACAGCAGAGCCCGTCATGGGACTCAAGTTGGCAGCCTTTGTGTCCTTAACTACTACACTACTCGCTGCTTCTCTTCAGGTCACTGAGATACGAGGAAGGACCATCAGATGTCCTGCAAAATCAGGAGCATGAAGGAGGGACAGTGGGGGGACGAGGGGGTAGGGGGGCATGCTGAAGGATCCGGTTCAGTGCAGCCCGAGCCCAGCAGACCCGCACAGGCCCTCCATTCCAGGCTGCCGAGCCACATAGCTGTCTGGCAGGACCCTTTTGGGGTGACTTTGAATTTGCCTTAATTTACTTAACATGAGAGGAGTAAGTTTAAGAGAGAGACAGAGAAAACAGGGAGACAGAAAGAGACAGACATTGTATGACAGACAGAGAGAATGTTAGACAGGAAGCGTATCAGAGAGAGAGACAGGGAGAGATAGAATGATAGACAAAGAAAGAAAGAAAGAAAGAAAGAAAGAAAGAAAGAAAGAAAGAAAGAAAGAAAGAAAGAAAAAGAAAGAACGAAAGAAAGAAAGATGGAACATGACAGAGAAAAAGGAGCATGATTGAAAGGTGAATCAGAAAGACAGAAAGGACAACTGAAAACGTGTGAGATACACATAGACAAAAAAGGAAGTGAGTGTAATAGGCAAAGAGAGATGAGAGAAAGAACGACAGACAGAAAGAGCACAACACATAAGAAGAAAGAGGGAGTTGAGCGAAAGCATGACAGACAAGAAGAGGAAAAGCGAGGGAAGTTAGAGAGGGAGAAAATGAAATAAAACACAACCTTGAGCGAAAGGGGGCAAGGTGCAGTGCAGCATATGGTGCCTGAGTGTTCTCATTACCACACTTCCCATTCTGGCTGCCCTCACAAGGGCCCTTCAATTTACAGCAGCCCCCTTCCTGCTATGGTGTGTTGGGTCGTCAGACGCTTCAGCGTGGGGGTCAGGAATGGGCAGAGACAGGGGGCAGGGGGTGCAAGGGACAAGCTTTCAGTCCTCAGCAGGCTGATCAGGGACACTGGGCTTCCTGTAGGCTACTGTCCTCCATTTATCTGGGCTGAGCAGGACGGTGGGCCCTTGTGCCTAACCCCCCCCCCCCGTAATTACCCCAATTCATCCCCCCCGAACCCCATGGATGGGAGGGAGGGGCTGTTGATAATTGCTTAAATTCCCAAAAGGCGGCGACGTCTCTGGTTTAATCTTTGGCGTGTGTAATCCTTGACACGCCGTCTGGCGTCGATAGGCCTTCCGCGCACCTGCACTCCCCCCCAGGGCGTTCAGTGTGAGGAGGTGGGGTCCTTTTCAGATGTGGAGGTTTTAATCCCCTCCACGCACGTATGTGTGAGAAGAGGCAGCAGGGATGACAGGAGAGGAGTATGGGTAATGGGACACGACCGGCCCAGCTTAAGTCCTTCTGACCCCCCTCCCCCCAAGATAATTTCCTGAACCTTGGAAGTTCTGGTTGCTCTTGGCCTCACAGAAACGTCTCATGACTTGGCCAGCCTGTCGATCCGTGCTGTTTTCCACATGCCTCTTTACGTCAGCAGTGCCCGGCGTCTGACTCTTGTGTCTCTTGGCTTCTGTTTTTATTTACCTTGTTACCCACTAATTTAGCTCATGGCTTCTCCTGCTTGAAGTCCACACTGATGTCACCCATCATGTCTGGTTCCCTTTCTCCAGTACACGCTGTCTCATCCACAGCACACCATCTCGACCGCATAGCCTCACTCCACACAATGCCCCTCCTGCCATCCTATTCCCGCTTGACCGAGCAGACCCTGTCTGACTACTCTGCCCACAGTCCGCCCCAGGGGTTGCAGTCATCCAGGTTCTACCGCGAGCTGTGGTGCCGCCTACTATAATCCAGTGATCTAATTCGGTGATGGAGACCACCAGTTGTCCAGCACGTCTCCATCACCGCCGTGACCGGCCTCACCTCTTGGTCCTGGCGTGCCGTCCTCACTGCCATCTGCCGCTTTTGTCTTGCATCATATCTCAGCCGTGCAGGAGGGTTTCACGGTGTAACTGAGCCACGCCTCAGTCTCCCTGAGCCACAGGCCAACGAAGGTCGTTCTTCCAGAATTTTCTGGCCACACCTCGAGCTCCCTGTGCCACAGGCTACTGAAGGTCGCTCTTTTAAAATCTTTTTGCCATGCCTCAATCTCTCTGTGCCACAGGTTGCTGAAGGTCACTCTTCCAGAATGTTCTGGATCCAGGCACTTCTATGATGCCAATGGGTCCCAAGAACAAGACTCCAGTGGAGATCAGGTTCCACCATGAAACCCAAACACAAAACCATAATAAACAGTGTGACATTCTGGGAGGTTTCAGGTAGAAATACATCAGTCTGTAGTCTCCTTCAAGGCAAATTATCCAGAAAGACATCCAGGTTCAGGTGATACGGCAAAGCATGTGACACGGTACTGAGAAAAAGGATTGGGGAAGCGAATGGATTCATCAGAACTGGGGGAAGAATGAAATTAAAATCAGAGAGGAGGGGGAATCCTATGTGGTATGGGAGGGGGGTACCTGAATAAGTCACTCTGTGGATTAGTTCATTAGTTATCATATGTATTTATGATCACAATATTAAAGATGCAGTATGTCTTTTTCTTGAGATGCTGTGAAAAAACTAAAGCAATACAAAATAAACTAGAAAATGTGATCAAAAAGTGGATCGGACAGAGTACATGCAAGACACGGGTAAACATACATGCCACGATTGGGAAGGGCTATTTGCCCACATTGCCCACAAGCATGCTGAGATATGCTGACCCCAACCAATACTTAGTTTTTGTACTGATCATTACAATGCATTATAAAGGTATCTATAGCGCATTATAGATGAGAGCTTCATAAAGCATTCATAATGCATAATAAATATGGCTATAATGTGTAATTGAAAATTATTTATAGCCATGTTTATACTATTTTATGAATGCATCATTATTTCTTATGAATGTCTTTATATGTTACTGAGTCCATGGCCTTAAGTACAGTGTTACCGAATCTTTTAATGAATTTACTCCAGCAAGGTGCGATTTAGACATAAGGAGGCGGAGCCAGGCTCCGTCGGGCTCCATCTATGTTTAAATCCTGTCTGTCACCCACCCCCACCTTATAAACATTTATTGCTATTACTATAGCACTGAAAAGCTAAAGAAAAATCAACTTTTTCACACAAACTTCCCATTCAAACCTTCTGCAGCCACAAAAGAACGCGAAGGCTGAAACAGTGGACAACAGACGACGGGCGGCCATTTGGGAATTTATGTACGTTAGAAAATCGAAATGGGCTTAAATGGCTGAATCGGGAATGAAAAGAGTTTGAAAGACAGGATGGTTTCGGCAGCACAAGTTCAGTTAGCAAACAATTCACAAATAATGAAGCTAGATGGAGTTTATTCAGCACACAATCCATGGATAGCCTGACTGCCACAATCAATAGAGTAAAAATTCATTTGCTGTGTTGCAAAACCCAAATCTTTCACCACATGCCGCACCCACAGCCAGTAACAAGCGGTCCAGAGGGCCAAGATGAGGATTGACACAAGTGAGACCGTATGCCAGGCCTGGAAAAGTACTTCCTGGAAAGTAACTCCAGCAGGGATGACGATCAGCTACTATGATGAAACAGAAATGCTTAAAATGAGTAGGGTGACATTTTGAGAAGATCTGTTCACAAACATCAATTAGTGGGCATGATTATTCTCTTAACTGTTGTGAAGCTTCTCCGTAAAGGACATCCAGGATGAGAGCTGTTTCTGGCTGGAGGTGCTGTAGGGCCAAATCAGTAAGTGACGTTTTGGGACAATTGACTTGATATCAAGAAGGTGGGTCAAGTTTTTGGATCGGGTCGAGGGGTGAGTCTGTTGTGATTCCTGCTTCCAATTAAATGTGATGAGCAGAGATATACTCTCTCTCTCTCCTCTCCCTTTTTCTCTCCTCCCTCTCTCTATTTCTCTCTCACAGGACCCTCCCAGGTCCTCATTACTCTGTTCCTCACACACCTTTTTGAAGGATATTGATTTCCCATTGCCCTCGTCGTCACACCTCACCTTGCCATTCCAAATTGTCCCATTCCGATTTACACACGCTATACATTACAAACACACACACACATACAGGTTTGTAATTTTATTTTACAAATCTACGGGGAAAACTCTAATCACAAAATATGACAACCTTAACCCCCCCCCACCCAGCCATAACCTTAACCAAAAACTGGTGTTTATTACATTGTGGAGGCCATTTGGTCCCCACAATGTAATATAAAAAAATCCACAGACACACACACATACACACACTCGTGTGTACAGTATGGTTCAGAAAGGCTGACTTTGCACAAAGCAGGCAATTAAAGGGGAAAGGTCTCCTGTATTTTCCAGTTTGTAAGATTTATTTTAGAGTTTGTCATTGATGGATTTTTCACCATGCAGTGAGATACATGCGTGCGCACACACGCACACACACGCTCACACACGCACACACACCCTCCAACCATGAGTTTTGTCCCCCAATTTCGGTCAATACTGGCCAGTGGACTGTAAAACGTTGAAGATTTATGGCGCTTTCACAGTAAGAATAAACTGAAAACATCCCGCCTTGTTAAAAATCCTCAGACTGGCAATAGTGGCTCACTTTGGCCAGAGAGAGAGAGAGAGAGAGAGAGAGAGAGAAAAGATCTCTGCCCAGGAATTTAGTTCTCAGTTACCATTGTCAGTGGATGTGTGCGTGTGTGTGTGTGTTTGTGTGCGTGTGGTGAATGGGGGGGTTAGCATCCCTTCCATGGTGACACCCCCATACCGTCATATTGACCCATAAACCTTGAAAGTGGGCCATTGCTTTCCATGCAGAGGTTATAAGATCAGGCTCAGGTGAACTGCCGGCCATTCTCATTTAATGCTGCGTTTTAAAAACAATGGAATTACAAGGAGAATGAATCTCATCCTTCAGAAGTCGGATCACCTGACACATTAGTGGACACTGGAGGAGGCAGGAGTGGCCCATACTCGTGAATATATTAATACAGAATTGGAGATTTCATCATTAGCCTCTCGATAACTTGATATGTAAATTACACTTTTATTACATTACCATATTTCTACCTGCATTTACTGCAGTCTATTGACATGGAGCAATAAATTTAATTTCACGATTTAAATGTGTAAAGATACATATCTCGAAAAAGACTGTTCATCCAGAAAAAGACTGTTCTATGGGCCTCAGGGAAGTAAGTGAAGCTTGAATTAAGGGGCGAATAAATAATAGGATAATTTCATTTTCATTCTCTGTTTGTAGTGCTGATCATACTAATGGGCGAGATCTGTACGTATCTCGGACTATTAAGGTCTGTGTGGACACAGAGTGGAGAAAAAACAGAAGTACTAAATCTCTGTGTTGTTTGTTTTGTGATTCCTGCCTTTTTTTAATCATAATCTCATCATTACAAGCAAATACGTGAAGGACTTGGGCTTCCACACATCGGCTCAGGGACTGTCACTAACCCTAACCTTGTCATTTGACCAGATTCCATAAACGTCCTCGTTCTCTGTGGTAAAAATGACTGATAAACGGCCTCATCATTACGATAAACCCCCGAGTCCCGGTCTTTAAACCTCCAAATGCACTTTATTCCTTTCATGGAATGTTTGCGTAATGGCAAATTAATACCCAGACCTTCACTGTAAACGTCTCAGGTCGAGCCCTCGACTGATTGCGTGTGTGCGTTTGTGTCAGATGATCAGGAGGAGGCGCACTGCATAGATGAAGACACGGGGGGGTTGGGGTATTTGGTAGAGGAGATGCTCTTCAAAAGAGGGCTCCCAGAGGGCTACCTAAAGCCCACACAGCCTTAATGATATTTCACATTTTCATCAAGAAAGCACTAACGCGTGCTTTGAGCCCATTTGTCTATTAGATTCCCAGATCGCACCCAGGGCCCATTGCATGGGACCGATCGCCCAGACCCGATCGCATGGACGGACGGCAATGCCCACAGCACTAAATTACAAACGTTTCTCCCTGGAAATCCCTGGAATTCTCCTGGTCCCAAACGTAATCAGAGTCTCGGGCGAGCCAGGTCTCCAAGGACCCGGCTCCTTCACACCTGTCCTTCCACTTGCCAGTAAGCCAGGCGAGTTCCGCATTGCGAGAGGCCAGCAGCTGCTGCAGCGGCAGTACTGCAGTGTGCATGGACACCAAACACTCAAAGCTCAGTGTTCACTGTAATGACCGTATGCTTGAGAACTTATTTAAAAAACCTGTGCCTCAGTCGATCAGTAACGGTGCTGCAACACGATATATAAATACACCAACATATATACTGTTGAATCACAAACCAAATAGCTTAAATTGTTTGTGATTATGAGGTTATAAATGGCAGTTTGAGACCTGCTAGGATAGCTATGCTGTCAAAGGTGTCCTCTGCCTGAAACTCTGTGCTTCCTGGAAGCGCCTCACTGCTCACCTTCTCTCTACTGGAAAAGCAGTCCTGGAGGATAGATGGACATTCTGTCATTTTCAAATGATCGTACACGATACTTATAGAATACCGGATATAGTGTCACTTAATTAGGCTGTGTGTTATTTCTGATCAATATTTAACGATTGTTTTTTTTTTCTTTGAGTTATTTCACATGTTATGTTTCACAGCCGCTCAAATTATTTGTAATCCTCTCTGTAGGTAATAATTACAGTAGTACAAGGAAGCACTTAAGAATGTAGACAGCAGTACACGGCCAGTCCGTTACGGGCAGAGCTGCTGATAAGAAGAGTGGGCAAATCACAACCTCAGCTTTCAGGGAAATCAGCCCGTAATACCTCACTCGGTCTCAGACATCTGATTTGCCAGAGGAGGGGTCTCCTGTCAGATCCAGGTTGGTCACCTATCAGCAAGCTGACGGTGATGACCTAATCCCTCAACCCTGAGCGGCACTCAGAGGACAGACACGTGCCGAGTACTACGCTTCATGGTTCATCACATCGTTTGAATTACAAACTTTGCTTTTGTGACCAGGACAATGAAGTTTTGATATGTACCTATTTCCAAAGAGAAAACATAAAGCCAGAAAAATACAATAAATGAAACGAACATTTAATTTATACTAAAATTATACAAAGATGGACACGAAAGATTTTGAGTAGTGATTAGTTTTTGAGATTTACGATGACACTATACAGTCAATCACTTTCACGAATCACCCCTCAAATGCAGTCTCCCATCACGTTCTCGCTGTGCTCTCCTTGGTAGCAGCGTTCAAAGTCTCGTAAAGGATTGGAAGGATTCTTCTTGCTCTCCAACTACGTTCCATGTTCTCCTTGAATTTCTGAAGATGAGCATGAAGAATACACACTTTGAAGGACATCCTGCAGCCTATATTGCTGTAGTTTTTCACCTAGGTCTCGAGAAGCTGCACATAGTTTTCAGACTTGAGATCGTCCAGGAAGCTCCGAAATACTGCAACAGATCTGGTCCAAGCCGGAGAGTCCTTGCAGCTGGAACTAAACTGAACTGGGGGGGTTAAGGCCCCAGTATTTATATTACCATTTACATTACTGGAAGGTTGTATAAAGTTCTTAAAAGTTCTAGAAGTTACTCAGCGCTTAATCCATCTGAAATGTTCTGGAAAATAGGTAAATTTTTAAATGTCATTGTCTCACTGTCCAGGTCAAAAATGCAAAGTCTGTGGGGAAAAATAGCCATTCTCTGTATTTCTAAGGCATAAGTGATTAAGAAATAACAATTACAGGCAAAAAATACACACACACACACATATATACTCAGACATTTGTAACACAAATATCGAGGGCTAAAATGCTCTTATGAATTTTGTATTCTAAAAACAAAAATGCTTGCAGTTCAATACATTACAAAATTACTGAAGTACAATAAAAAATTCTTATTTAGTGAAAGAATGCATGCTCCATTTAGACTGTAAACATTGCAGGCAGATATGCACTGCCGCTGAAAAACAGTGTCCCATGACTCACATAAGTGCTGCTTTTCACTGATGACAGGCACTGGCAAACCACAGTGATGGTAGAAAGACAATGTTAGTATACATTAAGGAGAGAGAAGTTCAGATTCTGGAAGAAGGCAGCCAGCTGTCAGAAGGTATCAAAGGCCTTAGCTAACAGCACATGAGGTTCACAGTTTTGTAAACTGTTAATAATTATGTGAAGATAATCCAGTAATGTTGTATAACAAATCTTAAGGGCTTGAATCGAAGGGAACTGGACTCGAAGACGTCTCATCTCTCATCCGAAAACCTACTTCAGTTCTAAAAGTCTGGTGGGGAGGGCCAGGTGTTTATCCTCTAGTGGGGTCGTCACCTTGAAAGTGGTCTTTGACACACCCTGCTGTCCAACGGGTCATTTGGGGCAAGGTGTGGATCAAGCTGTGAAAGGAGTGTCCCTTCTCCTTTACATGCAATTGTACAGCGGAGTCTTTACCTGATGTGATGGCTCTCCTGTGTTGTGCCATACGTCCATGGAGTGGTTGTTTGGTCTCCCCTATGGATGCCCTTAAGACTGTCACATCCTGGACGCCTGAAAACCTACACAGACATTTTGTGTAACAAACTGGCCCTCCAACAAGGGGGTCCCTCTGCTCTGTTGTTTCTGAGAAAGGCTACTAACCTGTAATCTGTGGACCGGCACAGGTGTAGTTCGGTATTCCAATGGGCTGTGGAGCGCTGGGGGGTTGGGGGAGGGTGGGTTAGTTTCTATCATAATCTATGTGTAATAATCTATATATTTCCAAGCCACACCTTTTGTTAGACCCCTGACAAGCACATCTGGAAAAAATAAGGAAGCAGCTCCAAAATTATTAAATCATATTAGAGGTGTCCTATTATTAACTCAATAACCCCCCACCAACATGTTTTACCTGTCCATGAAAATTCTGCACAGCATAAGATGGTCTGCAGACTCCAAAAGATTAGAAATCCCTGTACTGTACTGGATTAGTGGGTAGGGGAAATATGGATGGATGGATGGATGGATGGATGGATGGATGGATGAATGGATGGATGGATGGATGGATGGATGGATGGATGGATTTTTCAGCTAAAAGGAAGATGCAAAATAATTCAATTTCTGCCTGTGAAATACTCGTAGTAAAACATTGAGGGCAATTCTCAAATTGTAACTCCCTAGTCAAAAATTAAACCCAAACATACCCTTTAAAATCTTGCCAAAACAGCATAAGCTAATGTGAAAGTCTGTTAGACACTCCAGTGTTAAACATGTAAACACTCCAGTGCCAGAAATATCAAACCTTTTTTCGAACCTTCTCAGGTTTCTTTTCTCCTTTTCCAGAAAAGGAAAATTTTAATCGGCGAAGTTCCTCACAGGTTCTACAAGAGGTGCATGTTTCACGGCTACACCCGTCAATAACTTCAAAGAGCCTCGATCTCGTGGGTTTAGTCATATATCCTGCTGCTAGCGGGATGATTTTTGATCCGCCTCAAAGAGCAGAGTTCAGGAACATGGAAGTGTGTTTGTGTTTTTTCACCATCATGTGTAAAAATATATGAACTGCTGCCATTTCCCCCTGAATTAGCGCTATACAGTACGTTAATTCGATAACCTTACTCCATGCTGTTCTTCAGGGTGACTGCTTCTGCAAGGCTGTGAATTTTCCTGTCTGAAATTAATAGTGTGAATTAATTTCTTTAAATGTTATATAATTTGGCCACAACTCCTTTTCACTGTACCTACAAATGAATAAAACACGTGTGCTTCACACTGACGTAGATTGATTATGGAAATATCGGTATTTAAAACTGCGCTGTGATGGTTTGGCACCCCATCCTGAGTTATCTCTTGCTTTTCGCCAATAAATATCAGTAAAACCATCCTGAACCCCCTGCATAGGACAAACAATACAGAAGACAAATTAATAAATGGTATTTAAAATATTTTTTCCAGTGTCACTGCAAAATTATGTTGAGGAGCCAATCAGTTGAACTTGAAGGTCTGTTTTGGGATTTTTTACTGATTAATGCACTGCATGCAATGGTGGAATTTTACAGATATTGTCAGGGAATTATAGGGGCCAAATTTACATCTATTGATAGGGTCTATCTGGGATGGCTGTAGGCTGAAGCCACCCCCCACCCCCCCAGCTTTAAAAGGCAGCTGAGCTTCCCGAATACTTCTCTTCCACAACACTCAGAGTGAGCGGAAATATTACCGAGTTAAGAAACGCCAGGCCTCCATGGTAACTCCGTTTCTATTCTGGGAGACGACGATGATGAGGATGTTCGCCCTGTAGAATTTACCGAGTTACGCCTCGCTCTGCTGAAGGCAGCTTCCTCAAAATGTTCCGGAAAACCGGATTAATTAGCTGAAGTGGATTGACTGATAGTCTTTTTTTTTTCTTCCAGGGATCCCTGAGAACATTATGAAGAACAACAGCCCAGTCTGGTGTCCTTAGCGGAAGGGTCAAAAATAAAAATGCTTAACTAAAAGTGCTTGTTTGTTTTCAGGCTTCACTCTTCTAGTGTGGCGGCATGTTTTTCTGATCATTTACCAAGTTAAAGTCATTCGCAATGCGCCAGCATCAATTTCAGTTCTATTAGCAGAGGGGAGGGGCATAAGAAGGGCCAATGTTAACCAATGACATGTTCTGAATCAGTGAATGACAAGCGAAGGGGCATTCCAAAGGCCAATCAGCTTTCAGCTGTAGCCAATGCTCTTGTGGCCCCGCCCTTATATGCCCCAGGCCAGCATGTTACACACAGCTAATATATTTTAACATGTCAATACACTCTGTTTATTGGCACACGCTGGATTACCCCCCCCCACACACACACACACACACGCACACACACACACACTTTCCCAGTTCATCCCTTATATTGTGCCTACCAGCTGTGCATACTTGTTCCAATTTGCTCTCATGACATCGACGCCATGGTTGCTATTGTTCTCCAGTCTGCCCTTCCACTTCACCTCTCTTGTCTTCTACTTCTGTCATCCCCCCATTATCCCGGGCTCCATGTCACTCCATTCCTACCCCCTCCTTTGCGGCTGTTTAAGTTTTCCATTCCTCCCTCTTTCCCGTTTCCATAGAAATGGCTCCACTTATGTGGGACACACAGTGAAAACCCCAAATCCACCTCTTCCCTTTCTTCTCGCACCTCTCTTATTGAGCCCGTACTCTCCTCCTCCTCGGCCACCTCCTGCGCCTCGTTCGTATTCATTCCCCGCTTTTTTTTCCCTGTCAATTGACTGATTTTCTTTTATCCAGGAACCAAGCAGATTAAAAGATATTGTATCATTGCCAAGACAGGCAAAGCCCCTTTTCTGTCCCTGACATCTAATTAATGGTAATCCTTAAATCTGCTGCTTGTAGTACAGACCCCTTGGTCGCCTTCCCATTTGCCATCGGGAGGAGCAAAGGACGGATCCAGTGGGAGGAGACCAACGGGGAACACAGCACCCTGGCTCCCAAATCTCTGCAGAGAAAAGACGTCTAATTCCGAGGTTAGTCCAGCTTAGGTCTTAATTCTGTTGGGTATGTCAGGGGGGGATTGCCAAGGGCTACCAAATATCACTCCTAGATCAGTTTATTGATGCTATGCAGACACGTCCATTGTCCTTCTGGTCCAGTGAACCAAACACATCCCTTAATGTTTGACTCACTTGAAGGTACAATAGCATATCTCACCTGGGACTTGGACCAAGCCTCAGAGGCCTAAGAGTGAGACAATCTAACATAGATCTACACACCCCACCTGTACGGTGTATCTCCCTGTCACACTTGAAACAGATTGTAAAAACAGCCCACCTTTTATAGCGGGAGTGAATAGGACAGAGTAAGGTCAGGTGGTAAAAATTCAGTTCCCGAACTTAATTTGCCGAAATAATCGCATCAGCCCCCGTTCATTTGTAAATCGATAAACCCAGTCGTAAAGCTCTTTCTTTGCACTGTAAACAAAGTTTAATGAGGAGACAAAACCCTCCACAAGACTCATAGAGAAAAAAAAAGTCTCGATTCATCAAGAGTCTCTTTCTCGTCTGTTCAGTGGCCACTGGCTTTGACAGAGTGTTTTCCCCCAAACTTCAACTTGTCGTAAATCTAAATAAAAATCCTTTCGGACCGACGGAACATGCAATCGAGATGAGGATCCGGAAAACTCTAAAAAATAATGCATCAGCCGCATTGTCTAATTTATCTGACTAGCAGGAGTACCTCGCAGGAAACCCGACAGGGCTGTGTTTTCCCGCTTAATCATTTCAGTGTAGTTTAATTAATTACATAATGCTGAGCATTAATGATCGCTGCCTCAGATGCAATTCACATCTTACCCATTTATACTGCCCGAGATTAAATTGAACAGTGGCCCACTTGGGTATAGGAGAATTGTGCCAGCACCCCCCCCCCCCCCAGCAATGCGAGGAAGCTCGTTTTATTAACGTTTTGGGTGAGGCTGGGGGGCGCGGCATGGTACATGGATTTTGTACCGGGGGATGATCTTCGCCCACGCGGCGACACAGACGCTGCTGTTAATTAAGTCGTTAAATGCCGCAGTCCTTGTCAGTGTCTTATCTACGCCTTCTGCATCTCTAATGCAACCCTCCCCATCTGAAAGGAGTGGCCAAGAGCTACCAGGATGCCTCCCCCAGAGTCTCGCCTGTCCCTCCTTGTCCTCTCCCGTCCTCTGCCCTAACCACCATGTAATCAATGGCCGCTCTCCACAGGATGCCATGTGACGGAGGTGCATCTCAAAAGAGACCCCCTTCCCTGTCTTTTACACCTGCGGCAATCAGGCAAGTATCAAGCATATAAAAAATAAAATATTTGGGATAAATAAGGATTTCATTCTGGGTACTGTGTGCTGAAATGGACGTATGTTGGAACAGGATACTCAAGCTGAATTGTAGGTGTGAGAATGAGACTGACAGATGCATATGAGACTGGGATTTTCTGGGAGCTGCCATTCTATGGCACACAGTGCGGACTTTGTAGCATAGTGCTGCTAGACATAAAGCTGCCCGAAATGAATGTCTGCATACATCTTAATTAATAATAAAAAAAAAAATTAAAAATTAACTTTGTCATTCGTGCAAGTCATCATAAGTGGCATAGGTTGTAAGTCAGGGACAGTTTTGTATGCAGTGAATATACAGTGTGTATACTGTGTGTAAACTGTATTTACAGAGTGTATACATACAGTATCACATGCCTGCAGGACTCCAGCATTTCTCATCATTGTCCTACACTGCCGAAACACTGGCACGGTCTCCACCACCACCCATCCCGTCATCCCACCCCACCCCGCCCCAGCTTGATAGATAGATCTCGCACGCCGGACACTCTGGGGCCCCTTTCAGCGGCTCACAGTGGCCGAACAGGGAGGTTACAAGACTTCGCTGCCAGATGGCCTGAAAAGGCTCCGGTGCCTTTTTACTCCACATCTTTATAGTTTTTTAAAGTGTAAAGCGCCGTTAATCTGTACGGCTCCTGAGAAAATCGTAACTGTGAGGAAAATGAAAAGGTCACAGAAGGAAAGTGCAGACGCTGACGGCTGTGCAGAGAACACAGTTCAATCACCGCAGCACACCTGGAAATAAATTACAGTGAAAAAGACAGCAGGCAACGTTTCAGCAATGAACCGAATGCAAATGATGTCAGCAGCAGGAATTAGGCGGCCTGACCTCAAGGGTGACCCTGCTTCTGTGACCCCGCTTAGAACCCCCCCTCCCCCTGCCAGAAGTTTCCGTGTTGTGGGGGCGTCGCCAGCACTCCATGTTCTCTGTTAGTCCACTCTTCCCCCCCCCCACCACCATGGGCTGAATGGCGAATGACTCGAGGGAGGGGTTACGCTTAGGTGCCCATGGCATTTTTCAAATTAAGCCCGTTCTGCCCGCTCCCCCCGACCACTACCTCCCCCAGGAGCGTGGTCAGCGCTGGGTGCTGATGGGACTGGAGTGGCCCAAATGCTTCACTGCGAAATATTCCTCCACAGCAGCTTGCCCCCCCCCCCCCACCAATCGACAGGGATGGAGGACGACCAAAAACACACAAAGCAGTGAACCTTCACTTCTCTCTCCGCCTTTATTAGTGTCCCCTCCAGCTGCCTCTGCACTGCCGCTCTGTCTCCGCCGTCTCCCTCAGATTCTAACCCTAATTCATTCTGGATTTATTAGCATGACCGGCAGCCTCTTCTCCCTGTCGCCGTTCTCGTCAGCATGAGCCCCACTGAGCCCATGTCCTCCTCGGCCCCTGTCCCCTCCTGCCTGTCCCTGACCCTTCTGTGACTTTCCCTCATCCTGGCCTGAAAGTCAGAAGAAGCAGGGCGAGAGAGACTCAGAGCCTGCAGCCCAGCAGTGGCTCCTCATTCTGTAACTTTCAGGTCAAATTGCAAGAGAAAATGTGCATTTACGACAATCTGAATACATAAACATGAGGGCTAAAGAAAGTACAATTAAAAATATATACGCCGGGCTAAGCTTATTACCCAAATTCCATTTTCCTCTCCCTTTACGATAATGATGGTATTAACGGCGATAATCTGAATCGATTGCCATGATCAGGTGGCTGCTGTTGTCGGGGGTGATTAGAGTTCCCAGCATCATCTGAACGCCGACCGTAATCAGGGGCGCTGATGGAGATTTTGGGTCCCATGCAGCCGTATCATCTTGGTCCTCCAAGTTCAGACAAATCTAGTTATTTTCCAAATTTTCTAGGCTCCCTGTCATTCAGGGCCCCTTGGAATCGTTCTAGCTTTCCCCCATCTTACGGCGCCCCAGACCATAATAAGGGCAGAGAGAGAGGGAGCGACTTGCGCAGAAGCGTAAGACGAGGGATTGACGGTTCCGGAAGAGAAAACAAAAAAACGGAACAAATGGTATCCGGTGACATTTCAGGCAGGACTGACATTTCGCCAGACATATGAAAAAGTGTAACGGTTCAGCCGAGTCGCGCTACAGGTCAGGACAACATACATACGCGCAAACACGCAGATGGAAAGACACGTGGGCTGGGAGCAGTCACGCATGTGAGCAGACACACACCCCAGTCTAACCCAGAGGACATCACAAGCCATGCACACTCACTGAAAGCAAGCTCACACACAAGAACCTAGTACTTCATATGCTCAGAGCAGAGAGGAAAGATGCCCTGTGCAGGATCGTAGGAGACTGGGGCTTATCCTGGAAGCTTCATAATGCCTTTGTAATGCATCCATAGAACATTCATAGAGAATTCATAAGTAGCATATTAAATATTAAAGCCGTTATGCTATGTTAGGATGTATATGCTGCTTATGAATGTTCTATGAATGCATTATGAAGGTGAACTGAATATATAGTCAATGCGTTATGATGGCGCAGTTAAAGTAAAGCATTACCGTATATTAATATATGTGTGTATGTAATATATAATATATGTAATTTATTGTATCAACATCAGTTTTTTTTATCTTCAGTGTCACACGGGCATCTTGATCTCATATGCCGGATGGCATGTATAAAATATAAAAACCTTTGAAGTTTCTTGAAAATGTGATGAGTTTTTATTTCTGATTTCTTATTCACAGGTGTCTGAGCACTGACTCTCAGCACCGAGACGTGTGTATAATGTACAGGGGATGAACAGGGCCTCTCTGATGTCGCTCATTTCATTATTGCTGTTCCGCCCCATTGTGTCGCGCGCGTGACGCGTCAGGCATGGGGAGCTGTGTTCCACCTGAAAACCCCCCCCCACCCCACCATAACCCCCGTCCACGTCTTCCGTTCCCCAGCCTCCATCCATCAGACCCTGCTCCAGCAGAGCATGTCCGGCCCGGGGATTGTCACCATAAATCGTGCACGTGTCGGGGTGCGGAGGGCCTAAGTGAGCAGTAAATAACGCAGGAACACAGCCCCCATCCTGGGAGTGGGGGGCAGGCCATGGGGCTGCATTTCCGGCTACGCGAGATTACCCATGGTGCTTGTGGATGGGCTGGCATTGGGGGGACAGGAGGCAGCTTCAGAGCTACTTGCCCATGATAGATGGGTGGTCCTCAGAGGATGAAGATGAGTCTGCCCCCGCCCGCCTCTCTCCCCCCAGGAGCCCTGCACATTTAAATTGATGAACATCTTCATTTGTCCCTAAAAGAAGCTGTTTGTCTCCTGCCCCCTTTAATAACACCCCCTTCAGAACACATCCATAACTGCCAGCTTCTCTCATTCTTTCCATCAGTTCCTCTTACTTCTCCTCTCTGTCTTTGGCCCATCCCTCGCTCCCTCTGTCCCAGCTTCACTCTTCCTTCTATCCTCTTTTTCTCCCCCTGTTTTTCTCCCAGCCTACCCTCCAGCATCCTCTAATAAGAGCATGTTGACCATACCTCAGCACTAGTGATGTACCTCCCTTTATCCTTTCATTTCCTATCACTCTATCACCCATGTTTGCTTTTCTCTCTTTGCACACCATCCAATCCTGTTTTCTTCCCAAAACCATAACTGACACTGGCCTCTTTTTTCCACTCTGTTTCCTGACTGGTCTCTCCTCTCACCTCCCTTCCTGGCCTCCTTCTTCCTCCTTGCCTTCTGCCCCACCCCCCCAAATTTCCTTCCTCTCCCTTGTTGTCTTTCTTTTCTTCACCTGCAGGACACTATCTGAGAAGGCATGGCTGGAGGCAGTTCTAGTTTAACTGGAATCTGTGAGCACACCCAGCTTCCCAGTGAGACATGTATACTGGGCGTACTTCCCATCCATTCCCCAGGTCCAGCTGAAACTTGCTATACAATTCATGTCAAAGCATTTTTTCCCTGGAAGAACAGCAGCGAAACAAGCAAACTTCAAGAAGCTGTGACCTTCAAATGCAAAAAAAAAAGTAAAGAAACAACTAAATCCATCCATCTTCCAAGCACTTATCCGGTACAGACGTGCGGTGAGCATGGAGTTGGTCCCAGGGACATGGGACACCCTGGAGAAGAGGCCAGCTCCCACCACAGTAAGGACAATTCAGAGACAACAATTCACCATCGCATATCTCTCTGGACTGCCAAAGAAAACAGGAGCCCCCATGGAAATGAACCCAAACATGAAGCAGGGGGAGACATACAAATTCTCACCCCTGGTGGTGTGAGGCTTCACATATCAGCTGTAACTACCAGGATCTCTACAAGCATTTTGCTGTCTGTGCAGTAGCTGGGCCTTCTGATGATTAAGGCTTCTCAAGTTACAATGGTTGGCTAAAAGTTTACCTTTATATCTCCGGTTTGACAGAAACACGAGAAAAGAGAAATAGGCGTAACGCAGAAGATCCGGGTGGTTTGCCGAACTGGGCTATTTTTGTAAGCCTGTCAGATCTTGAGAACTTTCTCTACGAGCATCGTGACATTTTGGCATCCCTGATTGAAACTTTAAAGAGTAAATTTTTGAAAACTGTTCTCCTTTGTAATATTCAATAAAAATAAAGAGAAACATTTTTTTTCCTCTGTACTTTTCTTGGGAAAGGGAAAAAAGTATCCACGGATATCTAAATAGTATTAAAGATTGCTGAGAGGATCGATATCGTGTTTAATAGTTTGACATGTAACCTTTTTAAGATTATTGATTTCTTTTCCCATTTTGGCCTCCTCAATGAGGGCTCAATTTTGAGCGTATTGACCGTCTTGTAGCTGTGATATTGCAAGCAAAGACCGGGGACTGAGCACCAACGCCCTGGCTACCACAGCCATTGACCCCATGACCTTGCAACAGGGCGGTCTTCATACTGTACACAGATCCACGTGTGCTGGGGTCCTGCCCCGCCCACCTGATCTTCTCAACAGGCCCTCCACAGCCTAGACACACATCTGTGTCTGTCTCTATCTGTATGTGTCGTCTTGTGTTTGTCAGCGAGTCCAGCGTCAAGTTCTTTTTCAGGTCATTTAATGAAGCAGGGCTTGAGCATCACAGCTCGTGTGTGGCAGTGTGAGGCTCAGCATGATTGGGGTCTGAGCCTGTGATCAGAAGGTCTCCCGTTCGAATCCTGTACTCGGCAGAATCGCAGTTGGTCCATTAAGCAAGGCCATTAACCAGGCAAAAAGGAGAGAAGATGGAATATGTGAAAAAAGGCTTTCCAATGTACCTGTAGTCATACTTGTCCAAATGGTACATGCAGCATCATTTCATTTCATGGGTTGTTGGTTTGAGTTCCCTCCCCCACCCCCAGCACTGTGCTTGGCGTCTCCCCATGTTCAAAGGGATTCACCTCCAGTCACTTCAGTTCCCTCCCATACACCTAAAGCATGCAATCAGGTGTCTGTAAATTTTCCTGAGTGTGTGATTTTGTGTTTCAGTACTCAGCCTTCCAGAGTTCCCACGTACCATGTGCCCTTGTTTCCTGGGATAGGTTTCAGGCTCACCGTGACCCTGTACTGCAGTGACTCTGAACCCAGTCCCCTGGGACCCCCAGACGGTCCACATTTTGGCTGCCCCTCCAGCTCCCTGCACACCTGTGCCAAGTACTCTGTGCTCTTGATTGCTTGTTTGTTTGGTTCTGGTGTGCTGGGAGCTGAGAGGGAGCAAAAATGTGGGCTGTGGGACCCCAAGGACCGACTTGGGAAACACTGCTGTACTGGATAAGTAGTTACGGAGGATGGATGGATGGATTTTTAAAAAGCCCTTCATCGCATACAAGCTTTAACTTTGGTTGTAAAGCGAGAGTTGGTGCGGAATGTATATTACATTCCGGAAGGTTCCCGTCCATATGGATACCATGTCGTCTCAGGCGAGAGAAAACCGTACTCGCATCTGTCTGATTCCTGACATTTTGCAGTTATATGAAAGCTAGCATCTGCCTGCTGCTCGGGCCCCCCGGGAAGTCGGCCATATGCGCGGCTGCTGGAAACAGGGACCTCGGCGACTCCACCTTAACGACCGCCACGGAGGCTCCGGAGTCCCCAGGCTGGACCGACGCCTGCCTGGGGCTGGCTCCAGAACCTCCGGGCGCGAGCTAAGGGCTAGCTCCACCCTAACCCGGGAAAGGGAAGCGATTGGGGCAGGGGAAGGGTACAGGAGCACAACCTCCACCGAAGCACAGCACGGGTCACGGTATGGTTAAGGGGGCGGGCTGATTACCAGAAACCCGCTGGTTTGAGTCCCAGTTAGGCACCGCCACTGCCACTGTGCCCTTGAGGAAAGTGCTTAACTTCATTTCCGCAAACTCCCGGCTGTGCAATGAGGAAAAAAGTTAAAAACAGAAAAGCACGTAAGCGGCTTTGAATAAAAACCATCTGCCGAGTGTCTGAGCGCATAACTATGATAACAGCAATATATATAGATGTAGCAGAAACAATAAGAGTGAATCGCAGATTCCCAATTCCCAGATTCTCCCTCCCTCTCTGCTGCCACCCACTTCCGTGGGACAAAGGTGACCCTGAGCCAGATACTACAAGCGCTGGGGTGTGTTCAGCTCAGCCCTCAAGTTGCACCCCCCTCCCCCACCCCAGCAGCAGCAACAGAACTCATTGCCAAATGCACGGCTCTGTGAATGAGATTGCCGGTTTATGGCGCTTAATGGTTTATAAATTGCGCGTGATGATCCCTCCTCTCCCCCCTGCCGCCTGCCTTTATGACCCCTATGGCTTTGCAAGCCAGACTTTTATAAATGAGTGGTCAGCATGGGGGAGAGGAAGCCCCCACATCGCCCCCTACTGGACTGGATTGTTCCGTCCTCAGCATTGGATTTAAGATAATCACATCAGCTGATTATTATTGCACATCAGTTGATTACACTTACATTATTCCCCCAAATGCATAAAAAAGTTTCTAATTAATAATAATTGTTTTATCGGAGTTTGATGCATGCTGGACACGAACAGTATGAGAAGCCACAGATTAAGGATTGACTGAGATCCAATATGTGCAGATTCAGTCAATTTGGCCACTGAAGAAGACATCAAAAGGACTAGTGCGTGGAAATGAGCTGATTTACAGATGAAGGAGGTGATTACTAATGGTTACTGCCACCCCCTCGTAGCCTTGGGATGGCCGTGTAGATCTTTTAGATGTTTAGCTCTGGGGCCTCCGGCCGGCTAAAGTAAGTCTCAGCCAAATTTATTTTCCTGTCAAGCTCCGCTGCAGTATGGCAGCCAATTCTGTCAAAATTGGGAGGAGGCTGTAGCATGAGGACCCACCCCCCCGCGGGGGGGGGGGGGGGGGGGGGGGGGGGGGGGGGGGGGGGGG
>JAODJX010000065.1:13319854-13331274 GCA_026776945.1 Isichthys henryi | reverse complement strand
CCCCCCAGTGACCCCCAAAAGTGACTCATGTGCTTGGTATCACACACATCCCGCTCCCCTATGCAATCAAGCATTGTGGCAGCCCATCCATCCATTTCCTGTACCTGCATGCCGTATGCAGGGTCGCGGGGGGTCTGGAGCCTATCCCAGAAGCTACGAACGCAAGGCAGGGAACAACCCAGCATGGAGCACCAACCCATTGCTGGGCACAGACACCATTCTCACACATGGACAATTTGGTAACTACATTAGCATGTTTTTGAACTGTAGGAGGAAACCGGAGGACCTGGATGTATCCATATTGCTTCTATCCCACAGCGATTTTTGACCTCCAACCAGCAGAGGGAGCTATGAGGCAAGGGTGACGTGGTTCCAGGCTGCCCAGCGCTACTATTTATCACATTTGTGTGATCTGTGCCTGAGACGTATCATATCTGAACGGTCCCACACCTTAGTCTGGCCGTCCACTCCTGAAGGCCATGTCTTTGCAACAGCTTGGTAATTATACATCCATAACAGCTTCGTAATTGCACTTCATCAATATGATACCAATGGGACCTGATGTCTAAACTACTAGCGTCGCTAACACTAAAGTTGCTGGCTAGAGTTGCAGTAGAAGCCCCTCTGTAGTGCCCTTGAGCAGGGTGCTCAACCTTAATTACTCCAGTAAAATATCCGCATGTATAAATGGGTGAAAATTGCGAGCTGTTTTTCAGCACATTACCCAGAATAGGGTGAAAAGTTAATTAAATAAATGAATCCCCACCTATTTAGGCTGTGTCTGCAACATGAGGTCTAAACATGAAGTGTTTACAGAACGGGAGATAGAACAAAAGACATAAACGCAAGCGGGGAAAATGGTCAAGCTCCCCTTTGCTGGCTTTTAGCCGAGACAGGGGTCTTCCTCCGAAACCGGGACCTCTGGTATTTGACAGGCTGACCTGGAATTCTAGCTTCCCAAAAGGAGAAGCTTACCAAACATGGCGTGCTGATGTTTCTGCAGCTTACAGTGGATGGGAATAACCACATTTCCTCATGGGAGGAAGGGGGCTCAAAAATTCACCATGGGTGGGATTATCATGTGCTGTCAATCATCCATAGGTTAAACCCAACAGGAAGCTGATTAAGCAGCCAATGGCGAAGTAGGTTCAACCTGTCAGTGAATGACAGCACACGGTAATCCGGCCTCCCCTCGGGCCTGGAGGGTTCGCTTCTCCCATCACGTCAGCAGCCACAGGTGAGCGATGGAGGGAATGGCATCCAAGCAGGGCATTTCTTTCCGTGTGTGGGAGTGTTTACGTGTTTAGCAGCGGGTGACGGCACAGCTGAGTGTGACCCTCCTGAGACGTGTATGGCATGAGAGATGGGGGTTTAGGGGGACATCCTGTTTTGAATTATCACCTTAGCTTCACTCTGGGAAAATAAATTATTCTGCACAGAGAGTACAGCAAGAGGTCCTCCTTTTGCTACATTAAATTAGCACCACAGCACATCTCCCCCCCTTCAGGTACGTCCCACTCACTCTGGCCATGGGTCTGCTTACATCACCCGACCATGCTACCCCCTGCCTTCGAGTCAGTCTTCGACCGGGGTCTCCCTTTTTACCTCTCTCTCCATCGGTCCTTCTTGCCACTTTTACAACCACTCTCACCATCCCTATGGCCCCCATCTACAGAAGTGAAAAGGCAGCTTGAAGCTTCCATACGACTGTCTCTCAACTCATTCGCACTCTCGCCACCGAAGAATTTCCTCGCCATACATCTGACGTAATCTAATGGTACACTGACAGCACAGACAAGCGGCGTGTGCATGTACGCTTGATTCCATTTCTGCTGGTGTAATAGACGGCGCCTTTCATCGGAGGAACCGTTTCCAGACCCAGACGATTGACTGTAATTGCACAGCAGGCAAACATCACAGTTATCTGTCTTCTGGGAACGAGATCAACTAAAATGTACCGCTATTGTATTTGTGATGCATTTCAGTCACAGTCAGGCTGTTTGACAAGCGAAAAGATACCAAGAAGACAAACGGATATGCAAAAAATTAAATCGGCTGGCTTATCTCAGCTGTTGTTTGCCAGCCCTGTCCCTTTACCGAAACCCCCAACCTCAACTGCAAGACGGAAGTGGTGTGAGGTATAAACAAGAAATGGAGGCAGAGCAGGGCAATCTATACATAAAATGTACACATGACGAGAACTGACTCACAGATTGGCCCGTTCCACCGTCTATCGCCTGAGAAACACCTGCGACTATGACAGAATGACAGAGGACTGTCACTACAAGCAGTTTGATTATTCTTCTTTTGTTAAAACATAATAAGTTATTCAAATAAAAAAAGGAAAGAATTCATCCACTGCCACCTAAATGCTAAATCCAACTTCATACCAGAGAATGTGTTTTTTTATATATCCTTTGATGTCTCAAAGAGACACTCGACTTTTAAAAACACTTTCCATGTGATTTTGATGTCGCTGTTCATTGCGTGTAGAAGACATGAAAGATTCTCACTTTACAGAAGCACTGTTTGTTTTCAGGCGATGAATACATGGCCTGGTTTGTTTAACAGATGTATTTCCATTTAGATCTTGCCAGAGACAGAAATACTAAAAACATATTAAGGAGAAGATCATCTATTTTATGCGGCAAATGCACTCCGATGGTGCGTCTCCACTGCAAAGATCATTTATTTCATAACAACCCATGAAAACATCTACGACGCGTGCCAATCACTCTGTCAATACCACCGCAGCGTCAACCGGCTACACGTATCGATCCATTTCTCATTATTGCTCTAACACAATCTTTTGGCTTTATGCTGTTTATCTCCTGTTAGTAATTTAGAAGATGGAAACCATCCATTAACAGAGAGCAAATTAAATCTACAGCATAGCACCGAGGACAGAAAAAACTCCTCCCGTCACCAGGGGGCTCCTCAACAGCGATGCTTTACTTGTGTGCTTCAAATCAACTAGGAGAAAGACCAGGTTTAGCTATTAAGCAAGTAGTGTGATTGCACAAGGGGCCTTGGGATAAAAGCAATGTTATGTCATGCCTGGAAGCAATTAGGAGAGTATTCATCGCTTCCAGGACTTGTGAGGGATGCTCCATTCACTCCCTTAACTTGCTTCTCCTTCCTGTTGCTTCCTCTATGCCTCATTCCTTCTCACCTCCCTCTGTGCCTCTCTCTTTCTGTGGAGAAGTGATGCATGGCAGAGGCAGGGCCGCTGAACAATCATTAGTGGGGTGGCACAGGTGAGATGCCGGGGGGGGCGTGGGGCGGGAAAGGAGGACAGGAGGCAGGTACGTTTTCTGCCTGGGGGTGTTTCCCGGGGAACCTAATGGGAACAGATGCGTTTCCGTAAACTCGGCACCGGCGGTCACGATTCCGAGGACAGGTGGAACGCGAGCAGGCACCCACTCGTGAGCGTGGGGGTGGGCGGCGTGATCGGCGCCATTATTAGGGAGCAGCTTGCGGTGATGAGCAAAGCGTCCGTGAGGCAGGTGAGCTGGAAGAAGAGGGGACGGTAATAACCGCATGTAAACAAACATGCAAGAATCCTGAAAAAATCTAACAGGAACCTATGGACTGCGAGACTGAAATACATTATAACACAGTGTCACATAACACTAGGGTAATTGGCCCACCCCCCTAAAGCACACACACATTATTTTTGTAGTAGAAGCAGGGTGGATCCCAGGCATTATTAAAGCAAAGTTGTCATTTTTCATGCACCTCCAGGCCCTACGGTTCCCCTTGCAGAATCCAGAAGACAGGGACAGATATTATCAACAGTGAAAATGGGAACAGCGGCAATTCAGAAGGAGCCAAACATGTGTATTACACTGATAGTGATTAGAAATAATCACATCTGCAGGGTATTCCTGTTCCTTAAGGCTTTCACATCTTTTTAGAGCATCTGAATTATTAAAAGCTGGTAGATGTTTTACTAGAATATCGACGCCATTTTTTTTTTCACAGATCTCCCAGCCACAGATGTCGGTCTTAATTACCAAGTACATGTTCTCACCTTCACCGCAATGATGCACAGCTGCTGAGGTCACCGCAGGCCACACCCGAGCCTACGGCAGCGGGTGGGCAAGACCGAGACACGGTGCATTTTCCTCAGGGCTCGCAACAAGTAAGGCTGAGATCATTAGCGAAGTTCATTCTACCCTCGCAGGTCTTCCATCTTTTCTTCTCAGGTTCCGAATAGCCCATTACGGCTCTTTCCCCTGGCCATCCTCTTCCTCAGTCGATCGGTGCTCTCCGCCGCACGAACGGAAAGTCGATAGATATAAGTAAGTCCGCAATAAATCAGCTCTCCATTACGGGGTGGCCGTGCGGCGATGGAGTCGCATGGTAGCGCTTCGGCATTGGTAATCCGTCATTATCAGAGGGGAAATAAAAGTCATTCAGGGCGACCGAGTCTACAGGAGCTCGCGGCTGGGGGGCTGCAAAGGCACTTTAGCAACAGGTATCGATTAACCTTTAAAAAGCAGAGGGAGAGCAATAGACAGTGGGACACCCAGACCTATGAGCAAACAGGGACAACTCAAACATGCACCTGCACACCTGCCATACACACTCCCTCGCGGAGCTTTTGATAAATTCCGGAATGTGCGTGTTTGCCGCCAAACACCCGTCTCATAGGGTGTCAGGCTCACCTTGAAGTACAGGAAGCTCAATACCAGTCTATTTCTAGCCTGACAGATTAATTATCGTTTTTCAGCCGGTACACCTCACTTTTCAAAGGGACGTGAAGTAAGAACTCAGAAGTATAAGAAACTATAAGTTTGCTTCAGGTGAAGCAAAATACTTAGTAAAATAACACAATATTTGGAATTCAATCATATGTTGATCTAAACATCTCTTAACTATAGGTATAGAAAGATAGCATTTGCTATAAATATATTATACTCTACATTTATAATATGTCATATTTACAATTGACAATTGCATAGAACACTGTGTGTCTGCACCTTATATGCAAATCAGCAAAAAGAACATTCACAACTATTAATGTGGTTTTGTTGCTGTCCTTTTAAAGTACAAACTCTTAAGTTTGGGACTCAGAGGGAATCAGGGTTATCAGGTAAAAAATGAAAATAACCAAGCAAAATTTCAACCAGAAAATCATTAAATTCTCAAAATTTCTACAGGAATACATTTGAGGTTTTCCTTCTGCCATGAAAAGTCAACCATCTGACACCAGAAAAGCCGCAGTTTTCATCCCTTAAGATCTACAGAGTCAAAAGAATCACACAGAAGCTGAAATTTAGCAACAGGAAATATCGTAAATGCATTAAGGGGCTTTCCGAGCCCCAAGACCACAATCGTCAACCACTGAGACTAACGACAACTCTAACATGCAACCAGACCCTTTCCACAGAGATGTAGATGTGGTTTAAAGACATGCTGTTAAGTCTGGTCACATCATCTTTTAGAGGACACCGTCTGCACTGATAAACACTGATTAGCCCCATGGCTGATCAAAGCAGAATGACACTAATCTGAAAGCAGTTGCTTCTGCGTTATTACAAGATTCATCACCAGCAGGCTCAGAAATATAATTAGCCATATTTTTCAGAAGGAGATCTTAGCACTTGCAGTATCATTTAGAGTGGTAAAGCCACTTAAATAACTAACAAATGTTTGACTTGACCGAGCATTGGAATCTGAAAACTCCAAGGCGGAATTTGAATTGAGAATGAATATTTATGATTCTTGTGCTAGTTCTGGACTTTTAAAAATCCCTTTGAAAGAGAACAGGTCTCAGTATGTGTTTCATGCAAACTCAGTTGCAGTGAGGGACTTCCAGTCTTCTCATAATCAAAATATTTTCCATTTTTTTCTGGTGTTATCGGAATGCAGTGGAAGGATTTTAACATGTTGATTGTATTATTTCAAGTTGAGTGAAACACCTCCCTTTGATTTATTTTTAAACCTACAGTTCTGCAGATGAGAGAACCGCAATCAAGAAAGCACGCATGGAATCAGCATGGGAGGTATTAAGAGGGTCCCCACTGGCCGCATACATGAATGCGGTGGTGCGTGCGTGTAGGCATCCATCTACTGGATCGGGCAGTTTGGATTGCTGTTGTTGTCCCACGTTTAATGTTCCACGTCTGTCTCCCCAGCTACAGGGAGAGCTTTCTCTCCAAAAAACAGATCGGAATGCCAATCACACATCACGATGGGCTAAAAGCTTTGTGGCAGGGCTATCAAGAGACTAGGACAGGGGAGAGCAGGTGAACCCAGCGAAAGGGTACCCACAGAGGCAGCTGGGTGCTCTGTCAACCACAAATATTCCACAACACACGATCAAGTCTTGCACACACACGACACCCGAAAAGTCATGCATGTACATCCACACACGCCTCACACGTTCAGTCACCCACACACTCACAGAAATAGGCAGATACACGCCTACAGACAGGTACCAGCTCACAAAGTACAGAAATAAGACTCATGCCAGTTATACCCTTGGACAGAGCAGGAGGAGAGAGCTGGAGACAGGGGTGAGATAGACAGGCGATAGGGCAGCACGCCCCCCTCATCGCAAACTGGATCACCGCCGGAGGGATGCTGCTCGATCTGGCATGGACTATTGCAGAGCCTTCAGCCCAGGTGATAAAAACCAAGCGACCTCTTCGTTAGTGGGCACGCACTCATCAGGCAAGATGCTTTAAATGGGCACGAGCGAGTTATTTTACCCCCGTTTGACAGTTCCACCTCTCCACACAGGGAGATGATGACAGAATATGGCCATATGCCTGGCTGTAGGAGATATCGGACTAAATCGGTTCAACCCTTATGCCTCCCAAAACAGGTGTTAAAATTACTCCTGTCACCTCCTCACTAACAGAAGTGGTACAAAGGGCTTTGCCTCCCCAGGCATAAAAATTTCCCCTAACGTGATAAGGCCAGATCGGTTGTGCTGATTCGACTCACAGAGGTAGTCATCCGTTTGTCTAATGCCAAGAGGCACGATTTCTGTGATAAAAATGAACATTCTCACTTGGATTTTCTTTTTAACGAGGCTGTTATATCACCATGTCGCCGACCCTTCAAAATATTGCTTTGAGAAGCTATTCAGTTGCATCTATAACTTCACAGGGATGCGAAAGCATGAATCAAAAGCCAAAGCCTTCCCAGTAATCCACCTTACAGTATAATGGTGCCAGTCATTTGAGAGTCGCAGACTTCCAGGTCCTAGAACTGGGTTTTAATTAGCACCTGATCAACACATGAAGCTCCAGGTGAAGCAGTGCACTACCCCAATAATTGCTTCAATAGAGCAATTAAAAGCTGAGGTTGAGCAAAAATTGGCATCCCCTGTAGACCTCAAGGACCAAAGTGTGTCCCAAGTTTATGGAAACCCATAGAGAAAACCTGGAGCGTCCCCTAGACTGACAAGACTTTCTCTTCTCATAAAAATTTGCTGGAAGACCAGCTGTAACTCGCTCATTTAAAGTGTGAAAAACAGGGGACTGAAATCCATATCTCAGTAGATGTCATCCTGTTAGGAAAAGCCTTTTTACCTATAGAGAAGCAGAATATCCCAACACTGCCTTTCTAAGGAATACAAAGCTCCCTCCATGCAGCCATTACTTTTAACATTAAAGGCATCCACATCTTCCAAGGCATATATACAGGTGTCTAATCCCCGGAAAATGCAATGATTGAAGAACTGAGCTTGTAAATGAAATGCTACGAGTTCATTTTCTGGGTCAGACCCTGTCCCTTCAGTGCGATATTCACAAGCACAGTCAATATATGCAGCCATACAAATGAGGACATATGTTACTGTTAAATAAAACACATGAAAACCACATAATGATGACAGAGGTGCAGAGTTGGGGAGTTAGGGTTATGTAATTAAATTACAAAATAAATGCAGTTGTAATCCATTACAGTTACTGAGAAAGAAAAATAGTAACACTTTACCTGGGTACACATAATGTAGTAGTACCCTCTTACTTAATGTATTAATTAACCAGAAACTAAATGTTATGTACTGATCCCATGATTGTTCATTAGTAATCAATCATAATGATTCATGTATTTCATGCAGTTACTATATTTGTTCATGATTTGTACTTGTGTCCCTTCAACCAAAATACACAATTAAATTATAGTTACTAATAAAAATGTTGGTGACATCCGGACTTATTCATATTCTTTGATTTAAAAAAAGCTTACATGCAGAATGCAACATACCTTTTACTGCTTTGCTTGCTTTTGCTATTCAGAACTGGCATCTTCTGCCATATTTTCAGACAATGTGGGTCAGCAAAGCTGTCCGGACAGATTTGATTGTTGGTTGTGATTGGTTCCCATTTGAGCTGGCAGCACCTCTTGTCTGCCAATCAAATCAATGTTCATTGCTCTAAGCAACCAGTGTCAGTGGATGGCCATGTAGTCGGACAAGAATGTGCAGGAAATTCAAAATTAATTTCATTCCGAAATCAGAAAAGGGCTGTAATATTACTGTACAGCTTACAGTGAGAATGCTGTCAACACTGAAATTCTAGATGTCAAACCTGAGGAAACATCTACCAGTAAGTTAACATAACCGCAATCAGTCAGATAAAACGAGGTACCTCCTCCCTATCCCACCATCTTATTTATGTATGTTCAAGACACAATTCAGCTCTATGTTTTGCTTGGTGCCTGTCCAGTAGGTTACATATATTTAATCCCCATTTGTGACAAATTAGCCTGATTGCTAGCTAGCTAAAAGACACACAGCCACACCCCCGTCTATGAACCCTTTATAGAAGATCTTAGCTAATGTAGGTTTTCATGTAATAGTGATGTAGGTAGCTTTTATTTCACAAAAATAGTGAACAGTACCCTGTCCTATTGATAGTTCCATCACCACTCAGCATGGAGTTAACCTGAAGGTAGACTTGGCTTGTGATTTGTTATGGTGGCTGTTCTTTAAAATCAAAACATTGCAATCTTAATTCAAGTTATATTGAAGAACTTTTAATAAAAGAATTCGGTGTTGAGTACTGCTGTGAGGTTTACACTGCCTGGTTTAATTTCTTTAGGACTTTTCAGCTTTGTTGCCCAGTGTATAACCACTGTTAGAAAAGTAATCAAATGTAATAAGTTACATTACTTTGGTCAAGTAGTCGAAATAGTTATATTGGTTATTATATTTTTAACAGGGTAACTAACCATCTTTAATATATTACATTTCAGCAGTATACTTCCCAACACTGCAAAGGTGTGATATTTTTACCACAACCCCATGCTTGGTTAATCGTTATGGATGGATGGGATTTCAGTACGGGAGTCTGGGAGACAATTACTTTAATCTAAGGTGGAACTAATCTGACATAAAATTCAGCTTTAAAGGAGAACGTGGCTTCTTTTATTTATTTTAGGCTGGAGCTCATCCTGGGAAGCAGAGGGCCCATGGTGTGACACTCAGGGCTGGATCCCAGTCCATCTCAGGCTATGATAAACCTAGGAGTAGTTCACCAAAGCATCTACAGGAGGACATGTGAGTAAAGCATCGAAATTCTACAGAGGCAAGGCTGGCAAGGAGGGAATTGAACTCAGGAGAGATGGGGCCATAACGCTATGCACTGCACCACCAGGCCGCTCAAATGGAGCTGTTTAATAGATTGTCTTTATCAAAAATCTTGAAAATAACTTGCTTAACAGGGCTTCCAGTCACCTGTTTTCCATAATCTCTAATCTGTTTAGGATTAGAGTCTATAGCAGGAATCAATTGGTATGAGGCATGTTAGACCTGCAGAGACTACCAGTTTATCACATTACATCATATAGACGGTAACTTTCCAGTAGGAGGAAATCCAAAGTAACACTGGGAAAGCATGAAACTACATCTTACCCCCAATCCCCAGAGGCACATGCCAAGCTAGGTGTCTCACTTACATGCTAGCTCATTCACAATTGATCTTCATTCATAGTGAGGTCTTTGGTACCAGCTAAGAGATAGTGAGGTAACTATGCTGAAGTTCTGGGGGTGCCTATGTGTATCACGGAAATGTTCACGGTAAAACGTCAGAGTAAATTTAATCTTCAGCTACTGCTGGGTTTAAACATGAAATGCTTCAGAACAGATTGTACTTAAATATAGCATATATGTAGCTTCAGTGGAAATACATGCTGCAATACAGTCAGTTCTTATATTGGAAATCAGATAACGTTCTATTTACGTTCAACAATGTTTCACGAAACTCGTAGACCAAAAATATCAATAAGCACCGAATATTTGCATATATGTGTATTTACATAACTTTAAATTTCATATTTCTGTGCTATTAACACATTCAAGTAGATATACCGTACTCATTGTTCAGGGTAAGCCCTGCACCTCAGGACAAGCAGTCGGAAGATGGATGGAGAGCTTGCACTGCTATGTTGAGAAGATATTTACTAAAATGATGAAATGAAAGTCAGTCATTGTCACTGAAGCAAACAAGGGATTCTGTTACTTGTTGGTATTTGGTGAGGGCTGTACACCAGCATTACTCACTGCTATTAGGTGAAGACTCCATTGCTTTGTTATTCACTGCTTTTAAAATCTATTAAATGCCATCCCCTCTGGCCTAGAAGGAATAATTAGACTGATGGATGGGTCAATTTAATTATTCCTGAAAATAATATTCAATTATCTACTTCGCAACTCTCTGAACCTTGTGCCTATTTATAGTGCCGAAGTCCCACACGACTGGATTTTATCTTTTTTCCATCTATCTTTTCCTGCATAACCAGATTCATTTCTCCCCTAAAACACTGCCTATTAATGCAAACATCACTTGGAGAAAAAAACGAGGACTCCCCCACCCATACTCTCCTAGATATATTTTTGTTTTTCACTCTTAACATAAATCTGCCATAGTGCAGTAATCTGAGTCATGACAGCCATTTTCCATTGCCAAACATGTCCCAGAAAATAAGAAAAATATGCCACTGCCATATGATCTATTTCAGCTCAAACTTTCTTTGGAACCCAGGAAAATCACAAGGTGGATAATATGTGTGGGTGTGTTCCATTTTATTTTAACAACAAAGTGTGGCTGTAATACAACAGAACTCTCAAGGCTTGGTAATTGACCATGATAATCCCAATTGAATTGAACATTGTGTCAACTGTTGATTCAGATCTTTCTGGTTATCTAATATATCCAAAACAGCTGACCGCAATTTTATGGTATAATCGAAATCTCAGAATTGTACGATTAAATCCTGGCTCAGGCTTTAGTCTTGGATGCTTGGGTTTCAGTGAGTGAGTTGTAGGACTAGTGGTATGTAAATGACATGCAAACAAAGTGCAGATGTGATCGTTTGGCACTTAATACCATCCATCCATCCATCCATCATCTGCCGCTTGGTCCGGGATCGGGTCGCGGGGGCAGTAGCCTCAGCAGGGA
>JAODJX010000065.1:13301118-13316920 GCA_026776945.1 Isichthys henryi | reverse complement strand
GGGGCAAGTGCTCAGGAACCCTCAGACCCCCCCTCCCGCCCCCTCCTGTGTTGCCCCATCACACCTCCCTTGGCAACACCCCACTCATCGCTACTGCGGCAGTTAAGATGACACTTTGTGTTTGCCATCACGCCACAAAATGAGCCTCCAATGATCATTTATAATAAATTTATAATAAATGCTCCTTAGAGGAGTAACTGGATGTGCTCTGTCCAGCATGCTGCCATTTTGTTAAATCCTTGTCCAATCTACACACTTACAGTTTATATCAACACCAGCCAATCAATTCATTTGTCAGATTTTTTTGTCATTCCGCTAATCACAGCTCTAGCTAATCAACAGCAGACCGATTGCTGGAGGATTTGGAGAGGATATTTGCTCAGTAAACAACATGATAATAAACGTAGTATCGTAAGGCAGACTAATAGTAGTTTTGCCATGTTATATATGACATGGCGCCCTCTAGTGGTGAGCATGCAATCCTAAGGTGCTCAGATTTTGGCAAGGCGTTTTTTAATCGAACTTTTTCTTATATTAAATTGGTGTGATACATACGAATGTAAAGTACATCTGCTGAAACAGAGAAAAGAACGGCACGACCAGTCATGTGACATGTTACTATAGCAGAGTGGAATTGCATAGTCAAGTACGCCTAAAACATATTTGCTATTCTGTGTCCTATGATGACTTAAGGAGTAGATTTGGATAGTGAAGTTTTGAGAAGAGGATATCTGTGATGCAAAAGTAGCACATGCAGGACAAAGATCTTCACATGCATATCGGGATGTTATTTAAAAAGGCAAACGCATCACTTCCTATTTTAAAAATTCCGCTGGCTGTGTTGTAATATTCCAAATTCTACATGTTACTGGCAGGGTCGCTGGTAACGGTTGCTAGGAAATTGAGGTTACTGGGTCTTCATTTCTAGTGCATATGCGCATTGCATGTTATTTATAACCACGCCATACATAACAGAACGAAATGCGTAAAGCATATAAATGCATATTTCGCAAAACATGCTTTCTAAAGAAACATGTCTCTCCCTATCCTGTCACTTGAGGGAAAAAAAACAATGTGAGAGTGACTCCGAGTCCTTTGATTTGTGAATCTCTGCCCCCCTGCGTCTGTCTCCCTCGCCCTGCCTCCCTCCCTCTCTCTCTCTCTCTCTCTCCCCCTCCCTCCGTCCCTCCCTCTCTCTCTCCCTCTCCCCCCGCAGAGCGATTGTCGGTGATTGGCTGTCCCGGGCATCGGAGGCCGGAGGCTGGCGTTTCTGTGCGGCGCTCATCCCCGTGTCCGTGTTTACACCTCAAGCATTACTGGAACGGAAAAACGCGGATGCAGAGGATGAGGACACGGGGATAGCAGCTGTGGACAGTGGACAGATAAGCCACTTGTGCTGCAACCGATTCTACCCAGTTTTCTGCTGGGTAGAAAAAAAGGATTCTACTTTTTTACCATTTAGTTTTATTTTACAAGTGTTAATTGTATGAGGCTTTTCCCCGTAAAGAATATATGGATCAGTGGACTGGACGCGGTGAAAAACCAAACTTTTCCTGATTTGTCTGGGTCGATATGGTTTGTTAATTCATACTTGGGTGGAGTTGATACAGAAGGTCGCTGTCGCGTAAAGAAGTTGGTGGTGTTTTTCAAGAATCGAATTACTGGACTGTGCCTCTTTTTAATTTGTTGACTGTCTTTGGGAACTTACAATTTAACCCAGATCATCTGTCCGTATTTATAAATGAAAAAATCCGTGTGTGGCTATACATTTAAATAGTTTTTTTTTTTTTTTTTTTTTTTTTTGCTTAATTGGTTTCTAGTTGCTTGCCATTTAACTTAAAATACTAAAATAATACCTTGTCATACATGGTGCCGGAAAAGTTTCGTTTTTGAAAAATAGATCGTTACCATCGAACGATAAATCCAACGCGCAAGAAGGTGGAAGGGCAAACCCAGCGTCTCCGAGAGTACCAGGGGACTTATCGCAGTGGCGAGACCGGGAAAAGATGCTCACTTTGCGGACACGTCGCGCCGAGGGCAGCTGTCCCTTTTTTATTTTGCTCCTCGTCTATGGATCCTCTCTTGCGGAAGCAGGTAAGGGCGAAAGGCATCCTGATCGTTACAACAATTGTGACAAACACGTTCCCGGTGTTCATGTGTAAGAAGAATAACAATAACTGATAATTATTAACCATTTAAATTCTGAATATAATTATATATATTTTGCGGGAATAATGAGTAATGTGTATATTTTGTCGATTCGTTAAATGACCCTGGGAGAATCAATGCTGTGTTCAGATCGCAAAGAATGTTGCAAATGTGACTTTACCTGTGGCTTTCCCGTCCGTAAAGGAAGGCGCGGGGTGCGCTAGAGCCACGGCCGCTTACGTGCATTTAGATCCAAGCAGAGCCGATGCGATTCAGCTCGGATCCAAACTGCGAGCAGGTGCCCGGCGCCCAAACTTCCGCGGCGCCTGTGCGCGATTGACTGACGCCCTTCACGCTCCTTCTGCTTCAGCGAGCGCTTATTCAGCTCCTGCAGGACCCCTTCAAGTTTTACCTCTGTCAAAATACACAGGACTTTAATAAGGTTCATTTAAATATAGCGGCAAGAAACTCACGTCGGGTGACTCCTAGTCACACAAATACCCGTAGAAATCGATATGGCGTTTTTCTTTATCAATGAACAATTTTGAACAAAACGATTTTTCACGACTCAGTTATTGAAGCGCTTCGCTGGTTTGGGATAAATGGAACTGCAAATATTGTGAGGCCAAATATTGTAAATCCGACATTCTAGTTTCACGTGCCATCGCTGAAATACAGGAAGAGCTGTGACACCGACTCTACATTCATTAGGGAGTTTACAACGTATATGGACATTGTAATAACAGTACAGTATGTGTTACAAAACAGCACATTTTACTGAAACTGTAGACCGTTAGGTGTTGTTTATATCAGTTATATCACTTATAAAAATAAAAATTGTTACCATTAATTTGCAGATAATTGAACAATATTGAAATTAACTGCATACAGAAACTTAGTAATTTTGGGTCCTGCTGATAGGCCTGTAATACACTCCAAGATGTCATAGTAGATTATTCGCTGGCGTTTGGTAGAAAGTTTGGATCATCTACGAAGAGTGTTACCGCAGCGCTGAAAATCCTGCCTCTTTTAATGACACAAAAAAGCACAGGAAGAAGCTGCGACTTTGTGCCGTGGGTCGCTTCTTACAAGCCGAGAAGAAAGAGCCCCCCCGCTGTGCAGAGAGTAATTAAGGTTTCGCTCAGTGCCTCCCTGGCCCCTGATAAAACGAGAAAAGAAGGGAATATCATTTCAAAAGTAAAGAAAGAAGCAGATCTGCCAAAGTGCACCCAAGTCCCCAAGGAGACAGAACATGGCGCATTAAAACCTCCATTCTAAATATAGTCGGCTCTCATCTTTAGCCAACTTTGTCGGTGGTGGTGTCGTTTTTTATTCTAGGATTTTAGAATATTATGTAACCATTTTCTCTTCAATTTCTAGCCCATACACTTACATCATAACTTGATTAATATTGTAAAAACATTATGTTGCTACTCACATTCTGTGCTTGAGATATTTTCTTCGATATTCGTTTAGTTAATCAGATGCTAGTCTGTCCAACGCGACAGAAGTGAGGATCAGGGAGCCGGGTCAGACAGACCCTGCAGCAATTGGGGCTAATGGCCTTGCTCAAGGACCCAGTGCTGATATGATTACTTTTCCAGCCACGGGATTTGAATGAGTGACTTTCCGATCGCGGGCACCTGACCCACGGAGCCACACGCTGCGCTTTTGCATCAGCTTTTATATTCTAAAAAACTCCTATATGCTGTTAATTCAATACTAATAATGTAACTTTTAACTTAAAAATTAATTAAATTCATGTAATTTTTATTACGGATGGATATGTGGAGATTTTATATATTACCTGCATAAATCTTACATGTGTTTTTGTGTACAGTAGGGTTTTTAGCACAGACAAGCTAGTAACGTCATCATGCTAATAATGGGGTGAGACGGGCCTCTTACTGGGAGAAGTCGGTGACTGGAGCAAGCTGTTGGGCCTGTAACCTGCAGGATACCGAACATCTGCACTGACAACCGTCAGTGAAGGGGGGAGGGGGGGGAGGGCTGCCTTAAACCACAAGACCAACAGCCACCTCAGTATAAATAGGTCTGTATCAGCTTTCATCTCTCAACCGGTGTTCAGTAGACTGTGGGATCTTCCTGTGTAAACTTACAAAATGTGTATCTGTGAGTAACTAGTCTGATATATCCCTACTGGATAAGCCATTGACCACTAAATAGGCCAACATGCATTGTTACTTACCTGGGGAGTAACTTTTCACTGTTTGGAACGACTAGATGAACAAAATAAAAACTAATGTGCAAAGAGAAAATGCTTTGCCGTTTTTTTGTTTTCATCTATCAAAAAGTACTGAAAAAGTTTTTCATAAGATGCTGAAATGAGTATTTCGAAGACAACACAGTCGTGACTTGTTCAAATGAATGCATTTCGAAATCAAGGGACCTGCGATTGTTTTGACAGCCTTCCCCAGTTGGTGCCAGTGTGCTCTGGAGTATGACCTTGGCAGTTCTGCGTAAACAGCAGTACTTTACACTAAGTCATGTGCGAGCTTCGCTTTCTCCGCAATCAGATCGTCACAGAAGGGAACTTTCTGATGGCTTAATGGATTAAGGTTTCTGCTGGAAGAGAACAAAGACTGTACAGACATGGAGGCTGAGCATGAGGTTGAGGAGAGCACGTTGCACAATTTAGCATGGTGCTATCATAATTTCCTGGATGCGATGACAAACAGCAAAACGGTCTATTACAGCATATCTTGGACAGCTAAATATATGCACACATATTTTGTGTTGTATATATACCTGTCTCTTCAACCGTCCCCGCCCCCCCCCCCCCCCATCATTCCTTCAGGAATCTATCTTTAGTCCTTGCTTAGACATCCCAGAAAAGCTGCTTGTGTTTATTAAAAATGGAGTGGAGGAACGGTTCTGAAATCCTAGCATGTGAAAATAAAAAATAATGAACACCATTGTGGGTAGGGAGACTGGAATCCTGCCCATTCTTGGACTACCTTCAGCGTGAGGTATTGGGGGGATGAGCAGGGGGTTGTAGCACAGTCCCAGTTTCTCCAGTGCCCTGCCCACAGCTCAGTGAGCAGAAATCCCGAAAGAGAAGATTAAGAGCAGTGTGATCATAGGTATTGCGATACTCTTCCAGGTTCCTCTGTACGCTCATTAGCAGATTCCTTTTCTCCGTCATTCTCTCTTCCTCGCTCTCTCCATCTCATTTTCATCCCTGTCTCTCTCTGTCTGTCTGTCTGTCAGTGTTTAGGATGTGCTGAGCTCAGATTTCTTGCCTGGCGCTCTGCGCTCCATGTTGACATACGCATTAATTACCGCGGCTGCCAGGAAGAACGCGTTCGCCTCGCCACACTGTCAGCCTGCAGTTCTTCTCGGGAGGGGGAGGGATATCAAAGGAATGTCCCTCCATAAAAGCGGGACGAGGTGGGGCACTTGTTCTGTTGTAAGTCGCTGCTTCAGAAGTAGGACTCATGTTGTAGAAAAAAGAGAGCGACAGGAGAAAGAGAGGTGAAGCGTGAACAAGCGACAATGCAAATCACAGGCCTGTGGGCTGTTGCCACCCGGTTTTGGGCCATTTTTTTCTGCAAAATTACACAGCTGAATATGTTAGGCACTTCTGAGAAATAGCACTGAAGTAGTAATACTGGAAAAAAAAAATAAATGTAAAGTACTGAACACAAAAAAACCTTCGAAGACAGCAGCAATCAGATAACTAAATATTTTTAGCCCGGGCTGTGCAAGCTGTTGTTGTCGCAATCAGAAGCGTTTGGACTAACTGCTGTGAGGCCCTGTTACATTTCACTGGGCTTCAGAGTAAAAGTCTTCTAGACAGAAGTAGTTGGAAACAGTTTGATAAACTACCCCAAGAAAGTGGTAAAAAAATAGTCTTTTGTCAAAAAAAAAAAAGAAACGTGAATAAGAGATAGAGTGGGATAAATTGCAAAAAGTATAAAACTCGTGCAGCTGGGGCAGACAGGAGAGAGATGTGGAGGCAGCGAGAGATGTGGAGACAGCAAGAGAGATGTACGGACTTTCATGTACAGAGAGGAATATAAAGACGGATGAGTTGTGTTGAAACATTCCGAGAGGCGAGGAACGCCAACAGAAAGACGCTGACAAGCGGTGTTAGGCAGAACCTGCGGGCAGACAGACAGGCAAGAACTCACAAACGGAAGTTGGAGCGATGCTTCAGATGGATAAGACAGCCTGGAATTAGAAAGACAAGAAGACTGGACTGTCAGACATAGAGCCCTTCAGAAAGGTCAGACTAATGTAAGATAGTAAGCACCTCACACAAGTAGATCAGCATGAAATCAGATATAGTCCCTTAAACAGATCAGTTTGGAGGCAGACCGCACTTTAATCAGGTCAGTATGGAGTCAGACAAACAGGGCTTTAGACAGGTCAGTTTGAAGTCAGACGGTACTTTAGACAGGTCAGTATGGAGTCAGACAGACAGGGCTTTAGACAGGTCAGTTTGAAGTCAGACGGTACTTTAGACAGGTCAGTATGGAGTCAGACAAACAGGGCTTTAGACAGATCAGTTTGAAGTTAGACGGTACTTTAGACAGGTCAGTGTGGAGTCAGACAGACAGTGCTTTAGACAGGTTATGCACACAGACAGGGAAGCTGTGCTGTTTACAGATTCCAGTGATACGGAGAGACAGACTGTGCTGTTTATAGGCACAGGTACTGTAGGCAGACAGTGGAGCGGATTGCAGAGAGACCTGGAGTGCAGGCCCTGGCTCCATAGCTTAGCCCTGAGCACAGCAGTGCATTAGTTTAACGGCTGCCCAGGGAGCGTCGCGGTAGCTGGGGAGGAGATCACCAGTGTGCCGTTTGCCTCTGCACTCCATTATTCATGGCTGCAAAGTGGCCGTGGTTAATATTTTAGAAGCGTTTATGATGCCTGCTCCCCCCCCGCAGGTCACGTTGGGAGTGGACGGCTTCAGGACTTTGGGTAAAGACCCGCTGTGACAAGGTCCAAACAAAGTTTGGTTGGGGGGGATTGAACAGAAGCTCAGCCAAAATCCAAGGAAGGGTAGCAGAAATGCCGCTCACACACAAGACAGCTGATCTGCGAGGCTACAGCGAAACCAACAGGAGGATGGGGCCACTAACTTTATCAGCCTCACCAGAGAGGCCAGGGGGCTCGCAGAGAAGGGCAGTAAATGGGTCAAATGGGGGGGGTGGGGTTGTAGAGGGGAATAAATCTGAGATAGATGGGAGTGAAGAGATTGACTTTTGAACATTCTTTATTTTCCAGAAAAAAGGAAAGACGAGTCTTGAGAAGTGGCATTCAAGCACCATTAAGCGCTTGGCACAGAAGGGGATGAGCGAGAGAGAGAGAGAGAGAGCAAAAAAGAGAGGAGAAATGGAGGGATACAGCAAGAGGGATGTTTTTATTAATGTCCTTATCGATGGAGAGAGCTTTCAGTATTAAAGGCAGACATGTTTAATGCTTTGCCAATACTGCGTGCATCGGTGCCGGCTGTAAATCAAGCACAGGCCCAAAAGGGATGAGGGGAAGGATAGGAAAAAGGGAAGGACCCTCCACTCCGGCAGATGGGAGTCACGGAGGTCCGTGATGATCCCCCCTGTCCCCTCTGTTCTGCCCTGTCCCAGATGGGGTGGAGTGGACAGAGAGAGGGATGAATTACTCAGTGGGATTTCTTTGTGCGGGCACTGAATGCAGAAGGGGGGTGGGCCAACTGAGAAAAAGGAGCCCTTTTTTCCCTGTGACGTCGTGTGGGGTGCAGGGGCCAGAGGGAGGGGGGGTCACCTGCCCTGAGTTTGCCCCGCGTGTCAGCAAGTGTTTGACTGACTGAGCATGAGTGCAAGTGTGTCCCATTTCATTGTTTCCATCCTGTTGTGGCCATTCAGGTTCGGACAAGCCTTTCAGCACTTTACATTGTTCAGTGTGTTCATATGCAGAAGCTCCTACCCACTTTAGTGTGCAATCCAGTGCTAGTATGTGACATTTTGTGTGGGGGTGCCAGAGTTTTCACACATGAACATGGGCATGCCAAAGCAAAACTTTGGTCGGGCATCTCCACGGTAGGCCTTAGAGTGCAGGCCGATCGGTAGGGTGATGTTTCCACAACAACCAGCTCATCTCATGACATCTTAGCGCCGCTGGCCTGGGAATGGCAAAGTTTTCCCGAACGCCAAGCTTGGACGACCCTCCTGCTCTCACATTTCGCAGAAATGTGATTAAAAAGGCATGATGCGCATTTGTCCGCTCAGTGGCCCCAAGGCTAGTCTGAGAGAGTCTCAAAGTTTTTGAGGGGGCTGACGTTGCCCTCATCTTCTTAGCAAGGCTTTTGTCTTCAAAGGCTAGTTCAGCTGGGTCCATGCTGTGAGATTATGGCACTCACAGTTCGTATGTGTGTGTGTGTGTGTGTGTGGTTTATTCCAAAGGCTTACAAAAGTATCTATGCCTCCATAGAAAAGTGATTATCAGAAGGGGCGATTGCACCTTCGAAGAGTTTGCACCTCCATATCCTCCAACATCACCGGAGCTTTATTACCTTCCTTTCACTCTTTATTGACCCCCCCATCCATCCCTTCATATTCCAATCCCTCTCTTTCTTCTGTTTCTTCCACTCAGTCTGCCATTTCATTTTCTTCTGCCATTTTATCTTGTTTATTTTAGCTTTGTGCTCAAATCCTCTGCCGCTCTCTCCTCCATCCTTTTCATCCTGTCTTTACTCCCCCCCCCCCCATTCTGATTACTCCTGGTATACACAGTTATTAAAATGCAAAGACAGAATAGACATTCAGGGCTTCAGAAAGTATTTTTTCCCCTGGACAAAATCAAAGTGTTGACCCCATTTGAACATGAAATATCAAATATCTCTGTTATTTTTTTTAACCCAGTGACATAAAGGATTTGACATTTTGAAGTATCAGAAATTAGGCAACAAAAATTCGGTGAAATAATCATAATTATTAGTCCTCTTTGTAGTTAATGCTTTGCATGAGCACGTCTGGTAGCACTTTCAGTTTTGAGTGTGTTTCTGTCAGCCTCCAACATCATGATCTGGGGATTCTTGTAGATACTTTGGAGACCTACAGTATTTGGTCAAGTTGGAAGATGGATGTTAGGATGAAGCAACTTTAAAGTCTTCTTCAAAACAATTGAAATACAATCTAAAATTTAAAAAAGCTTTTTCACAAAAAAAAAAAATGTTAAAGATGCTGTCATTCAAAAGTTATAGCAAGACCCTTTCCAGGAAAATGGACCCAAAATTAAAGTCAGCTGTGGAAGAAGATGGTGCTGAAGGGGAGATGGATGCATCAGGCAAATGGCGAGCTGTCGTCTCCATCGAGTCTTCGCCACATCCTGGGCACATACAGGGCACTTCCTGCTAGCTCAGTGATGTCATACCCATATTGTGTCCAAAATATTTTGTAGAAATAGAAAGTCAGTCATGGGGTGTGAATGATATTGTCCAGCTCATCTTGTCTCCGCTGTTTCTATTACGTAATGGACGTTTCTGCCTGAGAAAAGTGTTATTTTTAATGTTCATTCTGGAATGAGTGTCTGAGGTGACATTTCATTGTAAACATTGTTCATTCTACTGGTGATCTATAATTCCGTACAAGAGGGATTCTCCAGTATCAGGCTGGACAGCACTCAGAGTTTCAGCGTGCTAGAATTAAATACAAATCCAGCTCTGGGTCTATGGGCCATGATGACTTGGGTTTGCTAACAAGAAACAGATGGAGGTTTTGTGCTTGGAATGACAAGAAACTGAGCAATGCTGCTCAGTGTTGGGAATGTTCAGGGTAAAAAAAATTGGCTTCCTTGACCTAGGGATTTGGTGTGAAAGGATGTGTCATTAACACTGCAGCCAAAGGAAGAGGAAGCTTCAGGGTATGGTCATCCTCTCCCAAACCCTGACAAATTACACTGTCCTTGAGCCAGCATCTGCATCTCCACTGCCCATATTCACCCAGTGTACAGTGTTGTGCCTCACACCTTGGGGTAACTGGAATCACTCAACTGTCAATAGTAAGTGTGTGTAGATATGTTACTACACATTTTTACAATTATTACATTGTGGGCACCGGATTTCCCCACAAGGTGATAAAAACCTGCAACTTTTCACCTTGTGCAGTAATACAGTGGTCACCAATGCCTCAATCACAAGCTATAGGTAATCAATAATAATTAATTTTACTTCCATTTTTAACCATCGCCCTCCCCAGATTTTATTTTGCAGAGGTGTCTCTAACTGTAAAAAGGCTGGGAGCTACCGCGCAATAAGTCTTGTATTTGAATGGATATCTGGTATTTTCTTGCCATCATCAGAAACTGGGCTGTATTTACACTTGAGAGTATTTCATGAATGATTCTCTCGTTTTTCTCTCTGCGCATTGTGTCTTGAAGTGGGAGAAACTGTCACTTGTGGAAACATGTCTGTGATTAAGTTGACAGTTTAAAAAGGAAAGAGACGCTGTGAGGACACTTTGTATGTTCGGCCAACAACAGCAGGCTGGTCCACAACAGCAGCTCTGCATGTTTTTCGTTAGTCGAGATTTTTATCTGCAAGAAAAACACCATGTGACAGTTTCATTTTAAAATTCCATATGGACTGCATGTATTCTTTTCCCACTGCAGCTTTTGCTCTCCTGGGAGTCTGGGACGACAGGGATGTTGAGTTAAATCAGCTGGTGCTGGATGAAGCACTTTGTCATTCACTGACGTGTGCTTCAAAAGCTCTGATTCCTTGACTCTACTCGGGGTTTCCAGACTTTGAAGGAAAACACCCGTCTGTCTTCCTGTTGTGGACATGAGGCGTTTTGTTCACAGGCTCATTTGTGGGAAGGGATTTCATTACACAACTTTTGTTTTACCCCTGTTCTGATCCTTCTGACAGAATTCCCTGCTATGAAAGCACTGAAAATGGAGTCTGGAATCCTGCACCACATTTAAATTCCTAATGCAGTGAGACAGGTCACAGCGAGAGAGAAAATACTAGAGGATATGAGGACGAATATGCTAAAAAGTGGGGCAGAGTGGCTTTTATCGACGTTCTTGGATTCTATCCCCGAACAGGAAATGAAAAGCTGGACAAAGGAAATCGTTTGTCGCAGTGGCAGACGGAGGAGGTACGTGGTTCCATCACCCAGCCAGTTTATCTGTCCCTGAAAGGAACTGGCACAACCAGCTTCTCAATGTGGGCAAAAATTGGCATAAATTGGACAAACTGATTTTGTTGACTAGTAATATATGAATGTGCTACTGTATTTAAGAAATCTATGAACAATATTCTGGGAGGGGTCCAGCCTCGTATCGGGAGGGAGAGTCAGGTGACCTGGTGTGTTTGAAATGATTTGTTCAACCTGCCCTGTGGTTCTTGAAAATGTGAGTGAATTTTGGCCTTGGATGTAGTTTTGTTTTTCCACAGGAACCTTGATAGCGGTTTGACGCCAATCCCAGAAGCCACACCCTCATTCATGCCTCGGTTTTCCTGCTCAGCCTGATCATCACTCCTGCATTTGCTTATATTTTTTATGCAAGAACTTGGCTCCTGTAATGAAAGTTTTCTGTGCATTTGGGAGATACTACTGTGTGGAGTATGATGCGTGCCATATGATTTTGAGCAAGTTAATTGGTCAAGTTATTAAGACTGCTGTGTCAAACCATCCATCCATTACCTTCCGCTTGTCTAGGATCATGTAGGACATGCACAGAAAACCTCTCCGGGTAGCCGCCCAGGAGGCATCCGCGCCAGGTGTCCAAACCACCTCAACTGGCTCCTTTCGACGTGGAGAAGCAGCAGTTCTACTCTGAGACTCTCCCGGATATCCAAACTTCTCACCTTATCTCTAAGGGAGAGCACAGACCCTGAGGAGAAACCTCATTTCGGCTGCCTGTATTCACAATCTCATTATTCCGGTCATTACCCATAGCTCATGACCATAGGTGAGGGTTAGGGACGAAGATGGTCCCGTAGATCGAGAGCTTTGCTTTCCGGCTCAGTTCTTTCTTAGCCACGATCAACAGGTTAAGCGCCTGCAAAACTGCAGATGCTGCTCCGATTCGTCTGTCCAGCTCTGGATCTCGCCTACCCTCACTCATGAACGACACCCCGAGATACTTGAACTCCTCCACATGAGGCAGTACCTCCTCCCCTGAAATGGTTGTAAGCCAAAAAATGGCCCTTCAAGGCTACTATCTTCTCCTGATCTCTCTTCTTGAAATTCCTCAATTGAATTCAGTGATCTCAAACAGAAATGATGTTCTCTGTTTTGAAACTCAATCGAGAATCTGGAAGGAGTCTCCTGGGCAGCAAGCTTGAGGCAGACAGACTCTGGGAACAGTGCTACAGACTCTCCTGACAGTTTGGTCTCCTTGGGAGCTTCTGTAATAAGTTCCTTCTCATCAGTAGCACTCTGGTCTCCACACAGTAGTGACAGAATGTCAAACACTACTGGCTATTAGCTTAGCATATTTGCTACGCTAAATCACACTCAAAGCCTCTTCACACCAAATCTAAAGCAAATCACACTCTCGGGCTCCCGTGTATGTATTCCAAGAGCAGAAATCCACAATTCCCCTATTGAGACGCTTATTATGGGTAGTTATGTAATGAATGGAAAATGAGAGATTGGATGTTTAACAAGCTGAATCCCTCGACCGAGGCACGGCATGATTCTAGTGTCTTCTCCGTGGTTTTGTTTTTTTGGATAGTCTTTGGCTAAACTACCACTGGCTTTTCCCGTAGTACGCCTTTAATCAAATGATATAACTCTGTGCGAATCCTCTGGCCGTTCATCGCTGATTTGGTATGATAGTGCAGGACGTTCTGTGCTGCTCCGATTCCATGGATGAGGCCATCAAGATTGTTATTTTCCAAAAAAAAATCTCACAATGCAGAGCTGCAGGGAAATTAAACAATAGAGGCTTTATTTTTATGTATATTTTAACCCCCCATGAACCCTAGGCAGGGCTTCATTATATTTAACCTCTGATAAGTGATGTAAAATTTATTTGTTCCCTTACATTTTGGAAAGATATTTATCAGAGAAAAATGGAAAAATTAAAAGATTTTTATACCTCAGGTAAATATGTTTGGGTTGCATGAATTACAAGTATAACTGAAAGTCTTCATTGAAAGTCTTTGTACGGCACTGTTATTCTACTGATTTGTACATTCTGCAAGTATTAACAGTTAATGCAAAATGACACCAGGATACAAACAGATGGAAAAACTATTAAATATTAAGAAAGACCACGGCATCAACAATTTAAGATCCTCTCCATTCAGTGGATACCCCAGTGTTTGGGAAATAGATTGAAAAATAAAACTGGGCAAAACAGATTAACCTGAAGAATAAAATGACTGGAATTGAATGAAGTAGGATTTTACGAGTTATTACACAGTAGAACTTCGTGGCTGTAGATTAACCATGGTACAGCATAGAAACCGCTCCTGTGGAGATGCGTGGTACCTGGCCAGCAGTTCGAGGCAATACTTTTGCAGATGTGTGTCTGGCCTCTACACCAGTTTCACTGAGATTCTGAATTATACAAACATTGAACGTCTGCGTATTTAATTATAAATGATTTTAAATACTCTCCCAACAACAAAATAATTACGGTGTGATCAGTAAGATGGACGGAAACTAACAGACATTAATTCAGAATAGGATTGTTTAAGTTCATTCATAGATTCATAGGGCATGTTGGATTCAAATACAGGCCTGAATGAGCTCAAAAGGAGATTATAATTTGGGACTGTGGCTGGAAACAAATGAGTTACATGGCTAACAAGAAAAAAAATATTTGAATGATGATTTGTTATTTATTTAAATACCTGTATTCAGGAATATAGCTTGAAATTCTGAGTATTGTCACCTTGGGCCCCCTGCTTAGGTTGGCAAGAATTGTCAGAATTTTCCAATCAGGGGGCGACCGCCCTAAAATTTGAGCCGGCCCTTGGTGGCAGCTATTTGCAGCCCCTATACAGCGCAGGCCCCTGGAATCAGCCTTGGTATCCATGCCCCTTTAACGCCCCTGCCTATCTATACCTGCCCTATCTATCTATACTGCTTTGGCTCTTCACAAATCTCAAACATTCTTCGCTAACCTGCTCCACACTCATCAAATCCAAACTCCAAAATCCAAGAAGCACATTAAACTCAACCAATAAGGGACTTTATGAGGAATATGTTCAAAGTGGCACATGGCCTGAGGTACTGGTTCTCACAGGCTAATTAGACTGGACTGGTAACCACGTCAGACTGAATAAATGTGATTTGCCCACATTGCTGAAATGAAGCAGGGAAGTCAGACCAGTCGCAGTGGGTGAGGTGGGTACAGGCTGCTCCCTCAAGCAGCTTCCATTTCATCTGCATTCCGGTGATGAAAGCGGCGATTGTGTGATCGAACACAGATGCTGCAACGTGGCGTATTTTTCTGTCTATTTATATTTTTTACCTTGGAGGCCAAAATCTGATTTCAGAATAAATGCTCCATTTTGATACAGCTGTAACTGTACTAACAAACATTGTAATTGCTACATTTTTAGAATGTGCATGAAGAATTTGTGGCTAACACAGAACTATGAAATGAAACCATATCATTCTGTCTATACGTGCAAACCATTCTAATCCTATTAATGAGCACAGTGAGGGAAGCCATTATTTATTTATGATGATGCAGCAGGGCTATGTGCGCTGGCCTTTGGTAACATTATTATATATTAGTGCTGCCTCAAAGTGTGAAATAAGACACTCTGACACCATGGAGTAATGAGGTGTGTAATTAACAATCCATGTCTTCAGCCAGGGCAGCATTACAAACCAGTTTCAAGCATGCAAAACCTGCGGTCACCTCAGCTTCCCCCTCCATCTTCTCTTAACTCTGCACTTGTCTGCGTAAAACGGACCTGGAGAGCAGATGGTAGATCTCAGCATGATAGTTTAAAACAAATTCTCCCCTGCCAGGATTTTTTGTTCAAGCCCTGGGGTTTAAATCAGTCTTTAGGCTAAGGTTTAAATTTCGAAGCTCTTTGATTGTGAAATTCCAGGGTCCTGTACATACATTTCTACTGGTGGGATGGAGCAATGAGAGAATTACGCAGCACAGTTTGCTTCATAATAACATCTAATTAGTTATAGCATCTTATTAATTATAATTAAATTGCAATTTGGTATTGTTATTTCTATAGTGTTATTTGCATTCTTTGCCAACAAGACAACAGTATTTTGTAGACAGTAAATTGCCTTTAATCTTAAAATGGCCTTAAAATTTTCTTTACTTACTGTGGCAGGTACCCAGCCATGCTTTCTGAGTGCTGCAACCGCTCTGCTGTCCAGTCAGCCACAGCTCTTAATTGTGATAATTAACTGCATAATTAGTTACCTCATTTGTTGTTTGACATGTAGGCCAAAAACTATTATTTCCGCTAAGGCCTTCAGAACTTTCACCCGGTTGAATGAGATTTGGTCCCTTACGACTAATTGTAGTGGGACAACCATATGAATGGCTGAAAGTCGACCTCTATCCAGACTGGGCCTCATTGCTTCATGGGAAAAACTGCCTGTCTGTTAAGTTAACAAAGGTATTCGTGTCTTGGGGGGGGGGGGGGGGGGGGGGGGGGGGGGGGGGGGGGGGGGGGGGGGGGGGGGGGGGGGGTGGGGGGGGGGGGGG
>JAODJX010000065.1:13265351-13287549 GCA_026776945.1 Isichthys henryi | reverse complement strand
CCCCCCCCCCCCCCCCCCCCCCCCCCCCCCCCCCCCCCCCCCCCCCCCCCCCCCCCCCCCCCCCCCCCCCACACATAACCAGTAAATAGAAAACAAATAATTAATGCAGGGACATTAACTGCAAGCTGTGGCTGCAGTCGGCTTTTGTATTTCCAAAGTTATCCTGTTATAGAAGCTCTCAAAAACAAAAGAGCATCAAACACTTTCACGGCTACACTTGCAATTTTATACTTTCTCAATTTTTTTCCATTAGTAGGAGAACCGTTATCACTCATCATTGTTTTAATAGGATTTATATTGTCAAATTAATTGTGGTTATTGTTGGATTTGTTTTCTGGGCCGTAAATATTCATTCATTGGTTCTATTCCATGTGATGTTTGTACTGTGTCACATTGCCCTGAGTTGATTGTCTAATTGTTTCCGTGGGGTGGCTGATACTTGGTGTTTGCACCTGTTATTATTTTGGCTAATTACAGGTGTGCTGCACAGTTAGTGGCTTGTTTTGTAAGCCCCCCTGTTTGGTCCATTGTGCATTGCCGGTTTTTAAAAATAACCACCAAGTTTTTATATGTTTCACTGCTTTCTAGTTAACTCACACTCCTCTACCCAACCCCTGGTGTATCTGGCCTACTCATCCTTGGCCAGGAGTGATACTACATGGAGCCCCAGTTGACTTTACACATAACGGACTTCCTTTTCTCTGTCTTTTTCTTGCTTGAGCTCTCTCTTTACCCTGTTGCCATACTGGATGAGGCACAAGTTGGCTCTACACACAGCACAGACCCTCTCTCTCCTTGTCTGTTATGGTCTCTGTCTGGCCTCGGTGATTGATCACAGTTCAGCCGTGTCGCACCATTCCCATGCAGCGGGTGGCCAGGAGGGGGGCTGGCAGTTCCTCCAGCACCCTTCTTGCGGATGGTAGCAACGGGGCAGTTATTGATGATGCCTGATTAATGGGATCTGCAGATGGAGGGTGGATTTGGAGCCCCCTAGCCGCCATGGTGGGGGCAGATAGTCCTGCCTTTTTACACATGGGGGGGCAATGGGCCACAGCCCATGAGTCACGTGAACTTACGTGGGTCGCTGTTATGACTGTTTGAAGAAACTGAAATTAATAATCAGCTTCATGTGTTGTTTTACAAGATTAAAGGACTCCAGATGGATGGAGAGGTACACATGTCTTAGAAATAACTACAGTGCTTGAGTGAGGGGGTGATTAAGTGTCATTAGTTTCGCAGGGGGGCAGGGAGATTACAGACCAGAGGGGCCGTGGGTTAGTGGGTGTGTGCGTGTGCCTGCCTACTCTCTCCCCACCCCCATGAGCCTAGCCTGCCCTTTGGAGGACAGGAGACAAAGCCGTAGCCTGCTGATAGGCACCCAAGTTACGGGCCCTCGTTAGCACCCCATGCCCCATCAGAGACATGATGATTCTGAGGCGGCGATGATCCCTGGGGTCTCATTGTTCACACATTCTCACCTAAGGCTTTCTGTGTGTGTGCATGCATGTATGCGTGCATGCACAGGACCGACAAAACGCTGGGGGTGCAAACAATTTTAATTAAGTATATGCTGCTGTCAGCTCTTACAATTAGTCACACCCTGGTAAAAATGTGCCGTGAGAGTGTGGGGATGAAGAGAGTGTGGAGTAGGGGGTGTCATGGCAGGAAAAAAAGGCTTTTAATTAAACAGGGGCGTAGGGCCATTACTCACAGCCGCTTGCTTTGCAGATTTTATTTGCACTGTTTCACTAGTGTCACGTTTAGCTGAATATCGGCATGCCGCAAAGAAGATGTGAAAACTAAATATACATCCCCTGTGTAAACCTCTGCTGATGTCACAGTCTCCAGCAGGTAAGATTCTCCTCCCTCTCCTTTTTTAAGTGTGCCAGCATCTTCAGCAACTGTTTTGAAACCTGCTGCTTTGGTACAAAGCGAGACTTGAAGACAAGGAGGGTGTGGAATATGGCTGATGTGAAGCTTCGAAGGTTTCTGCTGCTTATTTATGATCTCACTTATGTGAGGTTTGATTAGCTGCTCGGGGACTGTCTAACTACTTCCCTACCAAATTCTCAGTGAAACCCCGGGATCAGCATTGCCTCAGCCTTATTTTCTGAGCTCTCGCTCCCATCTCTTTGATGATACATTGGGGTGCCTGTTACTCACTGATGACCCCCTTGTATTCATTTCAATGTTTCAATTACCCCCGTAACCCAACCCTCCCTTCCCTGTTGGCCCACTCTGTCAGCACCCTGAAAAACAGCCCTTATCTCAGGCTTCCTGTGTCAGTTAAATCCTTTATTCATCTCCATAATAATGGGCCTCTTTTCCAATACCTGCAATAACACTCCCAGTATGGTGGTTTGCTTCTTCTTTAAAATTTTGCTTTATTTTTTGGACGAATCCATTCTTTGCTCCAGGGTTTTCCCTGCTGTGAAGAACATCAGGACAAAACACCCCCTCCATAGAAATCAGTCTCCTTACAAAAGTTTTCAGTAGTTGGTCAGAAAGAGAATTTGGTATATTCCTGCATCTATGTGCATGTGTTTGTTTGGCTGTTCTCAGTTCTTAACTTTTTGTGTACATGTGACTGTATTCCACCAAATCCATTGAAATACAGGCCTTGCTTGAGAGAGAAGCGAATCTCCATTAAGGTTGCCCTTGACACTTGGAGCGTGCGTGGCAAGCTTTGTCAGGAAAGTCCATTGATGTGCAAAATGGACCACCTGTTGCCCAACTGAACCAGGTTGAACCAGTGATTTGTTGAAGGAAACAGTTTCTGATTGCAGTTTCTTATTGCAGTTTGCAGTAATGTCTCACGTGTGTTTACCTCCATCTACATTTGGACTCGTTCATTTTCTGTAATTATTTAGAAGAGTTTGTTATTAGCAGCTTATATTTCACTTTTTCCAACAGTAACTACAGTAATTTGAAAATCACCCACTCAAAAGAATAATTCCTCTTCTGTATCCAAGTCAGATCCGAGTCCTCAACTTGTGAATTCCACTTGTAATCCCTCTTCGTCTTTGTTATTGCACTTGCACTCTCCATCTTCCATTTGCAGAACTGACTCGGGTGCTGGTCTGTTCCCCTGTCTCAAAGTCTTGCACCTTCCCATCCTGGTGACTCACACGGCCATCCTGATGATGATGAGGTCACCTCAAATAACCATCACTCACCGGCCATTTTCTGTTAGTCTCGCTCCTGGCTCATCTCTGTTTCATGTCCCTCCATTGGAGGTGATGTGATTCAGTGAAAAGCAGAAGCTACATATGCCAAAATTCTGACATCACATGCATATACATATTGTAAGATCCTAGGGGGTGCACAGTAGTTCAAAGTGTGGCACTGTAGCTTCACACCACCTGGGTTGGGGCTTTGATTCCTGACCCCACTCTGTGTGTGGACCTTCTACTTTCGGCACATCGTGTGGTCTCCCGCAGCCCAAAAATACAGACGTTCCCGGCTTTAGGATGGTTCGAACTACAACATTTCTACTGAATGATGGCGAAATAGTGATGTACATTCAATAGTTATCAAACTTTGAATTTTGATCTGTTCCTGGGCGAGCAATATGCCGTAGGATACTTTCTACTGATGCCAAGCGATGGCAGTATCCACCCAGTCACACTTCCAGTCTCTGTTATGATTGCAAGTGTGAACATCTCATACAGTGTTTAAGGATGTATCGTACAGCATTTTTTTTTTTTGCTTTTAACCAAATTTTCCCCTTGTCTGCTAAATGCCCAAGCGTGTCATATGAACGACGTGCTCATCAGAAAGTTGCATTGTAAGCTGCAGAGTATCTGTATGTAATTAAGGGATCTGGGGTCTCTATATTGCCCATTGCGTGCCCTGCAATGGACTGCCACCCCTACCAAGGATGTCCCTGGCTCATGCCCTGTGCTTCCTGGGGTAGGCTCCAGACTCACTGTGCTGTACTGGGTAAGCAATTAGGGAAGATATGAATGAACACATAATCACAATAGTGTGTGTGTGTATGTGTGTGTGTATATATATATATATATAAAGCATTTGGACAGTACAGCATCCAGCTCCAGACTGTTGCTTTGGCACACAGTGCGAGCGCATAATAAAATGTGACTGCGGACACTGTTTATACTCCGTGTTCAGTGGATGGCAGCAGGAGGGAAAGCTCGAAAGCAGAAAAATGGAAGGAAGCTCGACCTCGAGATGAAACGAAAGCACAATGAAGGGGATAAGGAGGAGGAGGTGGTGGAGAAGCGGGAGGGTCCCTGGAGGCTTATGATTCAGAGAGGGAATATAGTGATGAGACCTGACGTTTGGCAACACGGGCTGTGTTCCTTAAGGAGAGCGGTGATGACGGGGTGCGCTAAAGTAATGACAAAGTGCACTGGAGAGAGACTCCGACTGGAGCCATGCTGCAGAGCTGTTAAATATGGGCTTATGAGGGCCGCCAGTATGTGGGTGTGTGTTGGTACAGTTGTCCTTCCCTAAGTCACCCCCAATACCAAATCCCACAGCACCCCATCGCTCTCCTTGCTGCTCTGCCCAAGGTGGCAACACACACATTGGGCTTATCGTGTATGTGCGCTTGCTGCAATGCCCAAAAGCAAGAGATTTTACCTGAACCGTATAAACCAGTAAACCTATAACATCAGTAGGTGATGTTATGCAAGTTGCTTCAGTTTAATTAAATTACTGTAAATGCAAATGTGAATATGAATATTTATAAGCACATACATCGCTAGAATACAAGAAATTTATCTGAATGTGAATTTTAGTGAATGTCTTTGTGTTGGAGCAATACACGAATGGTATACATCTGTGGTGTGTTTATAGCGCTTGAATTTATGTACAGGTGTGTAATGTGTGTAGTCTAGTGCAAGTAGAAGTAGTTCACCTATTATGAGCATGCATGTGTGTGGTGCTCCAGTCGTTCAAGTGTACAGATGTCTGCAATGCGTATGGTGTAGCAGTTTATAAACCCCGGTCCATGAGCTGACACCGGGCGGTCGCTTAATTTTCAAAATAAATTAGGCTTATATGATTTTCAGCCACATTTTTTTAATCAGTCCATGAATTTTTTTGCACAAACTAATCCAGTCCGTGGTCGTCAAAAATTTGGGGACCCCATTTCTACTGCATATAGAACAAGGTTCTCCAATTCTGGTCCCGGAGGGCCAGAATCCAACACAGTTTGCCGATTTCCCAATTCAAACACACCTACTAAACCTAGTAATTAGCTAATTAAGTGTTTGAACTGGGAAATCTGCAAACTGGTGGATTGTGGCCCTCCAGGACCAGAACTGGGGAACCTTGATATGGAGTGTTTGTGTGTTCACTGAAGAGTGTGCCTTTAGAGTTCAACCATTGTCTGCGTTTGCATGCGGCTGTGTTTATTTTCTGAGAAAAGAATACCCCAAAGAGTCCTGGGGCTCCACGACAGGCTGCTAGCTGTCATTACCGTAATAAAAGACTCACAGTAAAGGCCTCTTAAGAGCACTCCTCTTTAAAGCATCGGGCATTCCACAGAAATTGCCGGCTGTTTGTGTACCGGTGGAAAACACAGGTTCCAGTAAAACCCTACAATCGTCTTGTTTCCCGCCTCTCCCTCACTCTCTAAAAGACTGCTTTTCCATGCTTGCCCCATGTCTGCTTTTGTCAATTAAACTGCATCTGTTCTGAAAGTCCAGGTCGACTTGATATTAATGCTGCCCAAATGATACTGGAGGGTCAGTGCAGAGGTGGGATTTGGATGATTGCGTCTTTGTTCAAACTTCCAAATGACGGCTGTCTTTTCACCTTTAGTTTGTGCCCAGCGATCAATGCAACCTAAAGAGGGACAGAGGAACACAATTACTTATTGACAGTGCAGACAAGGCTGTAGATAGCCAGGAGATGGGTACCTCGCCTAGGGGGGGATGTTTAGGGAACAAAAGATGGGATGGTGAAAAAAGAATATGCTGTTAGGGATGTATAAAGAGATGGGATGGACAGAAGAAGACAGAAGGGATTGGGGTTAAGAAGGAAAGATTATGACAACGAACAAGAGATAGAAATGCTCATACGGGTGTCTGGGACCTCTTCTCATACTCCTTCCTCCTTGTCTGACCTCACTTTCCAGACAGAAGCAGTAAGAATGAGAAGACTCTGACTGCAGTTCTTGAACCAGGGTGTAGTAGTTCCACCCTGGATACCAGATTCCCTATGAAGCCCTGTCCCTTTCAGGGTTGAACTCGCTGTCCTAGGATTGCCTTTTCAGCCCAGTCTGAGCCAGTCCACATTTGTGGTATACTCAAATACCCTCCTTCCCTTTTCTCTGAGCTGCCATTTTCAGAACCCACTTTGGGTTACGGCCCATCAAACCATGGAGCATACCTGGCGGTTTAGCCAATGTGTAGAGAGCCATGGGTTGAGTGCGACTTCATGTATGATATTTTAAATATCCATTCAGGGCCCAATGTAATAGAGTTTTTGCTGTGCCCTACCGTCGTTAGTTTGACTGTAATTGATTTTCAGAGTTTGCCTGGAGTTATGGGTGTCAGACAACCATTCGCCAACATGCTCTAGGAGCTTGTCCGTCTCTCTCAGGGAGAGAGGAAGTGAAGGTCAGGGAGGCCTGATTTGATTATTCGCCTGAAGAGAGGCAGTAAATTAAAAACCTTGTTCTGGCAGAGCAATCGTTGGCCGCAATCATCACGTCTGGTGGTGACGCGCCAGGTAGCACCATGCCATGGATTGTAGTGGAAAACGGGAGGGGGGGCTTTCCACTCATGTCGCATCATAGAGGGACGCAATGGGACTGGCACATCGCCTATCTCTGTAACATTACCACTAAAATTGTGAGGAGAGCAGATCCAGGGCTCTGCTGATGTTGGGGCCCTGGCGACCTCAAGCTGTAAGTACAGAAAGAATCGGTTATGTTAATACATGAATATGAACCACCAAACTGAATCTTTACCAAGCACTCGCAGACATGGCAATCTGTAGCTTCTATTTCACATACATCCTTATCACACACACTCACACTGCCACGCTCCTTCTCACACAAACTACTGCATTTTTCTCCCAGTTCCTGCTATAATGCCAACTGCAGAGCTGTGGTGAGGGCACTGGACAGATGACCAGTGGGCATGAGTTAAATTCCCAAAAGAGACCATACCAGGTCATTGACCGGAACTGTTCTCTATCTCCCTCCCTCCCTCCCTCCCTCCCTCCCTCCAACCCTCCATCTGTCCCCAGCAGGTGACTACAGTGAGGTGCTGCCGGACTCTTTCCCTTCAGCTGCCGCGGAGCCTCTGCCGGAGTTCCAGCTGGAGCCCGAGGACGCATTCATTGTGAAGAACCGCCCAGTACAGCTCCGCTGCCGAGCCTCGCCTGCTACTCAGATCTACTTCAAATGCAATGGTGAATGGGTGAACCAGAACGACCATGTGACCCGCGAGAGCCTGGACCAGATCACAGGTACGGGTGCATAGACACACAGCGCATGGGCTGTCATGACGGCTTAGCAGCTAAAATAGAAGCATGCAGCAGGGCGCAGTCTAGCAGCGCCACACATGGCCAGACTGCCTGTCCTCCACACTCCCTGACTCTCCCCACCTCTCTCTTTCTTTCTTTCTTTCTTTCTCACTTTCTCTCCTTCTCACTCGGTTCACTGTTATATAGCTTTACTGCCAGTTTCCATATGCTGCAGACGGAAGGCACTCCCCGCAAAATAAGCAGTAATGTTATCACTGCAAAAATTAGAAAAAATAAATTAGTTTATTTTGATCAGACAATGCTGCTTACATAAATGACTAAAACCAGAGAAGATGTTCCTGTTATTTAGGAAGGAAATGGAATTAACATGCAAATAAATTAAAGGACTCTGAGCGGGAAGCTATTACCATACAGTCTAAGTCAGTGCTTACTGTGCTCATCTGCACTTGCAGAATATTTATTAAATCTCACCACGCAAAGTTAGTCTTTTCCAGTTCCTGATGTGGGGTCTCACTATTATTTTTTAAATACTGAGGTTGGTAACGTGCCCAGGATAAACCTTTTGATTAGGGACTTAGTTACAAATACAAATTAACTTATTAGGCTGCTCTCATTTCCCCAGCTCCTTCACTGGGATGGCAAGAGGGCATATTGATTGCATGTATCAGAAAAAATTCTAAAAGCATATAAAAGCTGTATGATCTTCTGGCTAGTGTCACAAACTTAAATCTAAAAGGTTTTAATGTAGCCACTTTCAAGTTTTAAGTACCCACTTAAGCAGTCAGGGTCATGGAGACAGAGGCATTTTGAAACATGACACCAATTTCAAGAATAATTTGGATTATTAAAACATTAAAAAAAGATTGATACTGAAAGGTTGGTAATGAGTCACCAATCAGCCCTCACCTCAACTCAGCTCACCTTCCCCTGCAGGCCTAGTGGTACGAGAAGTGGATATCTCCGTTTCCAGGACTCAGGTGGAGGAGCTGTTCGGCCTGGAAGACTTCTGGTGCCAGTGCGTGGCCTGGAGCTCAGCCGGCACCACCAAGAGCCGCCGGGCTTACGTGCGCATCGCTTGTGAGTTCAGCAACACATGCTTCCTTGTGTGCACTCACGTAGGTGCACAAAGTTTTTCACGGGTCTCCTCCAGGATATCACCTACTGAAAAATTGAACTAGGGGAAGTGAAAGAACCAAAATTCTCTCTGGTCTTTTGATGTCGTGTGGCTCTTTCATTTATCATTTTAACAAGGAAATCAGTGGGAAGTCCCTAAGCCCTGTTTAGGATCCTGTACGTTTTATGTGTGTTTGTCTTTGACACATATGGGGGCCGTCTACCTTACCTCCAAACTCACCATCTCCCTTCCCATGCAGACTTGCGCAAGAACTTTGAGCAGGAGCCACTGGGCAGGGAGGTGCGCCTGGAACAAGAGGTGTTGCTGCAGTGTCGCCCCCCAGAGGGCATCCCTCCTCCTGAGGTATAGCTATTGCTTCACCGCTTCATTTCCAAGCACCTTCATCAGCCCCCACCAGTCATCTTCAAAAACACCCTCCATCATTACACCTGACTTTCTAACTTCTTAAGCTTTGAAAAAAAAAGCAATACAGACAGCAGGTGGCATAGTGGGCAGGACATGGGACCTGAAGACTGATAAGGGCTCTAATAAAGATTAGAAATACAAAATTGTATGTTCTTCGTATGAAAACCCACAAGATCAGACAGATGTCTTACTGATTCATTCCATGATACGTAGCCTATTTGCAATCTGGACCTGTTTTCACTTCTAGGTGGACTGGCTGAAGAACGAAGACACAATCGACCCAACACTGGACTCCAACTTCTTGATAACCGTTGACCATGACCTGATCATCAAGCAGGCTCGCCTCTCCGACACAGCCAACTACACCTGTGTGGCCCACAATGTGGTGGCCAAAAGGCGTAGCAGCACCGCCACCATCATAGTCTATGGTAACCAAGGCTATACTCCCGGCATCCCCATCTGATTACGTCCTTCACTAGAAAAATGTCTAAAACAGCAGATACAGAATTGGGTCTCCGTGGACATTTGGCCCATCTGCCTGCCTTTCCTCCTCAGTGAGCGGAGGATGGTCATCCTGGACAGAGTGGTCAGAATGCAACGTACGCTGTGGGAGGGGCTGGCAGCGAAGGACACGTAGCTGTACCAATCCAGCGCCACTCAATGGCGGGGCCGTCTGCGAGGGCCCACCCTTCCAAAGGGTCACCTGCACCACACTATGTCCAGGTGAGGATTTCTGAAACTAGTAACATACAACAAATCATGTCCCCACCTGTGCCACATGTACAGTACACCTGTATGTACATCATGAAAGACTTATCTCTATGTATGACTTTGGCCCAGCGGGATGGTGAGCTAGACAATGTGACACTCTGATTGGAGAAATGAACAGGGACTTTTGGTTACGGTAGCAGAGATGGCAGTGAGGAACAAAAGAAAGCTAGCTACAGCATGCTAAAAACACACAAGGGGGCCAGAACAAATCCTAATTCTGCCCCGTGTTTATGGAGTTTGAGAGTTATCCCCGTGTTGTTTCCTGCTGCAGTCAAAAGATACACATTTTTGCTAATTAGCTTTTCTAAAATAGCCTATAGTGTATAATTGTGTGGTTATCTACCCTGCAATGGACTGGCATCCCATTCAAGGAGTATCCCAGCCATTTGCCCTGTGGTGCTTTTTATGGGCTCCGCCCCCACCCACCGGCAAACCTCAGTAGAGTAAGCTCTTGGAAGATGAATGGATTTCTCACACCTATGTCTTTATACTAAATAATCTTTAATAATTATCCAGGATTTCAGATCTTTAAAAAAATATACACCGATTGTATCAGCTAATTATCAGTATTGGCTAATACAGTAACAATCGGCCATCAGCCAATGGTTAAAAATTAGCCGATATTTACTGCCAGTAAATCCCTTTAAAATGATCCATATTGCTTTGTACACCCACATACTAAACTGACAAAAATGTCTGCTGGGTGGAATCATTGTAATGTTAACAAAAATGACATTATAAATGCATTTTGCAAACATTGCACTGCTAAAATTCCATGAGGAGGACCTACTAATAAACATTTCAACGCAACAAATTTGATAGTTCAAGCAGAACTATTTAAATCATGGTCCTCAAGGTCCAAGACCTGCTTATTTCCCAGTCTTCCTTTGCCTGGGAACCTGGCCTCTGGCCAATCGGAATCACTAATTTTTAAACTCAGTACAGAGGAGGACTGAAAACAAGGTCTGGATTTGGAATTGAGGTCCAGATTTGAAGAGCCCTGCCTTAAGGTGAGACAGTGAGGAGTAATGAAAGTTCATGAGGAGTTCATGAAAAACAAATCTGTTCCAATTAAGAAGGCTACAGTACTGGCAAATAATATTAGTCTGTCAGTTTGATAGCAAAAGAAAATTCAGTGCAGACAGTGCAAAAGTAACAGACATGACTCGGAAAATTACAGAGTTTATCACACTTGATGATCAGTCCTTCTCCGTTATAAATGTTATAAATATATAAGACGTATACAGTTATAAAATATAGTGCTCTGGGACCGTTGATGTTTTCTTACCAAAAAATAAATACTTTTAAAAATTATTTGGGTGGAGCGTCCCTTTAAACTTATTTCAGCAGAACCTCCCAAAGAATCAGTATCGGTGTCAGTTTTCGAAATAATCATACTGATCAGAAATTTCTGTATCAAGGAATATTTACATGCATATTTTTTACTGCTGGGTGTGACTTTGACCTCTGACCCCTCATAGTGGATGGTGGCTGGACGGAGTGGGCCAAGTGGTCAGTCTGCGGGACTGAATGCACACACTGGCGCAGCCGAGAGTGCCAAGCCCCTGCCCCTCGTAATGGTGGGCGTCACTGCATCGGCAGTGTGATGGAGAGCAAGAACTGCACCGAGGGGCTCTGTGCACGGAGTGAGTCCGAGGGGTGGCAGCAGTGGGAGGGGTTGTGTGTGAAAGGGAAGTTGAAATGGTCACGCTAGGGTGGGTAGAAAGGAGGCTCTCCTTCTCAGAACTTTCATAGAGGAGTGGCCCTATGCGTAATATGCCTACAGGAAATCACAAAAGACCCAGGAAATGACAAAAGATGTGGAGAACAACACAATGCCATAAACAGAACAGAACATGATGGAATGAGCGGGCATGTGCCAACAGTCACACAGCCTGACAATTATGTCCTGTGCATTGCTATAGTTACAGAGACTGCAATGCGAGTGAAGGCAATTCACAAGCTGTATTTCTACACAATTTCAAATGACAGGGCATCTTTCTGGCCCAGATGTCGGACATTTCTATGTAACCAGGTGAGCCAAGTATTGGGCCAGTAAATATGGTTTCTGGGGGGATTTATTGGACGTTCTATAAGACAGAGGCCTGGATTGTTCAAAGTGGCTCTTATTAATCCATTTGATCCGGGAAACAGACATCCTTGGCCACACAAAGCAGACTGGGGAGGGTCAAAAGACTCCTGTCCAAGCTGTCATACAAGGGAACATTCACCCCACCCTTTAATTCATAGCTGCAACCAGATAACGTCCATGGTAGTTTAATTCAAGCCCCTCAGTGCTTTTGAAAAATGTTTCCATGCCCATGGGTTTGAGACAGGGTTTGGTGGCGCATCAAGGTAGAGTGAACGATCCTGCCATCCTGGACGGGGCCTGGAGAATGGCAGAGTGTGGGGGGTGAAGCAGAGGTGCACTTCATTCAAAATCACGTCAAAATATGTCACGACAGGTGTATGTGGGGGATTTCAGAGGGAAAATTAAGAAGCTAGTGAGGATGAGTCATCGGCCCACTGACCTGTAAAAGCCACACAGTCACTCACTCGTGTGTGCATTCACAAGACAGCCCACTATTTTAAGATGCACATACAGCTGTCAGATGGGCTTCTAGACAGGGACTTAAATAAGATATTCCCTTCAATCTTCCTTTATAAAACTGCATGTGTTGGTTTTATTAACTGGATAAAGCGTTTTTGTTTCTTATTCATTTTACTCCCATGTTTCCTCATTTTATTAATTTCATTTATTAATCCATCCGTTACCTCTTTTCTTTCTTTCTTTCTTTCTTTTTGTTTTCCATTTCTAACAGATAAAAAGGTTTCTATTGAACATGCCAGCCATCGTAAGTTCACTTTTTCCATAAAATCTTCACACTCCTCATGCTCATTGTCCAACCAGATGCGTGTGTGTGTGTGACAGCGTGTATCTGTACTGCCCCAAATCTAGGCCACCATGTGAGACACGCGTCACCCCCCTTTTCTGTCACGTTTGGCACATAATCGGTCCTGGCCGTCTAGTCCTGTGTGCAGCATCCCCGTTTTATGTTTTGCAGGAACTGGATGCAGTGTCCTGGGTGTGTGCTTTCACCACGCCTGTCATACCTCATCATGCCTTTCACAGCCTTTACTTCTGCCCTCGTCTCCACTGACTGCTTCGCTGAAAAACTTTCCAAAATGATCCATAGCGTTCATAACTTACAACTAAAAATAGAGAAATGTGCCGTTAATTATTAATCTGAGATTCATAGATGGATGTATAGCAAAACTGAACTAGCTATGAAAAAATGAAGATAAAAATGACCTGAGGTTAGAGACATAAGCAGGGGTACTCAATGTTGCATGTTGGGAAATTAATGAGATGGCTGCTCGTAATGTCTGCAGGTGGCTGTCCACCTCAGTTGAATCTCCCCCAGCAGTTTTACCCCTTTCCCTTTCCTCCTTTCCCTGTCAGCTTCCTGCGTCCTTCATTCTTGTTCCCCATCTTCATTGTGTGCCCATGCACTTGCATCTGTGCTCTGCTGTTCCAGGCCGCTATAGTATGCAAAAGCAATTAAACTGTAGTGCGGGAGGCACATGAGCATTAAGCAAGTTTACAACCCAGCCTGGTACTTTGAGGGAAACTCTGACACTGGTGAACAGCTCCCCCTGCAGGCTAGGAGGCAGTACTGCTGTATCTGTCTATGTACCACATTAAGATTAACTTTATTATCTCTGTGGACATATTTATGAATGTATTTATCAGATTTAAAAGGCTTTCTGCTGTGTGTCAGTGTATAGCTTCACTCCAGCATAGTTGAGATGATGGAAAGGGGGAACAACCAGCTGTGTTTGACTGCATGCATTTTTGCTGGTATTTCCATGCCTTTTGAGATGTGCAGCATCACTCTTCTGGCCTCTTGCCCCCAGCGCTCGAACCCGGGATGGGCGTGGCCGTGTATGCCGGACTGGTGGGGGCACTTCTCCTTTGCGGCATGTTGCTGCTGTGTGTGGGTGTGCTGGCATACCGCCGCAGCTGCCGGCATCTCCGTGGTGACATCACAGACTCATCCTCTGCCCTCACAGCGGCCTTCCATCCAGTCAACTATAAACCCCAAAGACAGGGTGGGTCACAATCCCATGCACCCTTTCATACCATAATTTTTCGTTTTCCTCTACTTTTTTCCCCATTTTTTTTTTTTATCCTCTCTCCTCCACTTCTCACCACTCAAAAGTCGACACATATCACTTTGGAGCACCAGGAAGGACACCCAGAAATGTTTCTGTCCAGCCAGCTGGACTGGAAGCTTCTACCCATTAGCGCCAAGCAGCCTTGAGAAAGCACAACACATACAATTAGGGTACAGCTAATGACGAAGCAGCTCCGATGAAATGACACAAGTCACCGAGAGGCACATAGATGCTCTCACAAGCCGGATATCATGTCTAAAAGCACTTGATCCAAATACATGAAGCAGCACAGAACACTGTAGCTCCTGGACCAGCTAAGAACACTTTAAAAATCTAAACTGATATGCACAGTCATTTGGAGCTGCCAGCCCCACAAGAACAGAACATGCCTAAAGAGCATGTGATGTGCCCTAAGGAGGCTTCAGATGAATACTTTACAAAAAAACATGGACTTGCTTAGATGTTCTAACAATGTCGAGGCTGATAATCCCTTAGGTGAGAAGCAGACATATTTGCCACTGATAGCCTTGGAGAGGGCTGAGCCACCAAGAGTTTAGATTATAGTTCAGTTTGGCATTTAGCTTCATAATGGATATGAAATGGTTTTCACAGCTGCCACTGAAGTATCTGATTGTGATGCATGCACACCACACACGCACACTGCCCCAGACAGAGGCTCCCATGCATACATGCACTCTCTGACGCACATGTCCTTTTCTCTTTTTTGCCTTCATCCCTAACCCTTTCCGTAACTTCCCACCTGCTCTCACTACAATCCTCTTTCACTAAATGTCTTGACTGTCAGTGGCACTGAAGCGTTAAAAAATCAATTCTAATCTATCTCTGGCCTCTCTTGTTTGTCTCCTGACCCACCTGCTCCCCTCCACGAATAAAACCACCTCCAGACAATCCTCACCTGCTTCACCCCTCAGCCCCCCCGGACCTAACGGCGACAGCCAGCTCCCTTCGTGGGCCCCTGTTTTCCCTGCAACAGGGGGTGGTAGATCACAGCCACCACAAGATCCCCATGACCACCTCACCGCTGTTAGACCCCCTGCCCAGCCTAAAGATCAAGGTGTACAACTCATCCACGCTCTCGTCACTGGAACTCCCAGCCGAGGGCGCCTCGGTTGATGGGGAGATCCTCAGCCTGAAGATGGTGGGCTCTGGGTCCCGGCCTGACTCCCGTGAGCCTCATAGCCACACCCTTCCCCGTGAGCCCAGCAACAGCACCAGTGCCACCTTGGGATGCCTCGGAGGACGCCTAACCATCCCCAACACAGGTAACACATAAACACGAACGTCATTAACACCACAGAAACCAATAGCTTTTGCCATTGTGCTAATGTAACACATAAATGGAGAATCAATATCGGCTGGTCCTGATGTCACAGACACACACACCATCTCCTCACCCTTCCTCTGTCTCCCTGACACTCTCCAGGTGTAAACTTGCTGGTCCCACAGGGAGTGATTCCCCAGGGCAAGTTCTATGAGATGTACCTCATCATCAACAAGTGGGAAAAGACCACGTGAGTCTCAGGGCCTGGTGCAACAGACTGCCCCCTTCTGGTCCTGTCCACTCCAAGTCAAGGACACGATAAGCCAGGGGACTAAAACATGTCACAGGGCATCTATCAAATGCTGACATTCACAACTTAGAAAAAAAAGTTTGCTGAGCTACATATGGCTGGGAGAGGAGTGGGCGGAGGGCTTTGGGTATATGTAAACACAGAGGAGCGGAGAAACTAATTAAATGCCGGCACTATGTGCTCCTATGGGTTTGTTTCTCTAGCTTTATTTGATTCCGCAGTCTGGGGAGCAGGTTATAGATACATCATTGGCCATCCACCACCACAAAATGGGATATCAGAACAGGGTCTCCCCAAGCCGCTGTTCTCTCTCCAGCTTTAGGTCTGCAAAGCTCAGCTAGCGATAAATGTTGCAGTAAAGGGTGTGAACCTCACTCATTTCTCATTATCTCAACTAAAATGCAAATGATAATAATAAAAGTAAATTCTAAGTCCCTTATTACTCAGATTAAATTCTGTCTGGAGGATATTTGCTGGGCTCATTAGTTTTTCATCCACTTTTATTTTGAACATTTACCCATAGGACAGAGGTGAAGAATTCTGGGTCTCAATAGTAACCCAGCATTGTTTTTTTGTAGAAGCTGAGTCCTTAATTGCTCTGTCGAGTTATTTTGAATTCAACACTTCAAGAATCCTGGGTTATAGGATGTTTATTGGCAGTTCCCTTGAAAAGTGCCTCAATGGCTGGGGAACATGAACTTGTATCCAGAAGGCTGTAGGTTTCAGCACCACTTTGGGAAAAGGGGACAGCTTAGGGACATGGGGAAAGTTCTAAAGGGGGTTAAGCCTTAGCTAGTAGACTTTGAGTTTAACCCAGAGTCTGCCGCCGGCAGGTTGCCATCAGAGGGCAGCCAGACGGTCCTCAGCCCCGTTGTAAGCTGTGGGCCCACGGGAATGTTGCTGGGCCGGCCCGTGGTGCTGACTCTGCCCCACTGTGCCCAGCTGGACCCACCCGACTGGACGCTCACTCTGAAGACGCAGACTCACCAGGGCGAGTGGGAGGTGAGAATGGAATGGGGGTTGAGGGGTGGGAAGAAAGTGCACGTGGGGGTGAGTGTGAAGAAAAGTGGAGTGAAGAAGGGGAAGCAGAAAATGTGAGAGCCAAGTGGAGAAAAAAATGGTGGGCTGGATGGAAGCGTAGTGGAAGCTTAACGCGCTGAGAATCACTCCTGGGAATCCATCATTTTAAAGCTCCATTAGATCCTCACCTGGTTATTCTATACATCTTTCTGCCTGTAGGAGGTGCTGACAGTTGGCGAGGAGAGCCTATCGTCGCCCTGCTACCTCCAGGTGGAGGAGCGGACCTGCCATGTGCTGATGGAGCAGCTGGGTACCTACAGCCTCGTGGGCCAGTCCACTGCACCGCAGCCTGCCTGCAAACGCCTGCAGCTGGCTCTCTTCGCCCCACAAGCCCCATGCCTCTCCCTGGACTACAGTTTGCGCATATACTCCATTCAGGACACGCCCCATGCCCTCAAGGTCTGTCCTCTCTTCCAGTGCCAAAATCCTTGGTCCTAAGAAAAATAAATAATCACACTTGCTAGTGACTAATTTGTTGCATATATATTCTTTCTCCCTGGGTAACAAGCCACATCGCCCTGTTGCACTATTCTAAGCACAGTTTCCTTTTTTTGTTCCCGCTAAATCTCTGCAGGAGGTTTTGGAGCTGGAACGCAGTCTAGGAGGAGTTCTGCTGGAAGACCCTAAGCCACTCCTCTTCAAGGACAGCTACCACAACTTGCGCCTGTCCATCCATGACATCCCGCACTCTCACTGGAGGAGCAAACTGCTTGCCAAGTACCAGGTCAGACCAGTAAACCAGCGTGCTGCATCTGTGCTGCTTATCTGAGCTTTCAGTGTTCTGCTCTTATATTACTGGGTATCTTTAATGAGGTAATTATGGATGATTTCACGTTATCCCTGCATACCTTGCCTGAGCTGGCCTGCTTTGTTTACAATCCCCACCATTAATTGCTCTGCTACATGACAGTCTGTAACACTTGTTGATCACTAACGTACCTGTACCCATATCAAATAAAGGTTGCTTCTCATTAATGTGATGCAATTCTGGCTTTTGTAAAGGTGTCTTTTCATTGAAGTATTATAGTCAACAATGTGAAGCAATTTGATGTCATATTCTAGAATGCCGTCTGTAAGTGTACCCGCAGTGACTGACTTTGAGTGGCGCAATGCACTCTTGACAGGAGATCCCATTCTACCACATCTGGAGCGGCAGCCAGAGGCCACTACACTGCACCTTCAGCCTGGAACGGGGCAGCCTGGCTGTGTCTCAGCTCACCTGCAAGATTTGCGTCCGCCAGGTGGAGGGGGAGGGGCAGATCTTTCAGCTGAACACCGACATCCAGGAGGTAATGGATCCCACTGGGGGGGGGGGGGGGGGTTACACCACACAGGAAAACAGGATGGAAGGGACATTACTGCCCCACCTAGTGTTGCGGACAAAGACATTGCTAAAGCACAAGCAGATGCAGGGAGAAAACACATTACTGTCACACACAGAGATATAGATTGAATGGATCCCCTGAGGGTGGAGACTTAAACTGATAAGAATTCATACATCAGTGTTTATCAGAGGAATAAAAACAATTTCAGGGGAGGTACAGGAGAAACTAAGAGCTGAATGTGCAAGCAGTGGGACAAAAAAAAAAGATATTCTTGATCAAGGCACCGTGCCAACATATTACATTAGTTGTAGAATATGAAACTTTAATCTGTTTTTACAAAGGTTGAGGGCAATCGCCCCCACCCTAAGGACTGAGTCTGTGGGGAGAATTCACTTTCACAGTGATTTAAATCTACCCAGGAGCAAAAAGCCCTGATGCCTGTGTGTGTGACCTATTCCCCTTCACAGACCCTGCCACCCCATTCCCCACTGCCATCAGGAGGCACCTGTGGCCCTTCATCCCAGGTGGGGCCGTATGCCTTCCGGCTACCGGCATCCATCCGTCAGAAGATCTGCGCCAGTCTGGACGCCCCGAGTTCCCGCGGCTGTGACTGGAGACTGTTAGCACATAGCTTGGGGTTCGACAGGTGGGTGCAAGTTCCGGAGCCAGCTGGGTGCAGTATGTGTGTGTGACAGTTTACAGGTTTTACCTTCATCGATATTGAAAATGTCCTCAGACTTTATTTACACATCATAGACATAAAGCAACAGATATGAAACAATAAAATGAGTGCAGGTCGACCATCTGATCCAGCAGAACCTCAGAACTGAGAATTTGTCATCATCCCACCAAAAAAAGCTTGTAAGAATAAGTACCACATACAGGACTGAAAACTAAATGTCTTCATATTTATTTATTTTTCCATTATTAGTTATTGTTATATTGCAGATAATGATACTTTTTGTTGATTTATGGTTTACAATTTATGCTTTAATTTGAACACTGCAGGTCTTGAGGTAATTAATGTTAATGACGTTTACCTAATTATCAGGTTTCAGGGACAGGTGACTAATTAGAGTCTTCTGATGAAAGAGCTTTATAGTAAACAAAGTTTGTATTAATTTTCATAAAATGCACAACTGAAATTCCTGGGTAAGGACTATACAATAATATTTTTTTTTCCTCAGGTATTTGAACTATTTTGCGACAAAGCCCAGCCCCACAGGTGTGCTGCTTGACCTATGGGAAGCCTGTCACCAAGGTGACGCAGACCTGGTCTCCCTGGCGACTGCACTGGAAGAGATGGGCAAGAGCGAGGTGCTGGTTGTCATGACAACCGACGGAGACTGTTGATTGGCTCGCAGGCACAGAAACTACTGTGATGGGAACCCAGCAATGCCCATCCACCAATGTGCCCATGCATGCCGCAGATTGTTTTATTCCATTTCCCTCACACACACCCCTATATGTGCCCAGTCCACACCTGCATCTCCCGCTGTGAGAGGCATTACCTCATTGCAAATTTAACAACTTGGGTTTCTAAGTATTTCACATGGTCTCGGCCTTCCCCGTCCAAATCGTCCTTCTGGAGGTCAGCATATGTTCACAGGACAAACTTTTTTCCACAGCTTGCAACTGGAGACAATTTCTGTGACAAGCCAAGGTCACAGATTTGAGGCGTAATAGTTTAAGGTACCACTGTGAATTGGTGTATGTTATATTGAGAGAAAAAATAAATACATAAGAACTTAGAAGTACTGGGGTTAGACCTATATTAGACAACAGCCAGGATGTAAGCACGTACCTAGCCAAGCGCAGAAACATGCACATGTGTGATGCATCAATATGAAACATGGACGGATTCCATCTTCCCACACAACAAGCCTTTGTTTCCTAGCGACAGCTAGTTCAAAGCTACAATTCAAGCCAGCAGCAAAATCTCAGCATGGTGGTTAGCCAGCAACGAGGGCCCTTTGTCCCCCCCAGGCATCCAACATGCTGATACAGATGAGTGGACAGAGGAGAAAACCAGTCTGCAGCTGAGCTGCCTTGTACCGAGTTATCCAGGGCTGTTGTGTCATTGCTAGCTGACAGATGACAAGTCATATTACAGTCATTTTTTTTTGTATAAGCCACAGTATGTCCTCATGGCCAGCAGGTGGCATGAGGGTATGCATGTCCATTAAAGTGACAGGAACCAGGGATGGAACAGGTGAAAAAGTATACTGTCACCTGGCCTGTCACACAGATACATGGGATGTATCGCTTATTTTTTATCCCTCAATTCTTCTATATAATCTGCCCTCTGTCGTCTAATCTTATTGCAAAATAAGTCACAGAAGAATTTTGGTAAACTGTTAAGTTTCCTATCGGGAACGCAATTTCTGTTTTAATCCATATTTTTTGGATTTTTTCCATTTTTCACTGTAACGTCTATATTATTTTTTTCTGTTATGATTATAATTGATATATTTTGTATTGATTTAGAGTCCTTGTCACATTGATTATTAGGTTTTTGAATGAGCTGTCTTGCATATGAAGGCAGATGGAGGATTTTGGGAAGGCAAGGAGTGACAAGAGGGGGGCAGAGGCGGGTGGGTGTATTTGGCAGAGGGCAAAATTCAGAAATGGGGAGAGACAGACTTTCACAGAGACCACTTTGGCTTCAAGGCCATATCGCAGCTGCAAGCAAAACTCCAAATATTCATTCTGACCAACAGTCTCCATTGAGTATATGAAGTAAGACTTTGTATTTAATTCTGTATAACTCTTAAATGTTCAATCGGTTGTGACTTGCTGCATGAATTTGACCTTGTTACAGGTGAGAAGGACAGAAACTGGCTTTGATTCTAATTGGCTGCAGTGCCAGTATGATAATCATGCTTTGATTCGAAGTGATTGCAGTGGCCCCTGGGAAAATCTGGCTTTGATTTTAATTGGTTTTAAAGTCTGAAAGTCAAGTGTTGTTCCGATCTGCTAAGTTCTGGATGTAATCTTTAGATGTCAGTTTTTTTTAAAGCTGGTTATTGATTACCTCTCACACTCTCAAGTTGATTATCAGTTATATTTGTGGTTAATCAGCTGCTATAGTCAGGGGTCATTCATATTATGTGTTTTCATTTTTGTTAGGTGTTATTATTGTTGCTGTTACTAATAATGTCCTTTTTATCATAATGTTTTGTACGGTTATTAATCAAAAGTGTGTGAATCTTGGAAACAGAAAAAAACAGATGCCCAGTATCTTTTCCATCCCGCTGAAGCGGTGAGAATGTGACCGTTCTTCGTGGGTGAGCGAGTGATTGAATTGTCTGTATCTGTGTGAGCAAGCTTCACATCTCTCAGCTGTGTCATTTCTCTATGTAAGTACTATGCAAGTACAGAGAAAAAGGCCACATTTCTGGTTTCTCTTTATTTCGCTTCCCTGTACAAAAGCGTGTATTTTAACAGCAGAGGGGAAAAAAGTGGGCAGTGGCTTGAAAATGATAGACTTTGCTGAAGAGATGACGGTCAAGCAGTACATCGGAACCTATTCTTCAACATCAACCACAAAATGAATCATTAAAAGACCATTTAAAGTGAACAAATCTGAAAAAACATTATCTGCTGTGGCTGAGCAAAATACACAATATTTCAATGGGTTTCTCTGCTTGTTTCTATTGGACGTCCTGATCACTGAACTGTTGTTGGAGCTGTGGAATTTAGATGAGTTACGCACTGAGCCACACTAATTGCTATGTGAAAACGAGCAACCACAACTCATTCTTAATAATTTGAAGAACATAAAGGAAGCATCGGTATAGCTCTGAAACCATGATATGCGTCGTAAAGGTTATAAATCCTACACAGACGCTAATTGTAGGTTTTCTGTCTGTGCTATTTTCGAGCTAAAGATATCGAGCGTAATGACTTTTCGCCATGCAAGTCTGATGGGGGCTGACATGTTTTGATCTACTCAGTAGTTATGTCGCATCTTCTGGTCCCCATCTGCTTCCTCCTTTCCTCTTCATGAGGACCAGTCAGTGCTCACTACCACTGCCCCTGCTGAAAATGTGTGGAGGAGAACTAAACTACTCACAGAAAAATCAATGCCTCATTTTTTTTTAAAAGGTAAAGAGGAGATTGGGAATAAAAATGTTTCCTTAACTCTGTAAACTACCAATTGTAAATAAATGTTTAGCCTTCTTACTTGTAACTAAGATAATTTTTATGCAATAAATTATATTTCTTAGTTTAACAAGAATTCCAGA
>JAODJX010000065.1:13245270-13258827 GCA_026776945.1 Isichthys henryi | reverse complement strand
GCATTGCTTTCATGAAAATAAGTCATGATTTCATGTTAGGAAGAAGTCATCATTCCAAGGAGAACGGACGAGCGTAGTGGAGGGAAACAAATTATATAACGCTGCTCCCAGTATCATTAACAAGTGGGGGTGGGGAGGGGGTGCGCCCCGACCTCAGTGTCAGTGTGGGGGGACAGCCATGACCCCTGACCTGTGTGTGAGCGGTAGCAGTAATCCCTGACCTCTGCGTGTGTGTGAGGAAAGCTTGAACACTTTTGTTTTCTGTATTTTGTCTTATATTGAGTTAATCCAAAAATTGATTGTAATTGAAGAATTTTTTAAACTATTAAAGCAAACAATTACAGGTTCACATAGATTTTCTATAATGTGGTAAGAAGGGTTGTCATGATTTCGGTATTGAAACGGTGACGCCATCTTGTCTGGCAAATTGCGGTCACGCTAATTGACATGAATGTGCAGCTGAGCAGCGTATCTCACAGCAGTTTCTTTATTCTATATAAGTTTACTGAGAAACACACACGGGACCAAACATGGCAACAGGCAAAATATCTGGCTGTTCTGAACTTGTAGAAAAGACAGGGGCAAGAAATGATGTTTGGGCATATTTTACTTACTGAAGAACCCAAAAGACAGGCGACAGTGTGAACAGTGTAAACAGTGTTCCAGGTTGGTGCAGAGCAAATCTGGGAACTCCGTTAACCTGATTAAACACCTCGCTGACTACCATTCCGATTAATACAGAGCAGCAGGTTACATAATACATCTGTTATTAATGTTTTGCCTTTATGAAACATTTTATGCACTCACCTATCTATTACTGGAGCTCTCACATTATATACACAACGCCTGGACTCTTCCTGAACATAATCAAGAGATGGAGGGTAGAAGGTGATAACTTGTTCAGATTATCATAGTCAGAAATTTTAAGCCCGTGAAAATGAGAATGGTGGTGGTTAGACTTAACATATCTTAAACACGCTTAGTAATGTCATTCATGAATAGTGAATGTCAGTGTTCATTTTGTCAACTAAAATCTAGATAAATTCATGATGGGTGAATTATTATTGTCGCAATAAAATAGACCACCTTTATAGTATTAATATTTAAAATATCGAATGAAAACAAACTGTAATGGCAAGATTAAGAATATATTTAAAACTTCTTCTTTTTGCTGAACTAGGTTTTAGTCAACTAATTTGTAACTCAATCTGCGTCATTTTTGTCCGACTAAAATCTGACCAATTTAAAAAATCTGTGAATGACTAAAGCTAAATTAAATCACCTGCCAAAATTAACACTGAACATTAGCTTATCGAATTCATTAGTAAATTTTAATATTGAAATTACATCATAATCTTATGAAGTGACATATTTGAAATCAATTTTACACAACTACTGTTGCCAACAAATATAGCAGTGTAAGCGTATCTTAACCCCCAACAGCAAACTATTTAAACATTTCCCATAATAGTTATTGCCACCTGTTTGCACTGAAGGCAAGCTGCACCGAGCCACCAAATAGTAATCAACCTTCCATCACATCTGCACTAGTGCACCACACAAAATAGTGACGTGAAACAATTAGGACATTATGAAATACCAACATATCAATATTAAGTCTTCTTTCGAATTATATCTGTAGGTAAAGGTGACGTCATTGAATCATCTACGTAAAAACAAGGAACAAATTCAGTTATTTGACAAAAGAAATTAACTGAGATGCCAATTTCCACTGAGGAAAAAGTTAGATCACCCTCACATTCATTGCTATTTAAAATGCCTAGAATTAGACTCAGGTGCCCCACATCAGGCAAAAATGATTAGAACATCGTTACAGACCTTTTTGGTGGAGCCTGTCTTATTTAATCCACAGACATTTAGTCTGGTTTGCTCTTAATTGTTGAAGTCAATGGTATCACCATGTGAGATCCAAAGAGCTCTCTCAGGCCTTCAGAAAGAAGCTTGTAGATGCATATGAGTCTGGGAAGGGATATAAAAAGATCTCAAGAGAGTTTGGAATCAGCCATTCCACTGTGGAGAACAACCCCCAACATGGCCAGGTCAGGCTGTCCTAGCAAGAGCCCAAGAGCAAAAACCACAAGATGCTGAAAGAAGTCTCCAAAAATCTTAAAATGTCATGATGGGACATACAGGAAGCTCTTTCCATAGTTGATGTTTACGTACATGTATCAGAAAGGGACTGCATGAGTTTGATCTACGGGAGAGGTGTGTGAGGAGGAAAAAGAGGAACGAAATAGACTATGGAGTAGAGGACTAATTGGCTGAAGGGTTCTTACACCTGCATACACACTGGCCCTTTGAAGATAACGTTGCCCACCACTGCTCTAGGTCAGACGAAACAACCAGAGTATTGAAAGAGCAGCAAAAAGCACTCCAGATACCATAACACAAGTTCATTCATGACAAGCCCCCCAGATGGGAATCAACCATCTGCCAGAGAGGTTTGTCTATGCTGTTCTAGCAGAGAATTGTAAAAAATGGCATCTCATGCCCAAGGAGAATGACATTTTACTGGAAATGTAAGAGATGTGCTACTTTTTGACCACTGAGTATATTTACAGTTGCTCTCAGTGTTGAGAGATTCTGCTCTGTCTTCTGTTCTTCCCTTGACATGGAAAATGTGTTCATGTATTAAAGAAGATGAATCTAACAGTATCCTGGCCAATAAGATGAAGGGACACATCAAAACTGACACAAAGAAACATTTGGAAGATACCAGAACATTGCTACTTATCTCGAGACAAGATTCAAGGAGTCTTTTGTGACTCTGGAGAAAAGTGATGGAAGAACTTCAGCTTGGACCATCCACAGTACGGATACCTCCGGCAAGGATAGAGGGTCAGCAGAAGCAACACAAGGAAGAGGAACAAGTTACAAAGAAAAAAGATTGATGTCCAACATCACCACAGAGAAACAAGGCAGCAGCCAGTGGAAATGGGAGCATAACTGAGGGAGGTCCACCAGACAAAACTGCTCCTTAAAAGCTTCACATTGAATCTGGGGTATAGGAAGACTCTGTTACTTTGTGGAGGAGGCATATTGCCACTTTGCCAATTCTAGCACATTTTCCAAGGCAGTATCTGTGTTTTCCTGCTCCCTGCTGGGCCTCAGGATGAGTACTCAGTACTTCTGGATTAATCTGCTGTCTAAGGCGAATGAGACTGACCTAGAAGACAGTGTTATCCTGTTAGTCTTTTCAGCAAAGAAACTCAAAAAGGCAAAGGAACTACATAAAAGTTATTTTCAGAGTGAATATGTTGGGGGCACTGAGACTGTTTAGTTATTATGCTCTTATTAAATTAAGCTTAAGTTATTTATCTTTAAGGTATTTCAGTTTGTTAGTGAAATATTTTTGTATTGATGTTGACTGCTAAAAAATGTGACTTCGCTTGTTATTTAAAGGTTATTTTATTAGAAAGTCTAGTATAGATTTTGTTTTTATTTAAGAAATATATATAAAACTTGTAAATGGCAGATAAAATCCAAAACAATAAATCCATTGACTTTTGGGCTATAAGATTGTCATTTTTATTGTTTTCATTTTTTTAAGTAATCAGGTAAAAGTTATTTCTAAAGTGCCTTTCACAAGCAAAGGTCATAAGGCACTGAGCAATATGCATATACAACTGTAAAACACAGAAATTCAAGCAACATAAATTAGAAAAAAAACCAGTAAAATTATCCAAAAACCTGCTTAAACAGAAATGTTTTGAGTTGGTTCTTAAATATCTCATTTGTTGGAACAGATCATAAAGACACTGTAAGACCGTAACCTTGGGGCCAAAGACTGAAATACACGATACCCACGGGTCTTTGATCTGGTGAGAGCTAAAAGGAAATGCGATTGAGTAGATCTCAGAGTACGGCCGCAGGAATAATGTTACAGAAGGTCGTGATATATTAGGGGGTCTGACCATAAAAGGCTAATTTAATAAAAAAAAAAAGCAAAATTTTAAATTAGATGCTGTATCCCACAGGGAGCCAGTGTAGGGATGATGTAATTGAGGTTATATGAGAACATGTCATGATATCGAAAATTGTGTTGCTATATTTAGTATCGATATCAAAGTCAAAATTCTAATATCGTGACATCCCTAATAATTGGTGAAGTTTCTGAAATATTGTTCCATTTTAGTAGTATTACGTTAATAGATCTATGATTAAAAATCCAGTTAAATGTCCATTCAAACAATGCCAGATAAGGGCTTGTGAAGGAGAGCTTTCTGCTTTAATATCAGTTTAGCCATCTCATGTGACCCGAGTTTTAGTCTTTGCGTGATAAATGGGTAGAAGTGCTGGTGACCTTTGACCTCCGGAACTGGGAGGTCCAGGCTAGCAGAATACATAGCTGTTTGAACAGGTGTGAAACCTGGGTCAGCTGAGCCGGCAATGACCAGAGAGAATTAGCCGTTTGGAAGAAAGAAGAATACCAAAATGAATATGTTTAATAATTTCAGTATATTTTAGATGTTTTTGAATTCTAACTAAAAGCATCATATTTTCTGTATTAAAGATGGCAGATCCTCAAAGGTTAGTTCTGTATATGTTGCCGAATACTGTATTTTCTGAATATATTTAATAGTTTTTGTTAATATTTTAATGTTTTTTTCATTAAGCTTAAATCTGTGATGGAAAGCCTGGTAGGGGCAGGAACGCTTTGAGTGAGTGGGCTTGCCATGGTCAATGGGCCCAGAATCCATTTGCAGTAGGAGAAACCAGACCATGTGCTAATTGCTTGTAGATTTTTAAGCATACGTCTGTATTCATTTATTTATTTATTAATTAATTGCAGAATAATGAAAAAAGTTGTTTTATTGTTTTAATATGGTGCTTTAATATGGTGCAATATGGGAAGTAAGTCAAGTGTGTAGATGTTTTGTACACAGATTGGTGTGGGAAATATATAACAAGGATTTTTCACCTATATTGAAAGTTTGGGTTAATTTGTCCAGTGTTCTTGTCTGTGTTTTTAATGATTTTTGAAGAGCTAACATGCTGAGGGCGAAATCTAAGAATTGTACTGTTGGATGCTGCCTTTAGTTTAGAAATGTAGTGCCTTTTAATTGGCTTTCTTTCCTCACTATTCTGAAAATGTCAAAAGGATAAGAAGGAATGCACTACTAATTGTAACGTTATTCCGTGAAAGTGCTGATGACAGTGTTTAGGGAAGCACTCCACATGGAGATGTGTTGCTAGGTGACAGAGACCGTGCCACTGAGTCAGATGTGCACCAGGAAGGTCCCGTGACAACAAGCCAGCAGTGAGAGGCCTTTCATAGCACACAGCCTTCCCCGTGGATCTCATGGGAAGTGAATTGTCAGGTAGGGGAAGCTGGGAGCAAGGAGAAGGAGGGGAAGCGGGGAGTGCTGGGAATGAAGTACGACAGATAGGTGATTGAGATGGTACGCCCTACAGTAGGGCTCCTCAAATCTGGCCCTCGATTCCAAATCCCGGTTTTCAGCTCTCCAAGGTAGTTTAATAATTACCGATTCTGATTGGCCACAGGGGCTTCACACCTGGCTGACAGGTAAAGGAAGCAGAACTCGGCCCTTGAGGACCGTGATTTGAATAGTTCTGACCTAAAGTTTATGACCTTAATGGAACCTGTACCAGCCCCCAATCCCTAACCATGTCATTTTTGTTTTTATTTACATGATGTAAGAGACCATGTAGCCAGTTCTCTGCACTACAGTCCCCAGGAACAAACCTAATTCACAAAGATGGCTGCCTTTACCTGTGGCTCAGAGCATGAGAGAGATTAAGATGCTGTTTCCACTGGTATGGAAAGTTCATAGGGAAGAAGAATATCGATCGGTCATGTGATCTCTTGTATTTGAGGACACCATCTTCTCTAGTGTGCTGCCCAGTTGAAGGTAGAAGGTGTAGTGCTGACAACGTGTTCCCAGGAGAACAGCAAATAGTCTTGCCTTCATGGTGTCTCCTTCCTTTCCACTTCCCTTTTTTTGAAGCTGTGCGTCTTTGCAGGGAGAAGACAGCATGTGAAAGTTGTTTCGGTTTCGTCAGTCGCTGTTTTTTCGTTTGTTTGGCTGTAGAGTGTAGATCCTTGTTTGGTGTCAAACTGTTTCGTAATTCTGCAGCATAAGACGCAGCCTCTCATAAGCATGACAATATCTTGTAACCATACTTTGCAACTCAGTAAATGAATGTAATGTAGGTGAGGCTCACACTCAGCTTCAGCATTGCTCTGCATCATGCTTCTGTATAAGTACCACACACTGACCGATTGTGCCACTGGATCTCGTTGACGTTGCCATCGATCCCAAACCTCCCATATTTCAATAATGCTTGATATCAATCTACATCAGTCACTGACTTGCATAAAAGAGTGGGGTCTAATGCGAGATCAGCATCAGATGCCCAATTTGTTGTAATAAGAGAAATTGCTGTTGTTAAACATATTTTGACAGCGAAGGTATGTTAAATGTGGTGTATTATGTAATCTGAGATATCAGGTTAAACGTGTGTGGACCTGATGCGCCTGAAATTTTTGGCCGAAGTGTTTAACCGTGTTGTGTGTCTGTAGGACTACTTCGAGAGCTACCTGTCCATCGCTTCCACTGTGCCCTCAGTGCTGTGTCTGGTCCTCAACTACCTCCTGGTCAACAGGTATTTCACCATTTCCCATCCCCTGAACACAGGCACACTAAGAGAAGCTACATGACGTTTTTTCTGTAGTATTATATCAGGAAAAGTGTAGTAATTTTAGTCAGCAAGCTTTAGATTCTAAGGACTGTGATAAATGTCACTCCAATAAGTCTTTCGGTTCACTTTGATATTCTCTTTGAAACCAGTTTGGTGGGAAAACTGTGCAAAACGGTGCCCAACTAACTAGACTAACATACGCGTAGAACTTCAGAGTAACAGTAGTGGGTTAGACTATGGCAGGGCTGCCCAACGCTGACCCTGGAGATCTACCATCCAGCAGAGCTTAGGCCCTTAATTTAACAAACCTAATACAGATAATCAGACCCTTCAGTATTAGAGCCAGCTTGGCTTCAACATAGCTGGCTGCAATACTGAGATGTTCCTGAAGGGCCCGATTATCTGTATCAGGTGTGTTAAATTAGTGTTGCACCTAAGCTCTGCTGGGGGGTAGATCTCCAGGGGCAGGGTCAGGTAGCCCTGGAATATGGACTAATCTGGATCAATGTGCTGAGAACTGAACAAGCAGAGTCTATGTGAACCATTTGGACAACAAATTCTTGCCCTGCAGTGGGTCTGAAAGACTCTTTATTGTTTAGGACGTGACTCAGCCTTTTCCAGGAGTGCTTGTTGGTCGGTGTTTATGCAGCTCAGAGTAATGAAGTGATAAAGGCTGGTTTTTAGTCTAGTTGGCTTCACACATCCAATGAGGACATCAGACTGCTGACGGCTCGGGAACACCAGCCTAACAACGGCCTGTTTTTCTCTCCCCTTTCTTAGTGGCTTTTAGTCTAATGAGAAAATATGTTTCTGAGATGCTATTCAATTCAGCTGTCTAGCACTTGCTGCTAAGCGCCAGAATTATCTAGATCAAGCTAGATTTTACAAGCAGGAGTCGTTTAATTTCATTGTAGGCTTATTTAGCTATATGCTACCTGACAGACCTATATCGTTCTGTCAGTTGCAGAGGTTGTTTGTGTTATAATCAAAGGTGATGTGTCTGCGTGTAATATTTGGTGAGCTGAACAGTGACACATTCAGCGTCAATCACTTTGGAAAACAAAGCATGACCACATGCATGTTGACAGACTCTCCTCAAGGTTCCGGATCCTTACCTCACTGGGCATGATCCTCGCCGTCTTCATCGTGACTACGGTCCTGGTCGTGGTGGATGTGTCAGACCACCAGATTCAGTTCTTCGCAGGGACTCTGGCCAGCGTCGCCCTGGTCAGTGGGGCCTCCAACATCTTCTCAGGAAGTGTGTTTGGGATCAGCGGCCACTTCCCCATGAGGATCTCACAAGCGCTCATATCTGGTAAGTACACGGCAGAAGAGTGAGAGGCACATATATTGCACTGTGTCCTGAGATGGACTGGCATCCCATTCAGGGATTGGATAAGTACTGATGGATGGATGGATGGATGGATGGATGGATGGATGGATGGATGGAAATCCACCATATAAAGATAAAGTTTACAGCACATCACGGCTGGCCATTAGCTAGCATTCGCATGAATCTGCAGTGTACATCGGCACCTGATATACAATCAACCTGTACTTATTTACCTTCCATCCTGTTCCATGAACTCCTCAGGACAAGCCATGGGGGGCACTATGAGTGCGGTTGCGTCCATCGTGGACCTGGCAGTAGCCAAGGACGTGACAGATAGTGCCCTGGCCTACTTCCTGACCGCAGATGTCTTCACGCTGCTCTGCATCGGCATGTACCTCCTCCTGCCCAGATTGACATACTCACGGTCAGTGGCTCCACCATCAGACAGAAATCCACCAGTGATGATGAACTCTGCAGTCCCCAAATTTCTCCATAACTAATGGCAACATCAGTTCTTTTATTAATGACTGTAAACTACACAAACTTCTTAGCATTTCAGTTAATGACTATAAACATCAAATAGTTTCACATTTTTTCCAGTATTTAATGGTTTACAGGAGTTAGTGTAATTCACTGATTTCCAAACATTTTCTTGAGCGGTCGCTATTAATTTGGTATATTTCACAGCCAGCGCACCTGACTTGACTAATTATGGGCTTGAAGATTAGCTGATTAGCTTAATCATATTATCCAGAGGGTGAAATAAAATATTTGGCGTGGTTGAGGTCATTTGAAAAAAAGTTTGGGAATTAGTCTACCTTGTGGACTGGCACAATAATCAGATTCCGAAATTGAAATCACTTCCATGGATTCTAAACTTTGGACAATCAGAAACTCTCAACTTGAGATTGTGAGGCTTCAGGGAATCAGGGAGACTGAGACAAATAAGAGGAACTGATTGTGGGAGAGTCACATCTAAAGTGGTCTGGAAAACCACAGCTGAGTGAAACTCGGTAGCTGTCGAAACCTGACACTTGTGTTGAGTTTCTTGATGTCATCTTAATGAAGGCTTGCAGATTGTGACCCTTTTGCTAAATAAGCTGTTTTGGGGATAGTTGGATGGATAGAGCAGGCTCCAAGCAGAACAAGACAGCTTGCATAATGCATTACTCAGCCAGTAGATATTTTCTCATTTAAATTGTAAATATATAAAATATCGAGGACTGCATTACGTTATTTAAGAAGGAGAACCTAACTGCAGTTCCTCTATTCACAACAGGAAAGTAACAGAAAGGAGTCTGACTTACTGACCTGTTGGCAGTTTCGCTTTGGTTGGAAACATGCATCATTTACGATTACAAGAGAGTGTAGCATGAAAATGTTTAGGTTATCATTTACATCAGTCAACAAAAGCTGTAAGCTTCCAGTGAAGTTAATTGATGGGAAATCCATAACACTAAGTCTGAATAATGTTACGTTTGCATGACCGAAATGTGTTGTGGGTGATTAATGACAGATAGGTTGTTTTCAGTTTATTGTAGTTTATCTGCTGAGTCGTAGTGGATTAAAAATTCAAGGTAAAGTTTACATTTAAAAAGATCAATGAATTTCAAGCAACAGACAGGCCTGACAGAACATTATGTGTGTTTGCATGTACTTCTATCTGTTTGGCATGTAATCTTGTGTCTGTCTGCCCTGCGCTGTAGGTAGACGGAAGGCTTTCAGACTGATTGTAGGTCATTATGGTTCAGAACATGGTTCAGTCACAAAGGAAAAAGAGACTCTTAATGGTACAAGCTGTGGGTCTAAAAATGTGCTTCTAGTTGACAGCAGAATTATGAAAAGTGTTTTTTTTTTCTATCAGGACGACAGATCCGCCCAAAATTCTTGCCAGGACAGTATACCAACAAAGATAACACTGCGGTCACATTGATTATCACTGGTGCTTGCAACTTCTGCCAGAGGATAAATTCTAACACTAGCCCTCCTGAAGAACATTGAATGCGGTTTTAAGTTTATAATAATTAAAGTTTAAATATGAATGGGCTGAAGATTTGGAAATAAATGGCCATCTGTGCGTTAACCAGCAGTTTCTTACGAGTATGAGTCATCAGCCTCTGGAGGAGATCAGAGCACTTCTGCTCAGTGAATCATGCTGTGATCGGATCAGCACTTTTTATTGATTAAAGTGCACTGATTGATTAAACACTTAGCCAGCTGGAGGATATATGCCAGACAAACATATTTATATATGGGGGGGGGGAGAAATGTGCTGCAAAGCATTAATCTTCAAGAAGTCTGTCAAGGGGGAAGTACTTAGGAGATCTTCTGTGCACATTCCTAGAGGAACTGACCGGCTATTATGTGATTGGCTGGTGCTTTTAATATCAGCTGGCTCTCCTGTTCAGTGGCATATCTCAGAATAGCATTAAATTGTAAAAGAAATGTCTGGTCAAGCATAAAGACTGTTGTTTATCAGTGTTCTGCCCCCTTCCCCAGGTACTATATGTCCATGGCGGCCTGTGGGAGCACTGCGATGCTGTCTGACAGGCTGTTTGAAGAGAGGGATGGATCTGTGAGATCCAGAGAAGAGGTCTCCATACCACCGCTGAAGCCCATCTTGAAGAAGACATGGGTGCTGGGCTTCTGTGTGTTCTACGTCTTCTTCATCTCTATCATAGTCTTCCCAGCCGTGTCGTCTGGGATCCAGTCAGTTCACAAGGACTCTGGCAGCCCGTGGACCACCACCTACTTCGTGCCACTGACCAGCTTCTTCCTGTACAGCGCCTCTGACTTCTGTGGGCGACAGGCCACCGCCTGGCTCCAAGTGCCAGGTCCCACCAGCCAGGTCTTGCCAGTGCTGGTTCTGGCTCGGACAGTCTTGATCCCACTCTTCATGTTCTGCAACTACCAGCCCCGGGACCATTTGCACACGGTTCTTTTTGGCCATGACCTCTATCCTGTGATCTTTGTGTCACTTTTGGGCCTCAGTAATGGATATCTGGGGACATTGCCCATGATCTATGGGCCTAAGGTGGTACCGCGGGACCTAGCAGAGCCCACCGGTGTGGTCATGTCCTTCTTCCTCACCCTTGGCCTAGCTGCTGGGTCGGCCTTCTCTGTGCTTATCGTTCACTGTATCTGACAGGGGATCTAGGACTGGGGAGAATGACATCCCATCATGCTCTGCAGCTAATAGAGCTGTAGGCTAATCCCGGTGCTGACGCTGTTCTGATCCCTGTAGAGATCACCTCGTTTCTCTTCTACGTTTGACCTACGGTTCGAGGAGGTGATGGGCCAGTGCTCTGCCCCAACATTCATTTTGCTGTCAGTCTAAAATGTAGTATGTAAGACAGCGGTGCAGGATCTTAAGTTTTGTTGTGTAACTTGTATTTTATGGTGATCTTAACATGTTTTTACGGTGATCAAGATCTTGCGTTTGGTAGGTTAAGCTGTATTTTTGAACCAAGTCTAACTAGGTTTGTGTTTTTGGGGGGTAAATTCCATTTCCCCCTTAATCAGCGTAGAAAATGTGTTTGACTTCAGGGACATTTTTAATTATTTTTTTTCGTGGACAAGCTGTAGTCGTCTGTCGACTTTTGATCATTTACCATCATATTGTCTTCCAGTGAAGAAGAAACTTGTCAGGTAGCAGCAGGGAATTAACAAAAAACATATTTTCTTAAACAGTGTAAATCATTTCTAACTGACAGATCATTCCACATAGAACAGCTAAATGCAGAACAAAATATGATTTATTCCTTTGCTTGACACTGACTCTAGATTATTAGTTTTTACACAATTAAACAATTCTAACAAAAATTGTTGGCTGCTGCTTCATTCATCTATTTTGTTCCTGGTGTTTTTTCAAAAATCTTATTGCTTTGTGTTGTACTTCACCAAAAAGCTTTTTAATTCAATTTAAACAAACAGTTTATTCTCCAGGAAAAGTGGGTCAAGGCTACAGAAGAAGCTCGAGGCATAAACGGTTTCAGTAATTCTCCATGTCCAGTTTTAAATCTTTGAACAGATGCACTGCCTGCCAAATAAATAATGCAATGTAGTGTTATGAAAGTGCTTTTGTGTTTCAAAAGTACTTCTTTAACATAATCTCACCGTCGGTTACTGGTCACATTGTCTCCTGAAGGGCTTGTTTGGCCTTTCATTACAGCTCAACAGATTAGTTTACGATTTATCGAACTGGCTGGCATTGTTAGGGTTAGGAGGATGTTGTATGTTTTATGTTAAGTACTTGTAAGGTATTTGCCATCTACAACCTATTAAGCCTATGAAAGCCTCTCTCTAGGGAAGAAACCATAACACACACAACCTCCGAACGTAAGTGACTGCCTGTAACCTAATTGAGTCTGAAAAATACATGCAGCTTAAAATCAGTCAGGACTGCATGTCGGTAAGATGGAACATGCTTATCAGTTTATAAGGAAACTATGATATTTGCATGTATCAAGTTGTTATGCAGCATGTCCTTTGGGATTTTTAATTCTACCATCTCGCTCTGAAGATCAGTCCACAGGCCAAACGGCACCAATTCCATTGCTGGGAACATTATGGCATGTTTTATTGTAGTAATAGTAACAAAAATTGTTCATACTATTCCTGTATTACTTCTTGCTTGTTTGTGTTAATGCGTTCATAAAATATTTAAACACTGCAACATTTCAGCGGACATGATCACTCAACCAAATAAAAGTAAACCTGGAAATTCTTGATTGGTTGTGTTTTGGCTCCATCTAGTGGAGTGAGAAATACTTTGCATGAATTAACTGGCTGTTAAAGAGAGAATTTTTGCTGTGACATCAGACTGTTGAGATAAATTGTGTCTATACGGGAACGGGCAAGAAACAAAGATTTCAGTGCCTTTGAGGAGGATTTGTTCCTATAATTTCCAAAACTTGCTTATTGCCCTGCAGCCTACATGTACGTTGTCTATTCAGCTCCACAGAACATCTCTGCTGCAGTTACGCGAAATCTCACACCACCCACCCCTCCGTCCAAATCCCATCCCTCTATGGCGTGTCGCTCAGCTGTTTGGCCGATGACGGAATCGTGACGATGCAGTTTCAAGTAACCCCGCAAGTTTCAAGTTCACCTTTACCGCCACATCAAGCGTTTCACGTCAATAAAACACATTTTAGAAATGTTTTCTTAAAAAAAAAAGTGCTTTTATTATTTTAAAAATCGTGTACATTTATCGATAGTATAACCGACATGATTTATTAGCTTATTAAAGTATATTCAGCTCGATAGCGATGTTTTTTTTCCACTTATTACCGTATATTTAGCTCGATAGGAATTGTTTCCCTAACATGTCTTATTAGATTGTGTGCATTCCTGAGCAAAAACATATATATCAAAGACTAAGTATAAGTAGAGCTTTATTGTTGTTAGGTTGAAGAAGCTGTTATTAATCATTTATTATCATTTCTGTATAATCAGTAATGGATGTAATCATGTATACACATTATTTTGTTTTACTTTATTCTTATATGTTTGTGTAACTAACAGGTGTATACAGAGTT
>JAODJX010000065.1:13220488-13235724 GCA_026776945.1 Isichthys henryi | reverse complement strand
TAATTTGACCATTAATTTTGTGACATTATAGGGGAAGCTGAGCTTCCCTTGCAGTCTTAAAGAAATCGCCACTGATTACCACACAAAGTCATAGATTCATGTTAAAGTCAGTGATAGCTGACATCACTTTGATAAGCACGAACATTCTATTGCACAAGCCTAATGAAAAATGCCAGCTACTTCAAGTTATTCCCTTAGACACCCACTCTACAACAAAGGCATCGCCATGTACAGTAAAAGTTCATGACATCTTAAGACCAAAGCACACTTTGCTGTGAAATATGGAGAGTTCACCATTTACAATTACATAAGCAATATAAAGCCAATATTTAAATGAATTTATCCGTACGGCAAAACGTTTAATCGCAATCATTTACATATCAATGATAGATAATTATGGTATAATTTTCTTGATTCCCTTATGATTCTCCTTAGACACAGAATAAAACCACATATTGAATGGACTGAAATCCAGTTTTAATAAATCATACAAAAATTATGCCATTCTAGGGCACAACACTAGAAAACAGTTACAGTAAGATTTGCTGCTCACTTTCTGCCTCACTATTTGCTCCGGGGAATGGTATTGATTGTGGGTAGAGCTGCCACCTGCCACAATTTAGAACCAATGTAGGCTTTCATTCTGTGGGTCTACTGGATGGCAAGATTTTCAGCAGTGTTTACCAGTATACAGGAGCAGCATGTTGTGCGTTGGACTTCAAATTACCAACTCAACCATGCTGTGCATTTGTTAGGTATAGGTTGACCGTTCTTAAGATTACCATAGGATGTACTGGAGCTGTTAATTTCTGTAATGTGATAGGTTGATAGCATACATCAACCTATGTTCCTTAGAGAGTTTATCAAACTTTAAAAGAAAATCTTAAACTAAGAATGAGAAATCACCATGCCTTAGCACATTAGTAACAGTAAAACTACGCAAGGAAAACTTGTACCTTTATCAAAACAGAGTGAAGAATTCAGGTAGCCACCTCAGACACTACTAGGGAACGCCTACATTCAAAACACCTCAAGTAATAATGGTTAGGCACAATCATACCCAGTCAACCAGAAGAGTAAAAATATTACCCACAAACCATTATTCATGATGACCCAATACCATTGTTGTACAAGGGTCAGAAAGGGGTTTAACTATCCATTGCTGGACTTATCTTTCACATGAGACGAGTCATGCAAAGCACTGTTTGTTTTGCTGCTCCAACACTTAAACAGCAGAGAAATCGGAAAGTTGCACAAACACCCATGGCTCTTTAGCAATGCATTGTCTGGCATTATCTGCATCACATGACTGATTCAAGAACAAGCTGAGCAGCAACTGATCAGGTTACTGCTGACAATCTCACCGATTCATCACCCCTGTCCCACATCCCCTGCTCAGTATCATTTGATCTAGATACAGGAACAGGGTTTGACAAATCCCTTAACTGAGCTATGAGGCTCACACTGCTCCAAGCAAAGTGGTTCATTAGGAATCTGTGCAGAGACTAAGCAAGAAGCACAACTGATCAGACGAGGCAGACTAACAGATGATTTTTAAAAGGTTACATGCTGCCAATGCCACTGGCATTAGCCAACATCTACTCACCGTCAAGCAAACCATTTCTTCTGGTGGACTAAATTGTCAAGCAAACAGAATACCAGACATAACCAAACACTACATTCATCCTGCATGTTCAGAACTAACCATGCAAGTTTAGATATGCAGGCTGTCACTCTTTTTGGTACCACAACCACACTGAAGCACTACAGGACACATGAACGCTCAGGATTCTCAGGCTCATTACAACTATACCCAACATTAATGCCACACCAACCCCTAAAATTCACTCAGACTCACTGTAGCCACAGCAGCTAATCATTGAGGGCAAGAGATTGTCAAGACCGCTTGGGCCTAAAACCATTTAGCATAGCTCTGACCCAACTCATGAATCCCCACACAATTCCCCTGTGCTAGGGAAATCTCAAATTTCTCATTGGCACTCAGCAAGTACCACACAATCTGAATCAAAGACATTAATATATATTTATACTTTATATTAATACTTTAATGTAATAAATACACATGCCAAAAAAAAGTTTATTAAGCTGCAAGAAAGATACAACATACTGTTCCACCTTGCTTGTACATCTTGTTTTAAGCTTTTTTGAGGCATTTGCAGTTCAATTTGAACAATTTTGTACAGAAACACGGAACTTAATCTATCAAAAGGGGTAAAAACCTGCTAGCTTTTTACGCACCAACAAGGTCAAAATTGACATGTTAACGTGCACACTTTGTACATGTTAAACAAATTGTTTGCATCAACATGTTAATTTTCAGCTTGTTAGTGCGAAAAAACACATTATGACCCGTTCAGCATTCCTTAAAATTGCATTTTACAGAATGATGTCTGGGTGCTAAAAGAGGACACATGCTTCTCAGGTGCCCCCTTACAGGCAGAAGCCTGTGGGGAGAAAAACTGAGTGACAGCATTAGGGTTTAGCTTGTATGCTACAAAAAGCATATCTTAAATGGGAAAAGCTGTCGTGTGATTGGCTATATGAACAGACTTAACTCAATAGTTTTAGAGACTGCCAAAACTAAGTATCAGACGTGGATCAGTCACGTATGGCCGATACCCGATCCATCAAATAGGTCTGGACAGGCGCCGATACCGATCCAATTATTAGATCGGTGCACCTCTACCTCATACACAGGACCACGTAGGTACCATAAAAAAAATTCTAAATGTAGTTCAACTTGGAGTAAAACTAAATTATAACGCACTTAGAACTTTGAAATAAATATGCTCAAGTCTTAAGCCTTATGGTCAGCCATCTTGTAAGTAAAACACTGAAATCTCAATTGGCACATGACCAGCTATGGTAATACCCTGCAGGGCTGGGTAACAGCATCATGTAGACTACTGGTATGACAGGGCTACAAAACTCCCATGCACAGATAAGGTGCAAGTTCTCCACTTCTGAAAATTGTAATTGTGTTCTCCTCTTCCAAGTGTGAATAAGAGGAAGTGAGCTCTTTAGGGGAATTTTTAAGAGACTTGAAACATTTCAGGTCAGGAAACAGGCAAAAACAAACCACGAAGTGAAAGAGACAACTTTCACTGGTCCCAGAACCCGGCAGGTAAACCTCCTCTCTTTATACCTTGTTTTCATATCCCTCACACTTAGTTTCACAGATATCTGGATAGATTACCATGTCTTACTATATACCTATATATACTGGAAATGTACTGTAGTAGCAAACAAAGAAAAAAGATGAAGTGAAACCTGGGTACTTTCTAGTCTGCTGCAGCTTGACCTTAAAAATAACTTGAAGATAAGCAGGGATTTTTGTGTAATGCACCAATAGACACATTTGCAGTATAGAAAATCATTTACACCACAGGCAAAAAAATGAGTCAGAGTTGCAACACAAATGTGTGCTAATGAATCTCCACGCAAAATTAGGAGCAAAAACAACCCAGATGGAACAAACTAATAAAAAAAAAAAAAAAAAAAAAAAAAAAACACAATTCAACCAGCATTTGTTACAGACTTAGGACATTGATCGTTCATTTCTAACGGAACCGCAACAGCTCTGAAAGCCTCTGGGCAGCGGAGATGGGGCAGGAGTAAACCATTAAACCCCACGGTTCAAGTATGGTTTAATTCAAAAACGTAGTACACACTAATAAGTATTATCATTTGGTTCTTACGTCAACAACAATTCCCTTGGATCAGTAAAATATATCTAAGCGCAGCAGCACCAGAAACACCTACGGCAGACAGTACAGGCAGAGCTTATGTAGGAGAACACGGTATACAAACGCCGGGTAATGGCCACACCGACCTAATTTAACGTTACCATTTCATTTTATCAATCATATTATCAGCAAATTAAAAGTGTCCCCCTAAGTAGCGATATAATCGCACAGGAGGCAGATGCGCAGCTTAACGACTGGATTTTATGCATAACAGACATTTCTTGTGACATGACAAGGGAGCGGCCTAGACAACCGCGCGTTTGACAAGGCATCGCAGCTAAACAGAGTACCAAAGCGGCAATCGCAGCACAGCGCTAAACCAGTCAGAGCTGCTGAAGTTCCCGATTTTTTAACATTAAGGCTAGATATGTTGCCGGCTCGGGGTTATCAAACCGCGCAGAAGTGTCACCGAGATGACGAAGCGGGTTGAAAGACCGACTGGTAAACAAGCATTACTGCGAGGGCCGCAAAGCGATGGCACAACTAGAATAAAACACCAAAATAGTCTTTCTGAAACAGAACAGTGGTGTAATCACCGACTAACTAATCTAACGTGATGACAGCAGTCATCTCAGATACAAGCGAAACGTACGGAAATACGACAACGTTACGCCAAATACACTTAGGAAAGGTCGAAATTTACCTGTCGACACAAAAAGAAGCGTGAGAAACAGCATGTCTCGCTTCCTTAATTTCAATAGTATATGAACGTAAGACTTTTTGTATATAAATTGAATACAGCCGAAACTAGCCTGCCGTCGATACTGCAATGCGGAGCAGCAGCTCAGCTGACTCTTATATAGTTTTAGCGTCACTGTCAGGTGACCGCGAAGCAGTCGCGCGTGACCGAACTGCCCGGCAGTTGCGCGTGACCGAGCGCGTTCAAGTGTGTTTATTGCTCGTCCATTTCTTTTTGCCTAAGAATATTAAGTATACGTTTTGTATCGACCGCTGTTTAAGTGAATAGAAGAGAAAAGTATGTTCTTCAGCTTAAACAGTAGTTGAGCAATGAAAAATAAAGAATCGCCAAACTTTAATAAATAATGAGATAAATAGAAATAGCAGTGGAAACGTGAATACGAATGATTCAAAACAATTCCTTTATTGCCCTGTTTGTCTTGCACTGTCATGTGTTATATTGCACTGCTGACAAAACTTAACAGCTTAAACATGACAATTAACGTGACAGTAAAACTTGAAAGTTAAAGATAAATGGATGGTTGAACATACTAAGGATGCAAATCGTTTGGAATGGTCTGATTTTGAGACTTTTTCAGGAGAGGCTTTCACCAGTCTAATATATTACTTTATTATTTTTTATTTGTCTAATCCACTTAATGGTGGCAATAACCTCAAGATGAACCTGGCTGATATTTTTCATAGTAAACAAGCATACCTGCATTGGGAAGGCTTTTTGCTTTATTTTGCTGTCTCGAAGATTCATTTCAGGAAATTACCGAATGTACACTGTGTTGCAGCTGTTCGAAAACTAACATGGACGTTGTACTGAGTTGGTCAGTTTGACAGGCAAAGTGACTCACAAAAGTAATCCATAACAGACAGAGGTGGAAAGTTCAGGTCCAGAAAGTACATATCCAAGATTTTGTTTCACCCCACCAATTGAGTACTCTGTGGCTGTGAGTCTTTTTACTCACAACACTTCATTATTATGGGTGTCCTAGCAACTGGGTGATGTCCAATAGTCTGTCAGGCACTTCCTCTCTGACTTCTAGGGTCCCAAATCAATGATGGAGGATTTGAGACCTGTTGGAACAGCTTCATATTGTAACAAGACCTTAAATATATTGGTGAAGACACCAGCAAGCTGAGCAGCGCATGTCTTCAGTGTCTGTCTAGGCTAATTTCTTTGTTAGCATTGACGTTCTGAAGGGTGGATCTCACTTGATGGAGCTGTAGAACCAGTAACTGTACACCTGCAGGTAATGTGGTGTAGGGTGTTGCTCCTCCTTCTTGTGTATTAAAATGAGCAAAAGAAATGATTCAGGACATCTGAAAGACTTGTTTTGTCAATGAGTTGCCAAATGTTAGTCCTATAATCCATCAGTACCTTAATTCCATCCCACATGCTGCATGGGATATTGTTCATGATGTGTTCCTCAATGCATTGTTTGTATTTACACTTGGCCTCTCTGATGGTTCTCTTAAGGTTCCCTTGTGCTGCTTTGAAGGCTTGTATGTCACTTGACCTGAAAGCCATATCTTGTTCTCTCAGCAGAGCCTGCATACAGTTCTTCATCCACAGCTTTTGGTTGGGAAACACTTTTATTGGCTTTTGTATGTTGGTGTAGACCCAATCCAGAATGTTGCTCTCCCTCATGGGAAAGAACACATTTTTGTGGAAATCAAACAATCCTGTTTTGAGATTCGTCTGGTTGAAGTCCCCTGTTACAATAAGAACCCTATTGAAATATTGGTCAAATTAAATCATAAACGCAACGCAATAGACAAATGTGTATTGTCGGGCGAAGATCAGGTAGATAGCAACAAAAGTTGTGGTGGGCGGGGAGAGCGCTGTACGTTGTAACGATGGTTAGTTTTCGTATTTTCTCTAGAAATTTGGATGTTGTATCGAAGTTTACGCTGTAAGGGTGTACGCTGTAAACAGTGGCTACTATTGGAATAATACATAGGCTAAAAACGGGAATTATAAACCTGTACGTTGAAAAGGTGAAAACGTCGTATCCGGGGTACGTAGTAACGAGGTTCCACTGTACTTGTACTTGGGGGTATATATACAGTCAGGATTACGTTCAGCACTTTGACTCAGCACTTTAAGCAGTCAACAACATCCTTAGCTATACAACAGGAGCCTATATCACAAAGCGAGATTTGTTAGTTAGCTAGATAACTTGTTGGATTTAAATGGACTTAATCTCCATTCACTTACATTTTGCCAAGACTATCTCAAATTCAACGTTACCAGCTTTGTGATACAGGCTGTAGTATATATTAATAACACAGAAGCCTCTGTCCTGCTTGCTCTATACACTGAACATTCTGCAAGCTCAATAGCAGTGTCAGGAACAAAGCTAGTCAGATGATCATCACACAGCTGTTGAGTGTTTGAAGTAATCAGAAGTCTGATTTCATCTGAAGTAAGTAGACGTAAGGGGGTTGCTTTTGGCTATTTGGCCGTGCACAACAAAGCAAAAAGGGCCTGTCTTTTTCTGAAATGGCAGGACATTCGATTTATATGAGTACGGCACATAAATATAGTAAATTAATCCATCTAGACGATTTATTTGTTGATTGTGCACAGAAAGGATCATTTCACATTTCAATTTTGCGAAGGTGTTATGCTAGTGTTTTAAAGCTTTGAGTGCTGGTTTTGTTTTCTAACTGGTGATAACTGTAATGCTACTTCAGTCAAAATTGCAAAATAAAAAACCTGAAACATTGCCAAATAATGGCATTAATTGGTGGTGTGGTGGTAGCATAATTTGTTAACTCATAATCCCCTTTAAGTATGGTTCTTAGACTTAATTGTACCAATAAAGTACTCAGCAATACAAATGGCAGAAACTAAGATGCTTTGGGTAGAACGTGACAGATAAATAAAACTTTCAGCTACTGAGTACTGTGGGCTTCAATCAAAGCATTGTGTATTCATGTAGCTGTGGTTTTCCGGAATAACACCCATTCTAACCCACATCACTTATGTAAGTTTATCCCATACAAGGTAACTTACATTTTACATTGTAATATTGTACTAAACTCTCACCTACAAATGTGGAGGTAATGAATGAACAATTCTTCTGTTCAAGGTGCCCTGCTACAGGCAGGAGGGGCACAGTGACCCTGCACTGAATAAGCATTTATGAAAACAGACGAATGACTGAGGGAATCAATACACATTTTTAGGCTAAAACACACAAAATGCTAGCTGTTCAGACCAGAAGCAGTTAAAATAATGCAAAAAAGTTAATCATCAAAACAAGTTCCTGAAAAGTGCATTTTAGATTCAAGTTTATGTTCAGAGGCTTTTTGCTGGAAGTCTGGCATGTGAAGTACACCTCTAATAGACAGGACGACAAGAATAACAAAATTCAAGATATACAAAGTGGTGTTTATTATGTAGACATATTTACAAAATTGCAGAAGAAAAGTTCAACTCTGGAGGGTAGCCTTCCAAGTCTGTCACGGGTCTGGAAAAAAAGGATAAATGTTTGATATGGTCAATCCTAAACAACAACATTCATTATAATAACTGCGGTAAAAAAGGATCCCAAAATGCCGCAGAAGCCTGACAGTTAAAACGTACTGATTATGCGCAGGTCCGTTCATTTGCGTCGTGGGAGCGCGTCCTTGGGTTTTTCGGGCTCTGGGAAACAGCAGTGAGTGATCGCCGTCTCTTTTCTCAACACTGTGGGCCGCACCACATCAACGTCGCGCTTCAGATGATCCAGGAAAGCCGGTAGAATTTCAGACTGGGAGTAAAAATCTAGCAAGAAGTAGCCGCCCCGCGTGTGGCGGATGCCATGCCTTGAGATTTTGTAGGGCAATGCTCTCTCGCCCAGGTTCTCCAGTCCTCGAACAACAGCGCCTCTCTCAATCAAGGTCTCCACCGTACGCCGAAGAGTAGCAACTGTCTCCGGCCTCTGCATCGCCTTCAGTATCAAAGTAAGCTCGTATCTCGGCATGACTGGTCGCAAAACTGTAAAACGTAGGCACCAATGACAAAAATTCAAACACGAAACAGCACGATTTCCAGCATGACAGTCTGCCTCAAGAAGCGGCCATTATTGTGTCATTACGCAGGAGGCGGGGAATAGAGACGTTGAAAATGTGAGCATAAGCCACGCCCCTTCGTCCTGTAAATTTTTATTCTTTTGGAAAAATATTAACTTTGAAAATGTAATCGATATTAGTTATTGATACGTGATCAGAAAAGTATGTTTCTTTGACACGGTAACATGTTTTCGAATGTAAACGTTTCAGCACCGCGGAAGTACGGTCCTTTTAACGGAATGACGTCATTTATGCGCCGTTGACCTGTGGGCACGTGATCTGACTCCGGCGCTTCATCTGCGCTTCATTTTCATTCCTTCTGCAGCGAAGATGGCGGAGCAGAGTGCTGTCCCTAGCGATCTGTACCAGCATGTGTACTCGTTTCTCCTGGAAAATAAGTTTACAAAGGCTGCGCAACAGTTCTTGAAGAAGGCTAAAGTGGTGAGTACCTAGGGAGGATACCGCGGTCGTTATAAGCTGTTTGTGTGGCCTTTGTTTCAACTCAATAGGTCGCCTATATTTACCGGCGTCGAGAAACGTGGATCACACGTTGAGTATTACGAACACGTGAGGGCCAGCCTATTTCGTAAAATATCTAAGTGTATAATAGTTTCTAGTTTTACTGAACAAGCCCCTGGAATGAACATGAACAATTTTATATTACTTTGACATAAATAAAATGCCAAGTTGGCATTTTGGCAATTTTTGTTTTATTTTTTTTTTACTTGTTTATTCACTGGCGTAGTAAACGGCAAATTGTGAATTTATCGCTTTGTACGGCGCATCTATATAGCTTCCGTTGCCTTTCAGACTGCATGACACATTTTTATTCTAATGAAGATGTCTGTCATTCGAGAAAATAAACAGAATAATCATTTATGTTGATATAGTTCGATAAAGGTAAGAATGTTGCGGCTCAGTAGTCGAGTTTTCTGGGTTGTATTTGGGTATCTGACGCAAAACTAATGACAATGTTTATTTAGTCACCTGTGAGCTGTTAATGCGAAATAATATATTTTAATAATATATCTGTATGGTCTTATAAATCTTCAGAGACCCCAGGACCAAAATGCAGATAGCCTTCTGGACATCTTTAACTTCTGGGTGAAGTAAGTACCTTCAGTTTTTGCAATATTTCCTTTATGAAATTTTCCAATAAACTTGTGCTCAGATACTGAATGGAAATCGGCATATGGGGTGAAGACTGATTGGCTGTTTTTGTAAAACTCCCAATGCCTGTTTTGAGGTCCTTTAGATGTGGTGTTTGCTCTAGTATTATTCCTTAGTTGTGATCAGGGTTTTTAATTTTTTATTTTTGTGTGTGTATGGTGTCAAGATTGGTTGACTATGACATACATAGTGATGAAGTAAATTTTTTGGGGTTTGAAAATCTAGGGTGGGTGGGATCATTGTGTTCTGTCAGTCGTTGGTTTCCAGTCAGAAGTATTTTAAAATAGTACCATAATATTCATCCCGCATCTAGATTTAGCTGAAATCTATTGCTAATGCTTTCAGATTTCAGGAGTGTGACAAACTGCTCCGATGTCCCTGTTTTTTATGGTATTGGATTTATTTAATTTAGTTTTTTTTGCTTGCGTGTCAGGTCGCCGAAATCGAAGAAGCGCAAGGCCCTGAGCAATGGCCTGCCGGAGAAGAGTGGCCCCTTGGCCAAAAAGACGAAGAAGGAGAAGGAATCCAGCAGCGAGGAATCCAGCAGTGAGGAGGAGGAGCCCAGACCTCCGGCCAAGGCTGCCCCTGCAGGTACAACCTCTCGCTGGTGCTTGGGCTCCAGGATGAATGTGCACAGCTGTGCTGGAAGGTTACATGATTTTTCATCTCTAAAATAAGCTGTGTATATAATTTTATATTTGGAAATGTTGTGTTTCTTGTGAGAGAACTATAGGACTGATCTTACACTGTCAGTCTCTGTCACAATAGGAATGGAATACTCATTTGTTAGTGGAAGAGGATGGGCATGCGTGTAATTACAGCACTACTCCATGTCCTTCAGTGACTAAGGCCCCGACCAAGAAGCAAGCAACAGCTGCCAAGAAAGAGAGCAGCAGCAGTGAAGACTCAAGCGATTCTGAGGATGAGGAGGAATCCAAGGCCCCAGCAAAGGTAAGAGGGCCCCTGCAAAGAGGGCAAGGGATGGACCATGGACAGAACCAATGAAAGAAATCAGTGGAGCTCTTGCTGTTCCTTCACAGGTCTTCAAGGGCTGTTGATCGAATGTCTCCGCCAGTAATTTGATATATGCTGATTGTGCTTGTTTACCTCGGTCCTAGCAGAAGGTCCCGGCCAAGGCCCCTGTTAAAGCTCCAATTAAGACCCCAGCGAAGCCCCAGCCGGTGCGCAAGAAGGACACCAGCTCCAGCAGTGAGAGCTCGGACTCTGAGGACGAGGGGGCGGCAAAGACTCCCGCTGCTGGTGAATCTGTTATATATGTCCTTAATGGGGGTATTTTACTGTACTGTTAAAAACCATTTCTTGTAGCTTATAAGCGGGGATGATGTGACATAGGGATCTGGGAAGGGGTTCTTCATGTTTTGTAAAGATGAAGAACAGCACTGTCGCATAGAACAATGGAGTTCATGATTAACATGTGTATTCTGTGTCTTATTTGGAGTCATTTTGAGCATGACGGCACACAGACCTCAAACTGAACCGTGCCTAGGCCCACTTCTTCAAGCAGTGCTTGGAGCGATCACACTAGTCAGACAACCTAGACTTTGGGGGTCAAACATGGTACGAATGACCTAGTGTGTGTACGTACACCCTAACACGATGCCTCTTGCTCATTGTGTAGGAACCAAGGCCACCACCCCTAAACAGGCTGCAGTCCCCAAAAAAGCAGCCCCCCTTAAGGCCTCCCTTCAAAAGAAAACAGAATCCAGCAGCAGCAGTGACAGCTCCAGTGACTCAGAGGATGAGCAGCCAGCCAAGGTGAGTGAGGGTCCCATCTGTCACCCGCCTCCATCTTCAGGAATCTCCTATTTTACATAAATGACTTTTGATTTGGGGAATTATTGATCAAACTTGCTTTGCAATTATCTATGATTAGCTACTATTTATAAAGACCGGGTTTTACACTGATTACCCATTGTTCATCATAAGTAGGTCATTCTGTACATTACAGTCTAGGTTAGGAGGCTTTCTGGCTCAAATCGCTGAAGTATGGGAAGGGCTTGTGGGGGGGTTGCTTACGCAGAAATGTTTTGTGGGTCCAAGTAGCTGGAGGAGATGGGACCAACCAATTAAATTTGTTGGGCTTGCCTCCATTAGCTGCTTGGACCTCCTCTACAATCTGATTGGTTATCTCTCTGAACCAATCATTTTTCATTCTGCCCACAGAACATTTTTACGTAAAACTTCCATAAGCATGTGAAGGGGCACTGCAGCCTGCCTGCTGCTCCATTTCACAACTTGACCAGTTATAAGGCTCTACAACCTTAATGTCAGAGTAAGGTTTAGACTAAGGGCGCATCTGGGTGTGAGAGATGCATTCTCTGCACTAGTTAACAAGGTGACATGAGTTTGTAAACGCCTGTTTAAGACCTGAATAAGTTTGGGATATTGGATGATTGTGTTCTGTGGCACTGTGGTTAGGTTTTAGCCTTCCCATGGTCACCCTGCAAATGTTAAAGGATGTGTCTCTCCCTGCAGAAAGCTGTCAAACCCCCAGCACCTGTGAAACCGCCCCCAGCCAAAGCAGCAGAGTCTAGTAGTGAAGAATCCACCTCTGAAGAGGAGGAGCCTCCCCCCCGTAAGAAGAATAAGCCAGGTAACTACTCAGCTCTCTTAGCTCTTTATAACGAGGTACACATTATAGTTTAGCCTATAAGTGTTGCATCTTGATATCAAATTTGGTTGAATGAAAGAGGGGAAAATCTAAGTTCAGAGCTGAAATGCCGTACTATAACTGCTGCCTGGGACTTGCTTGATGTTTCAGAGCTGTACAGTGCAGTCCCGCCCCCACCATCTGTGCAGAAGGCCCCTACCCAAGTGGCAAAGCAGAAGGGAGCCACCAAGGCTGAGAGCAGCAGCGACAGCAGCGATGAAGAGAAGGTGGCCGGTAAGTTTGCCTGCCCTCATCGTTGTCACGAATTGGTCGAGGTTCCAAGGTTGGTTCCTGACTTTGAAACCGTTTCTAGTCAAAGTCACTCCGGCCAAGGCCGCTCCAGTGAAGGCTGTCCCGGGCAAGCATGCAGCCGCTAAACCCGCAGCCAAGAAGGCAGAATCCAGCTCTGACAGCTCAAGCTCAGGTAAGCTTTCTGAGCCCCACCTCCCCCCCCCAAATCTTTCCTTGTGACCAGTGATGTCAAAAGGTGTTAAGCTTCTGCTTCTCTTAAAGATTCCAGCTCGGAGGAGGAAGTGACGAAGAAGACTGCGGTGAAGACGGTTCCCAGCAAGGCGGCAGTGACCAAGACGCCACCCGCCAAGGCAGCGTCTGCTAAGAAGGAGTCGTCTTCCTCTTCCAGCTCAGATGATGAAGACGAGGAGGTCGTGGCGAAGTCAGCGGCTAAAGGAGTACAGCCAAAACCTGCAGCAGTAAAGACACCCCCCACAAAGACGGTGCCTCAGAAAAAGGATGAGACATCATCGGATTCGGGTGAGGGGGGAGACTCGATGTACCATTGGCACTGAGGAGTCATTTGGTATAATCTGAGATCTTGTATAAAGTGTTTGTGTTTTTGATTTTCGGTGCAAGCTATGGTTCACATGCCTGTATGTCTCTCCTGTCCTCTTTTCCCTTCAGAATCTGACAGCTCTGAGGATGACAGCGCCAAGAAAACCCCCAAGGCTGCGGTACCAAAAAAGGCAGCAGTGACCCCAACCCCAAAATCTACTCCTAAAGCTAGACCTAAGGCTGCCAGCTCTGATTCAGACAGTGACAGCTCTGATTCTGATGAGGAACCAAAAACTCAGGTCGCCAAGGCCACGCCCGTCGCCAAGGCCACGCCCGTCGCCAAGGCCAGCAGCAGTGATGATTCTGACAGCTCTAGTGAAGAAGAACAGGAGAAGGCTGTACCCAATAAGGCCACGCCTGCTAAAGCTGTATCCAATAAGGCCACGCCTGCCAAGGCTACACCTGCTAAAACTCCGGAACAGGGGAGGGCTGCACAGTGTACCTCAGACTCCTCTGACAGCTCTGACTCGGAGACAGAGGCCAAGAAAAAAGCTGTGAAGCCTTCTCTGGCCAACGGGAAAGCAACTACACCCAAAACATCCACCCCTGCAGCATCAAAACCCACAGAGTCTTCATCATCTAGTGACAGCAGCTCTGAGGAGGAGGAGGTGCCCAAGAAGAAGACTCCTGTAAAGTCTACCCCTTCAGCTAAAAGTAAGAGTTCAGCACAGCCTGTTACTAAGTGATTGGAGAGGGAGGCTGTCAGTCAGCCTGTGAACCAATAAAGAAGTGGATTAGTCCAGGCAGTGACTCAGACACAAACCCATGTGTTAAGGGTTTTAATGCCTTTTTTCTTATTGACTACGAATATGTCCTTAAGGTCAAGTTTGAGAAATCAAAGGAAAGTTTTCATGTGACAGCCTAGTTTTTCCCCTCGATTTGAAATGTATGACGGACATATTCCATGTATGCGAAACGTGTAGCCGGGACCTTAGTTAGGGCTGCATGATTAATCGTAAGAACTGAGATCGCAGTTCACGCCTCTATGCGATCTCATTTCTAAATTACAACAGTTCTCCCGCATTATATTGCGTTAGCTGGATCAAAGCAAGCATTCCTACTTTTCTCCGGAGTGTCTCAGGTGTGCCATAATTCTGCATTCTTTTTAAAGGGAGCTTTTCCACTTCAACAGGTACCTTACTTTTAGTTTTTCAAGAAAGTACTAAAAGTACAGTACTTATGCCAGTGGAAAACCAACACCTTTAAGAACTGGTACTGGCACCGAATGACATCACAGCGTGAGGCGGGGTACTGAATTCGAAAAATGGCTGTATATTATAGGGCTGTACAATATGTAACTGAAATACTAACATCGCATGTTGTACACATGCAATTCCCACTTCACCAGTTAGCTAGGTTAAGATCAAGCTTTTTCTTACCTTCAGTTCGTTGCGGACACTATAGTGCAGGGAGCTTAAGTCTCACTAAAGAATTTTTACTCTGTCGTCGGGGGAAAAAAACCATGGCAAGTTTTGCAATTTTAATTATTCCTTTTCGAGCGCTACATGCGTTCCGAGACGGTCATAATCATTTTCATTCTTGCTGTTTAAATCACTCCTAGACAGGTTGTTTCGTAAATACCCCAATATTTATTACAAGATGATCACATTGCAGTACTTAGAAATTTTCTAGTACCCTGCTGTCGTATTCTGTTATACAAAATTAGTTTATTTCTTGTTATGCTAGTTCACAACTGTTTTCAAGACCCCAGTTGTCTTGCGTTTCAGAGGTAGGTTATTTTTGTAACCGATAGACTAAGAAAGCATTTCAAGTTCCACCCCAAAGTGGAACTGCCACTTTTTGCGCTGGAATTTTTGGTATGGTTGTTTTGGTTACCCTGATTGGATGGCCAATTGAGTGTTTCCTTTCTGTTATCATTGAGGGCCTGGATTTGTTTGGCACAATTATCATCTGTTGCATTTACTTTTGCAGTTTGAGTGCAATAAACGTTTAATTTGGAGAAAATCTTTCAGAGAATCGTAATCTCAGTTCTAAGCAAAAAAAAAAAAATCACAATTCATGTGTTTTTT
>JAODJX010000065.1:13191308-13203052 GCA_026776945.1 Isichthys henryi | reverse complement strand
GGAAGAGAAGACAATGCAGCACCTCTAAAGGCGCCACTGTCATGAAAGCGGTTTAATGGACCCATTAGTGGGTGGTAGAGGAACCAGGACACCAGAGGAATAACATGCATGGTGGGGGGGGCGCGCTGTGAACATATATGTGCACGTGTGCAGACACATCGTGTGTGTGTGTGTGTGTGTGCGCGCGAGGGAGGGAGGCACCTAACAGTGAGTTAGCAGGTAGGTGTGTGTGTGAGAGAGAGAGAGAGAGAGAGAGAGACTGGCTGACTCCCGCCCAGAGCTCCTGGTACCCCTGTCCTGTTTTATGAGGCCATCTGAAAGTCTGCATCTAGACAAGAACCTCAAATTCCAAAAACCCCATGCAGATTTCTCAGGCTATCACGGGAAAGGGTCACACTAACACCCCCCCCCCCCGCTGGATCTGTGGGCACTGGTGTCTGTTATGGGACCGGTCATCCAGTGAAGAAAAAAAATATTTTCAATTACTCAGCCCAAAAATGATGGCAGGTAGGGGAGTGGTCTCTGGAGATTCTGTTTGGGGGGGGGGGCGCTCAATGTGACGTGGCTGACAGCCTGAGGCCGACCGCCTACCATGACACAGAGACGTCACACAGCCAGACAGAAGCACCAGGTCTGTGCACATTTTGCTCAGCTCACACCTCACTCATACCTTCAGCTACACCCCACTCAGCAAACAGCCATTACACAAGTGCAGAAATCACTCAGACTCAAACATATAACGCCTGCAAAAATACAAATAAAAAAACTATTTTTATGATCCTGCGGACAGATCTATGCTGCAGGCTCGGAACGGAGCGGTGATTAGATCTGGTGCAGAACCCAAGGAAGATTACACTAAAGTCACTAAACTCAATCCACTGTCAATCAACAGTTCATCACTGTCCTGAGAGAGGTGCCACGAAAAAAGCAGGTTTTGGCAGGTAATCAAATATCTATGTGGGTGCTGATTGTCTGCAACTGTTGTGTGTGTGTGTGTGGTCCAGGTATAGCAAATGTCCCCACAATGAGATGAATACCTGTTTTTTTACCTTATGGGGACCAGTTTCCTGGTTTTCATATGGGAAAACTTTATTTTAGAAAAATCCGTGACTGCAATGAAAAAACTATAAATGTAAAAACTCTTGTATTTTGCTTGGTTACTTATGATTATGGTTTGGGCAGGGTAGGGGTTAAGGTTGTCATAGTTAGTGTTAGCATTTTTCCCATAGAAATGAATGAATGGTCCCCTAGAATGTATGATTATATGACTGTTTGTGTGTGTGTGCGTGTGTGTGTGCACCCGTACGTGAGAGAGAGAGAGAATGAGAAACTTGTAAATTAAGGCCATGGCTGTCCTTGAAGAGTTCCTGCAAAAAGGTTAAAGGTCAGTGGGTGGAGGAAATAAAAAAAAAAATAATTAAAAAATGAAAAAAATACAAGACCCTTTTTCCTTGGCAAGAATTCCCCCAGCATTCCACGTGCGTATGCCGGTGCAAGCGACCGGTGCCCCCTGGTGGTCAGAGCAGGTCTCAGGGCTGCAGCAGGAGCCATTCCAGTGTGGACATAGTGACATCACAGAGCAAAGTGGCACATGTCTCGGGCATTGAGAGAGTGAGACAGAGAGACGATCTCTCTACAGTGACGCAATCTGTACTATGTTCTGGAGTGCCTTTACTGCCCTGTGGTGCCAGCACATGCTAGTTCGGGGGGGGGGGGGGGAACAGGACAGGACACCTCCCATCACCACAGCTAACTTTGTCATCTAGAGATGCAAGCAAAGAGCAGTGCATGCTGGGAAGAAGCGGCAGCACCAAGCATGGAGAGTAGGTATGTAAGAGGACAAAATAAAGACATCGGGTTTATCGAAACCAAAGGACTTTCTGGGCCACACTTGTGGCCACTCGGTTACCTCGGTGCCCACAGAGTGATATGACAGCAGCTGAAAAACATCGTAAATACATCATAAAAACACCTTGTGGCACGGATGGCATCGGTTGGCCCGGCCTGAATAATTCAGCGCTGCTCGGCACGGCATCACACGGCCCGTAGTTGTGACAAAAAAGGGAAGCCTCTGGCCTGAATTATTCAATGGGGAGAAATGGGGGGGGGGGGGTAATCAGCGCTCGGCCATCCATCATCGGGAGAAAGGTCTAACCATTTCACTCCCTGCCTGCTAAAATATCCATCCGTAGTTACAGCTGTTTCTGTACTACAGGGTGACAGTGAGCCTGCAGTCTGTCCCAGAGGAGCACAGGCCACTAACCGGGGGGCACCCTGGACGAGAGGGCAGTACATTATAGGGTGAGCCCCATTGAAAGAAAAAAATCTTGAAACTAGGAATACTCCTCGTTTATTCCACTGAATGAATATTTGGAAAATGAATATTTGAGAAAAAAAATTAACAAAACAATTGGCCAACCCCATTGCCACAAAAAGGGGAATGAAGAGGACAACCCATCCTTACTCCCACTCTTTTCCATTTGCCGCCTCCGTAATGCCCGGCTCCCGGCTGCAGGAGTGAGAGATACCCCCACCCCCACCCTCACCGCCACCCCGCAGCATGACGGAAAATGCGCATAATCATTATTTCTCATGCCGCCCATCGCTGCCCAGTGTTTTAACGGCACGGTTCAGGGTCCGTTTCTGCTGATAGCGAAGTGAGTGCGCTCCACCCGCTGACAGTGTGCAAAATAAATCGGCCGCTGCTTTATCACCAATCCAACGTTTCCTGATGGGACCCGTGCATTTTTAATGAGCCGCTTGGCCTGCGCCCGGTCTGGCACGGGTAAGCGCGTACGATCGGTCTGGTCACACAAAACAGGGATGGGAATGTGGCAATTAATCATGAGTCCTTCAGTTGCCATTTTAATCCTTTGCCGACGGGTCGGAAAGGACGTCCTGGTGGGGCACCAAGTTTACTGGAGTTTGGGAAGATATTTTACACGTTTTTAGGGGGAGGGGGGAGAGACATGAAAGGTGAAGAAGACAAGGTGCAGTCAGTCCAGTTGCAGAGCTTCAGTCAGGCTCACGCAAAAAATAAAAAATAAACAGGCATGCTACTTGGCACACGCCCCATACCTGCCAGAAGTCCTGCAGAGGGGGGAGAAGGCAGTAAAGGAGCATATCGGGGAGGGGGAGAGACAATGGATGAGGTCATTGGTTACGTGGAGAAAGGGGAGGAGGAACGGCATCGTAAAAGGTACGGCAGACAAACAGCAGTCACTTAAAGAACGGCGACAGTTTAACGTCATAACATGAACAGGAGGCGCAGAGACGGCACTGGGGTGGCGGCACGAGTCGGGGGGGGGGTGGCGGCACGAGTAGGGGGGCTGTTAGGGGCTGATAGGAAGTGAGGGCAAGTCAGACAAAGAACAGGACAAACAGGCAGGAAGAAAGCACATCAGCAAGTAATGGGGATAAGGGAGATGAGAAGGAAAGTACGATGCTAAATGGAGCAGGGACCCGCTTTATGCACTGGCACAGGTCCCATGGGCCTCCGTACTGTACGGGGGGTTACCCATAATGCACCAGTAACAGGATCCCTTAAGGTTACCCATAATGCACTCAAACTTAAACGGACTGCCCTACGGCCTCCCTGCGTCAACCTGCACGAGAACCGACCGCTTCGACCCAGCAAATGCAAATTCACAGCAAATGCCTAATTAGCAAACCCATGAGGAATTCATTACAGCATTACGGCATCCTGTTATGCTGATGGAAATTAATGGTGAGTTTGCAGGTGTAAAGGAAATTGGGGGGGGGGGGGGCGCGACTTCCGGCACCAGCAGACGGAGACGGGACAGGGTGGTGGTGCGTCTCCCGAGAGATCTACGAATGTAAATGGGCCCGGGGAGCCGTGCTAGCGAGGCTGATTTACATGAGGGCACACGGCTCATAAATCCCACAAGGCAGCTGTGTGGTTTCTCACAAGGAGCCCGGCATGAACTGCAAGTCGGCCAGAGACGCGGCCTGTCGGCGCTGCCCATCCGTCCTGTCAACAAACATGCAGACTGTCTTCGGTCGAACGCTCAACCTAAAATTACAGTTAAACCTAGCTGGGCTTTTTCCCCGCTGAAACCAACGGTCCAGGAAGCGGGGAGGAGTGAAGCGAGAGAGAGACGGGAAGAGAGGGAGAGGAATAAGCATATTGTGCATTTATAAACTGAGGCAGGAGGCTGGCACTGGTCTGAAGGCGCAACGTGTTCTTAACGCTGCTCAGAAGGGGGCTTCACGACTCGCCGTTGACTTTGGGCCAACAAGCAAAATCATGAAAATAATAACGTGCCGACAGCTTCAGACTCTTTGATCCTGAGCTTCGGGGGGTGGCGAGATAGAGGAAGGTCTGCAGACACAGCCCAGGGTTCGATGACGAGAGGAAGAAAGCAACAAAAAAAAAAAAAAAGGGGAAGAGACTGGGCATGGTGAGAACACGGAGCGTAATTTATTCTTGCTCTGTTCTGTAGCTGCGGTACAGCCCAAGGCTCAAGCAGTTTGGACGGTGAGTGTTTTGCTCATGCAAACTCCATTAGCATCCACGCTCAGCCTACCTCTCTGTTAGCCTGTTTATTAGCCGTGGTTTACAGCTATGGAGAGTCAGAAGGTCCGGTAGCGGTGCTAAAAACATGACCAACATTAACATTGATGGGGGTAGCAGGACAGCCACCCATGGTGGGGGGGGGGGATACTCTGGCAGAGGCACGCCATGACAGCCTGACTGGAAAGCAGATGAACTGGGAGCACTAGACGCACCACTACCAGGAAAGGTCCAGATACAGGCCTGAGCTTTACAAGATCCTTCCCAGCATATTAAACACAATCGAATGTATATTTAGATGTGAAACGAAAGTGCTGTCTGGCTAAACTTTCTAAACCCTTTAAAATGCAGGATCTCTTTCCCCTGCATCTGCGAAGAGGTGCTCGCCTTAATCCCCGACTGACAAAAGGCAGAGAGAAAATTCCACTGAGGTTTGGATGACAAGTCACAAGCCGGGAGGGTTGAGAAAGAAAAGCATTATGGGAAAGTGATTGCAATATTGTTTGGTGAAACATCAAAATACCCACAACCCCAACCAGTAAGCCAATGGGTCCGCCTGCTTACCTTGCCATCATAGCGCTTCACCAAGAACTGATCCAGGCCCAAGTCTGAAAAGGGGGGGGGGGAGAAAAAGGGACGACATTTAGACTTTAATAAAGATATCCCCAATAGCCTCACTCTACAGAAGTTTGGAACTTCTAAACACGCCACGGGTTCTAACCTTGGCACACTGTACACTTCTTGGTGTGTTTAGGAGTTGTCAATAGCGTACTTTAGTCAGACCCAAACTGCACAAATGACGAATAATGACTATTAACAAACGGCATTAAGGCACTTTCAGAACTGCTGTCATCAATCATCGATCTGCTGACTCATGGAACAGATATCATGCTTTCAGAACCTGCTGAGATACCTCTTTTTCACTGTTTTCTGGCTCTAATCATCATTTGACAGCCAGGAGATGAAGCCTGGACCGCAGACAGGGAACCGGGCCCAGCAAAGCGCTGACATCCTGCCTGCTCATGTCCCTTTGACCAGACCTCCTCCTATCCAACATCAGATGGACACCCCAGAGTTGGACCATTTGGGACATCTGACTGAGAGCTGTCACTCCCAACGTTCTGTAGCCATGACATCATTCCGATTTGCACAGGTCAAAAAAGTCGGGGACCTTTCTGCAGATCAGAGGTCAAATGTCAATTAACATTGACCTCATCATCTGAAAGAACATGATGGAGGACAAATTCCAGACTCGGTAAATCTTGAACTATTCGAAGGAGACCATTTTCAAATGACTGACCTATGTCAAAATAAAAAAAGTATAACAATAATAATAGTGAATAAACAATAAATAATTGACAAGCAAATTTCAGAACAAGGAAACTTTAAAACACCTTGGACCCCGAGCCCCCCACCAAACCCAAACAAGTTTGAAAGACCTGTACCACCCAACGTTTGACATGCACACACTTAATAAGCAAACACCCAGGCCCCACCCCAAGTCCTCCTCACAAAAAGCCAAAAAAATTATCATAATGCACCCAGACAAAGGAACTAATATGATTAGTTTAGTATAGGGGTTTGTATACGAGTTCCAATCCATCATATTTAATAAACTGATGGATCAGTCGGGTGAGCTAGCCAATGGCTGACTGAAGAAATGCGACGTGAATTATGCATGCAGGCGCAGGATCCCTTGCGCCAGCTGCTTCAGGAAGCACTCTAAGAGGAAACTAATAAAAAGATGCTGGTTTTAAGTTGGCCTTATCACTTATTCATACATCTGTTGCCAGCAGCCAAAGAATCACTCATCCAGAAAAACGAAATGGGTCGTTTGGTTGCCACAAAGCGGGTCGCAGCGGGCGTGCAGCAGGTGAGCGAGCCACGAGCTGGCAGGCGCCATCAAGGTGGACGAGAGGCCTTGCACGCTTAACCTGCTTGTACGCACGTTCCACTCCACTGACGTACCAACAGCTTAGTGTTGCTCAATCCAACATAATCGCAGCGTGTGGGGGTTGGCGTGGCAGTGTGTCACTGCATGTCTCCATGTGCTAATCTCAGCTAGAGGTGGCCGGCATTCCACAGTCGCGCATCCCACCCTCCCGGTTCTCAGCCCTCCCCGCATTGCCACGCCACTGCACAGGCAGTGCAGACTGCAAGCAATTATTTCCACAAAAACGTAGATGTTTCTTCATGTCTACAGGGCAACTATGGCCCCAAAAATTAATTATCAAAATGATCAAACAACATTATCAAAATTATCAAACAACCACCATTTCCATTTTCTCTTTTCTGCAGTCATTTTGCTTGTTTCTACCTTCACAAAACTGTTAAAAAGCAATATTTTGATCTAGAGAAACACTCAAGATCATATCAACATCACCCACAGCCTTCGAAACGTCTCAGGCGCTCTGTTTGATTCCCTCGTATGCAGCACCTCTCACAACGCTGCCCCCCCTGAGTTCGTCACGACTGATGGGCAGCACTGGGCATACCCCATGGTCCTGACAGATCCATGCAGTAGCCAGCCCAGTGGGAGCTCCCGCACATGCGGCAGCAAAGGTCTTAGAGCTGCACCGGGACACTGGGGAATTCCTTGGTATAACTGACAAGAGAACAGAAAATCCTGAAGATGCTGGCCCAGGACTATGGAACTTGGACTGGACCGGAGCTGCAGAGGGAACTATTTGAATTATTAACTATAATCTTTAATTGTTAATTTTATATGTCAATTATCCCCCACCAAAAATTATATCAGTTAAACCCCCCACCTTCGAGTTACAATTTGGGTCACAACAAGCCTACCTGACTTCACTAATTAATATGAGATATTTTAATCTGAGGATTTTGGAAGCTGGTTCTCATTAATATAACTTATCAGGAGATACATTCCCACTAGTCACCTGTCCCCCCGCTTGTCCTCACCTGTCCCGTCACCCTGAACCATTAGCGTGAGCAAGGGGGGGGGAAAAAAAAACTCACATGTAAATGCACTATTGAAAGGATCACCAACATGCGTGTAATGTCATCTTCAGGCGCCAAACCATGCCACCCTTGTCCAAGTTCCAGAACTTCATGGGATCTGGTTCTGGTTTATGCAACACCCCCCTCACTCTGCACCCCTTGAAAGCCTCCAGAGCACCTGTCCCAAGCCATCAGGTATCCAACACCTCATTGGCTGGAGGAGCAAGTGGCCGCGAGTCCAAGCAAGAAAGAAATACCCTTAGTGGCAACAGCTGAGACCCGCTTTCCCACATCCCAAAGGGGATATAAACGACGGCTAGACACTCGGGGGGGGGGGGAGGCAATATGTGGGTGTCAGGAATGTGGTGGAACAGCACAGCTGCCGCCGTCCCGCATATCAACTTCACTTCCTGTTTAGAGCTGCTTCAGTCCCGGAACTTCTAAACTTGCCACAGACCAAGGTCAAGATAAATGGGCCACAACTGGAGACCAAACATTTGTCGCCGTTTTTGCATATTTTCTTCAGAATTTGCATATTTCTAAGACAAAAATCTGCATAGTCACTTGACTCCAGGGCAAAATCTCACTTAGTCAAACAGGTAAAGACACCAGCAGATATCATGCTATATAGTAAAGAGCACAGCTTTCATAGTACAACTGACAGGAATGAACATGTAAAGCATTTAAAGTAGCTGGGAAATGTTATGGTAAAAAGAAGTGACAATGTTAAAAATGAATACACCCTCATCTCTGCAGTGGAGGGATGAGCAGTGGCCTGATGCCTATTCACTCACTCCGCTACCCAGCAGCCCCAAACGACAGACCCTGGAACATCCACACTTCCTCATTCTTACCAATTATTCAGAACCCATCTCCACATTGCCTTAAATATAAAAACCACAGTCCAAAAAAACAAACCCTGCCATCCTCCACAGCCAATATCTGCATACGTATTATTTTTTTCAGCAGCAATTAAAAGGAGGTAAAAATGAGTAATTAAATACCTTATTTTGTCATGTTATTCGACTCCATGTACTCTGACCAAAAGGTAGTATATTAAACAAGTTAATTACTAGATCTAGATTTATATCAAAAATATAAATTTGGGAAAAAATAAACTGAACATAAGTAATTAAAACACTACTATGTTCAGTCTTTCCTAGTTGTAACATTTACCCTTAAATAAATACACAACTTCAGCTCTAGATCCCACAGAAGAGGCTGCAATGACATTACAGTAAAATACAGTCTAGTTCCAGAACTGTTTAGTATTCAAATTAATGCAGGTTAAACAGAACTATGAATAATGTCTGAAACTTTTATGTGACAAGACACTCCAGGCAAGATCTGGCAAATACAATTTATTATGAAACAGAGGAGTAATATCTTCTATGGACTTCTATAGTGAGATATTAGCCATGTTTCCCAGGAGTTCAGAAGGTACTGATAGGATAGCAAGTATGAACATGTCTTGAAGGACACCTGCGATCCACCTCAAAAAACTACATGCAGGAACTATAAGGACATTTTCATTAAGAAAGTTAATCTCTTCACAAAGGTCTTTTCTTCAGCAAATTCTTGGTACAGCCTCCATAGCCTGTCTTCATTTCATCCTTTTCCAATCACCTGCCCCTGCCAGGACAGCCTGGGAAGACCCTGTCAATTTTAAACATTCTTTCATGGACAAAAAAGCTGCCATCCAACAGCTAAGTTTAGCATAGCATGCGAGATGCCCTCCATATATATGCCAAGAGGGTTTGATCAGATGTACCTAACAGACACATAAAAACTGAACCAAGCATCAACATCACAATTCATAAACGTCCTTGTCAAACACCTTTCAGTGTCTATCCTTTCTTTTAACCAATTGGGAAAAAAACAAAAGGGTCTGACAAGACAAAAGAAGGCATCACTCTGCGTAATGGAAATTCCACAGCATGACCCACTACAAAAGTCTGAGCGTGCTCAGTAGATTAAGGAGCCATTTAACAGATACAGAAATTATGGATCTTATCTTCTAACCTCTTACAGAAATGAGCCCCGAGTAAGCCAAATTGAATATCGACGGTGCAAGACGACTTCCTCTACTGCCCCATAAGTAACACCAGCGTTAAACCATCTTACTGCTGGACGACACTCAACCCTTACTCACCAGAACCACTCACCCAACACAACAACTTCAGGAAGGCCACTTCACGATTAGCCATGCTATACCGCCAAGTATCCGCACCAAAACACATCCAAAGACTAGAAGACTACATAGTACTGCAAAAGATATTTAGATAATATTCACAAATTCAGATTTCTTCCATCCATCTTCTAAACAGTAGCCCTGAATCCAGGTCAGGGTTTCAGAATCTCATTAAGCCCAGAACACAAGGCTGAGGAACACCCTCAATGGGATGATGTAGTTTCTTCTGCATCATAAATTATATTGCATAGCATCTATAAATTCAGTGCCGGGTCCAGAAATAAATAACTAAGGGCACGATAAAAGCAACCATGGCGCAGTCATGTACTGATCGACTTCCACTTAAGGGAGCACATTACTAATCTGTGGGCGTTATGCACCCTTAGATATGCTTGTAAACCCAAGTTGGTATAAATGTAAAGCATGGAGAAACTACACTACTGGAGAAGTTTACCTTCAAGTCAAACACAGAACCAACATCCTAAAGGAAAAGTGTCTTCCATCCATTTACCATAATCGCTAATCCAATATGGAGTCGCAGAGGATGGAGGTTATTTTCGACAAGATGCCACTCCATCACAGCATGTGTGGCACACAAACGGGGTAACTCAGCAACATTAATGAGCTTCACTGCATGTTTTCAGAGAGCAGCAGGAAGCAGCTGAGGAAAACCACAAAAAAACGGACAGGCAATGTGGCCAGGGTTAGCCTAAAGCTAACCTAGCTCATTCTCCAAAAGCCGCCCAAACAGAGCACAGGCTTCTCAAGGCAGATCAAGGCCTGGCTTGCTGAGGTAACAACGGATACTGCATTGCAGAGGATCTCATCCAGGGCTTGAATGCCAGTCCTGATTTATGCATGCTGCTTTTGGCTGACAGTGGCACTGGTTCATATAGCACTACTGTATGCAGTATCTAAATTAAGCCCTAATTAGCTGCCTGGTTGCTTAAAGGGACAGGAGTGCTCGATGGCAGCATTTATAGTATGAAAGCCCCAGATGTCTGCAGCGAGTCAGCAGGCATGGGTAATCCAGACCTTAAAGTACAACACGCAGATACAGAACAGCTGCGGCTAGAAGCCTTCTGACACGACAGTGGGGGAAGAGAGAGCTGGCCAAGATGTAAGTGCTAACAGAAGGATCAGTAACGGCATAGATCCATACAGAAGGAGGAGGCTATGGTGTAAAGTAACAGCCCACAGGCCCTGAACACTGAACCTCAATTAACCCAGCTATTGGAACTACAGCTCACCCACGATCACCACAAGCAGCAGACACTTTGACCAATACCCTCCAGCAAGGGTGAGGGGGAACTGAAGCTCCCCAGTGAGAAACACCAGCTATAGAAACAGGAACTGTGACACGAACTGAAGAGCAGAGGAAGAGCGAGAACAAGCGAGAAAGATGAGGCAAGCGGCAGGTTCCCACATTACTGGCCTGACATGCAACACCGCCAAAGTGACCAATCAATTACGGCTGCAAATCAGCCAAAGGCTGGTAGCGAGTTTAAAGAATATACACCCCATCTGTTGCCATTATTAAAATATCAGCCAAAGCAAATAAAATTAAGTAATGCACCCATTTCCTACACAACTTGTTGTAGAGATATGACACATCTCAACCATCACATTAATGCAAAATAGAAAAATGGTGGGCTTACAAGGGAAATGATGCGGAGTATCACAGCAGAACACAGAGACAAATTAGTGCATAACAAATATAATCCACCAACACTATCAGCCCCGAGTGAAATCTGACATTCGCTTATCAAGAACAGGATTGCAGGAGTCTAGGCTTTTATTCAAAGCAGCATAGGTCATGAAGCAGAGGAAGACCATGCCAGGCCAATGCAGGGCATGTAGGCACACCCACATTCACCTAAACTGATGTCACTGGACCGCGGCAGGAAACCAGGGGAGAACATTTCAGAACTCAAACCCCCAGCCCTGGGGGGGGGGGGGGGGGGGGGGAAGAGGTGAAAAAAATAAAAAAAATATTATTTTAGTGTGGTTTGTGTGGGTTATAAATGTTATGAGTAAGGGACCAAAACAGATGTT
>JAODJX010000065.1:13158650-13183207 GCA_026776945.1 Isichthys henryi | reverse complement strand
CCCCCCCCCCCCCCCCCCCCCCGCCCCCCCCCCCCCCCCCCCCCCCCCCGCCCCCCCCCGGTTGGCTATGACTTTGACTGGCTATATTTATGTTATGAACATCTCCAGAAAATTCGGTCAAAACTTTGTTCGCTTAAATCTCCTTCAATATTGATCCCAGACTCACCCAATTTCAGTTTCATGAGTTACTCGTGTGACCAAATCAGCTGCCAAGTTTCGTTAAAATCCGTGATGATGAGGTCTGAAAGTGTGATGATTTCACATGGAATGACCCTTATACTGTTGTGAAGTATAAATAAACCGGAAGCAAATTTCACATTATTTAAGTATGTCATCAAATCCAAGGTCTGTGTACCGCTAAAGGCCTCCTGTACAGAGAAACACAGCGCTCCTTCAAAGCTGCTCTCTAACCCTAACCTTTAAACACTGGGACCCAATCTTCTTAGAGAGAGAGGTAATCCCGACAGTCCCAAAGCACCAGGAAAGGCTTCAGGGGTGGACGATAAAGGGGAGGACCCCCCCCAAGTGACTCATTGATTTATTTTTATTTTTCACAGCTTCCCAGGACTCCCTGCGTCCATCTGCCTGTCCCCTCTTATGTCTCAAAGAACCCTTCTCCCTGACAGCAGCCCATTGAGCAGACAGTGTCCAGAGCACCACCCAAGACAACCAAACACCCAGAGCAGCTCCTGCTCAGTACATGTCCAAAACGACTCCCTCCCAGATGTGTCCAGAGCCCCTCCCAGTGACACTGCACTTCCAGAACCCCTCACGGAGCCACTGCACTTCCAGAACCCCTCACGGAGCCACTGCACTTCCAGAGCCCTTCATAGAGCCCTTCACGGAGCCACTGCACCTCCAGAGCCCTTCACGGAGCCACTGCACTTCCAGAGTCCTTCACGGAGCCACTGCACTTCCAGAGCCCTTCATGGAGCCACTGCACTTCCAGAGCCCTTCACGAAGCCACTGCACCTCCAGAGCCCTTCACGGAGCCACTGCACCTCCAGAGTCCTTCACAGAGCCACTGCACTTCCAGAGTCCTTCACGGAGCCACTGCACTTCCAGAGTCCTTCACGGAGCCACTGCACTTCCAGAGCCTCCTGGCTGAGCCATGCAGCATCAAAATGTAAACCAAGTTATTACCATGGGCATCTTCCTAATATTAACTACATTAAAGAAAAGGCACAACAGTGGGAAAACAGAAAGGAAGAAAAAGCTATTCAATATGCATGCAAATATGAGGCAGCAGTTACAAGTGAATTCTTGTATTTGCTCGGGTGATTATAAAATGGTAAACTGAACAACTGCAGTAATAATAATAGTATCTGCATTGACTGCTAATGACCATGGCTGGGTTGCCTACGTGAATTCCTGAGTAAAACGGTGACATGAAGTATAAGGTCATATTTTGATTAATTCCCTTCATTTTTCATACTCAGTGTATTTTTGCAAAGTCAAAGTGAACTTTATTGTCATCTCAGCTATATACATGTATACAGTGAGACGAGACGACGTGGCTCCGGTTCTTACAAGCGTGGCAGTCCCACACGTGGTGGCTGTCCCATTTTGCAATAGCCATCTATACATCCATCATATGGCCTCTCCTGTACCGGATTGCCATGAGCGCAGTGTTTGTCCCAAGAAGCACAAGGGAGAATCTAGATTGGGGGGGGGGTCAGCCTCTTGCAGGCAAACACCTCAAAGACACCACTTCACCAGACTGAGCTAGAGTTAGATAAATGTCACCCCTGATTGTTTAAAGCCACAATATAATAAATGGCGAAGTATCGCAGTTCTTCCTTAGAGATCTCTGTGCTGCTTTTCCTAGTAACCTGCAATCAAAACACATGCATCCCTACTATGTGGGCTCCAACACAACATCCCGACTAGACTGGGATTCCATTATAATTAAGCTTCTTCGAAGGGTCCTTCCACCCGATACCGTCCTGCCGGGGTTGATAAACGACGCAGCCTGGCTTAATCATAACGGGGGTACCCGGCTCATTTCAGTGAATCCGAAAATCAACTTTGACAGAGGACTGCTTAACCATCTTTACTGCTAACATTCATAGCCAGTCAACTGTTCGTAACAACTAGTTTGTATTCTCCTCAACCACAAATGCAGTTATCTTACGAACTGCAACAGTCACAACTCCGATAAAACTAGTGGTCTAAATAGCTGTAAACCACGTACCTAAAAAGTTACTATTGCGTTTCAGTACACGGCTTACGCTACTGTCGTTGGAAATTATTGCGTAAAAGCAGTTCAGTAATACACGTACCGTACGCAAGGCAACTCTCAGAATACGCGTACGGCGAAGCAGATCCGCACCTACACTCGCTAACGCCACAGCGAGTCGCTAAACGTAACCCCAGCTCTAACGCAGCTGCCACAACCATCATACTTACTTTGGTTGCGTTTTGCGACTCTCGTCTTCGTGAGAGCCGCCACGCGTAAGTTTTTTCGGACAGAAAACGGGCGTTTGAGACACCCAGCGGCCTCCTTCCGTTGCACCGCCAAAGCTACGCCCCTTTCCTTTGCGTCAACGGGCAAGCTTCTTTTGACTCCTCCCACTGCGGTGCAACTGTGTTTGTAAACATACAGAGAGGCCTTTATCATAATTCGCAGTAATAGCTGATTATACTGGATAATGCTAAACGTCATGAATCCCCAAGCGATATTTAAGTTTAATTGCATGTAAGTTTCTAAGGCAAGGGTGCGTTTTGTAAGTTGTTTAAAAAATTTACAGAAGCACTTTTTTTCTAAAATATTGTCTTAAGTGTACACGCAAAGACTCATTAAACATTAATATTTATCAAAGTTACTGGTACTACCAAAATTTTGCCTGATGAATGCTAATGAAACAGCCTCCTGTGTTAGTTAAAAGTGGGAGGTGAATAGTAAGGACCTGCTGACATTTCCCGCTAATGGATGTGGACTCATAAAACACTTAAACTTTTTTTCTCCCACATTGAGATAATTAATGTTTGTATGTCCTCTTTTAAGTTTGTGTGTGGTATAATCTGTTTGTGTGCACACTCTCTCATTCTCTTCATCCATCCATTTTCTATAACCGCTAGTCCTATTCACAGTCACAGGAGGCCCAGAGCCTATCCCAGAGGCTACTGGTGCAAAGCAGGGAACAACCAGGGATGGGGTGCCAGCCCATCACAGAGCACACTCACACAACTGTGGGCAATTTGGTAACTCCAATTAACCTCAGCATGTTTTTGGACTGTGGGGGCAAACCAGGGTACACAGCGGAAACCCTACAATGACATGGGAAGAACATGCAAACTCCATGCTTGGAGCCATGGTGGGGACTCAAACGTTGATGCCAGAAGTGTGAAGCAACATTGCTAACCACTGTGCCACTGTGCCACCCCCAGTTTTGTCTTCACTACGGTATATTTCAATGATCTTTTAAATAGCCATTTTTTTACGCAGTGTGGGTTACATTGGCCATATCACTTACAGATGATGCTTTTTACTGCGTGAAAATGAATAATTAAGTATATAAGGGAAAACATGGGAGAAAATGTCATTGCTTTTGTTTCAACTAGCTGAATTAAAAACCCTCATACAATGTTTGTGTGTTGGCACAAATAATATTTACTCACAATTGAAGACTTAATTATACGGGAAACTTTCATAATACTGATCATCAAATAAAAGTTTTTCAACTCACATAATTAACTGTCTTCAGCCAGAACTTGTTATAGAGTAATTAGAGGAGTAGTGGCTGTGTACAGAATATCGTTACACCCCGAGGTAGAGACTTCAGGTACAGAAAGTAAAATTCCAGGCCAAGACTTTGTTTCAACCAACCAGCTGTGTACTCAACTGGTTGGTTGAAATGAAATCCTGGCCTGGATTTTCACTTTCTGGACTCGAAAGGGTTACCTCTGCTTATGCCAAGTGATGCATACTGTTCAGGTACTATGGATTTTATATTGCCCTTTACAAATATCTATTTTGCTTTGGCTTCCATTTCAGACATGGGCTCCAGTTCATTTTCTCTGTTTCCAAGTTATAAACCTTTGATGTCTGCTAATTTAGCATTTTTTCCCAGTCCAGGGGTTTTGTAAGCACTCCCACATTTCTGCATCTTCAAGAGAACATTATTCTCCTCAGCTGAAGAACCAGGTTTGTGGCTAAAGGCATGAATTTGTTGAAATAATAGATTCAGCCCACAGAGATACATTGAACTGACTTAATGTTTATTGCATTAAGAATCTTAATTTCATCATATCTTACCACTATTTTAGTTGTAAATTTACATTCAACATAACTGCATTTAAATAAAATACAAACAAATAGACAGTACAGACAAATACTAAATAAAAAACTTTATACTGTATTTACATTTCATACTATTTATTGTTGGTGAATTTAGCACAGTTTTCTCTGGCAAGAATTGTATCCAACTTATAGTTTGTCAGCTGTCCTTTCCAAAAACCGTAATATTTAGTCATAATCCCTCAAACTTCTGTCACGATTCTTAAATCACTAAGGATTATTATTGATTGTAGACTTCAGATTCAGTTACAGATATGTGTCAAATGCTTTTCATGTTATTGATGAAGAATTACAGTCTACAGTGGCATGTTTTATTGACCGGGGTTAACTGGATTTTATTTTGTAGTAATGGGATCCGATTTGTGTAGATTGTTGTTAGCCAGTTTCAATACCTGCAATAATACATTTCTGCCAATTACATTGATTTTTATTATATAACAACAATTGATTGCATTTTGGTGTGGTGTGCAATCAGTGGTTGCACCTGTTTTAATAAGATACTCTGCAATATTAAAAAAATGTTTTTGTTTGTGTTTCTAGACCTTTCCATCAATGGAAGGTGGTCAGCTTCTTGACATTAATGTTGGCACCCCCAAAAATAATCACCCAAACCACCCCCACCAGTCAATAACTTTTACCATAAATTATATGAAATTATATGTTAACACTACTAACCATACACAACTGAAAACATGCAAAAATCCATGCATATACTGGCCATTATAAACTTTTATTAGGAATTTTTATAACATCCCATTCTAATTCCATAGTCATCAATATGGAGTTGCCCTCTCCTTTTCAGCTATAAGAGTGGCCACTCTTCTGGGAAGGCTTTCCACAAGATTTTGGAGTGTGTCAGTGGGATTTTTTGCCCATTTATCCAGAAGAACATTTGTGAGGTGAGGCACTGATGTTGGATGTGAACAAAGATGTTATTTCCATGGGGCTGTTTTCTGAGGTAATGTGGGAGGAGATACAAACTATTGCTTAATTTGACATCCAAGCTATCCCTATTGGTTCATTTGATATCCAAGCTATCCCTATTGGTTCATTTGACATCCAAGCTATCCCTATTGGTTCATTTGACATCCAAGCTATCCCTATTGGTTCATTTGACATCCATGCTATCCTTATTGTTTCAACTGAAATCCTTTTTTCATGTCTCTCCATGTACGCCCATCATTTTTGTTTGCTTAGGTAGTACTGAGAGAAAAGGCTATGACATTATCATAATATATACATGATATGAGTGCAAGATATATAGGAGTGTCACAAATTATCCATGTTATACATCTGCTAATATGAAAGCTAAAATAAGGTTTCTGTCTAATGCCAACGAAAGATTATCCAAAGCTCAGATTACACATCTAGAGAAACTACATAAGGTTCCTGTAAATCCCTGACTTTAGTGACGACTTATGTTATAGAATTAACTTCACCTTGTCCCTGACATTTTGGAGGAATGCAGGGGGAATTCGCTCTGAAGTAAGGCAGCATGCCTAGGAATTCCCTGTGAAATAAGGCAGCATGCCTAGGAATTCCCTTCCCCTACCAAGAACATGAACATTACACTGTGTCCTGCTCTCACATCAAATAAAGCATGTTTTCCATCTCTTGAACTGCCAAGAATGCAGCCAGCATGTCCCGTCTCAGCCAAAAGGAATGACGCAATCGACCCTTTGCTTAAACCAGGAACTTGCTCACAGTTCACTTTGATTATTATGTGTTTATTGCCTGACTAATTTATATTTTTAATGGCTGTTCAACTGGTGTCATCGTGATTTTTGGCACTCTCACACGAGCCACAGTAAATAACTAGGTAGGAAGGTGTAATGCTGTAAAGACATGACACCATTACACAGAGACACTCAGACAAACGACAGTATCAAAAGTATCTCTCTTGTTTTCTCTCCCCCTTTCTCAGCAATTGCTCAAGGATCATTCTCTGTGGCACCATGTCTTTCTGACACTTCACCTCTGTCACTGTCGTGAATCATTTCTTTAATTCATACCCCAGAAAAAAATCAAGAATCTTTCCCTGGGTTTTTAAAAAGATTTCTTTGCCTTGTCATGTGAACGGGTCAGACATTATTTTTGAGTTAGAACGTATGACAATCAGAGATGAAAAGTTAAAGTTTTGCTGTAAACCAGTATTACTAAACTGCTATCTATAGTGTTGCTATGGCAACCCATTAATGCTGTCCTGTAAGTGCCAAACTGGTCTGGTGTGATTGTGTGTGTTTGCACAAAATTTATGAAGACTGCAGTACGCCAAGTCATTATTTGTTTCATGTGGAATGAAAGTCTCTTAACAAGGCAATAAACAACTCAAGTGTCCTTCAGCTCCTAAGTGTTTGTCTTCAGGTTAATAGAGTGTGTATGGTGCTAAGATTGGCTTCCTTAGTTGTTTTTCTATAAACTTTTATCTTTTTCACTTCAAGGCATTTTCAGTGTATTACAATCAAAAGTTTTTGTGTAGCCATTGATGAAATGATAGATTTCTTCAGTGAAACCTCAGGTTCTTTTAGTTGAATGATGAGGCAGGTTCCTTACGCTTAAGCAGTTTATTAAGAGAGAATGAAGATGTTACAGAAAGATGTTTCACACGGCCGGTTCAGTGTCTGTCTGTGTCTGTCTCTGCCCCCACTGAGGGAAGCAGGCCCTTCATCTATGGTCTTCGCACAGACTCCTGGAGCCAGGGGGTCAGACGGCCTTGGTGAGAGTAAGTTGCATGAGACAGGTATAGAACACGATGAGTGAGTAGCAAGTACATAAATAAATATAAAAATAAGAAGTATGAAAGCTATAAATGAATGAACTAAATGAACATAATTAAATAACTACAAATTAGCTAGGGATATCCCTCAGTAATAAGCACAGACGTCATTAATGTCAAAGGCATCCAGAACCAGGCCGGTGTGGCGATCTATGTTAGGTGGTGTGCATGCATAACAGGATACTCTGGCATATTTTCAAGTGTACACTCCCAAGGAACAATTGGGTCTCAGATTCACCTTTAGAATGTGGGAGAACCGGAGTGTGCGAAAGAAAATTCCACAAAGACAATGCCAGGATTAGATCTAAATCTGCAGCCTTGTAAACCTGAGGCGATGGCATTTCTTATGAGCTGCTACTCCGTGGCTGCAATAATTATTTCTAAGAATGTACATTTCAATCAATTTACATGCAAATTAAAAAAAATGTACTTTTCAATTAATTTACATGTAAATTAAAAAAATGTACATTTCAATTCATTTACATGTAAATTTATGCTGTCTAAAGAAGAGTGGCTCCATGAGTAGCATCGTGTCCTCATTCCTTTGGGATTTTGGGTTCAAGTTCCTGTTGCATGCATGAAGATTTCTTTGTTGTTAGATTTTTTTTCCCACAACCCACTTCACCTATATAAGTAACACATTGTTTTAGGTGAAATGATGTCTCTAAATTGTCAGATGTGTGCCTTGAGATGGACTGACATCCCACCCAGGTTGTGTCCTGCCACATACTTCTTTGGGTGAGTTTGTTGAGCTGTCTGGTGTGTTCCGAATATTACCTCATTGTCCTCCAGTTTGGTGCTTAGTAGTGACACCCATTCCACATTGGTCGTGGTCCCAAAAAGTGAGATTATAGATATCCCATGCATTGTTGAGATTCCATGCTTTTTCCGCTGCAAGCCTTTTCACCACAAGTCAGGGTATGTGGCTTAGGAGAAGCGTCATTCTTGCTAAATCCCAGCACTGCGGCATCAAATTTACTGTGGCACCTCTCGAAAATGCTGTCGCAGTGTCAGCATTTGGGTTATCTTGGTCTCTCTTCCCTCCTAAACTCCCACCCCCTGTAAAGCTTGCATAGACTGAGACAGTCACTGAAGGGAACCCCAATGCATGGACATTCCTGTACTCTGCAGCAGTGTTTACTAGACTGTGATTTAAATGCCAAAATGCAAACATTCTGTGTTCTGAGGATCCAGGAGTCCGAATCGGTCAACAGGACTTCTCAGTAGTGCTGTCAGTATTAGCTGACACAGTGTATATGTCTTCCTGTAATGTGCGACAAGCCAGGGAGCCAAATGCCTGAACACCAAACTGTTCCCTCTACTAATTTTAGACCTTTAGGGCTTGATCATTTGCCCAGCTGTGTTCAACCACTTGACTGTTAATATCTCCAAAAATGTTACACCCTTCAGCATGAGCGATTTCAACTGTAAATAAATATAGCTAAACAGCCAAGTTGAGGTGAAAGCAGTTTTATTTATATGGACTATTTCACTTACATGTTGTTGTGCACTGGAAAATAAACCCCTCTATCTATTAAACGTAGTAACTTGCCTAGCAACCACCAAAGCTACTGGAGTTTCAGTGAAGTATATTGCGAACAGCGATCGTTCTATTGTGACAGTCTGAAAGACATGACGACAGACAAGTTGAGCCCTCAGATACCCCCACCCCCACCATGGTTTTGTGCTGTAACTTACATAAGCCCGACTTGCCCTTGATCCACCTTAAAAGGGAACTAGCAGCCTTCAAAGCTAGATAGACTGAGTGTAGATAACAAGGAAACAGTCCTATAACAATTTCTGGGCTTGCTGGAGCTTCTGTGTGTGTGTGTGTGTGTGTCTAGGTATACCTTACTTTGTGGGGACCAAACGTCCCCACGACATGATGAATACCCCTTTTTTTTTGCCTTATGGGGACCAGTTTCCAGGTCACCATATGGGAAAACTCTATTTTATAAAAATCCCTGACTGCAATGAAAAAACCAAAAACTCTTCTATTTTGTTTGGTTATGGTTTGAGCTGGGTAGGGGTTAAGGCTGTCATAGTTAGCATTAGCATTTCTCTCATAGAAATGAATGAGCGGTGTGAGATATCATGTAACTTTTTGTGTGCACATGTGTCTGTATTGGTGCAAACATTACATACCCTATAGAGTGTGTGTGCCTTTATCCAGATGCTACCAGAGCGGCAACACACACGGCCTGCGTCTCGTCCATTAGGTCCCAGTGAAATGCATAGGATGAGGCATTTTCATATACAGGTGTCAGGCCCCCACAGAATATATAATTTATGTTCATTCTCCTTCTCTCTCTCATACCCAGGTAGAGAATCCAACTCTGACAGCTGGTAGATGGGCGTGAGAGGACATGGCCCTGAGCTGTCAGGCATCTGAATGCCACAGTTGTTGGTGGCCCAGCTGCCTGCCCTCTCCATGATATGGACCTTGGAGAGATAGTGGTGAAGCTTCCTTCCTCAATATCAGTCTCCATATGCATGCGTTGTATGTAACGTCACTGTGGGTCAATGGCATTTTTCACAGGTTGTACATGTTTGTGTGTGTGTGTGTGTGTGTGTGTGGATTAGGTTTATATTACATTGTGGGGACCCACCATGATCTGTGAATGAAATCAAAAAGTAAAAATGTCAAAAGTCTCATATTTTGTTTGGTTCCTTATGGTTAAGGTTACGGCCGGAGAGGGGTTAAGGTCGTCATGTTGTGATAAGAGTTTTCCCCATAGAAATGAATGGAGAGAAAAATATATTTGCAAACCTGTGTGTGTGTGTGTGTGTGTGTGTGTGTGTGTGTGTGTGCATGCACTTGCACATGCATACAAATGCTGCATGTTATCAGTCAGGGTGGTATTCTTACTGCTCACATAGATAAGTAAACTGCTCACAGCAGAGGACAGGATATCTGTTAATTGCCATGCAGAATATTTCCATTTCATTCAGTTTTTTTTTCTTGAATTCCTCTGGTCACCCAGTAACAACATAGCAAGTTTCAGTTTATGCACATTTTTCACAAAAGAAAACACACAGTTGGCTTTTTGATCTGTACCAACTGCAGCCTCCCCTTGTGTCATGTCGGGGGCCTGTAACTAACAGACTGTTGTGCTCCTGCTGAGAGCCACATGTGGTCTCCACATCAGCCAGGCTTTCGGCTTAACGGGGACAGGCAGGAGGAGCATCAATGAGTCAGCAACAGGTGCCTGTCAAACAGAGCATAGTAACTGGAGATGGTCTATTTCGAGAAGGCATGAGGCCTGGATGACCACACACACATGTGCATCACGTGCATGTTTTAGACTGAAGGTCAATTAAGCAGGGATTTAAAAACAAGCATTTTTCACAGTGGTATAATAGACCATGAACAGGGCTTTGCTATGGGGAGTAGAGTAATGATAGTTAATTTTTCTAGCGTGTGTGCACAAGTGTGCATTTCATTAGAGTCAGTTTATTTAACTATGGATGTTTATTCTGTTCTATTCTATTCTATGTGTATGGAGCATAGGATGTGAAATGTGAGATAATTATCCTATTCAGCTACTAAAGGTAGGGTTTCCCTGAATTTAGTCGATTAATTAAAGTCATGGTTTAGCTAGAAAGTAACACAAATGGCCTTTTTGGGTGTGAACATCTGTGTGATGTCACCTTCCAGCCAGAGGCTGATATTCACTGGCAAAAATAAGGTGATAAGACTTGCTCATGGGAGAAGCAGACAGAGAAGACCTTGGAATACCCCAGTCTGCTCATTAGCATTTATATTACATCACCCACACAGTGCAGTCAGCTACACCTGGGTTAGGATGGGGGTGGTTGAGGGAGGGGGGGGGGGCTGGAGCAGTAAACAGTGAACTATAACATACCCCTAAAATCAAAATTAATTTAAGACCTATTTTGTGCTGTACTGATGATTAATAGCAATTTTAGTAACCCCTATTGAGAGTCCTGAGGCAGGACTGCAGTGTACAGAAACACTGGGGCTTAACTGGAACTAGAACTGAGCTACGTCTGCAGAACGAGGCGGAGAGAAAGGTGGTGCTTACATCGTTTTCCTGACATGGCAGACATTTGGCAGGGCTTGTCTAGGTGAAGAGCATTTCTATGGCCAGAGAAAGAATTATTTCACTGTTAATGACTTTTCCTGAGATTACAGTTGTTTGGTGTTGAATGCTTCACTTGACTCACCTCTCTAGCAAGAAAGAGTAATGGGTAAGGTGTGAATGGCTGAGAATGACCCACATTTCACTGCTGAGACATTCCAGAGCCCATTCACTCCTGTGGGCTCCCCACTGAGGAGCGCATGCTGAACATTCCATTAATATGATTATCAAGTTTCATGAAAACCACACATACTCTATGCAGAGCCATTGCATCAGGATTCAGTAACGTGGTAAATATTCAGCTTTGCTCATTTGTGTATTTTCCCTAAGGCAGCTGGATAAGTTGTTGGGTGATGGATGGATAGATTTTTTTTCTATTCATATTAAATAGGAGTCCACTATTGAAGTGGTATAGTTTTTCTTGTTTGGCATGGTATTCAAATCAACTTAGATTAACATTATTATCTCACACCTTAAGGGGGAGGGGGTGGCTTAAATCCTGTCCTGTTATGCATATAGAATTTGTGTCAGCTTCTTATGGATACTCCACACCCACCCGCCCACCCCCATTCTTAAAATGTGTGGTTTACTTGACTTGGTGTCCATAAAAGACAATGCCTTGTGTATGTGGCCTGTGATAAACTGGAAACTTGTCATAAATGTTTCATGGGATAAGCTATCTGAACCCCGGCACTGTATGTCTGTTTCTGGACACTGGTGTTGTGAATTATTATATAATTTTCAGGTCTTCCATAGCTGGTATGGTAAACAGTCAAACCTGATTTTAGTCATTCACACCCAATACACAAATCCTGGTTTAATCCTGGTTCAGCTGGCAGAAGGCTACATGGGAGGTTGCTTCCGGGCTCAAAATTTCTAAGACGGCAGTAGACAAGAACAAGGTGATACAGGAGACACTGGGAACAAGAAAAACCAGCCAGGTAGAGGGCGGAAGCGACTTTCTACTGCTGAAGATCACTGTTAATTTATCCAACAGTGCCTTGTGAACTTCTTCAAAAAGAAAAATTAAGCGGTGTGAAGTGCGCTACTAGGACATGTTTGTAAGAGGTTCCTAGAAGCAGAACTGAAGTCCCATATAGCAAAGAAGAAGCCCTTCATTAATGAGAAACAGAGAAGAACCAGGCTGCAGTTTGAAGCAAACCTGTAAACTGAGAATGAAAAAAAAAATGCTGAGGTCTCTTAATTTTTTCCTAAGGACCTCAGTGGGAAGATAACCTGTTAATCAGTGTGGAGAAAGAAAAAAATGTTCCAAGGAAAGAGAGAGACACTCTCCCCAAATGGAAAAGGCTTAGATATCAGTGAATTTCACTGTCAGCAGTGACCTTGCCAACACCTCTACTGAAAACAAGGTATAAATTGTTCAGGAAGTCACAGAGAACTGAACAACAGTGCATATAGTGCAAACACCTGCAGTTAGGTGAAGTGATGACTCTAAATGACCCATAGTTTGAGACTGTGTGCACTGCGGTGTCCCCAGCGTCGTTCCCTGTGTTGTCTGGGACCAGCTCCAAGCTCATCACAACCCTGTACTAGATAAGTGGTTATGGGAGGTGGATATATGAAGCAAGAATCTAGAATTTCTACAGGACCAGTGTATCTACATCCCACTGAGACCATGAGACATTAGTCCATGGTTCTTTGTGGCATTGATCTACACCTATAGGGAGCTACTACTGCTGCTAGTCAGTAATTGCAATGGAGCTAGATCCTAAGTGTCTTTCACTTGGGTGTATTAGGTGTTGCATAACTCTATTCACTAAAGAAAGGACATGTAACAATTTTGCATTATTTATTCTTTCAAGTGCATTTTTAGCTCTTCAGTTTTGCCTGAAGTTCTGATAACGTAAAGTGTCAAGTATATATGCAAACATAAAAAGTCAGACTTGAAAAATGCCTTTTTACATGGTACTTTATATACGTTAATTACTTCAGTACACTTAATAAACAATTGAATGTAATCTAAATTTGCACACACAAAGAGGTTTACGATTCTGTGATCATATATAGGGTTGTGCAAAATAGCTATTATGAACTGAAAAATATTAATTTCAGACATACTGAGAAAATTCCGCTTAATTACTTGTTCAACAATGAGTTACAGGCACAGAAAAAAACATGTAAATTAATGGAAAATGTTTGAATTATAATCAGTAATTTTCTTATTTTGTGGTCGACATCCAGCGTTCCTCCACAGAGACACGACATGCATATCATGCAAGGCCTATGAAGAGTGAAAAGAATGAACTCTGCATAGGAAGTGGGTGCATCTGGATATAGTTCAACTGGTACAGCCAAGTGAATGTAAGTGTGAAATCAGTGGACTCTGGCCTTTTGGAGATAGTGGTTTTGTTACCTGGGTGCAATGACACAACTGTAAAATCAGGACTCCACCCTGTATACAAATGAACTGATTAGTTTTGCCGTCCTACCCAGGAAAAGTCAAACAATTTGCATCACTGTCCTGATTTACAGAATCTGAGATATTCAGCGTCTGTGTAACAAACCATGCAAAACAGAACAATATCACATGGTTTATATTGTGTTTATACAAACAATGTGTGTTTTTTAATCCATGAGTATGAAGTGAAATGTACATATATTGCTAGGCAGATTATTTTGCTGGAAATTGAATCATATCAATTTTAATGACTGAGACCGTAGCATTAGCTTATGACAAAAATGAACGTGTCATGTTTCTATAGGGCAGAATTGTATCTTGGGTAATTCGGCGAAACTACCAATCACTTAGCTAAATATCGAATGATATTAGAGCCGTCCGTATGCAGTTGTCCAAAAGGGATACTGCAGTGTTTCAAAAATACACTGAATGCAGAACATGAAAAAGGCTGTGTAAAAGTGCACAATACATCTGTGTGAGCACAGTTTTAGTCTAAATTTTCTAAGATAACATGCCACCCAGATTATACAGACATGACAAACACTCGTGCACATTTGCTCATCCCCGTACCACTTACATATTACTGATGTGCATTTTCAAGGTGCGAGCATCACACAGCAGCATCTGTGTATTTGTGTGCACAAGGTTGTCTCCTTGGTGACAGCAAAACTCTCATATCTTAAGGTGCGGTGGGACCCCACACAATCTTATCAGTAACAACAACCGCCGGCCACCCCGGGGACCCAGCCATTTTTGGATCGAATGCTCAAGGCAATTCAAACAGGGGTAAGAAGCAACTGAGTACCACTAATCATCAAGAACAAACACTTTCAAAGTTGATCCCTGGAGTTAAAGGTATGCAAGCTTTTGTTTGAAATCCTTATGTTTATCAAACGCTTTTCATAAAAAATAATAATAATAATAAAATGCTAGACTTATATGATGTCTTTCAAAACCCAAAGACGCTTATCATTCAGCCTATTATCTAAAGTTAACCGGTATTTGTGGCCAGGGTCCAGGAAATAATTTATTGTCCTGTGGAAATGTACAAATAAAGACTGTGGACAAATAATACTTTGAGTTTGACCCCATCCAAGGCACACATTTTGATATTTGAGAAGCGCAGGTATCACCTAAGTCAAGCAAATTACTTAAATCCATCTGCTGACCCAGTTTTCCAATGAAATGAAGACGAATCCTTCATTTAATGTTCCTGTAATACAGGAAGCCTGGGGGAAAGAGCAAGGGTGTTGAATGAACAGGAACCTGAAGCAGGTTCCTCACACACATCTGATGTATTTCACTTCTGCATTTGACTTAATTCAGTTCATCATTTTATATAGATATAATTAGAAACTGCAGGGACAGCAAAAACTACCAGAAAAACAGATGCTGACATTATTCATAACCAGAAAATACTCTGCACCTGTGCTTGTGATGACCTCTTTACGATTTTTGGCCAAGCTGCCTCCCGGAGTCACAAATAAAACACAATTTCTCAGTTTGAATATCATTTGAACTTAATGCTGGTGGACTGCGGAGGTAAACTCAGTATTCACAGCTGGAGGACAGCTCTACTAACTGAACCAACCCACTACGATTTTCTGTGCATTTCCACTGTCACTCTGGCGTTTCACACTCGCCGTGCGGGTGCGGTCCGTGTGGTATGCCCCAAGGCGTGTCTCCTAGCCGAGCTTCCTGTATTTTTGAAAGGGCGTTCGACGTGCGTAAGAGTTTACCTTGGCTGTTCTGATTGGCGTGCTTCTGAATGGTATTTAATGAACGACTGAATATGTCACCGCTCTCCTGATTGGACGGTAAGTACAGAGAAACGCCTAGTATGTAACTGCACGTCCAATCAGAAAACGTCTTTCTAAGCTTCCTTGAATTTCTTCTATGGCTGTGTAAAGTACTACTATATGTGTTTTACTTTCAATAAGTAGCTAAGCGTGTTGTACAAATCCAGGCTGAATACTAAAGCAGCATAGAGCGTTACCAGAAGTCGTCAAGTGGGTTTTACCGGACCATTTGATGAAGACGGGCTGGTGGTACAGAACTGGCACAAGCTCACCTCTGTCCCGAAACCATTGGCCGGGCTTCGCTTGTGGACGGAACAGGAGCCCAGCCCAGCAGCCCGCCTCCTCTCCTCCCCCTCCACCTCTCCCTCCCTCCTTCTCTCTCACTCACTCACTCGGCTCGCCCGCAGCATTCGTCTTCTCGGGCAAGGTTTCACTCCAGAGATGGCCGCGAAAGTGTGCAGAACGGTCCTCGTGTTGTCCCGTAGCGGCGGAGCGGCGGCAGCCGGCTTCCCCGCACTGGGTGTCTCTTCGCATCGACAGAGCTCCCACATAGCACCGGTGAGTCTCCGAACTGGAGCGCTAAGGAGGACAGGAAGGGAAGGAGGTGGTGTGCGGAAAAGGGAGGGGACGAAGGATACGAGGGGCGTTAGTGGGTCCTGGAGGAGTATGATACGTTTGCCAGCGGGTGACTTGTCGATATACAGCCGTTTCGCTTTTACCCGAGTTTCACAGGAGGCTAGAAGTTGCCGTTGTAAATCTGGGCGCCCTGTCGCTTTACACAGCACTCTAGTACTTGCATTTAAGCAGTAAAGTCACGGCGTCCGCAGTCACACGCAGGCTCGCATTGCAGCGTTGGGGAATCCGCGTAAAACACAGCACGGCCCGGCAGCCGCTGTCCCGTCTCCGTATAGAGCCGTTCTGGGCTTTCAGTCTGAAAGCTGCCCAGCACCGCCACACAACGTTGCAGACGGCATTCACGACATGTGTGTCAGGGATTTTTTTCTTAAAAAATCCCAATCTTCACCTTGAATGCAACAGTGCCCTGGCAACTTTAACGTTGGGCGGTTAAATAGAAACCATTAAGCACTTCCTGTAGTTTATGGCAAATCGGACGTGTTAAAGGGCGGCCGGCGGAGGTTAATCGGCTGCATCTGTCCGATTAACGCAATATCGATGCACGATGAGTGCAGTGGCTCTAATGTTTATCCCCGTAGATTTTTTTTAGGGGGGGGAAGCTTATACGACCAAGTTAGCCGTAACGCCCCCCTCCCTCCCAGCTCGCCGGGCTCCCGAGTGGCGCTCTGCCTCTGCAATGTGTGTGCGCGTGTGTGTGTGACAGTGCGGCAGTAACTCCACTGTGCACGCGTGTGTGCAAACCTCACACAAGCAGACACGCGTTTCAGCGATTAACGACCCACGTTTGTGCGATCCAGAAGACACATTGATGTCACCTAATTCCTACATTTTCAGTGCAGTATATTCAGCAGGTCTCCCCTTTGTGGTGGGTCTGTTCGAGGTTTTCCTGCACAATTTCTGTTGCCTGAAAGGAACTCTGTTTACTCTCTGCCTCAGGCATCCAGTCATGACTCCAGTGAAAACAGTTTACAATTCATAATTTGCTGCTGTGTTGTGCCGTTACACCAGAGCAGTAACTGCATCCCCTGTATGTTTTGGGACCTTCTGTAACTCTTAGACCCTTTAGTAAAATCCAGATATCTTATTTTTTGGTCGGGGAGGGTGTATTAAGGAATGAAAAATCAAAATGAATGGTGTTTATAGGCAGTAAGGGTTTTTTAGTACCTTGCCTGTAATTGAATGTGGTCCATACTGCAGGATGACAGCCTGTGGGAAGCAGATTGATTCTAAGTGATGGGTGAGATGGCAGGCTGGAGCTTGGTGGGAATTTATAATAAGGTTCCAGATGGGAACGATGGAATATAATGTTTTGGCAATGAACCCTAGCACTGCCATAACTGAAGATGACATGTGGCGAGGCTTTGGTGCACATGCAGCTTGTGGTCCTTTATGGGGCTCAACCAGTTTCAGATCCCCCCCCAACGCCAGCTGCTGCCAGGGTGCTGTGCTCAGGTGGAGCCCCTGGAGCATCGCATCGCCTGATCTGTGTGGTGCTTCAGAAGGTCATTTGAGACCACCGGCCATATATCGTCTCTCTTTGGGGCCCGTTGTGTCAATGGCATAAAAAGAGTAAGAAAGCTGTAGATTGAATCCATCAGATTGCTTGTCGTTTGGGGTTTAAACTCATTTTAAATAGTTTAGATAGTTTATTCTTGCCTTTAGTTGGGCTGTTTTTGAGCACTCCCTGTTTAATTTGGGCTGCTGTCACTTGAGACAATTGGAACAGCCATGGGGCTGAAGTTGTGGTTATTTCCGTGTGAACCTCTAACTGTAGAATTATTATGGTAGTGTGCTGACTGTCTTCCATGTCTTGAGCAATTTAAGGCACTTAAGACAATATGCTTAAAGCACCAGTCCTACGCAGATGGAGATGAGTGTACCAAACACTATAGCTGTGCCGACATTTAAAATGTCCCTTAAATCTGCCCAAAGTTCTTCAGGAGCCGGTTCTTGCAGCTGTTTATAGACCTTCGAATAGTAGGGATCCACCTTGCTTGTTTTCCACGTTGGCCTGTGGGGAGCTCAGCAGTTGTATTCTGCCACTTGGGCAAATGTTTGCAAGTGGAGTTTTCAAAGCACATGTCCACATTACATGACAGGTATGGGAGACTAGTTTGTCATTCACTGAAAGCCCATTCATGGAGCTGTAATGCCCCAGGACCTGTTTAACCCTCTTGTGAGATGATAGGGTTTTATGTTAATACATTAATGTGCTGAAGGAGGATATGTAGAGTAAATACCAGGGTTGTGCTTCTGGAAATGGGAATCTGTGACATCTCTGAGTGTAATTGATGATTTTTTTTTTTACTTTCTGCCCATGGCTGTAAGTAAGCTTTGACTGGTACAGTTTAGGGGATTCATGCTTATAATTATGGCAGAAAAATGTAATGATATTATAATTCCCAGTGGGTTCTGTTCACTGTGCCTCATATAGTTCTGAAGGTTCTTAGGTGCTGTTTCCTTGATTTTGCTGACTTTACACCTGCCCTTGGCCTCTCCTTTGATTAACGTGTTAGCTTTCTATGGTACTACATGACCACCAGTAAAACACATTAGAGATTAATTAACCTCATTAGTCCCTGTCTATTAAGTCTATGTGGTGGATGAAGACCAGTGAAGTAATGTTGATTATTTGTCGGTGATAATGTTGTCTTTGAGGGCAGAAGCCCTCACGTTTTACTTTACAGTGGAGGGTTTTATTAATGATAGATCTGACCTTTATTGACTTGTTGATTGCAAAACTGTATTTAGTATTTGGTTGAACTGACCTTTGATTTTTATATTCTAACGAATAGCTGCTTATGGGTGTGTTTGGTAGCTTGCTGTTGTCTCTGAAGTGCATCTTTTAAGTGATTTGTGATTTTTGGTCCTGTGACAACCAGTTAAAGTTGAAGTTCTCAGATTGTTCTTTCATGGTAAGTTAATGTTTTTGTAGAGGATGTAGAATCCGTATAATTTCCATATTCTCTCTTTCTGTCTACTTCCAAACTTTAAAGCCGATTTTGTGATACCCCACACATTTTATTCTAGTAGGTTCTTGTAAGCTCTAAATTTACAATTTTATGTAAGTACTGGTGTGAGAGGTTAAAAGCAAGATCTTTGAATGATTAAATTTAACCTAACCCTGGATTTTTATTGCTGCATACAATTTAGTTTGGTGTGGTATTTATTTATTATTATTAATCTATCCATCGCTTTTCCTGATGACCGACATTTAACTGGCTTACTAATAAATGGAACATTTCAGGTACTTGGCACACCCATTATAGGGCTTATGCCAGATTAATTTCTCCAGCTTTCAGTGTTGGGTAATCATACGGCTGGATGTTTCTCCTGAAGCACATAGATGCTTTGGGTCATTGTCTCAACAGCGAAACGTCTCTGATGTCTTGAGCATCCAGATATTCCGTAACAGTTCTGTCCATCCATCCAGTCATCTTTCATGATTACTTATCCCGTACCGGGTCTGTAGCCTCCAGTTTCTGAATGGCTGTTCTGCCTTCTACACAGCGTGTGGAGCATTCTGTGTTTGATGGGATATTTGGACGCCACAGTCCCCCAGTTTAGCGTTTCTGCCTCACTAGTGCAGTTCCTATATAGTTTTAGCTACTTGTCATTCCTGTATGAGCAGAGCTAACTTTCACTTCGGAAGAACCAGAAGGACTAGAAAACCTGAACAAGACTGGTTAACCCCTTTCCCTACTAATAGCTTTATTACCAAAAAGGGTGCTTTACTATTTTGATAAAATCCGAGTCTTTTATTGTTAATCTCACCTCTATTTTCCTTATCTCAAATGCAAACTCAAATGCTTGTCTATTTATAACTAGCTCAATATAAATATGACACGCCATGCTAGCAGTTTTGTTTTTCCCTTTTTGCATTCAAATGCCAAGTCTCATCAAAGCCTTGCATATTGACATTTCTAACCATGTGTTGAAACAAATAATATAGTAGCTGTTTCCATTGCGCTCTTCCAATGAACGCATTTTATTTATTTATTTTATTTTTAAGAATGGAAATGTTTCTGTATTGTGTTTGTGTGCGTGAATACGCTTTTGCATGCGCCTAAACTAGCATGGCATCCCAACCAGGGTGAACCTCACCTTGTGCCCTCGGATTTTTGCTCCTTTGGCCCCTGCTTTGGATAATCAGTTAGGGTACGTGGATGGAAATTAGACCAGAACACCAGGTGCACATTAAAAACGACCCTTGTCATAATTTTGTTTTGCATCATTTCATTTTATTCCCTTTATGTTCTCATATTTATGTACTGAAACAAGGCAATAATTTGTCACGACGGTTCCATTTAAACACCCCAACAGAGGCACATGCCTCCACGACGGATGACTCTTCCCAAGTTTGGAGCGCAGCAAGTGTTTCTGCATCAACTGTAGCCTTTCACAGTAAACATATAGGGGTAAGCGACTGTCTGCTTATTGTTTTCTCTTGTTATTTTTAATATGAGCAGTGTATTATCACATCACACACGTAGGAGTGAATCCAGGCCTTTCTAGTAGGACAGTCATAGATGTCGCTTCTCTGTAGCCACAAGCATGATGACGGCGGTCTGGGACGTCACTGTGTTTTTGTGTGAGATGAAGAGAGTGGGAAGCTCTGTATCTGCAAGGTCTGCTTGCTCTTTGCCGAATTGAGGGGGGGTTTATCCTTGGTTGCCTAGTGCTCTGCTCTCAGGCTTTGTGAAAAGCAGGTGTGACTGGAGGTGACTTGGTGGGTAGCACTGTTGTCCCCAGAACCGTGTGTTGAGTTCTTAATGTTTTCCCTTTGTTGCAGCGGGTTTCCTCCGACAGTCCAAAGACATTTGGGCAGTCAGCTTAATTGAAATTGCCCATGATATATCTTTCTGTGTGTGTATGTGTGTGTAGGTTATGTATAATATTAATTAGGGGGACCAAATGTCCCCATAATGTGATTAAAAACCTATTATTATGATGTTGTGGGGACCATCGCCACAAGGCGAATCTCATTTTTTTACAAATCTGTGACTGCAATCAAAAAAAAAAAATTCCTTAAAGTCTTTTGATTGGTTACTTACTGTAAGGCTGTCATTGTCAGGATTAGGCTATGTATATGTCTGTTTATATGTGCCCTAAAGTGGACTGGCATCACATCCAGGGTGACCCCAGCTTTGTGCCCTATGCTGCCCGGGCTACGTTCCAGGCCCCCAGTGACCCCGACCAGGATAAGCGGGTGGATATGACTGCAGGATATCTAGCACCTACAGTATGCAGCAAGCCAACAATCCTCCCAGGAAACTATCCTTCAGCCCTGGCCCCCACTGAGCCTCTCAACGGCCATTCAGGAGGTCCTTTTATCTCGGCGTCTCCGTCGGCACTAACGACCATCGGAGGAGCGAGGGTGATTAAGCCAGAGGAGGGCTGGGGAACAGCAGAGAGAAAGATTTAATTTACAGGCCATGAAACACTCTTAAAGCACCATAGCTTGCAAATAAAATATCCCTTTCTCCCTTAGTATCAGGACAGAGGTTGATTAATTGAGCTGCAGGTATTTGAATAATGTATTTGGAATGTTTGTGTTAATGATAAACCATTTTGTTGATGTTGTTTCTGAGTTTGATGCTGATGATCTCAGAGCGAAAAGGGCTTTGAATCTGGGTGACTTAGGTGAGCAATGACATGTCACTGCTGTCACACAGTTAAGCAGCGGTATGTGACAGTGTGATCCGACCATCGAGCTGCATGTTGTGCTCCTTCCTGCCTGCCAGCTCATTGACCACAAGAAGCGTAATGCAGATTTTACCTGACATCCTCTCCTGATAATCCTGTGAGCAGGATACTTGGGAAAGGGGGGTGGGGGGCGAGACAATTAATGCCTTATTAATGCAGAGAGGCAGCTGATCTTGAGAGCCATCGATTCTAATATATTGTTTGCTTCTCAGCTGATGTAAATATTTTAACTTCAGGAAGAGATTTGTAGATATCCATTCGTAATGTCATTCCTCTGTCATTCGCTGTGTCTTCTTGCAGTCCTCCAATCGGTCAAGGGTTAATGTCAGTGGATTTTCAAAGTGCCATGTCTGCCATTTGCTGATCTACTTCTATTCCTCGGCAGTGTCCTTTTCCCCACGATGCAAACCTGTCCGCTCTTGCTGGAGTGTGTGGTTCCATGGCAGGCCTTTGTCTAAGATGTGGACTTTTGCTGTTTGGCTTTCACTAGATGATCCCACCAGAGAAGTGAGATTGATTCTTAGAACCAAGGCCCTGTTGGAGAGGAAGTGATGTCACCCTGTGCAGGCAGTGCTGGCTTTAGGCTGTTTTTTCATTATTTGGAGTTAAGGTCCCATGCAGAATCCAGAATTTCCTCCAGGGATCAATAAAGTAAAGTAAGGTCTATAGGATATATTTAGAAAGAGAATGTGCAGGCAATAGGCAACAATGCCGGTGATCATTGAGTGGCCATGAATGCAGTAGATATCATTTTATAATCTTTGTGAAAAACTGGCCTTGTATGATGGTTGCTGTTGTAGTGATTATTGTGATGCTGGAATGGCTAGAAATCTCATACTTCATTGAAAACTATGGAAATGCAGTAATGTTGTTGTTTGGTTATTAGCCGTTTCAGTCAGTTAGAAGTCTGCTAAACATAAATGTCAGAGACACTTTGTAGCTCGATAGCAAGATCCAGGTATGGTATGTGCCTGATGACCGTTCCTCACCCGCCATCCAGGGCTATGCACCCTTCATAAGGGTCCCTCCGGTCACATCGGTTCTCGGATGTTTCTAAGGTCCTCTGCTTTTGTGGAATCGGATGCTGTTTGGTCATTAAGGTCTTACCATGGTTACCTCCCTCCCACACGCACATTATATTGTGATTTAGCTTAATAAATAAATGAATATTAAAAGTAATTTGGTGGGCATTTTCCATAAACCTTAGCCTAGCAGTCCTTCCATGAAAAGCTCAATGCCTCATCTTCCTCTTTGTCCATAGGATTTGGAATTAAAATGCGTTCATTCATTCTTATAAGCTTCAGCAAACTTTCAGAAAACTTTCATGGATGACGGTTGGAGGGTGACTGTAATAAATCCTCAGGGATATGAAGCATCTGGGGATGAAATCTGTTATCTCCGAGTTTTTCATAACTCAAAATGATGTCCTCTGGCACCTTTTAAACTCCGAGAATGTGGCAGAGTCCTGGATTTGCCCTACAGCAGTTTCCCATTGCGGTTTTCGGGGACCCACAGACAGTTCACGTTTTTTGCATAATGCGGACTCTCTGGCAGGCAGCTGGGAGGGAGCAAACGCATGGACCAGCCATGGGTCCCTGAGGCCCGCATTGGGAAATGTCGCTCTACACCATTGCTCTACTGGTAATGTGATGCACTTGCAGATTGTACAAAGTCTCCTTCAGAAGCAAGAAATCATGATGTCAGTTTTCTTCCGCACTTTCAGCAGTATGGAATTTTGTAAAAGGTGCGTGTGTGTGAGAAACTATTTGCAAAGTGTCTGCCCCCCCCTCCCCGTAATTTTAGTATAGTCCTATACTCTAAAGCAATCCTGTATTTTTCATCTTAACTGGCACTTCCTCTCGTGGTATCCGCAGGAAAAACGTTAAAAATAAAATGGTCCTCCTCTGTGGGTTATATTACTGTGTGCTTATCTGTGTGTGCGGTTCTAAGAATGCTGTGATGTTAAAAATATACAGTTATTTATTGATTTCAGCCCCACCCTCGTTTTGCTTAAATAAGTTTTTATTCTGCTGTTATGCTCGGTCACTCCCTGTATTAGCAGCTGGTATCTTTAACACTGGGCAAACCATGTACATTTTAATTAACTATTTTCCAGGTGAGAACCTAAACTGAGGGGAAAAGAGTTTTAATTGAAAATATAGATTTTTATTGGCTTAATGCATGGCCATCAGCTTGGGACGTTGGGAGAAAATAATTTAAAATGCCAGCTTTAAAAATGCCCAGGATTCCTACAAGTAACTAATGGAATATTACGCTTAAACATTCCCATAAATCAGCCGGAGAATATAATTAGCCAAATGCACGCTGTTAGTAATAAATAGTTGTTATGACGGGATGGTGAACTTGATGTTAATGCACCCCCTAAAAATAGAAGTCCTGCTCATGTTTGTCACCCGTTTATCAAATTAGAGGCTCACAGATCCCGCCCTCAGTGTCATGCAGAGCAGCAGCTGAGACGTTGAGGTTACTTAGTCTTCCATCATTAAAACAGTCCTTAGCTTCCCCTTGTTCCCTGCGCTCCAAGGATCAGTCGCCTCAAGCCTTGGGTGTGTCACTCGCTTGGCAAAATGGCTTCTGAGGGCTTTGAAGACATGCCTTTGGAGCTGCGTTCCAGCAGAGCTGTCTGCTCTTCATTAGCTCTGTCTTCTGCCTGCTGACGCACATGCAGGCTGTGATTTTACCTTTCACCTGTCCATAAAGGGGGCGGGGGGGCGGGGTTGCCTTCTGATGTTTTCTTGGTGGAGAAGAATGTCCACCGCCCTGTTTTGTGTTTGTTTTTTTGGGCGGGAGGCCGCCC
>JAODJX010000065.1:13136513-13153619 GCA_026776945.1 Isichthys henryi | reverse complement strand
TGCTTCCGGGATAGGCTCCGGACCCCCCGCGACCCAGTAAGGATAAGCGGTTTGGAAAATGGATGGATGGATGGAGAACACAAGCCCAGAGTCTCCCTTTAGTCTTTAGGAACAAGTCGACCAGTAGAATCATACATAGCAGCGGCACCACCATGCAGAAGGTCTTTGATGGGCCTTAACTTCACTTTCTGTTTTGATTAGTTTCTCAGTTTAAGCACTGCACTGCACTTTTACATCTTAATTTTTCTAATACATGCTCCTTCTTTCGTATGCCCTAATATATGTGTAGAGCACCTTGAATTATCGTGCTTGAAAGGTTCCATGCAAATATACTTGCCTTCACTCATTGGGATTCTTCTTGGGGCCGAATGACAGCCCTAGATAACAGTGGGGAAAACGATGCATTCTTTGGAAAAGTTGTGGCCATTTTCCTGCATTCCTGCTGCTTAACTCGCAGCTAAAAATAGAGGGTCCCATGTTTGAGTAGGAAGGGTTGTGTTGGCATAGTGATTTCCATGGCGATTGAGGTTACCCATGACATAGCGATTTCCATGGTGATGGCAGGACCGAAGGTACCTGTGTGTTCTGGTAGATGTGGGCGTAGCACCTCATGACAATTTTTTCCCCCTCTTTTTTTTATCTTCTTATTTGCTTCCTTGGTTTGCTAGTGAAAATTTGCTAACAGCGAAAGGCAGCACCCTGGGGTTTTCAGACCGAGTGGTTTGGTCTGGCTGGACTGGTCGGCATCCACAGATCTGGAATCACTGCATTTGTTGGCAGCTGCAGGCCTGGTGTGAGCGCTCTCATGGGGAGCACGGCCAGGGTGTTTGTAGCTGCTGCCGCTAAGCTGTGTGAGAGGCTGGATGCATGGCTGGGAGGGTAAAGGGATTCCCCAGGCGATGACACTTTATTGCCACACAGCGTCAACCCGTGGAAGAGCTGACCTCACCGTATGGGCGCTGTTGGCCGGGGCTGTGGCCTGTGTGGTCTTGTTAGCGACTGCAGCAAAGCTGTCGGAACTTCTCTGCGGCGGCCCTTTCGGACGTCTGGAAAGCATGCCTGTGTTCCAGTAAATAGTAGCCCTTAGCTGAAATGTGCACACCCCCCCCCCCATACCCACCCACGTCTGCATAAATAACCCTATTTTATGAATAGATTGAGCGCTCTCTCTTCTCTGTAATTTCTGCTGCGGTGAGCTTTCATGTGATGGAGGGGGGAGGGGCCTCCACAGCGACCCAACATTTCAGCTGTCATTGGGGCGTCCCCGGGATTTCCCCACAGCACTGCCGGCGATGCCGAGATGATGCGAGCTGAGGAAAGACCTGTAATTTCGACCTGAACAGTGTTTGCGCTGAAAGCGGTGCCGTTCTCTGTCCGTCTGGGAGCTGGACCGGGAGCCTAGGCAGTCGTGTGCCCGACCGGGATCGCGTTCCCCGACCTTTCCTTGGCAAAGAGGAGCAAATGTGTCGGTGGGGTTGCTGTGGTAACACACCAGTACATAGAGAGCTTTTTCATCCACAGAATCTTTTCTCTCCCTCTCTCTCTCACTCCTCTCATCATCCTTTCACTCTTTTTAATAGGATTGGATGAAATAGACTTTATTTGCTAAATGAAAGTGCAGCTGTAAAAGTGAAAAAGAAGGCATCATTATTCCTGTTGGATGACAAAGGCAATGCTGGCCATCCCGCCGAGTCATCGCTTTGGGCAACTTCCACACAGCTGCAGAAATCGACATCTGTAAGATAATCACCTGCCATGTTGTTAAACATCAGTGATAAGTAATTCAGCATTTGCCTAAATATGCATATGGGGCTACTTTTGTACAGTGATGCCTAGCTGTTCCTCGGGCTTGAGACAGCGCCTCACACTGGTTGAAAGACAGAATACTAATTAGTTGCGAGCTGCCGTTTCTCCATAATAGTGGTTGTTCTGCTAAGTCGTTCAGCTGTACGAGATCCACATTCTCTTTGCAGGGCCTTTGATTCGCTCACATGTCATGAATCCCGCTACCCACGGGCGCCAGTGTTGTCGGCTTTGCGGTCTTTGGTTGGTTATCAGAAAGCCATCTCTGTTCTGAGATGCTCGATGCTTTACTGTACACACACTTGTGGATATGTTTGCTTATGTGCGGGAGGCTTGTGTGGGCTCTGCTGGTGATGGTGTTTATTAGGAAAGAAGTCTCTGCCAGAGAGTGTGTGTGTGTGTGTGTGTGTGTGTGAGAGAGGGAGAGGGTGGGAGAGAAGAGGAAGATGGCTGAGGGCTGCCACACAGCGAAATCACACATTTTGCTTGATGTGCGAAACCTCAGTGATGCTGTCCTACTCGTAAGTGACTGTGACCCGGGTCGACGGGTAGCCACGTGCACTCACTAGGGGCCCAGTCACTCCGGAGCGGAGAGCTCACTGGCCGTCTGTTGCCGTGTTATTTTAGTGTCGACGCAGCACCATTGGCCTGTCTCCAGGGGGCGATCTTTCCGGCCCTCTTAAGCAGTGAGACCTCCAGCTTGCTGATGGCTTTATTTATTGTATTTTTTGCTTCTCTTCCTGCTGAATAGTATCTCCATTTTCCACTTGGTTTCCTCTGTAGAGGCCTCCCCACCCCACCCCGCCAGCACCTCTGTGTCCAGAATTGTAGTGATGCCCCATGACTGAGCCTCCGTTTCAGACATTTTAAAAATGGAAGCTCTCGGGTGGTGGTGGTGGTGGTGTATTCAGGGTATGATGGCGCAGGCATGTGCCATCTAAGCACGGTAATATAACGAGTCCTTTCAGCAAAGCTGTAGGTCTGCAGCTTGAGGACGGAGACACTCTGTGATATATAGTGTTGTCCCTCAGGCGGCAGACTCTAGGGAGGAGCGGGAGGGGGTTCGTCGCTGAGGTTTGTCCTTCCATCTGAGTCGTGGAGCGTGCAGAACAGCTGGGCTGCATGCCACAGCTCTTGGGGAACAAGGCCTGCAACCTGGGTGTGGAGTGTTCCTGTGTCCTGGCCTGCAAGCGGCCGGCGGGCCAGGTTGTACTGTCACGCCTTCACACAAGGGCGCTAGGGGAGCTAACACACTTCGCGTACGTGTGTGGGGCTCTTTGTTTACACTGTATCTTTTTTTTTTTTTTTTAGAGTTGCTATTTATGCACAGAAGTACACACACACACCCTAATATACTGTGTATATGCCATCAAGCATTAGCAGAATCACTGTGAGCCTGGAACAGCGGGCTTACACCAAAATCTCAGTCCATTGATTTGTGTGTTTATAAATATAATCCACTACAGTGTTATACACTGCATGTAGCGTTATACAAATTGAAATATTCTAAAAATAATTAAAGCATTCATATTTGTGCAGAGTTCATATACCCATTCACAGACACTATTCTGTAATGCACGCACACACCGTTCTGTTAGCACTGTGTATAAATATATGCTGGACTAAGGTCTGCAGTGTGGGCGTAGAGGGGAGAGGCGGGGAGAGGTACAAAAGAGAAATTGATCGCAGGAAACACGTGCCCAGATATGGCATGGGAGGCTGTGCTTCAGACAGGCCATTTCTCTGTGGGGAGAGACGATTTATGGGTTTGGGTTTATATTTAGTGTTATTACACACACAGACTGGCACCCATGTGCAGTGGAGGGTAAGACGGAGAGGAGACTCACAGGCCTGGATTCTCCGGGAGCAGGCGGTTAATGTCACGCACCCACCACCAGATTTTACATTTTCAAGGGTCCCTGTCAAGTGCTGTGCCCCCTAAATCTGCCCGGGTATCCATGCCCCTCCCATGTCCTCCCCCAGGAGACCTTGTCAGCGTTGACCGGCACTGTGGCTGTGAGTCACGCCGTCTCTCCACTTCCCGTACGCCCTTTTATCTGTTTGTTAAGGTGTAATAGTACATCGCGTCAGTGTGTGTGACGCATACACTGCACGCATCCTGTATGATATGATATATAGCCGCTAGCCTCCTGCCATCTATCGTGTCATTTCATAGCTCTCTGCCAGCCTTGCCAGACATCTGTGGGCACAGGCCCGTATTCTCGATCTCAGAGCTTCAGGATAACATATTCCCTCCTTCCCATTACTGTCGTCCCCCCACACACACATTCCTTTTTGGTGAATGAAAGATTAGCAGAGCAAACAAAGTCTCTAGTTTGAAGCATGATTAAATCCTTTGCTCCGTGATCCCACGGCCTCCGCAGCCAGTTTGCTGTTTGTGTGGATAACTCTGTGGTCGATGGTGTGACATCATGCCTCCATCTCTGTCTGTGAGTGTGGATATGTGAATATGTGTGGAATGGACAGTGAATATGCATTTTATGTATTGAATGTGTCCAAGCGACCCTGATCACAAGAAGCAGTTATGATTGTGAGTGTCCATTACTGAGTGTGTGCTTTTGGGGCTATAGACGTGTGCCGAGTTCTTTTTTTTTTTTTTGTGAAATTCCTCCCTTGCCCCTCTTCTCTCATCTCCAAAGGCTTCTGATATCGCATCAGTATGCTTGCCTTCACTTCACAGAACACTGGCCGTCTTCCCCGAACTGTGCGTCTGCGTAAGATTTGGCAACCCAGTGTCAGAGCGGCATGCGCACGTATGTCTGTCCGTGGGCACTCTGTCTCTTTGTGGGCATGTGTGCATAAAACGCACATCTCATTCCCTCTGTTTTGTAATGCTAGCTTACACATCCTCGCTCATTGCACTAATACCATGCCACCATGATGCCTGTCACAGTCAGCCGGCAGGTTTTGCCTGGTTGAAAAAAATGGTCATCAGCTTTACTCTCCAGCATTAACGGTAGTGTTCAGTGTGCACCCTCTGAGCTCTGAAGGGGTTGCTTCCTCAGATTTCATATGCTCGTCCTCTTCTTCTGTTCAGACTGCCAGCAGCCACAATACCACCCCCCCCTCGAAACCTTGCGTAACAGGACCCTGACTAATGTGGTGCGAGTGCCAATTTGCACCACTCTCCCTGTGTACTGCGAGACGCGGGCTATTCTCCTCCTGTCCTCTGGGGCACGATTCAGGGCACGGCGTGGGGGTGTGAGGGTACTCAGCAGGTAAAGTCAGACCGGAGGGGGGGCTTGGGGGAGGTGGATTCCAGTGCCGCAGAGGTCCTCCCAGGCAGTAATGATCTCGTCCTCCAAACAGCCTGAAATCCCAGCACTTCCAAGCCTGTTAGCGAGAGCCACGTTTATCCTATTTCCTTCTTGAGCTGGGCTTTCCTTGTAAAGGACTGCCCTCCTCCCCACCCACTCCCCCCCCCCCCAGGGATTTTTGTAGCCAGGGAAACCAGAAAAAAAAATAGTGTAGAAGTGAATAACAGCAGGGAATGGCCTTGTGCTTGTGTACTGGCTCTGGAAAACCCCAAGAAATGGGGGTGGGGGGGGGCTATGATGCCCAAGTCCTCTCTGAGGCTTTAGCGCACTGTGCTGAATGTTAGCATTGAAGCCCAAACGTTTAGCAAGGAGTAGGTAAAGGATGTTAGCATGGAGCCTGGAACATTTAGCAAGGAGTAATTAGCACTTCCTGAGGCACAGGTTTAAGGTACATATGCTGGCAGGAGGCACGTCAGGGTAAGGTTTAGTGATCAGAAGTGTCAGGGACATTGGTGCATGATCAGCAGCTCTCAGGAAATCCTGGTGCCCCTTGCTCAAACGGCAAGAGTATTGCAGTGGGGACCCTTCCAAACCTTGTCAGCTGCATCAGCCCCTCCTCACAGCAGATGGTTGTCGGCCACCGTTCACTCTGCCACCAGCCTACAGTGGCCATTGTTCCATAGTAATAATTTATTCAAACGTGCGAGGCTTGACAGATGCTAATGGCCGCTAATCGATTTCCATTTTCCTTATGACCTCGGTTACCGCTGCAGGTTTAGATTGGGTTAGCAGCCTGGAGGGAGCCTCTGCCTTCTTGCCAGTTTCCTGCTTATCTGTGGGAGATGTACTGAAAATGTACAGACCTCAGTTCTTACCCACAATACCTCTGGCCAGGCAGAACTCTGTGAACGTGCCACTCATGGAAGATCTATTTGGCTCTAAAGCAAGCAGACCGTTTTTGGAAATGGTTGTGTGTCGTTTAGTTTAGTTTAACTGGCTGTCGTGAAGGGAGAAACAGTGTCCATCCTTCTTCCATTTTGGCCTGATTTGCTCAGCTGCTCTTGGTTCGGCTGAGTCATGTCATGTAAAAGCTTAGAAGAAGGATGTGTGACCATGAATGTTGATGGCTCGGTCCTCTCTGGGTGCCATGCTGGTGAACTTTTAGGCCAGCTACTTGACCTGGATTACTTCAGTAGAAGTATCCATTGCTAAAATGGTGTCTTGTGTAAACTGGTCAAATATAGTAATAACAGAGGCAAGGCTCTTGAGTCAAATGATTGATATTCAACCCGACTGGCAGTTGGAGGTCAGCATCCTTGTTGTCAGCTTGCCTTATGGATATATCAGACCTGGATTGTTGTGTCTGTTTCTCATGCGGTTTGTGCATCCTACATGTTAGAGGGCAGGTGCTTACAGCAGCCCCATGGCTGCAAGGTGCTGCTCTATATTTAGAAAGGAAGAGTCCTCATTCAGTCCTCTGAGCGCCACGTGGACCATCCTCCTGCGCACACGTCCAACTGATGCGGTGTGCCTGGCTTAGACCCAGGCAACAGCTAAACCATAAACAGTCTTATAGGAACTCCTGATTCTTTCTTTTTTTTCCTCCTCGAAGACACTCTTATTGTCTCTTTCGTTAGAGAAAACCAGAAATGAGTCTGGTGCCTTGAATTACTCCTCAAGCAGAAGGGGCATTTCCCACCCTATACGTCAGTCACTGGGTGGAAGATTTTAGGAACCACGGGTCTGTTGAGTCCCTTTCAGACTTGTGTCTTCCCAACCGATCAAGATAAGCTGCAGGGGGAGGGAAGCTGAGCCGGCCTGCAGTCACAGCACGCCTGGCCAGGGGAGGGCCGTGGGAGTGGAAAGATTTTGACAGTTGTCTGTTAATCTCCAATATTGTGACACAGCTACGTTTCACAGCATGCTAATGCAGTCTTTATATACGTTAATGGACTCCGACAAGCATCATGTTTGTGTGCATGTGTCCGTGAATGTGGGTTATTACATTTGGTCCCCACAACGTGATTACAAACCTGTTATTTTGGCATTATGGGCACCATTGTTTTGGTCCCCGCAAGGGGAATATGTACCTTCTAAAAGTCAGTGATTATAACCAAAACACTAAAAATCCCAAAAGTCGTCTTTGGCCACTTATGGTTAAGGTTAAGGCTGGGTAGAGGTTAGGGTTGTCACTGTTGGGATTAGGGTTATGCCCATAGAAATGAATGGAGTCCTCATAAAGATATAGATACCTTACTAGTGTGTGATTCCTCTGTGCGCGTGTGTGTGTGTGTGTGTGTGTGTGTGTGTGTGTGTGTGAGTGACTACATCTTATTGGGTAGAGGCTAGTGCAGCCTTGGTTCTCATGGGCACTCTGACTGAGAGGTGCACAGATGACTGAAGCAGATCCTAACTCGCTGGCTATTGCTTCATCTCTGCCTGTACTGGAGTTAGGTTGGCTGCTGGATGGGTAGCCTGATGGGTCAATCACATAGCAAACGGTTATTTAGGTGCTGGTGTGTCATCTCTCTTACAGATCAGACGAAGGTGTGGGTTAAGGGATTTCAGTGAAGGGGTTCCTAGGGGATCTCTGTTGTAACAACATATTGAAAAAAGTAAACAAAAAATAAATGAATCGGCGGTTCTAAACTCTGTTTTCATACCCCTCACCAGTCAACATTTTTCCTTTGTTCCACCCCCTGCATACCTGAGCCAGGCAATGAGGGGTTTATAACTAGCAGTTTGGGTGGTGTAACATAATGATGATGTCCAGGCTGAGGCTGGGCCTGAGAACGGCGTCGAGAACCACTGACACAGATAAAGTGTGAAATTAACCTGCACAGGTTACTTGGAATGAAAGCTTCTAGTAAATACCTACACAAAGGAAGATGGTCCAAGATGATCATGATGATGGTAGCAATCATTTTAGTTTTCTTGCTTTGTGTCAACATGGAATGATGAGAAATCATTACCCAGTTTCAGTCCAGTGGGTGAAAAAAATTCCACACACAGGTGAGCGCGCTCCCACCGGCAGACAGAGCACGCGGGTCAGAAAATACGTCGCGTCAACCACCTGAGAAGCAGACAAAAATATCGGCTCGCTCTCCTGCGAGTAGCAGAAATATTCTGATGTTTAGTTCAGTTGTTATATTGACTGCTGTCATTAAAAGAAACACATGAACACCATGAAACCTGTCGGTGTCCGTCTGCCCCCCCCCACCCCCAATGCTTGCTCTGTACATTTTTTATATTGTCTTCAGCCTTCTCTGGTTTTTTAGAACAGTATTATGACCTTTGACCTGCTCTTGGCCTATGTAGTCAGGCAGGTGAGGGCGGTTGGCCTGCTGTCAGGGTCGCCTGGGAGTAGTCTGATCGCTGCCGTGACACCGCTTAGGTAGAGGCCGCCTGTGGAGGCCAGCAGACTGGGAACCAGCATGCCCAGTCAGGCTGCTGCTGTGAAACATCCTGCAAGACGAAGCTCACATCTTGCTTACGTTACTACTTTCCCAACCAGTAACCGCAAAAACATGTAATGCTTAGTAATTTGAAGCCATGATGAACACTGTCCACACCTTCACTCTGCCCTTGTTCTTCCTGTCCATCTGCTGTGTGTCGTGTTTGACAGGCTCAGCTATGCATGAATGAAGAAGCAGCGTGCTGCCCCCGCCTTGAACAGTCGCGGTCTGTTTTATGCCAGAAGGGCCATCCATGGGCTTTTTGTTAGTCTCTTGTTGCCTGTTACTCCGGCCTCCTGGGGCTGTAGGACGGACCGGCCCGGGTCCCTTACCCAGTGCCACTGTAAACTCAGGTCTTCTATGCAGGGCTTGTTGTATGGCACGTTTTAATTTACCAAAAAGGAGATCCCATGAACTCCCGTTGATTGGTGGGCGGCGGGAAACCTTTCGGTTGTGTGATTTCCAGAGGGGAGGGGCTGGGCAGAGCTGAAGAGCTTTCAGTGTAATACGTAGTATTAAAAGATTATTAGCTTTGTAGCTCCATTCCCGGTGAGTTCCATTTCTTCTTGAATGTAATTGGCCATTTATCGTTGTGATGTACAGTTTTAAGAGGAAACCCCAATGATAACATGGTTTACCAGCTCTTTGCGAATGGACTGTCCCCCCATGCTGATTCTCCCAGCTTGGCTTCCTTTGTAAAAGTGTTGATAAACAGCTGCAGATACTTGGGGTCTCACTGCAGTCTTTCCCAGCTGGATTGTCCTGTTGGGCCATCAGGTCGGTATGTATTAGGGCTGCGTGATTTTGGGTTAAACATTAATCATGATTGTTATTTTTCTCTAATGATTCTGATACAATGTATTTCTCTCTTGGTCTTGTATTTTGCATTAAGTATGTTTATGAAGATGGAACAAGCAATATGTAGAGATGCACAATATGTCCATTAACATGGGGGTTCCCTACTGTAGCCATGTGATTTCTTCCAGCCAGTTTAATATATTTGCATCACAGACTAGGGTGGTGGTGGTGGGGGGGGGTACTGGTGGTGAATAGATTTTTTTTTTATAGATGCGAACATGCAAAAGTGACGGGTTGAAAAGAGACGATACATTGTTTAATTTTGGTAATTAACAAACCCTTTTGCAAAACCCCCAACGTTCTGCGGAGCAGGGATTAGGAAACTGTAGGTCAGGGGTTGGCAAACCAGTTAAGATTTTTTATTTATTTTTTTAAATAACTGAAACCCATTGGAGCCACAACATTTTACCGAAAACTGAAATTTGTCACGAAACAATTTGGCACCATTTTTAATATGACACCAACAACAAAGTGTAAACAAACAATTATTTTCAGCACTTCATAGACTTAAGAACGAATATAGCATGTCTCTACTTTTCTTAACTATATTGTTTTAATTTTAAAAATATATGCCACACAACTGGCAGCAACTGTGCTCAACTCTGAAGTCATCTGAACAATGGAAGACTGCAATCTTGCTTTAAAATCAAATTGTCTTTGTATAATCCAAACTTCGGAAAGTTATCTAAAGATACAGACAGGAGAATCAGTGACCTGGTAATTTACATGTTTTATGATTGCAGCTGTGATCAAGCAGGCATATTGCATTTTAGGTAACCATAATATTTCAGCATACAATATATCGCCATATTAGCATTATAATTTTCTTTTTTTTTACTCCTGGAATAGGCCTCTGTCCATTCATGTCTAAATTCTCAATTTTCATCTTTTATTCTTTTTTTCTTACATTTTGAGAACTGTTTTTAGCTGCCTCGTAACACAATTTAGCTTTGTTTGGATACTTTCTGTTTTAGGCCATTATTTAAAACATATTTACTGGTTTAAAAATTAAAGTGGTCCAGACTGGATCAATATTATTCAATCAAGTTAATCTACCAAGATGAACGTCACAAGCCACCAATAATCAATATGTGATGTTTGCCAAAGCATCTTTAGATTTTTTGAGGTGTAGGCTCTGCATTGTTCTTATGGGTCTTTTCGAAACCACATACTATACCATACTTGCTGAATTTCATTAACATTACAATGTAGTACATACTGTACATATGCATGATAGTTCACTTTGGAGCCGCCAGTAGACAGCCAAGGAGCCTCAGGTTGCCGACCCTTGCCCAAGGTTAACGTACCGATCTTTATCAATATTCAAAATGAGCAGTATCACAGCTAATGACACAACTGCTGAAGTAATGGAGATAATCGCATTGGACCATAGATCGATCTTTTGTTTTCCACAGAAAACCGTGTGATGTCATTCTGCTAATCTGCGGCACCAATTCCCCCCGCTTGGCAGGTGGCTCACTTAGCTGGTTATCAGCGACATTAGGCAGAAATATATCAGTTATCGGTATCGGTCATAATTTCCTCATCAGTGCACCACTGACAATATGATCGTTACTGAAACGGGCTGTCATATCAACTTTGTAGAACAGAATGGGCATATTCCTGGGTTTGAATAAACCACTAACGGCACTTTTCCACCACACCACACAGCTTATTTTTGGTACAGTAATTTCAATACTTTTTCCTTTGACTTCTAGATGGGTATTAGTACCAAAACCTGCCTCGCGATGCGCTGTCATTCAGCGAGAAATGCTAAACGTAAACTTAAATCTCAACCTCACTTTATTATTGTTTTTCTGATTTATCGCAGGTGTATCGTCATTTATGAATAAAGCTTAGGGGGGAAAAGGGAGCGCTTGGTTTGATGCAATGGATCTTCCTGCTAATGCAAACACAGCATAACCAGTGTCATGTAAGAATGAGGTCTCATGGGGGTATGGATCAATATCGCAATTTAAAACGAATAATTGTACTGCCCTAGAATGAGATCTCATAGAAGTATGAATCAAGATCGCAATTTAAATCGATTAATCATGCAGCCCTGCTATCTATTACATTAGAGGTGCCTCATGTCAGATGCTGCTGTCGCAGTGGGATATGATTAGTACCTTTCTCACGTGAAATTGTGGCTCCAGGAAACACCAGCAGTAATGGATTATATTTGTTTTTTTTCCCTCACTGTCATGAGCCTAGCAGGTTGGTGTTTGTGATTATTGTCAGTTTTACTGGAGATACTTCTGGAACACAAGTGTGACATTGAATGAATGTGACCCTTGCATAGTGCTGAATGTTACTGGGAAAAAAATCATATCGCGATATTCTGCAATTATTTTAGCGATATTTCTAAAACAAAAAGAAGGAAATTTATCCGGAATAAACTATACCCGTATACACCTTATTTGACACACTCTGCAATAGCATTAACTTTATCTTCTAGTCGAGTTCACGCAAAATGAGGAACAGTAAAGTCTAATCAGATTTTTTTTTTACATGTAGTCTTATCTTGAAATGATCCTTAAAGTGCCTTAAAATTTTGTTCCCTATGACCTAGTAAAATTTTTAAATGTAACTTATTGTCTTAATCCGGCTATCGCTGTCCTTGCAATGTGAAAATTGCAAGTGTATATTAAATATATTAATACTGCAAAGATTTTGATTGATTGGTTCACTGCATGGAGACCCTGCGTGTCACTCACTAGTTACAAACTGTGTATCCAAAAACCCTTAAATTGGAATAAATATATATTGAAATATATATTGTCATGAAAAATGACAACCATGCAAGTTTTTCTTTTGTAGTAAGCCGCAAAAATGTTGTTGCACGACATGTCTGATTTAATTTGCCTTACTTGACATCGCACATCCTGTGATTTGATTATTACATGCTCACACTGCGAGGCTGATGCTGAAACTATATATCGTGCAGCTCTTCCCTTGCAGGTTCCTTTGATACCTTTGCACGAACGGTGACCTGGGTGCCAGTATGTCTTTGGGTGGTTGGGGGGGACTCTGGAGTGTTCCGGCCCTTAAAATGAATTGGCCCTTAATTGCCTTTCAAGCGCAGCATGGCCGTCACCCCAGGGACTAGACATGCCCTTTCAGTTTGGGCTTCTCAGCCACTTTGATGGTCTTTGGCGGAATTTCTCCTATGCTCCTCCGTTGACTAGCCAGGCCCCTTATCTGATCTCCAGTCTCCTTCCCTCTCGACATCAGCATCTGCTGTCGTCTGTACCGGCTCCCTGAAAATCAGTGCCTGCCTCTATTTCTTGTTTCTGTTGGTCAATTCATAACTAATGTCTCTGCGATTAAATGTGTTGATCTGTAATGAGAGATTTTTTCTGGTGTAACTTGGTCTCCAGGCATACAGAAATTAAGCGCTGATGTCACGGGAAGTAACTGTCAAGCAGCCTGATACTGTTCTACCACCTCATTGTTAAAGTTACGGGGTCGTTAGCAGCAGGTTAGCGGGTAATGAATCGTTAACGAGTACGAAGTGGGCAAGGATCAAATGACGCATGGGGCTAGAGTTTCCCTCATACAAACAGTGTGTCAGTACCACATGTAGTGCTATCTGGGACTGCAGCACTGACAGAAGACACTGCTACCTAACGAGGTACAAATCTTACTTATCTTTTTCCTGTTTAGTATGGATCCAATTTACATTGATGTTTGGTATCTTTTTTTTTTTTTTAATGAAACCTAGCAGTGGTGCGGCGCATTGTGGAAGAGGCAAACAGCACTACGGCGGATCGGTGACGTGTTCCATAGTGGCGTTTCAGATTTCTTCATATGTTGTGAGTTTCAAACATTCAGCAGTGTAGGAACATTTCTGTGGAGTAAACAGCTGAAGCATTTGATAGGCTTGGTCACACCTGAAACGTTTTTCCCGGCTGATTTTCGACAGACGTGCAAAAAGATTTGTTTTGGTTTTTAGTTTCCTTATATTTCTGGTGTCAGGAATTCTCTTTAAAGTCTGAGTTCAACTCGGTGACTTTTATTTCTCTGCTCTTTAATCCAGGCTCATACACCAGATTGGCATGAATGTAATTATGCGTTCATATGACCCCCCTCCCAACAGTAAGGGAGGTCATATGACCCCCCTCCCCAGAGTTAACTAAAACTGTGTAGAGCTTTTAACATTATATAGCAGAGTCCTGTCTAACTGCCTCTCTCCCTGCAGGAGGCGCTGTCTCTCCCTCTCGCCCATCAGTCTCCAAGGAGAACGCATGGCCTGCGACCCAGAGCTTCTCTTTTTCCCACTTCCCCCAGCCCCATGTCAGCCCAGGTGAGCACATGGCCACACTGTGTGAATGTTTTGTCGTTTTCTCCTGCATGTGAGAGGAGCCGCTGATCTGGGGTCTGTACTCTCAGCCCTGACAGGAGCCCTTAGACTCCATGCCATGTCGTGGAGACATTTTCCCCCCACAGAATATCGATAACGGCCCTGACCTTCTCACTCAATGACGGCGTCCTCGCCCTTCCCGAGGTTCCTGCCTGGCGTCGGGTGCGCCCGTCTGGGTGCTTGTCCTTTGCCCGCCTCCTTGCCCTCCCTACGTCTACAGCACCCGTTAACGGTATCGATTGGGCTCAGTTAAATCTTTGAGCTGTCCGTGTCCTCAGTCCGTCTACGATTCCTGCCGATTTGTTACGACGTTTCTGAGGCACTTTTACTTGCCTATAAATAGTCGCCACTGATTTCCTATTGGCCCTTTGCTTTCATATGGCAGCTTTCTGTCCCTCTCTGTTCTGCATGTACAGACATTTTGTCTGAACATCAGAGGAACAAGGGAAACATGTACCAGGGAGGTTGCCCTGGAACAGGTTGTACAGTATGGACGGTATTCAAGGAGGCGTTTGTCTGCCTTTGGGTGTTGCAATCTGATGGGAAATGGTGTTTGAATATTTACGTTACTGAGATATGACTCTTTGCGTTCAGTTGGAGAGGAGTCTTCTGAAGTGCCTTCTCTCCCCTTCTCAGTTACGCACGCAGACACCCGCGCGTGCCCACACATACACGCACAGAGGAAGGAAGGGCCGTTTGCAGAAACACACAACTCTGGTTGTGTGTCTTGGTGATGCGGGCGGGGGACGTGGAATGACCCGGGCAGCAAGTGAAAACATGGGACGTGTTTTTGTTTGAGGGGAAGGGTGGGGAACGGACAGGGCTGGAAGAAAGATGGACCAGTTTGCAGGAGCCCCAGCGTGTGTAAAACCACTTCATTCTGAATCCCTGCTGGAGGCGTGAAAAACTCTGTATTCTAAGGCACAAGGTGCTGGTGATCCTGGATCCAGCTTTCCAGCATTCTTGGAGTCTGCCATCACTGCTAGGCTCCTCAGTTACTTTAGGGCTGCATATTTCTCTCTTTATTTCTTTTAACTCAGTCTCTCTCTATGATGTGCTCAAGCTGAATTTACCAGCATCACAGATGCGTTTAGATTCAACGTTTCGTGTCTTTCCTTTTCGTCTTTCTGTCTCTCCCTCCCTCCCATCATCCCTCCTTTCCTCCCTTTGCTGCGGCGCTGTTGTCTAACTGGTATCCATGACGGCCCGCAGTTACTGTGGCCTGGGTCATCGATCGGCCGGCCGGAGCTGCGGCTGGCAGACGGTCTGAGAGGGAGAGCGAGCGGCTCGCAGGGACTCTGAGGCACGTTTACAGTGAAGCAACAGGGCGGGCTGCGGAGGCCGAGGAGGAAGAGAGAATGGGGGGATAGATGGGGGAAGGGAAGAAGATGAGTCAGGGGTGGGACATATTCAGAGGGGACAGCCAGTCTCGAATGCACTCCTCTATTGATGGATGTCATCTGTTCACTTACTGGGCAGCAGCCCCTACTAACTGTCATGAATCATAGTAATCGTACATGTTTTCCCAGCTAATTAGATGCATCATCATTTTGCCGATTAAGTAATTAATAGGACGGTAACAAATGGTCATGATAGATGGAGGTAGTTGTCATCTCCTCAATTATTCAGCGTGATATGTGATTTATACTACTTTTGGTTGATTACTTAGGTATAGCTCTTCACAGTGTTAGTTGTATCGTGTTCATGGGAGTTTCACTTGTACAAAAATTTAGAACAAAAATGGATAACCAATCAGATTGTAGAGGAGGCGGGTCTAAGCAACTAGAGGAGGCGGGACCAACCAATCAGATGTCATGGTCCCTCCTCCTCTAGTTTCTTGGACCCACAAATTTGTGCAAGAAAAACTCCCATGAACTTGTATCATCAAACGATGAAGCGTGATACTATGATCTTTTCCCATCAGAGTGGTCATTATTAAGCAATACGTCCAAATACAAATGCATTATCTTTAGCGTTACTTGTTTTGGTGTTATATAGGAGTAACATTATAGGAGTGCTTTGCAAGACTTGATATATAAAGGAAGACAGTAACACGTTTAAGAAACAATTTTCTGTGCTGGGAGAGTAATACACACATGCTCCTCTCCAGACTGATTTGAAAAACTGACACGATGACAGTTCGCGTGTCTCATTACGTCCATAACGGAAAACAATGGAGTGGATCTTCTGCATAACTCTGTATATTAACTGTGTACATAACTCGCCAGGCATGCTGCCTTAACCCTACTTAAGGTCCCTGCCTCCATGCCGTTTTACAAAGGAATCTGCGGCAGAGGGAACTCGTGCCACTTCCCTCCACAGTGGCTGCAGCTCTGTGACTTTGCCAGGAAGCAATAGCGGTTAGATGGTGGCTTGTAAGGTGAACCTTTTCAAAAGGTCACAGAGTTTGTGTTGGTGTTGCATGCGGCAGCTGTGTCGCCCCCTTTTAAATGTGCTCTTGTAAAATGCCTGCCGGTGTTTATACTGGCTGACTCCAGTTAGATGTTGCTGTATATGGATTTAGCCTGGTTAGTGCCCCCGCCACCCAGACGGGGTTTCCTCGCCCTCAGGTTCCTTTGCTGGAGATGCTGTTCTCTGCTCTTCATCCCGCGATTAGATCGACTGCCCTCCTTGGGTCAAGCGCAGCCTTCTGGCGGTCTCCCCTGGTTGTCGCCAAGCTCCGCCGAGGACAGCAGTGCCAGTACTTAGCGGAGAATAGGAGCCCTGAAGGTGCGAGGTGTCTGCCAGCCTCCTGTATGAATGTTTAATTAACACACGTGTCGGTCTTTAGCTCTCCCAGCCCTGCAGCCCAAGCCCATGCGCGTTAGGCGTGCAGTGTGTGTGAAAGATGCTCAATGGCAGTGACAGGAGGAGGAGCCTCACTGATCTGCTGAAGGCTTTGAAGATATCACTGGATCTGCTGAGGTTCCGCTGCAGTGTCCTATCTGACATTCGCAGTCACCACACAGCTGTTGTCATGATAGTATTGAAAAATGTATGGAAGATGCTGATTGGTCCGTTCTGTATGTTGTGGTCTGTGCAGTAAAGGCATTTGCTCAATGATCAGATGGGGGCTGGTGGATACTGGCGATCGCCACCCTGTGTCAGTCACTCTTCCTGCAGACCCTCCATAGCAATGCCTGAAATTCTGGCTCACTGTGTGTCGTTATTTTACTACCGGTGCCTGGCTGGCTTCCTCCATTCCCACTCTTAGCTGTCTGCACTAACAGGGAAGGACACCCACTCCCTGTCTGCTGAAGTGCCTGATTTCTCAGTTTGAGTGCTAGTGGGGCTGCGTGTGTGTGTGTGTGTGTGTGTGTGTGTGTGTGTGGGGGGGGGGGGTTAATGT
>JAODJX010000065.1:13117767-13136413 GCA_026776945.1 Isichthys henryi | reverse complement strand
ATGAGTTTCTCTGTGTGTGTGTGTGTGTGTGTGTGTCTGCATGAGTTTCTGTGTGTGTGTGTGTGGTTGTTTTGATGTGTTTGTGTGTGTGTCTGTGTGTGTGTTTGTGGTTGTGTGGGTGTGTGTGTGTGTGTGGTTGTGTGGGGGGGGGGGGTTAATGTTTCAACAAACCTTTTCTGTTGTTAAAAAAATAAGGTTTCTTTTATGTTTCAAGATTCATCATGACATTTATTTAATGTAGGAGACCATATGCCTGAGCTGCCCTTGTCTTGTGACTGTCTGGAAAAGACCAGGAAACGGTGCTTTTGGGACCCAGTCACTGAGATTTCCTCCAGCCTCAGATGCCCTTCAATAAAATCTTGCTCGTCATTAATGCTCGGGCGTGAATGGCAGGAGCCGGTGGCAGCTTTCTGCTCCCGCGAGGCTGACACGTCTGGAGGAAGAGCGTGCGGCACTCCTAACGCTGCTCTCCTACTGTATATTGCAAACGTCACATGCTGTTGTTTTTTCGCACGCTCGTGCCGTGCTGCCCTGGGTGTTCCCTGGTTTCTCTCTCTCTCTCTGTCTCTCTCTCTCTCTCTCTCTCTCTCTCTCTCACACACACACACACGCACACACGCACACACACCAGCTTGATGAGGGCTGTCCTTGGCTTGTGTAAGGTGAGGGAAAAGGGCAAGACTCCAGTTCCTAACCCTTATGAAGGAGAAACATTCTTGTACACCAGCTGTACAAGAGACCTGAAGCACAGATTAGTGCTACAATACTCCACTGGGAGGACTTTCTGTATTACATTGCTTCTGAGAGTTGAGCCTGGCTTGGCGGTTTCCAGCAGTTCCTCTTATACGGATATATTTAGATTATGCTTCAAGATGTATTTATCTGATCGCATAAGAAACTATTCACATTAATGAGGCATCCCCGCATCAGTACTGTGAAGTAAGCATCTTATAATGCAATCAGGGTATGCAGCTTGTGCGCCCTGGGAATATTTAAACGGGGGCCTGCTCAGCAGGGACGGTAGCCCCACGCAGATTACTCTCCCTCCAGCCGTACCAACGTCTTCACCTCTCTTGGCTTTCCCACAGTCAGCTCATTTTGCCTTCGCACTGATTATGCCCCCGGTGCTCTCAGTGCACGATTCACCTTCACGGCTGCCCTCCTTCCAATCAGCGCAGGATAATGTGATCTCCCTGTCAGTGGCATCTTTCCTCAGGACAAAATGTGGCTTTTTTGACACCTTTTCCGAATGTATGATTGAGAGGCGGAAGATGGCTTTATACCCCGATTTGACTGCGGCAGAACAGGAGGACCTGTGTCTGGACATTGAAGCTCTCGCTGAAAAACAGGGAATGAAGTGTTGCATGATTTACCTCCAATCCAGCATGTTTGAGAGCTGCTGTTAGCTCTGGGTGAGGCGCAGGCAGGTTTGCTGCTGCCCAACATCATTGTGTTTCACTTCGTGTTTCGGGTCGGTAGACAAACGTGTCTGCTGTGAGGACGGGGATGTCGATGCAGACAAACCACTGGTTACGGGAAAACTCTGCAGCCTTGCCCATGCACACGGGTGTCTCCCGGGTAACGGGAGGCAACTGGCTGGTGTCTGTCAGACTGAGGTTGGCTGCAAGTGGGAACGACTCCTGGGTAGTGGGCGGAATGAAAGCCACATCTGGAGAATGGCACTTGGTGACCAGTTTACTTGTTGACACACATACACACCCAGAAACAAACACCTTGGCACCAAATAGAGGGGAAAATATACCGTATAACCCGAAGGGTCAGCTATCTGCTACCCATTAAATACGATCACACTACAACCCACACCGAGACACAAATAGTCTGTCATACCTACCTATGCATGCTGTCACCCCAGTATGCGCGCAGTCTCACTCCAGGCAGCTCTCCCCGGTAGTCCTTCAATGGTATCCGAGCAGGAATCAGCCCTTCATCTTAGCGTGTGGAAACAATCGGAGCCTAATCACTCACAGCAGCACCTTCAATTAGTCAGGAAGTGTCCATTACCAGCTCGGTTATTCAGCCTGCGGGCTCCCCTGACAGCTTTCAGTCTGACTGCAGAACGTGGGCGGTCTCTCCTTACTTACCGTTAGCCGCCAGAATGCTAGCAAACCGCCCCGCATGTAGCGTAAAGTAGCTGTGATCTACGCACAGTGTCATCTGCAGCGGGAGAGAATGAGAGGTAGCTATCAAGCCAAGTTATCTTGAAGTGTGTCAATTCTGAGGCTTATTTCAGCTGTTAGATGTGTTTTCTCTGAACGAAGCAAATGCCTCGTGCCCACTTTGGTTCTGTCGGGAGAGCTGCTCGTCTGAAAGGGCACTCTGCCCTACACGCAGAAACACCAGCGCTTTCAGTGTAGCCGCTGATGAAATGAGCAACATATACTGCGCAAAATCAAGATCACAGTATGCCGAGATTTCACTCCGGTTGATGAGAGCAGGAAGTGTGCTTGTACTAGACTGGTCCTTGTGGTCCTTGGGCTGTGTTTATGCTCTGTATGTGTGACTGTTATGCATCCTTCGTCATGTGTCTGACACGCTGGTTCGGCATGGGGGTATTCCGGAGTCACGGGCTGCAGACTGATTTAGCATAGAACCTTTTTTTTTTTCCAGTAAAATCCCATGCTGGGGGGAGAGCTTCAGATAGTGTGTCAGGGTATGGTTATAGTAAGACGACCCTTCTTTCCTGATGTAGCCACATTGCCATTCAGACCAGCTCTGATTGTTCTTGTGTCCTTGGAGGTGAACCTAAAGAACAGAATCTGTTCCGCGCTCCACGTTCTCCTGAGATCTGCCTCTCCTATTTCCGCTTGTAGTCCAGTTTGTGAAGCTGTTCCCATCCACAGGGTGTGGGGTCAGAGGGTTGGGTGCGAAAGTCAAGAGATCGGGGGGGGGCTCTATAGCGGCACGGTGAATGTGGCCACCACCCGCCCGTGCCATCTGTCTATGTGCGCAATCTAGCAGCCTCACGCTGTGCAGGCAGGCTGTCCTGCACTATTACGAGCTCACCGATTTCCACGGCACCAACCTTGCCACCCTAACCCTCCATGAATGCCGCTGCTGTCTGCTAACATCTGGGTGCTTCGATAGCCGTCGCATTCTTGGAGGTTCTCAAGGCATGAATGGAGAGCTGGTTGAACCCCACGCATCGTTAACCTAGGCTCCTTTATGGGTTATCCTCAGTTTGTTGATGGGACTTTAGAGCCTCATAAAGGAGATATCTTGGGTAAATTTCTTACCAGTAACACTTGACCTCACAGTCTAAAACCTGTGGAAATTGAGCTATAGTCTCATTAATAGCGGCTTAGATATGCAGTAAACGAGCACTGTGGTGTTGCAGGCAGAGATGTGCAGTAGAAAGTAGTTTGTTGTACGTGGCCTGGCATAAATGTATGAGGCGTTCTGGTTCATACAGGAACACATACAGTGCAGTTTGATTTCCTTATGCACACTGCAGCGGGTGCCTCATAATTCCTTATTGTGCATTATATATAAGCAGTGTGATGCTTCATGACTTTGAAATGTCCAGACCTTGTCTGCTGTGCTTATCAGAACCATTAGAAATGGCTTTAGCCTGAGAAGTTCCGCATAAGGCTTCTCCTAAGCAGCCTCTATAATGTATTTTATCTGGTTTTCAGCTGTAATAAATTAACATTATCGAGTGCTGTTAAAAAATTAATTTGTAATACGAGTCCATTTTTAGTCTCGAATGGGGAAGTTTGAAACGTGCTGCCAGCGTTAATCGACTCGCGTCTTGTCATTTTATAACTTCGCTAGCTTCGTAAGTTTGTTTAGAAAAGCAAACCGTTAGCTAGCGATTACGGCTAGCGTGACTTATATTAACCCCGGCGCAGGTCTGACATGTCGACAGGACAAACACAAAGCCGCTGTTCTGATGTTAGTTTATCCCGAAGCTCCATTTGGTTTGAGTCAGATGGGGGGTCTATAGTTACACTAGCTGAGCCGAAACATGAGTTTGTTTGTGCGACCGTCTGATTGGCTGTAATCAGTAATTGTTCCTTTAAATAGTGCGTGGCAGTGGTGCTCCATGGGAGTAATAAACCTGAATAAAGTCGCCTTCTTTTGCTTCATCTCTCAGCTAAATTTGTTGTTTTGTCGTCTTCTGCATATTTGCCTTCTGCTCCACTTGCGCCTCTCCTTCCTCCCCGTGCACTCGTCTGGTACTCATCTTCCTCCTCTCCTTTCTAATGCTCTCCCACCTCCTCATTTTTCTCCCTTTCTCATTCGTTCCCTTTCTGTTTTTCCATATCTCCGCTCCTCTGCTCTCTTATCCCCCCAGACTCTCAGGGGTCTGCATCGCTCTCCCCCCCCCCAACGCCCCCGCTGCAGCTCTTCATTCACAGAACAGCTCTTATAGGTGTGTCAGTCATGCTGCATTGGCCTGCTGCCTCCCGGCCAGTTCTGCATCCCTTTGGCTCACAGGGCCTGAAGCTGTACGGTGTGGGCGGCGGCTGGAGAGCCTGCTGTCTGGGCGACAAAGTGGCTCTGCTCCCACGCTGCCTTGGTGTGCATGGCTGTTTTGGTTCATTCACACCGACCAGTGATTCGTTTGGGCGTGCTGTTCTCCCCGCCATCCGCCAGTTCCGTGTGTATTGCTTCAGAATATTCGCCCTCCAGTTCTTTTCCGACCCTCTGAGACTCTCCGTCGTTCCTGCTTGGCCCCCACGCCGCAGTCCGCAAGGGCGGCATGCACCAGGACACCGACTGAGTAAGCATTAGGGCCCCCTTCTCAGCTGCAGTGTCATTGTGTGTGGATGGTTACTTTTTGGGTCCAGTTGTTGGAATCTAGGGGGGATCCACTAAAGGGCGCTGTTCAAAAGCAGGTGAATGTACAGGGAGATTTTAATAAGGGTGCCATTCTGAATGTGTATCTTAAAGCATTAATGTCAGCTTGCCAGGCTGTCAGATCGTGTCTGTTTTTTGTGTGTGTCTGAGATGTGTGCGAGCGACAGGTACGATCCGTACACACTCACAGACGCGCTGGCAGCTCTGGGGTGGTTTCTCCGAACCGCAGAATCAGTGCAGGGGGGAAATACAGAGAAATTGAAATAGGGAGAGAGAGCGAGGGAGCGAGAGTGTGACGAATGAGAGAGTGGGGCAACCCCCCTCTCTAGACGAGGGATTCCTCTGCTGCAGCGATCAGCAGTTTCTCTCTCTCTTCCCCCTCCCCTCCACCCAGCACAGAACTGGGTGGGATCCAGTGCCCTTATGTACCAACTGCCCACGATGTGATATTTCCTTCACGCACACACATGTACACACACCCCTTTTGAAAGCTGATAATAGTGTTAGTGGCTAAAGTGTGGAATCTCTGACTGGTTTTCATCCCTCCTCTCTGGCCCTCATTCTGCTCTCCAGCCCCCCATTTGGTTGACATTGAGTCCAAGGTTGCCGTGCATTCTGCTGGTTCCCTGTTTAATATTTCAGGGGGGCGATTCAGTGACTACCCGCAACCCTGACCAGGATAAGCACTTACATAGAATATTATTGGATGCATTAAGTGACTAAGCTTTGGGGGCGCCGTATCTTGGATACACAGACACACACCGTGTCGCACTCCGTTGCAGGCACACATTATGCAGACAAACACACGAGTGTGTCCCATGCGGATGCGTGTGTGAAATTTAGTCTCACGCGAGTTCATTCATCATGCTGTTGCATGGGCAGACACGGAGGCCGTGTTGAGGGTGTAATTTATGCAAAAGCCGGTTAGCCGGCTGTGTAACTGCAGGGAGAGAGAGACGTGCACATGCGCACACGCGCCGAAACGCAGCTGTGTGGACAGAGTGGCGCTGAGCCGGCCGCTTTGGGCTCGCCAAGCCTGTACGTATAATTTCCATCAAGGCAGTAATTTTTCTCTTCCAATATGGCCGCGCCGCCCGCCGCTAACTCACCGAGGATGAATGGCCAGCGGGCATCCGATGCTTTAGCACACACCTGTTTACCGTTAAGAAGCTTTGCCTCCCTTTCTGACATGCTCTTGCAAACTACTTGTGAGGTTGTTACCAGGTTTTGTCAATTTTTTATTTTTTAAGTGTTCCCTTCTCTCCTTGAATCTGCCAGTACTGTCTTTTAGGGGGCCACTCACCCGCAGGATTGTGTGTTCAAATCCCACCCCTTGCTCTGCTCTGTGTGGTTCGCATGGTCTCGTCTCCACATGTCTCTTTTCTCTGGGTTCTAAGCATCTCTGAGCAAACCATGGTGTCTGACTGTGTGCACGTGTTTCTCCTTCGATGGACTGGACTAGCAACATGTTTCTGCCTGGTGCCCCCATTGCAGGTATGCATGTATAGCAAATGGCCATTCCAGTCCCCAGGGATTTTTCCGGTTCCGTGGATCATCGGTTCAGTTGGCCGCATTATGGAACATTCTGAAGACCTGCCTGCGATATGCCCTAAAGCGCCACGTTTCTGCCCACCGTGTCCGGCAGGCTTAGCTCCCTCGCTCACACGTCGGGATTGTCTGACAGGCACCGTGGAAGCTGCTGTGAGGACATACAGGGGGCTGCATTAAATACTGCACAACTATATGATTTTATGCATCCCTAGAAACTATTTTCTTTTGTCTAGAAGATGATGAATGCGCTTGATTAGCCTTTCCAGTCGCATAGTAATTACAGCAATGGCGAAATGCCGTCCCAAGCAGAAATTGATCTTCGCCCGTAATCGACCCTTTGTTATCGTTAAACACCGTAACAATGATAGATAATCCTGAGCAGTTCATTGGGTGACCCCCATGTGTTCTTGTGGGGGAGTGGAGCATTGCTCAGCATGTTTGTTCACCCTCAGGGTGGGGTACACAGACACACACATACATGCACGCAACCTGCATTTCTCTGAAATGTTCCTTGGGGGAGCTGGTTGCATGGTGGACCAGGCACATTCTTGTAACCTGAAGGTTGCCTATTCACTGTGCTCATATTGCAGGAGACAGTAGATTAACTGTAAGTGTGTCTGTGTGTGTCCATCGTCAGCATTGCGGTCACAATTATTCAGTCAGACCGTACCTGCTGCTTGTGGTGTTGGGCTTGTGTGTCTGGGTGTTTTATGGATGAGTTGCATAGAGTCGTGCTAGGGGTGCGTTCCTTTGTGTAAGCCAGCGTTTCCCGATCCGATCCTCAGGGACCCACAAACAGTCCATGTTTTTGCTCCATCCCAGAGCATGGTAAATGTGGACTGTCTGGGAGGGAGCAAAAACGTGGACTGTCTGTGGGTCCCTGAGGATCGGATCGGGAAACACTGGTGTAAGCTATTGAAGCATGACATCAGTCCTGTTCCAGTTCCTCCCTCTCCCAGTTGAGCGCAGCGCTCACAGGCACCTTATCCACATACTAATTTACTGCCCTGTATTATCTCAACCCCTTCTTCTAGTGAAATTCATGCAGGTTTATCTGCTTAAGAGTGACCCACACAAGTTCAGCATGCCGATTACTCTGCGCTACTTAATTATAGCTGTTGAGATTTATTTGTCAATGCAAAAGAGTGGGTTGTTCCCCAAAGGGCATGTGCAGCATCTAATGTAGAGCATTCATTTATGAAGATCTGGATAATGTAGTTTTGCTAATGTCCGCAGCTGCCTCACCATTAAATTCTCGTCCTTTATGTTGTTACGCTGGCTTTCCATTTTTAACACAAAGGCCAGTAGATGGCGAGTTTTAGCAGTTTGACCGTGGCAGAAATTTGTAGAAAGGCCAAATCAAGCAGCTTTAACAAATTCAGTTCTGGTGACCGCTGGCCTTGTTGGAAAGGGTCTGGAGGCTGCTTGGCGTTCACTGGCAGCCACGGGGAAGCCCAGTAATAATGATCCTGTGTCCCAGTCATGGAGTCACATCACTTGGCTCTTTCTCAACAACGGCGACTGGAGGCTTTTTGCTCATCCTGATGCTGCAATTTAGAATCTAACAGCTTTTTTTTTGCCTTGTTTATTGAGGAGAAAAAACATTTAGACTGACTGCAAATTGATTGCTACCTCTGAAAGGAGCATGCTGGACTATGAGGGGGAAAAAAAATCAATCCCACAACTTAGCTGCCTGATTCACCAGTCACTGCAGGATTCAGAACCCCACCCCCCAAACCCGCTTTTACGCCACTGAAGAATGCCTGGTTTGCGGTTGTCCATGTTTTCCCTGTGCCATGCTTGTTTCCCGGTTTCCTCCATAAAAATGGCTCCTTAGGTGCACTGACTTCCCTGAATCACCCATAGAGAGTGTGTGTGGGACCTCTGATGGTCTGGTATGTCACCTGCAGTGTCCCCTGCCACAGGCTTTTTGGGACTGGCTCTTATAACCTTATACTGGATGAGTGTTTGGAAGATGGATGGAGGGCTGGAATTCATCTGACATTTTAAATGTAATTCTGTAGCTTTATTTTGTTCGAAAGGTACAGGATATCACTCAGATGCTGGATCAGTCTGTTGCTCTGATTCTTCAGTCACATTGGTTACTTTTTGCATTTGCACCGGTGCCAGTGACGTCCAAGTTCAGCTGACGGTGGCTTTCAAGCTGCCAGAGGTTAGGGTGAAAGTGACACCATCTATCTCTGTGGGCTTCTGCAGCCAAAACATGAAGCTTTTAGCTGAAGCCGCCGCGACGCACCAGCCCTGGAAATCGGCCAGGCAAGCGAGAGCCCTCTTCACATCCTGAAGTGTGTGCAGAAACCTCAGCAGCAAAAATTAGAAGTTTTTATTAATTTTTTTACTTCTTATTCAACCTCCATGTTTCAGAATTATTACAGTTGTCAGGTGTATTTTTACAGTCATGGAATTGCATAATTTAATCTACGTTCATTTAAACCCCCCCAGTACCCAAAAAGAACAAAATTATCATCAGAATTTATATGAAAAATTCTAATAATTACTGGAGTGTAAAGATGGAAGTAAAGTTTCAATAATTCATATGTTCATTAGGGTCAGTTAAATGTTTCGCAAAGGGAACTGAATCATAATTTAAAGTGTCTGCTGTTTTGTGGATATTATGGTGTGCTGGTCAAGGAGTGTCATCACATATATGTATGGGGGGGTTGTGTTGGGGGGCTTGGGCTGATGAGGGACATGTTAGGGGCTTTGAAAACAAAGAGAGTGTGGTTTTAAAATGCACGGACACAAAATACTCAGCAGGTTATTTTGTTTTATATTCAATCAATTTGAATTAGCAGCAGATTTAAGTTTCCTCTCTGTGCCTGCAGAGATGTGTGAGAGAGAGTGAGTGTTGCATGATGTAATATGCAGGTAAATCTTCTAGCCAGTATTGAACCTTCATTTCAGTGTTAAGAAAGGGTTCAATTATTTTACCACTGCTAAAGAAGAAAAGAGCTATACACTCTCAATGACCTTTTTCAATGAGGCTACCATCTGAGCTTGACTGGACTGAAGGATGATGTGGGAAGCCTTATGCTGGCGAGTGATAGGCCAGTGTCTGACTGACAGTTAAGAAATGGAACCTGATTCGCCAGTCCCAGGCACTGCTAGGCGGGGGCTCATCCCTGATTGGCTGGCGGCCATATTGATTCCATTTACTTGGCTAGCAGTTTGCTTTCCTCAGAACCATTCTCCCACAAAAGACGAAGGTTCTCTTTATTGCTGAAAAATCAACCGTCAGGTTAAAAACATCTTGGTGAACTAGTTAAGCCAATACACACACCAGTCCTTTGCGGATAAGATTGTCCGCCCCTGAGCTAAGCATTTCTGGTAAAAGTAGAACAATAATCAGAGGACTGTTGTACTATATGAATCGGGTGCCTTGGGTGGCAGAGGTTTGCTTTGTAGCACTTTGGTCTGGGACCTGGTGCTCTAGGGGCTCAGCTGGCTCGGGGACATGGACCAGCTGGGGGGGGGGGATGTGGTCCATCAGAGGCCCTCGGGCCAGCATAGGTGTTCTGGTTTGTCAGATGGATTGGGTCTTATTGCTGTCAACCTTGGTATTTTATCTGTCAGACCTCCTTACCTTCAGCTTCTGTATTTGAGTTGATTGGCGCAGGATGTGTGAGAGATTTCACTTTGCTCAAGTGGTCTAGGTGACCTCGCTGTGTGGCAGGTGTGAGGGGGTGCGATCAGCGCCGTCTGGGTCAGGGCACAGTGAGGTTTATATAGAGGCCCGTCTGAAAGGGCGGAAGGAGGAAATGCATCTGCTGGTTGTGGCGGGCGGGAAACCCAGACAACTGAACGGCTGCCATAAATGTATCTGCGTTGACCCACATGCTTTTCATGCTATTTTTTTCGGTCACATTTGACACCTCAGCAGACTGCAGAGATACTTGAAGTCTTACAGCTTCCTGTTTGTTGACGGGAAGTACTAGACCCTTCCCCAGTGAACACACTTCCTGTTGGCATCCTGTAACACCGCACCCCCAAGTAGCCGCCATCCCAGCATCCTGTGGGGCAGCCTGTGGGCGGAGCTCTCTGGCTGCTTCACAAGGGCACGAGCCGAGCGAGCTGAAAACTTGACTGGTCCCTCTCCTGGCTGTCCGTGAGCGGCTTCCCCCCGCTGCTTATGCGGAGAGCAGTGCTGGCCAGTGGAAAGAGGAGCTGTGTTGGGGCGGTTTTTAATATTTTGTCTGTTTATGGCGGACAGTAATGGCAGAGGCTGTGCTGAGCCCTGGTGCGGCGAAGCCAGTCATTAATCCTGCTGGCATGTCGACATTCCACAGTTACCCTTCGGTTATTCATATTTCATTGCGTGATGTGGTTATGAGTGGGTGTCCCACAGCTGTGTCTGTGTGTGTCTGTGCGTGTCTGTGCACGCATCACTCTTTTCCTTAAAAGGCCAGGCAAGCAACATGTGTATAGGGTGTGGCCATGGGTATGTGAACAAGACAATACACACCACCCTGCTATTGTTTCTGTGATTGAGAGACTGTGTGTGTGTGTGTCTGTCTGTCTGTCTGTGTGTCTGGTTGTCAAGGAGTGTTTTTGTTTTCTTCCATCCCAAACATTGCTGATGTAATTCTCTCTCTCTCTTTCTCTCTCTCTCTCTCTCCTTCCTTCCTTCCCACTCCAGGCTTGGAAAAGTATCCCTACATGGCAGGCCCAGAGACTGCTGTGCTCTTCTGTTGTAACGCCACCTGAAGGTGAGTCATTGTACTGCACCACCTTAAGAACATAAAGGAAAAAGAACATTCAGATGAATGCAAACTTGATGCCCCAAATACCAATCATTTTAAACCTTCTTTATGTTCTGACTATTTTAGGATTTATTGTGAATTCCATGAAAGCTATATGACCTCCCATATCTCGGCAGTTCTGCTCAGCCATTGTTGCTTTGTACAGCTGGTTTGCGTGTGATGTCATGCTGGTAACTGGTCATGTGCACACTGGTCATGCGAAGCAGTATTTCGGCTCCAAATTTTTCCAATGTCCTCCAAAGGGAGGTGAAGCCTAAACAAAGAGCTGACTGTCTTGCTATTTGGCCTGATTTTGTTAGTGTGCACTGCTTACGCTGGCTTTGTCAAGCCAGAGTGAGCTCTTACGTGGGGGGCCTGAACCCTGTCCCACCCTCCCCTCCCCTTTCCTGCAGGAGGGAGGGAGATCTCCTCTCTGACTGGATGCGGGGTTCTGTTCCAGTTTAATTGGTTGGATCGTTTCACGGGAGTTCCCCGGCAGCCATTCATTCATGGGTGTTTGAATCAGGGCCCCCGCACTGGTGGGCTGGGAGGAGTGTATGGTCGAGAGCCTGTTCGCTGTGGGGGGGTACCTCTTCCTGCAGCGTGAAGTGCAATCAGAGCTCAACGGCGATTCATTAATTTGGAGCGACAGTTCACTGCTCCGGAAATAAGCATCTGTCACTCCTCGTGTTGTGCAGTGCTTTTACGCTTAGAATGAATCGCTGAGCCTTTTTGGACGTTATCCAGCAGAGGAATCTCAGCGTGCCGCCTGTCAACTCTCATGTGTCGCACAAAAACCCATTACAGGTAGCCCCTTGGTTAAGAACATCCAACTTAGACGAGTCATACTTACGAACAGAGTAGCGTAAAGCCTATTATATTAAACATTCAGGATAAATACAATATGTCGTGAATGATGAATGCACACGCCACTTTGTGACACTCGTGAAAACATTGCACAGCTTCAGAGGTTCATTGGCTCGAGGTTCAGTGCAGCATCATACATAGTTACTTCTATTATTACTGTATAAAAATGCACCGAATTGTATCGGCCAACTATCGGTATCGGCCGACACAGCAATAATCGGGCATCGGCCGACAATTAATATTGAGCCGATATTTACCGCCGATAATCCCCTTTAAAACGGTGACCCATATTGCTTTGCACATCTGTGTACTAAACGGTCAGAAAAATTTCTATGATGCGGAATTATTTTAACGTTTTTAGAAAACAATTTGGAAACATTACTCTGCTAAAGGCAAGGACCTTCTAATAAACAAATTTGGTTGCTCACCTTAAGGCAGGACAGTGAAGAGTATGAGAAGTTTCTGAAAATCAAAGATTGCAGTACTGCCAAATAACACCAGTCTGTCCGTAACACAAGCGTTTGGTAGCAAAAGAAAATTCGAGCAGACGGTGTGAAATCAAAAGCCATTATTACTCAGGGAAAATATGGAGTTTATTTCACTTTATGATCAGCCTTCTTTGTTATAAATGCTATAGATATATATATATATATTCTTAGACTTGGTGCTGAAATGCAGTTTGCTATATCAGAGGCTTTTTAGCTGGGAGTTGAGCCCCTTTGATTGTGTGTGTTTGGTTTATGGACAGACTGTGTGTGGTTCAGGTGAATAGAGAGAGAGCAGGCTGAATTCTCTGCAGCATTGAGGCTTTCGGCCCTGTGATTGGTCAGCCGGTCCTGCCACCCAGGAGGTTGGAGAGGCTGCCGCTGCGATGCTGGCAGCGTACAACCCTTTAAGGTGGCACTGCCATTGCAGCTAATTACGCCTGATAAATGATCCTGTTACAGACAACTGCTTATTTTTTTACTGTTTCATACTTCATACCACTCACCACTCATAGCTGTTCGGCAGATGGAGGGAAGTGAGCGTGAGCCAGAATCACTCGCCGGTGTTACTGTTCGGTCCGAGCAGTTCGTATCTAGGGAGACGTCAGCTGATCTGGCAACCCCCAGCAAATGGTATTTTTGTTTTGACGGGTTGAGATGATTTTGCTGGACCAGGTGATAAGGTGTACTCAGTGTTCTGCTTTTTTTTCTGCATCGTGTCCTCTTCCAAGTGCCGACTGGGCTGCATCACTCTAATCACGCAGGGAAGGGATGGTGGACCCCGCAGATTTTATCATTTGATGACCCAGGTTGATTTAAAGGATTGAGGTACAGATACAGGTTGAGTGGATTAAGATATAGGTTTGTTGGGTGTTGGGATGGTTAGGGGATGACAGAGAGCTATGGGGAATGGGGTAGTCTTTGATAACGCGTACAAAGCCTGTCCTCCTCAAGGGTCCTGGTGTACTACGGTTGCAGCACCATCTGCTGGTCGTACTTAGTATTGCTGTGTGACTCTCTGGTCCATTTATATTTGTCGTTAACTTCCTTTTTCTCTATCTCTCCTCCTTTGTCAGAGGTGACTGTAATGTATCAGAACGGGCTCCCTGTGATATCGGTCTGCCTGCCTTCGCGGCGGGAACGTTGCCAGTTCACCCTGAAGCCGCTCAGCGACTCCGTGGGCGTATTCCTGCAGCAGCTGCAAGCAGAGGACCGGGGCATCGACCGCGTCGCCATCTACTCCATGGGTAACCCCATCTGTCTGAATGCTTGCTGAAGTACATTCACTGTAGTGCAGCTGGCACAATGCCGCCAGTTTGCTGCTCCTTATGAAAGGGCCTTTTCAGTATTAATTATGTCTATTAGCAGCTGTTCTCTGTAAGTTTAGCTACTCTCTACCATAGCTGTGAACTTCCAGCCAACCGCCTGTCCTGCCGCCCCCTTTTTCAGAGGGTGTGAGAGTAGCCTCCTCCACGGGGATCGACATCCTGCTGCTGGACGACTTCAAGCTGCTCATCAACGACACCATGCACGTGGTGCGGCCTCCCCGGAGAGGTGAGCTGTGCTGACGCCTTAGCGGCCTTCCAGACATTTTCTTGCAGAAATTTACTAATAATTTAGAAAGACGCTGTATGTCAGAGCACTATTTACTTGCAGTCTCAAATATCTCCCTTTGTTCTGTGTCCGTGCATGTGTGAACTTCATGCGTGTGTCTCAGAGCTCCTAGCGCACGAAGAGGCAGAGAGGTTGAACGACGTGAAGTTCTTAGTCCAGCAACTCTACACTACCCTACGCATTGAGGAACATCAGCTGACTAAAGAGCGAGAGCTGATTGGACGACTGGAAGACTTGAATTCACAACTCCGCCCCCTGGAAAAGGTGCCACTGCCCGGTTCTTTTAGACTCCTGAGAATAATTTGCAGAATTACTGTGGAAACGAGGCATCGGGTCAATGTCATTTATGGAAGAGATTATAGGGATGTAGACCTGATTTTGCAATTGGTGGAGGGTGACTTGATTTAGATTTCAGTGTCAGTCAGAGTGAATGTGAGTCGTTGTGATTGGACGACAGATAAAGGAGGAGCTGAGCCGGAAGGCGGAGCGCCGGACCACCTGGGTGCTGTGGGGGGGTATGGCGTACATGGCCACCCAGTTTGGCATCCTGGCACGCCTCACCTGGTGGGAGTATTCTTGGGACATCATGGAGCCAGTCACCTACTTCATCACGTATGGCACCGCCATGGCCATGTACGCCTACTTTGTGCTCACGCGTCAGGTGAGCGGCTGTAGCTGACCGGCCGGCCGTCTTTACATGCGCCTCTGCATGTCTGTAGCGACCTTCCTCCAACATGCCAGCACCCTGATCTCTGTTCTGCTCTACCAGGAATACATCTATCCTGACGCCAGAGACCGGCAGTACCTGTTCTTCTTCCACAAGGGAGTAAAGAGGACCCGCTTCGATGTCGAGAAGTACAACAAGTTAAAGGACGCCATCGCCGAGGTATTCCGAGGACAGCACCCTCAGCCCCTCTCCCCATAACTGTAGCTGTAGCATGGTGGCTAACAGAGCAGAATCATCGCTCGGTCTCGGAGTTGGAGAGCACCAGGTCAGGCTATGAGTGCGAGGTTTATACATTCTGCCTGCATTCTCCCTGGGTCTCCCCCCACGGTCTAAAGTACTGCCCTGGAATATGCCTCTTAAAATCTGGATTCATCCGTTTTATACCGCATGTCCTGGGGAGGGTCATAACACAATTCTGGGTAAATCACAGCATGTTAAGATGCACTGTACCAGTAATTCAGGTTGGGTAAAATGATAAGAAAAGGGACCAATGGGTTAGTCTAGAAACGCTTGAAATTCTGCCTTTATGATGCGTATCAGCAGAAATTGGCTGCAGGGGGCTGCTTTTCCGGCGTGGCACGCTGTTATACAAGGAGAGCAGCTCTTCAGAATCCCGTGATGCAGGCAGAAAAGCTTCTTATTGAGGTTTTTTTTCCCTGTATGTATGTGTGTTTTTAGGCATTAAGTGGTAGATGTTATGAAGAGTTAATACCCTGGAAATGAAGCAGTGGTGTCTATCCTAGGTTGGCCAATTAACTGTTCATGGATTTTTCCACCCTCCAAATCTAAAGGTTCCCCTCTCTCTCAGTGAAATGATGTCATTTATGAGGAGGAACTTCAGCTCTGCATAAAAGTGCAGAGTTATTCTCCTCGAGCTTTGGCCTTGGCTGTTATCTGTCAGGTTCCTCTTACTTTATTTCCTTCCATTGCTCTGGCTTTATTTCCTTCCTGGCTTTTTCCTGGGATGAATTTGTAGTGGATTTTATTTTCTTTGAAATCCTTGGCTCGATTGGACCTGTTATTCTAAGGGTATGTCTAAGGATTTGTTCAGGCAGTAACTTGTACAGCTGATGCAGGGATTAGGTACCACTGACAGGCATCCGTCTCTGTCATTTTGAAACATGTGGACTTCTTTCTGTGCTGCTTGGTGTCGCCCGTTCTTCTCCTTCACCTGAACTCTGTGTGGTCCATTCTCTGGCTACGCGGCAAATATTTCAAATGGTCAATTTATTCTGTATTAAAGCGGTTTGGATTTCATGGTAAAAGTAAATCTGAGATTTTCTGCTCTGAGTGAGTGAGTGAGTGTTTGTATGCATGCCGACCCACGTTTGTGGCTCCTCTTAGTCTTTGCAATTAGCCCCTCCCAGCTGTGTCTGATGCTTTCATTTAGATGAATTAGGACATGGGCAGCCAATTACAGGCTGTCGGTTCATGCTGCTTACTCACTCCTCTACCAGCCACCTGCCCTGCTCCCATGCTCTGTGCATTCTGGGAACGCAGAATGGACACCCGAACCAGGGAATGCTGTCCTGTCAGTGTACCAAGCCTGCCACATTCATTCATATACTTGCAACAGGGCTGTCAAACTGCAGTCCTGGGGGTTGCGACCCTGCACATTTTTGAGTTTCCCCACGTTTAACACACCTGATTCAACTCCTTGTGCTAATTGCCACACAGCTCATTTGTGGTGGAACAGGGAAAGAGCTCAGCTACTGTACACAGGGCTCCGCCCCCCAGGACTGCAGTTTCACACCCCTGACTTGCATCCTTAAAGTCATTCTGTGGCACCTGGGTGGTTTCGATCCCTTACCAGTGAGCCACATTTTACCCTGTGCAACTGTGACATGTATATTGCAACCCCATTGGTTATATCCACATTTAAAAATTTAGTTTATAAACCATGTATTAATCAGTCACACTCACTTTTCAGTGTTAAATTCAACTGAAGATGTGAAGAAAGTGACCATTTTTTGGAAATGTTGTCCTAATGTAAGTTATATACTAAGTTAATTCTCCATTGGACAGATGTGTTCAGATGGTTTCACATTTGAAGGTACTTTTTTTTTACGGTCACCTGACTTGAAATCCCATACTCTACCTCATTTGGCTCCTTGATTATACTCACTTATAAAATGTGTAATCTGTTATTTCTAGCATGGTAAAGGGAAGCTGATTGTGAGCTCTTTGTGTCTGTAATAGAGACAACTCGATAACAATTTAGGCCAGAGTAAGAGACAGGGTGTCATTTTCAGTTGAGTGTTGTTCAGCATTACCTTGTCAGCCCTTCATTCTCCTGTGCTATGGTCAGCCTTATTCATTTTAAGGTTTTTCCACAGGGTTCAGTTTCACAGAGATCTTCCCAGATCTCACTGTCACTCTTGTCCTGCTATAAATTGATAAGGCTTTGTAAGTCCCTCTTGGTACAGCTTTACTGCTTAATTGCTCCTTCCTTTTCTTTGCTGACATCTGTGGCGGGTAAAGAGCCAATGAATAGCCAGGGCAGTCTTTTATCATGTTGCTGAAGATGAAATGGTGCCATTGTGAGAGAAAGGAAGGAGCTGTGATTTCCAGAGTCTGAGTGGTATGGCTTGTAAGATAGTGGTATAGTATGGCCTGTAGGATAGTTGTATAGTATGGCCTGTGGTATGGTATGGCATGTCGTATGGTTGTATAGTATGGCCTGTCGTATAGTGGTACAGTATAGTATGGCCTGTCGTATAGTGGTACAGTATAGTATGGCCTGTGGTATAGTGGTACAGTATAGTATGGCCTGTCGTATAGTGGTACAGTATAGTATGGCCTGTCGTGTACTGAGCAGTTACGCTTCACTTACTGTTGAGAAAGGCTGTCAATAAATATGGAGTGAGTCACTTTATTACTTCTAATCTTTTTGTATTATTCTACTGTTCTTCCTCCCTTCTCTTCTTTCTGTCATTCCCCTCTTATCATTCTGCTGCTTGACACTCTCCTCCATCTTCTCGCTCCTCTGCCTCTTTCTACCTTTCCCACATCCATCTCCCTTATCCTCTCTCTTCCATCATCCCTCTCTCATCTCCTCCTCTGTTGTCTCCTCCCTCCTATCTTGCCTGACTTCCTTCGCACCCTCTCACTTCACCACTCCTTCACCTCGTCCCCTTTCTCTCTTCTCTCCTCCCTCCTGTCTGTCTGTCCTCACCCCATCCCTCGCTTTCCTCATACAGGCGGAGTTGGACCTGAAACGCTTGCGCGACCCCCTCCAACTACAGCTTCCCATTCAGCAGATCGTGGCCAGCAAGGATTGATGGGAAGGGACCCCTCCCTCCTCTCCCGTATCATTTTTTTTTTCTTTCCCTCTTTTATTCTTTCTCACTCTCCCACTTCCCACCTCTGACATTATTTCAGAATCTAGGGAATTTTTTTTTTTTTTTTTTTTGAATTCTACTTTTTAATCTTTTGACTGAAAACAGAATAAAATAAACAACACAGGAAGAGGGGAGGTACCAAAAACATAAACTGGTCATTTTCTCAAAAGAGGAACACGATACTGATTTACCAAGGAGCCGAAGAGGTGGTGTAACTGTTCACGATGTGGCAGAAGAAGACAGGAGCAGCGTAGCAGCGAGCAGGAAGTCTTGGATCACCGTGGGATGTGATCCATTTGGGCGTAGGAGAATAGCACACAGGCGTGTGTCTATCACCCCTTCTTCCACTTCAAGGAACGGATGGTGTTTGTTGAAGAGGTGCCCCATGTTTTGGAATGCCTTGCCTGGGGGGGGGGGGCCCCCCCCCCCCCCCCCCCCCGGCCGGCCGGGGGAGAGAGGGGGGGGGGGGGGGGGGGGATG
>JAODJX010000065.1:13098743-13117757 GCA_026776945.1 Isichthys henryi | reverse complement strand
CCACACTGCTGCACACGTGATCAGCTCACGGATGTTAAAGGTCTACAATGGCTTCATACTTGGGAGCTGAAAGTGTGGCATGAAGTAGGTGGCTAAACTAACAACTGTCACCCTTGCCACCTGATGTGCACATACGCCCCTGGGTGGGGTTGAGGATGGGTAGTGTTATGCCCCTGGCTTTCTCCACCACCGGGGCGGCGCTCATAACCGCTGCAACACTGACTTCCTGTCTCTGACTTCCTGTACGGACCCTCTCTCAAGTGCGCCCTGAGAGTACTGCCGGTAAAACATCACTGTGTGTTTGATTATTCCAAAAAAAAATTTTTGGCACTTTTTATTTTAAAAGCCATAATAACTTTGTTAAGAGAATATATATATCAGAGTAATGAAACACTCATTTTATCCTGGTCGTCTTTTGTTTCTCATTCAGACACGCACAGCGTATCAAAGGCTCAGCATAAAACTCACCATGCATCACTGTCAGCATGGCCTCATTCATAAGGAACCGCCCTGCAATACAGATTTTTTCACCACACATTTGATTATATTCAAAGTTAAATTTTCCTACACTGTCTGCTTCAGTGTGGGCAGTGTTAAGCTTTTTGTTTTCAGGGATACGGTTAAAATTTCCACCACTCCAAGTTTCATCCAATACCAACAAGTGCTGCTGTCACAGGCTGTTTTGACAATTGCTACTTTAGCTATGTTTCCCATAGTGCCTCGCTGCCACCAAATCCGAGGGCGCAGTGTGACAGGCATGTGAAGATGTCACACGCACGCATCAGTGCCATTAGGAATAATAATTTGAGCTGTCAGATTACTGGAGTGGGGGGGGGGAGGAAGGGGGTGTGTACTTTTCACCCTTAATTTTACGAATAAAGGGGCAGCGATGCCTCTGGTCTCTGCCAGCCTCACCTGTAAGCTCAACCAGCGCGTTTGATTGGAATAGAGGAACTGGAGAGTGGTGGTAGGCAGTGTTTTCTGCGTGTTTGTGGCTAACCGGGATGTGATATCAAGAGCGCAGTGTTCCAGATAACAGGGGTCTCTGATGAAATGGAAACCCCCCCCCTTCATCCCACTGTTGTAAAAGTAAAGTTAAATCAACATCAAATTAGAAGGCATTAGATTAATCAGAAAGCTTTTGCAAACATTGAAGATGTGAGTTTTCCAATATCCAGATGAATTTCGCAAAAGGAGATGAAGTTATGCATTCATATGCTAAATAGATTTATGAATTTTTAGATTAAATAGGTTTGGGGGGGTTTCTATTTAAAATGCACAGAGGAATTTCTGTTCTGGCATAATGAGGAATCTGTGATGAGAATTCTGAGTGGCCTTGCCGTTGGTCTTCTAGAAGGGAAGCAGTTCAGCATTCCCTGCTAAATGGACATCTTTTAGTGCCGGGGTGGGATCTGCGCTGAATGGGGTGTGTTTGCTGGCAGGTGTCTGCAATGTTGCAAGTTTGGTCCTTGCCTTCATTGTCCCGGCGGCATGCTCACAGAACACCCCGGCAGCTAGAGGGCGCTCCATATTCATTCTGCCTGTTCATATTTCTGTGCATGTCACCAAAGCTCTGTTTGCGCTCTGAGGAAGGCTGTCAAATCAGCTTGGCACTGCTTCCGGAATATGGAAACTCCGTCCTCTCTCCCATGTCGCAGTTCATGCAGATGTGGCCTTTAAACACACAGCAACAAACTCAGCTGGTTTGTCAGGGCCTTTCGTTTCCATCTGGATGGAGGTATAAACATGAGGCGGTTTGGGGAATACGAGATTGGTGACTCTTCGTTTATGCGTGTTGGGAGGGAGTACAGGTGCATGTTGAGGGTGTGAGAAAGTGTGTGGCCCTTTGTCCTCTTTATCCTAATGCATTCTGAAATGAACCCCTTTTTACCCCAAACAGCTGTCAGTTGGCCCCAGCCTGCTGGGAAGGGACGTTCACCTGTTCCAATTGGTCAGAGGGAGAACGTTCTCCTGCCTCACTGACATTTCCATCACTCATTCATGTTTTCATTCATTTTTCCTTTTTTCTTCCTTTTTCTAAATGAGAATATATCAAAATATAGGGATTTATTCTAAAGCGGGTGTTGCATGAATGTATGTTTACATGGGGGGAAAAAAAAAATATCTAGAAAAAGCTAATAGAGTTACCAAATTGATTTAGGAGCATTTCTCCGCAGTAAGATGGACTCGTGTGTGGGGAATCGACTGGGGCTGCTTCACAATACACCAGCACGGCGTCCCAGCCAGCTGGCTGCCTTCTAGCAGACACCCTCCACTCTGCATAGGGGTTGTTGGGGTAAAGTGGGGCCAGCCTGTCCAGTTCTGTCCTCCCTTTTTTGTCCATCTGTCCGTCTGTCTGTGGGCATGGACGCCTCTGAGTCCTGGGATTCAGATGCTAAGCTCCTTCAGAGAGCATGCAGTTCAAACCAAGGTGTGCACGCCCCTTTTACCATCATATTATCATCCTTTTAAAGCCCTTTTTAGTTGAGGTTACTTTTGGCGTGTGCATTGTTTTAAAGTTGAATCCTGTTTACGTGCACAAAGGTGATAAAACGAAACAGCGAACGAAACAGGATGTAGGGTTTTCGTTTGCTTTTCGTTGGGATCCCCGTTCCATTTCTTCTGTTGGCATTGGATGCTGTAATGTTTATTGAGATGAAAAACAGAATTTAAACGATGTAAAATCCTGTATCATTTATGAAATATGTATAAAAGAGAAATGTAATTCAGTTATCAATAAAATACTTATCCAGTTTTTGGAATACTTTGTTGTGTGGTATTTTGTTCTTGGCACTATCCCTTTAAATTTCAGCCACCTGACGATTTGAGATACCTAACCAAGTATCCCGGTCACACAGAGTGGGCTCCTAGAGCCTGTACCAGGTGATACAGGGCATGGGGCGAGAGTATACCCTGGAGAGGATGGTAATGCATCGCCACAGAGCCTCTCCATGCCTTGTGCTCTGGCACGGTTTTGTATGATTGACGTTTACCTTAATGGTGTTCCAAGGCTCCTGTGTTTACAGGAAAGAGCTCCTGGTTTGGACACTGTCGCCTTGACCTGCTTCTCCAGTCATCCTTGGCCTCCGCTGTTTCCTGTATCTAACCAACATCCTCCTGAGATAGGACCTGTCTGTAGTTCCAGAAAGCCAACTGCCACAGTCCATCTTTAGCTCTTCGTCGCTCGTGTGTTTATCTTCAGGCAGCCTCACTTTCCTTAGCTCCACCTTCTCTGGCTCTGGTCCCTCACACTGTTAGTTATTGTACTGAGGTCTGGTTATCGACATGGGCGGCGCTGACATCTATTATTTTAATGGCTCGTAGGAGCTTGACAGACGTATGTGGTTTGGGGACGTGCCGCTGCAGCCCTGCACTGCCTTGACAGGTAATCTGTCCTGAAATGCCAGGAAAGGTTGTATCATTTCAGTGCATTATGTGCTTATTTAAAGGAGGGAAGCTTTTGATAAGCAGCCTCGCTTCCTAGCCGAACCCATGACCTTTCTCTGTAATGCTTTGTCTTGCTAATTGTTCCTTCGTCCACCTTGGTGGTTGATCTGCCAGTTCATTCCAGTGCCCCCGCCGCCATGCCCAGGCCTCAGGTTGGTGTAGGACCCGCCCTTTCCTCTGCACCCATTGTAAGGAGACGCCACTAAGCAGTCATGCGAAAAGTTAGGCCCATTCCAGATTGTTTCATTTAATGTCCTTTATTGGCTAAGGTAATTAATTTAAATTAAAGTGAAGCTAAATCGGCTGGCACTTTGTTGTGGGCCATCTAAATTGAAGCTGCAGGGCTTATTAAAATTTATTCTTTATAATAATGAACAAACTTGTTTAAGGAACGTTCATGCTTGACTTGTCCCCCACCGCAGTGTTAAATTCTCCCTGTGGCATCCATAATAGGGCTGTCGCGCTCTGGTTGACCTCTGCCGCGGACAGGCGGTGCTCAGCTAGATCTGCTCTCCATTAGGCACCCATGTCCTAGGCGTGCTGGAGCCGGACAGTGGGAAGTCAAGAAAGTGGGGTATTGTGGAGTTCTGGAGCAAACGGAGGGAGCAGCATCTTAGAGCTGAGAATTTGGCCGTTTTGGTTGAGGCTTGGGGGACACTGATTGGTTTAATATTCTTTCTCAATCCTTTCTGGTCATCTCTCATTGCCATAGAGAGAAAGTCTGGCTGCAGTATCTGGGAATGGTGGCGGAAGTGTCCTACACGGGCTTATTCCGGGATATGTCACCACCAAACAATGGAAGGATGGTCCTGTCAATGGGTGATAGAGACGTCCGCATAAATTGGTGCAAGGTGGGGGTTGAAAGTCAAGGCGAGAAATGTCTGTAGCCAGACGCCGAACCAAATTAAACACAGTTCCTTCCCCATCCTCATTTTTCCTCACTATCCCAGTTGTGCTTTCCTGCCGAGAGATAAGTCTCCCATTAAAATCCACCCCTCTTCCCTGAAGTGACCCAGAGTCTTCACAGTAAGTTAAGACATTCCAACAGGTTCTCCTCCATCTTACACGCAAAAGCTCGCTGAAGGTCGACGCTGCCCAGGGTCCGTCTCGCTCAAAACATGCTGCTTCTATTCCTCTCTCTGCTCCTATGGGACATGCCTCGGGCAGAGGCCACAGGTGAGTGATTGCATTCCACCTCAGAATGCTGGTGAGGAAATGTAGTTTACCTCAGAAAGGAGGGATTAAATCGTTTCAAGAATTTCCCAGTGTTCACCACAGATTAGTAGGATTTAGTAAGGAGTTATGCATTTGTTGTACATTTTGAAAATGTATTGGCTATATTTAAGCGGCAGAATTAGTTTTTGTAACATAAGTAATTACAGATTAATGTAAGGGAGGGACCAGGTTCACCATATAATTACTAACTTATAAGTCCAGTTTGTATTATGTTATGCTAACATAATTGCTGAAGGTCCAGTAATTCTAGTGGAGCAGTTCAGTTTGGGAGCCGTGCGAACGCGATGACACTCGGGCACAGCCTGTAAGCAGTCAGCAGCCCTGTGCTCACCAAAAGGGCTGCGGCACTGCAGCGCACAGCGTCACACCTGTGTCTCCGTATCAAGGCGGCGTGAAAGATGGTCGTTCAGGATTCCATATGAGCAACAGAAGGCTCCAGTCATAAACGTTGGGGCCTTGACCTGAACCTCCAGTTGTCCTTCGCCTCCAGTTCTTCCTGCATGTCCCTGGAATCCTTCTGAGATAGGATGTCTTCAGACAAGCTCTATATAAACTTTGTGTCATGAATTTTGTTTGTTAGATAAAATGTTTCCTGAGTTTTCTGTCTGCTTAAGGAAAGCGTGAACACTAGAGTGCTAATCAGTCCCTTTCTCTCTCTCTCTCTCTCTCTCTCTCTCTCTCACTTGCTAAGCCAGATGGATTGATGGCTCTTTGGTTCTGCTGCCTGTCACAGACATCCTGGCATTGTCACCTCTTTTCAGCCGACGGGCTCATGTCTCTCCTGGTCATGCCACTGACAGTTTGTGATTAACTCTTCCATCCATCTTCTAACTGCTTATCTTGGATGGGGTCGTGGGTGGGGGCCGCAAGCCTGTGGCCGGAAGCACAGAGTGCACAGCTGGGATTCACCCTGGGTGGAATGGTAGTTCATCACAGGGCTGATTAACTTTTGCTCGTTCCCATTTTCAAATTGGCCCTCATCCCTTCTAATGCGCCTCTGTGTACTAATAGTGGCCTAATTCTGCCACTTAGACTGAAGAGTGAGGAGGGGTTGTTCGTTGGGGGCTGTAGCTTGTTGTCTTCTGTCTGATGCAGTTTGTTTAATCCTCTGGTGATACCGGGCTGCCTTTTGCTCTCCCTCTTACTTAATGAGTCCCCATGTTCAGAAATGAGGTTTGTATGCCAACTCAGACCCTTTGGGCATAGGAGACAATTTCATTATTTTTAACATCCAGCTTCACAGGATGAAAAACCAAATTTTGGAAAGTAATGAAAGACATTAGACTGAAGAAACCAGCACTCACTCATTCCCGTTGATCATCACAGGACTTTAATATCCATTTAAGAAAGTAATCATTATTTAAGCTGGCAGGTGGATCCAGCATCCCGCTAACGAAGCACTATGAGCAGAATGACATATGAGCTTTGGTTCTTTGCCAGCTGTGGACCCGTGTTCCGCTTACATCAGCCTGAATGAGCCATGGAGGAACACGGACCACCACGTGAACAGCTCCTTGGGCGTTCCCCTGTGCGACAACCACATGAACGGGGAGTGGTACCGCTTCACGGGCATGGCAGGAGATGCCATGCCCACCTTCTGCATCACAGAGAACCACTGTGGCACCCACGCGCCCATCTGGCTCAATGGCAGCCACCCGCTGCCCGGCAGCGGCATCGTCACACTGCCCACCTGCGCCAGCTTCAACGACAACTGCTGCCAATGGAATTCCAGCGTGGACGTCAAGGCCTGCCCCGACGGTTACTATGTGTACCGCCTACCACGCCCCACTGTCTGTTTCCATGTCTACTGTGGCCGTGAGTCCCCACCTACCCGCCCTTCTACCCGCCTCTCTGGATCCATCCATCCACCCCCTAAGCCAGTATCCCATACAGGATCACTTAAATGAAAAAATGGGATCTTTTGCTTTCGTTTTATTGTAGATCTTTTAAACTGCTGCAGTATAGATGCATAGATGAACTAAGATATTTTGTCAGGTGATAACAGAGGCTGAAAGACAATGTTGTTGGTTATACATCAGTTTTGATAAAATACATAGTTTTGGTGTTTTTGCCCCTTACCCTTGAATGCCAGCATGGACAGTGAATGGCAAATTTATGAAGGTGGGCATCAAGCACACAATTCTTCTCTGGATCCTTCCCCTGCTTCTCTGTCACATAGCCCAGTGTTTCCCAATCCAGTCCTCGGTGACTGTCAGATGGTCCACATCTTTGCAAACTCCCAACTCGCAGGGAATTGAGAGAGAGCAAAAATGTGGACTGTCTAGGGGCCCCTGAGGATTGGTTTGAGAAACACTGCACTAGGCAGTCCTCTTTTTCTATAAAAGCCATTTCACATTACGTTTTCCACTTTGAATGCATTGAAATAGATAATGATTATCTACATTGTCTCAGTATATTAATATCAACCATATTTTTTCTCTCGTCAGCAAAAAAAAACTGATACAATCACATCATATTGTAATTTATGAAGTTCCCTGATATGAATGTTTTTCTATGCCTGATTCTTCCTCTGTCGCTATATTATTCGATTGTAGGCTTCTACTGCTGATAGAAACTGTTAAAAAGCAGAGCGGTACGGTTTGTGTGTATATAGTATGTCTTCCTGTTTACTGCTCCATCTTTCTCTGTTACATGCTGTTCAGCAGTCTGGTCTCAAAGGTCCAGTAATGAGTCATCATCTGTCTGTCTGCCTTTCCGCCAGATTTCTACGATATCTGTGACGAGGTTGATTGCCAGGGTCCAAACTGTCCGTCGGCTGAGTGTCAGTGTCCCAGTGGTACCACTCTGGGGCTTGATGGTCAGACCTGCCTGGGTGAGCGAGGGCCATGGAGAGTCTGGGTAACAATGGGGATTTGTTACCCAGACTAACTGAAAATAGGAAGAGATTTGAAGATTTATCCAAGTATAAGATCGAGTTTTTGCATATAATTAAATGTAGTTGCTAAATTTAATTGATGCAGTAAAAGTGGAGTACATTTATTTGCATGGATAAAGCTTATCCAGTGTAATACAGCTGTGGAAAAATTATTTTAAAAAAATCGGCCAGGTGGAAGGCAGAAGTGACTACCTAATGCCAGAGATGACAGTCAACTTATCCAAGAGTGACTGATAAATCAGAGGATGACCTCAAGTGACTTTCAAAAAGAATGGGAAACATTAAATGGTGTAAAGAGCCATAAAGCAAGGAAGAAGCCCTTCATGAATGAGAAGCAGGGAAGAGCCAGGCTGGAGTTTGCAGGAAAAAGAGTGTATTTTACACAGGCGCATACCCATAAATTGGGAAATAGTGAAACTGAAAATTTTGCTGTGGTCTCTTATTTTTTCCAGAGCTGTATATTAGCTGGTAATACACAAGACCATTCCTGAGATTTGGACTCACATCCTGCCTATTATGAGACTCTGTGATAAATTAACTACACTGCAGGCTGCCCTGTGAGTGGAGCGTTGATTTCTTGAGAATGAATTGCATGATGGGAGACGGACCTGATGCCGGACATTTCCCCCTCCTGGCCAGACGTGAACGAGTGTGAGAGGAACAATGGCGGCTGTGCAGAGGTGTGTGTGAACACCAAGGGGTCCCACCGCTGCGAATGCGGTTCAGGGAAGGTGCTGGGGGGCGACGGCCGGAGCTGCAGAGGTGAGGTCCCCCCGCCCGGCCCCACCGGCCTTCGTCCCAAGGTGGAATGCGGGATCATTTATCCCCCTCCCCCCTCCCTCAGAGATCGAGGGCTGCCACAACAGCAATGGCGGGTGTAGCCATGGCTGCATGGTGCTGCAGGACTCCTACGTCTGTCAGTGCCCTCGCGGCCTGACGCTTGGGGAAGACCAGCGCACCTGCCAGGGTAAGGCAGTAGGGAGTGGGGGTTCGGGGGTGCGTGCGTGTGCATGTGTGTGCATGTGTGTGTGTGTGTGTGTGTGTGTGTGTGTGTGTGTGCCTCTGTGCTGGTTTCTATTTGTATAAAACCTGTTGGAACATGTTTCAGATCTTCACAATATAAACCTCAGTTTTATAAAAAAAAAATCTGTGAATTCACTCAAAAAACTAAAACAGCCAAATGTTGGGTTATCATAGTTAGGGTTAGGGTTATGCCCAAAGAAATGAATGGAGAGTCCCCACAATTACAGGAATATAAGAACAGCACGTGTCTGTCTGTCTGTCAGTATCTGCTGTTATGTTTGTGTGTGTACATGTGTGTGTGCGTTTATATGTGTCTGTATGCCTGTAGGTATGTGTCTGTCTGTCTGTCAGTATCTGCTGTTATGTTTGTGTGTGTACATGTGTGTGTGCGTTTATATGTGTCTGTATGCCTGTAGGTATGTGTCTGTCTGTCTGTCAGTATCTGCTGTTATGTTTGTGTGTGTACATGTGTGTGTGCGTTTGTATGTGTCTGTATGCCTGTAGGTATGTGTCTGTCTGTCTGTCTGGCAGTATATGCTATTATGTGTGTGTCTGTATGTGTCTGTCTGTACAGGTATGTCTGTAGGCATGAGTCTGTATGTCTGTCTGTCTGTCTGTCTGTATGTATGCCAGTGTGTATGTGTCTGTGTGCCCGCACTCATACCCTCAACACTGTGCCGTTTCAGTGCCAGTACAGTGCCACCCCAGCTCCATACAGGTGTCCGTGCCCAAGAGCCTGGCGGGAGGCCTGGACCTCTTCCTGTCCAACTCGTCCTGTCGTGGCGTCTCTAACGGGACCCACGTCACCCTGAGCTTCAGCCTAAAGACCTGTGGGACTGTGGTGGAGGTCAGGACCCGGCCAGCCGCAGCGCTCACAACGTTACTATACCGCCCCCTACCCCCGATCCATAGCTATGATAATGTAATAACGATGATTGACAGTAGTGATAACACCTGCACCACAGGTGATAAATGACAAGATCGTGGGCAGCAACCTGGTGACGGGCCTTCCGCGGTCCAACCCCGGCAGCAGCGGCGATGTCATCGTCCGCACCAGCAAGCTGCTGCTGCCCGTCACCTGCGAGTTCCCGCGCCACTATGAAGTGTCGGACGGCTACCAAGCGAGCTTGCACAGCGCCGCCCTGCAGCTGGCCGGCCGCAATCACGGCATCTTCCCCTTCAGCCTGGAGCTCTTCAAGAGCGCCGACTTCTCTGAGCCGTACAGCTCTCCGCCGCGGCTGCATCTGCGAGATGCGCTCTTCTTTGGCGTGGAGCCGCAGGAGCGTGTTGCCGGCCTGGCTGCGCTGGTGGAGAGCTGCTTCGCCACGCCGGGCCCTACGGCCGACCAAGCGCTCAAGTACTACCTCATTAAAGACGGGTGAGTCGTGCTGGACTACGCCCATGCTGCAGGCCTTGTGACTGATGGGAGTCATAGTCCAGCATGTTCTGTTAATAAGCTTTTTTTTTAAACTGGTTTTTTATATGTTACAAAACAGCATCTCAAAATTTCCTGTAGTCTGCAAAATGCAGAACACCCAATGATTTGCAGGAAATATCTATAACCAAAACATGCAAAATAACACATTTTAACCATGACTGCAATCAGTCAATTGCGCTTGGTCTACCGAGGGCCCCCCCAGTCGGCAGAATTTGCAGTCAGGACTCGGTAGCTCACACCTTAGTAAAGGTTGGAGAGTATTAATATAGCCTTCATTTTGTAAGGAATGAACACAGATAGCAGTTGAGTGTGAGGCGTCTGTACAGCGTCGTCATGCAACACGATTCTCTTCCACCGGACAGTGACAGCATTCTGCCGTTTGACTTCTTGAAAGTTTATGTCGACTTTAATCTCAAGTTTATTTTGGCTTTGATCTCAAAATGTTTTATATGTTTTTTTTCCTTTCACTGCAGGTTGACCCTAATACTTTTCCATACATAATTGCTGTCTAGTGGTTTTATGTTTTTACCATCTCAGGTTATTTATCTGTGTGTGTTTTAATGTTTATAAACTTTTCCATGTAACCCTGGTTCTGCAGTCAATATAGCTCTAGCTGCTGGCATGATATGTGAACTGGGCCACTTTACATGTGCTGTTGGTTGGGGTGACCATGGTTCTTATCTGCCAGTGGGTCAAAAACCCTCCTTGTGCTGTCACACAACAAAGGATTAGTCTCTGTCTTCTGGGGTGATTATACCGCATATTGTCCCGGAGGTTATTAATAAACGATGGCTGGCTGGGCAGCTTTCGCCAAGCTGACAGCAAAGATCAGTGCTATGTGGTACATACTTACAAACTGCTGCTAATTCACACCTCAGACACTCAAATCTGATCTGAGACCTGAGAACGGAGTCATCCAGTAATGCCATGGCGAACTGCACACCTCGCAGTGCTCTAGAGTCCGCTGAGTGTCAGTCACATGACAAAATGTTGGTTCTAAGGCCAGTGGGCTCAGAGATCAAGGTGACCCCTGTTCCCCTTTTAACTTTCTCGCCTACTCTCTCTTTCCGCCAGCTGTATTTCAGACGAGTCAGTGAAGCAGTACTCATCTAAAGACCAGCTTTCCAAACACTTTCAGGTGCCAGTCTTCAAGTTCGTGGGCAAGGACAATGAGGTGAGTGAGAGAGTTTCTTTCGAACGTGCATAATTTTCGTCTGCCTGTATGGCTGTTCTCTCTGTCTGTCTGTCTGTCTGTCGGACTGTCTGTCCATCTGTCTGTCAGATTGCCTGTCTGTATGTCAGACTATCTGTCTGTGTGTTTGTCTACCTGACTGTATGTCTATCCATCCATCTGTCTCTGTCTGCCTGCCTGCATGTTTGTCTTCCTGTCTGTTTGATGTTCTGTATGACAATTAGTACGGTTCCTTTACAACCCACATTCTATGTATTTTATATTTACTGTTTGTATATACATATTATTTTAATTCCTTTCTTTTAACTTACTTGTTATATCTCCCTTTATTTTTTGTGCTGTGCGCTAAGGCTTTTATGTTGATGTGTTGAATGAGTGCGTTGATGTGTAGATATGACATTAAACCATTGAATCTTCAATGTATGTCTGATCTATCTGCCCATCTGTGTGTATGTATGCCTGTATATCTGCCCGCCTGTCTGTGTGCTTGTATGCCTGTATAACTGCCTGCATGTCTGCGTGTGTGTATGCCTGTATATCTGCCTGCCTGTCTGCCTGTCTGTGTGTATGTATGTCTGTATATCTGCCTGCCTGTCTGTGTGTATGTATGCCTGTATATCTGCCTGCCTATCTGCCTGTCTGTGTGTATGTATTCCTGTATATCTGCCTGCCTATCTCCCTGTCTGTGTGTGTATGCCTGTATATCTGCCTGCCTATCTGCCTGTCTGTGTGTATGTATGCCTGTATATCTGCCTGCCTATCACCCTGTCTCTGTGTGTGTATGCCTGTATATCTGCCTGCCTATCTGCCTGTCTGTGTGTATGTATGCCTGTATATCTGCCGGCCTATCTCCCTGTCTGTGTGTGTGTATGCCTGTATGTCTGCCTGCCTATCTGCCTGTCTGTGTGTATGTATGCCTGTATATCTGCCTGCCTATCACCCTGTCTGTGTGTGTGTATGCCTGTATATCTGCCTGCCTATCTGCCTGTCTGTGTGTGTGTATGCCTGTATAACTGCCTGCCTATCTGCCTGTCTGTGTGTGTGTATGCCTGTATAACTGCCTGCCTATCTGCCTGTCTGTGTGTGTGTGTGTGTGTGTATGCCTGTATATCTGCCTGCCTATCTGCCTGTCTGTATGCCTGTATATATGCCTGCCTATCTGCGTGTGTGTATGCCTGTATATCTGCCTGCCTATCTGCCTGTCTGTGTGTGTGTATACCTGTATATCTGCCTGCCTATCTCCCTGTCTGTGTGCACCTATTTTAACAGGAGGTTTTCCTGCACTGCCGAGTGCTGGTCTGCGGCCAAAGGGAAGATGGCTCCCGCTGCTCCCAAGGCTGTCGGAGACGGATGCGGCGGCAGCTCTGGACTGAGGAGCACCTGGACCAGCGCATCCTGACGAGTGGCCCGATCCGGATCCTGCCGGACCCGTGATAGAGCCTGATCTCTCTGTCCTGGCTAAGCTAAGCACTGAGATCTGTCAGACTCTGGCTCTTACGCATGTTCAAGCTTTGGCCTCTCACACCTCAATACTAAGACGTGCAGAGAACGTCACACATATGTGCGTATTACACGGAGATACATTTGAAGGGTTTCCCACAGTCTCCAAACCAAAAAAACCACAGAAACCAAAAGAAAATTTCAGCAAGCATCTTTTGCCTTTATAAAGACATTTATCTGGAGTGGTGTGTCCCCACAATGTTTGCGTTTTCAGGTTTGCTACGATGTCCTCTAAGCATACGCACACACACACACAAATACACGCACTGAGCCTGCAAGAGTCTCTAAAACCTGACAGTTACACGCAGTTATTCCTCTCTTTCTGTTTTGCGTTTTAAGTCTCAAGCGGTCTGTACATCGGCACATTCTATTCACAGCAGCCATTTGGAGAAAGTTTGCTTTTTTCTGAGTAGTTTTAATGTAGTTTGTAACAAAACTATATCAGTACTTCATTATAAATGTAGATGTCATTGCTGTGTAATCACATATTAAATATAGGCATTAAAAAAGATATGTGCATAAAATTTCACTGTGGGAGAAAAACAGCAATTTAATCTTTTGGTAAGATTTCACTAGCATTTCTGGACACATAAACCCCTGATTTTTCTGTGTTTTTTTTATGAATAGCTGATCAATAAAGGAATAATGAAAAGGTCTAGTGGGTTTGGTGAAGCCTGTATAAGGTGTTGAAAAATCTTTCACTCCTTTGGTTAAACAAGCAGTCCGACAGATGTGATGCTTTTATTTCATACAGAACCTTTGGGGGGTGGGGGACTCGGGGTGCTTCTTAAGATGGAAAATCATTATAAAAACTGGAAAATGTCATTTTAAAAATTCACTTTTTAAAAATTCACTGGGTAGCAGATTGCAGCCTGATCGCAGCTGACAAGTTATGTTTTTGCAGGGGGCACAAAAAAAAAACAGAAAATGGCTGGTATTTTCACCACAAGATATCATTATAATTTTGCCTGAAAAAACATCAGTGGTGGTGTTTTCAGTTTCAGACTTTTTAATATTGTTAAATGTTGAACTCCTATAACTTAACCATAATCATAATTGTACTCACACAGGGAGAGAAGCACACAAGTATTAGATAAAAAAATAATACTGCTTTCTAAAACTATTGAGTAGAGAAATACAGTCTTATACATTTTAATAAGCTATAGAAAGATCTCTGTGTATTATACAGAATAAATTGCTATAGACGTTCTTAATATAAACTAATCCACTTAAGGACTTTATATGCGACATTTAAAACTTACAATAGCAAAAAAATATATAATTTGCATTATTCAGTCTGTAAATGCTGTCAACTTAAATAAACTAATTTAAGACCCCCCCCCACACACACATACACACACACACACACACACACACTGTAATTTTACATTTTTCTGTTTCAGCACATTGAATATGCCCAAAATATAGCCCGTCCTTACAGTAAATCTCTTTGAATGAGGCTGGTTATAAACGTTGTTTGTGGCAGAAGCCTAGTGAGACCATTTTGTCAGTGACCAGCAGTTTAGTCTATACTGTGACCATCTGTTCCCTCGGCAATGGAAGTACCCATATTGATTGGTCCCCAAATTAACTAAAGCCATTTCTTCAGCCTTCAGATCGATGTTCTTCAAAGAAAAAAAAAAATTGAGGTTTGATGTGATTCTCATTCTCTGCAGTGTCATACACTGCCTGCAGGGCATGTTGGTCTGGGCTGTGAACTGTGTTGTCCTACAGCATGTCATTGGCACCTGTGTCGTCCATGGGTGGGTTCTTCTGAGCTTCTCCGAGCACTCGGGACCCGTTGGGAATCGATCTACAGCTCGTCCTTCTCCTCCCCTTCGCAGTAGCACGCTGCCCTCTGGCTGTTCATGTAGGGTCTGCAGCCAAGCGTCCACACCGTGTTATACAGGGTGTCAGCCACTGTCTCACAGGCTGCGTGCAGATAAAAGTCACACGAGAGGACTTTGGTTAAATGCCCCAGTGTGACACGTATGCTTCATCTCCACCACATGTGCTCCAGTGCATGTACATCTACAACAATAAGGTATTGCGTGACCGGGACAACGGCTGACCTTCGACCTTGGACACGAAGCCCAGGCTTCTTTTGAGGTCGGAGCAGATTCCATGAAGGCACCACCGGAACTTGGAGTCACAGCGGTACTTATTGGAGCCGCAGGTGTCGTAGCACAGGTCCAGTTGGTTGCAGCACTTTGTCATGGCTGGGATTCCTACATCGAGCTGGGTAATCAGGGGGGATGCTGGGTTACATACACCAGAAAGTCAGCACTGTCTCCATGGGTGCTCAGTTAGTGGATTAGCGTTTCTGGTAGCTGCAGGAGGCGAAAGGGTGTAGGTTTGGTTTCAACACTAGGAAGAACCAAATCAGCCCGAAGCCCCCCATCCCCTTAAACACACACAGTACTCCCACAGTATTAGTAGGGACACCTCCCTGCAGTCCCCAAAGCTACACCCTTGAGCCGGTCTGTCATTCGCTTGTATCACAGATGCATCATGTTTGAAAGTGGAGATATTCTTGTGTTAGTGTCAGGACTTGCTTGGGTTAGCTGGTTACATACACTTTCTGGTACCTGGAAACCAAGCAGTGATGAGCTGCACCCATTGGGCTCGGGGGTCTTGTAATCCAGCCGTGGTAGAGGAGCTTTACCTGAAGGACAAAACACTTCTCATTAACTCAGCATATAAGTGGAAGATTCTGTCATCAGTTTGTCTGACACAGTAGGGCTAAGGCCAGATTTCTGGATGGACAGATGGTAGGTACATTAGCCATTTGGGTACAGTAGCTTTACTAGAGTTACTCAAACAGGGGGAAAAGGGAATGTTCAGACCAAAGTGCCATTCTTTTTCTGATAATGTTCGGAATTTTGTAGAACCAACATTATTGGTTGTGTATTTTTGAACATGTAAATCTGAAACGGTATTTTCGTCCCACAATTGCTAATGACAACTAGTAATGTAAGACTGTACACTTTCTAGATGTATCCACCAGAAAAATTCACTACCAATCACTCGCTCCTGTCATTGACCATGCCCTCCGCTGTGTATATATATAGCAGGTCTATGGGTACCAACAGGCCGACCAATAAGGTGTCTTGGTGGGAACAATCATAACAAATACAAAGCCACAGCGCTTTGGTTTAGTCAAGCCAAGTACAGAAGGTAATCAAAAGAAAACCCTATTCTAACCAGCATATACAATGTAATGTCTTCATTTTGAGTTTAAATTGGTGGTTGATTGTGATAACTTTATGTACAGATTACAGTTTAATAGCTACTGCTATTGTTCTTGCTGCCGTTATTTTATTGAATTTGCAGTCAGGAGCTTCTTTGCTGAAGTGCTGGTGGAACCTTAAACTCACACTTGCAGGAAACTCCTATTTTGAGGAGAGATGACAGGAAACTTATGTACACAGTTGCAGTTGCTCTATGGATCACAGCGTGAATTCCTGGCCTGCCTGGTCCTGTTTGTTTTTGCACAGCCGCCCATGTGGCGTGATCCTCGGTGCGACGTCTCCAGCTACACCCTCCGCAGCTATTGGCTCCCCTAACACACCTGACCTCCTGCTGATGGAGCCCCGTCCATTGCAGCGTTTCCCCGAGGGCGAATTCATGCTGAGAGCTCAAACTTTTTATGTACGCATGTGGAACTGTGCGAATAACTCTGACGGATGCTAGAGAAATATCTCTTTCTTTAGTTCTTACACCCTTCCCAGCATTGGAACTGAAAGGAATTCAAACGACGAAATTGTGTTGTGAACTGCATTGCAATGTGCATCCTGTTAATTGGTTAACGATACACATCACTGATTATGCAAGCAGACCCTTGTTTGAGTGAAAATGTCTATTTTTTTAATGGATCCTCTAGGTGTGTGTATTATAACTATATGAACAGAGCTTTGGCAAACAACACACTGCACATAACATTCTGTCCCAGTGAAATTCTGGAATCATTAGCTGGAATCATATAATAATTTTGACTTCACTAGTACTGATGCTTTCCTGTATGCCTAGCCTAAAAGAGCTAGCTGCTATTGACTCACAGTAGCATTCTGAAGACCTGACTGATTTCCTTTCATTGTTGGTTTTTATATGTGTTAATATGTTAGTTGGCGACACCCCCGCTTTCCTACCGTATCGACAGCGGTACTGGCACACACCATTATGACCTCCCATCAGCTCCACCATCGAATTGAAGTAACCGTTGACAGCCTGGAAGCTCTGGCGGATGGCATTCAGCCCCCAGCCGGAGTCGTCGGGCTCCTGCTGAGGGGTGACGGGCATCTGGTTGGGCGTCTGGTGGGCATCAGCCTCCAGGCTAAGGATCACCACCGGCCCAAAGGAGAGGCAAAATAAAATGGAGAAACAGGTTCTAGACGGCATGGCCCAAACGAAGGGTGAGGTGCTGGATTTGCTGATGTCAGAGTGACACTGGCAGGAGAAGCCCAGCGGCAGGAAGACGATTAAGCAGCCTTGTCAGTGGAGGACTGAGGTAAGGAGTCACTCAGACACATGCAGAAATGATATAGACTCCCAGCACTGTTGCTCAGACTTTGACCAGTGACTGGAGCAAGCAAACAAGAGGGCTTGGTGCAGTGGAGGAGCAAAGGTCACATCCTATCTCTAGCTGACTAGGGATCACCATCAACCACTGCCTTTCAGTCCTTTTTGACATACTTTCTCCCTATTTTCTATCCTTTATCCTTCACCACTATCTCTTGACCTCCTCTTCTGTCTTTGCTAAAATCTGAACTGCAGCCATCTGCTACCTCTCTCATAAAACAGCAGTTTGGAGACAGATGCTACTCAGATCTAGTCTCTGATCAGCCACTGCCAGTGGCAAAACATCCTGTGACCTGCCCTGTTATGTGCTACGAGTCTTACAATTGGGATTAATCAGTGGTGGACCCTGCCCCCCTGTGAGTGTACCTCTCACACAATCTTCTGTCAGCTGCTGCCATTGATAACCATCCTCCCTGTAAGATACTCATACAGCTGGACTTGCATTCCTAAGTGCCCCCCACCCACCCCCCACAGCCAGTCGCTCAGCCCCTAAACACTGTGTCTGCTGTGTGTGTACTGTATGCTGTCATTCAAGTATTTCTGTTGTGTAACAGCAATAACTGACCATAGTGGAGCAGCCCCCCACCCCCCGAAGAAAACTGAGAGAGAAACTTTGTTCCTTTTCATTGATAATGATGTTTGATTTCTAGTCTTATGATGAGAATGACCTATGTTCACCTGCCCATGTACTGTAATCATCCCTCTTTCTTAATAAGAGTTGGGGAAAAAACTAAATAAGCCAGTATAGTTTCTCTTGTCTGTGCTATGCCAATACAGTTGACAAGGTTTTATTGAATCTTAATAATCAGAAGTGTGTTCTTTAGTTACGGAAGTCATCAATGTTCATCTAAATTCAAAGCAAATTCACAATTTGACAAATTAAGGGTCAGAATTTAAAAATGCCTTGGCTATGGTTAATATGAAAGTAATTAGTACAAATTTTAGCCAGCAATTGTAGATAATATACTGTAGATTGGAATCTATTTTAATAGCTAGAAAGGGGAGCTGTTAGAATGACAGCATTGTATTCCCTTGACAGCTCTATCACTTGCTCCACCCATCTAATCCAAACTCCTCCCACATTCGCCAACCTGTGCAATTTCTTGAAGTACTGGATGGATCACCTGAAAATGTGAAAGTTAATGCTAAATTTAATCGTTGTCTTTTTACCTAAATGTTCTGAGTCCTTGTTGCGACATGTAGGTCTGAAACTACTGAAACTCCACACAATTTTTCAGAATCTTTCCCCAGCAATTAGGTGGGTACTTGTATTTATTTATTTATTTTGATAGATTTTATTGACATTAATCCCAAAGGATTTACAGCAGAAGGAAGGACCACAACTTATGTGTGTTTTGTGGGACTGGAACCAACAAGCACTGCATTGTTAGCACAATGCTCAATCTACAGGAGCACTGTTGACACTCTGCTAAATCTGGCTTTAGTTTAATGTGTCCATTAAAATACAAACTGGCACTCACAATCACGCAGTCAGAAAATACAAGGCAAACCTTGTTCCATATTGGTTTATTTTACAATATGGGGTGATTGCGCAATATACAGGATAGTTACAAACTCTAATCGTCACATTTCCCAAAAGACTTAATTTCATGACTACACTGACATATTCCATCCATCCATCCATTTTCCAAACCACTTATCCTTACTGGGTCGCGGGGGGTCCGGAGCCTATCCCAGAAGCAA